>CM077187.1:9510285-10110285 GCA_039654105.1 Coreius guichenoti
GACTTTTTCCTCAGTAAACTCCTGATTACTGCTTATTAATAGTTAGTAAGGTAGTTATTAAGTTTAGGTATTGGGTAGGATTAAGGGATGTAGCATAAGGTCATGCAGAATAAGGCATTAATATGTGCTTTATACTAATAAACAGCCAATATCCTAGTAATATGCATGCTAATAAGCAACTGGTTAATAGTGAGAATTGGACCCTAAACTAAAGTGTTACCATGGTTACACTTTATTTTAAGTAATGTTGTTACTGTGTAATTACTCAAATGTGCATCCCTAACAAATTTTGTCCTCTACTTTAAAATGTTAGTATATAGTAAGTACATGTATGTGTACACCTTAAAATAAAGTGTTACCATGTTAATATTAGGGCTCGGAAGAATTCAGGCAGAATGCAGATCTTGCAACTCATTGTTCCTAATAACAAATGTGACCCTGGACCACAAAAAACAGTCATAAGTCGCACGGGTATATTTGTGGCAATAGCCAACAATACATTGTATTGGTCAAAATTATCAATTTTTCTTTTATGCCAAAAATCATTAGGATATTAAGTAAAGATCATGTTCCATTAAGATATTTTGTACATTTCTTACCGTAAATATATCGAATAATAATACATTTTAGTAATATGCCTTGCTAAGGACTTCATTTGGACAACTTTAAAGGCGATTTTCTCAATATTTCGATTTTTTTGCACCCTCAGATTTCCAGATTTAGTTGTATCTCGACCAAATATTGTCCTATCTTAACAAATACATGCACCAATGGAGAGCTTATTTATTCAGCTTTTATATGATGTATAAATCTCAATTGACCCTTATGACTGGTTTTGTGGTCCAGGGTTACAAATAAAAAATTAAGATTATGTTAGTGGTGCCTATGTTTACATTGCTAATGTACATATTTATTTCAAAACAGATTTCATAATACATTTATTTGTCTAAATACCACTAAATAGTCTAAGAAAAATAAAAATATTCTTGACTTGTAAGGGAGCCCTAAAGATCAGAGTGGCAGTGAACAGCATTTATGCATTAGCACTTAATTAAATCAGGTAGTAGGAAATACTGATTGGAGATCAGATTTCCTTGCCAGTGAGCTCAGACTCAGTGGGTGACATTGTTAACTTACCCTAGACTAGGTTACCTTGGTGATTAAAGGGACACAATTTGACTCTGTTGACATGATACAGATCGTGCGATTTTCTGGCTTGCTATTAGAACAATAGCGAAAGAAGGATTTGAAAGAGGAAGAAAAAGATTTGTAGCAAAATACCTGAAAGAAATTATGAAAACACAAGAGAAATGAAAACAGGAAAGCAGAACAAAAGACAGATGTGTATCAGGAGACACAGATGTAGTGGCGAGGGGGAGAAAGCATATGTACAGAAGCGTTTGTGGTCGATAATAGAGATGGAGTTTCTCAGCTGCACTCTCAGGTTACTCACACTGACCTTTTGTGAGCGGTATCACATTTTGCTGCAGATAACACGCACGCACACGAACAACACGCTACATATTCTGCTCTCCTCTCCAGCGTGACAAGGCATGTAGCTGTGTATATTCCCAATAAACATAATGACACAGTCAGATCTCGCTTACAGGAAATACTTTCTCCCTACCATCATCTTCTCATTATAGACCTTCTCAATCAAACAGTCGTGATTGTGAAAAATAACTATCTGTCTGTGTGTGTGGGGTTTTTTCCGATTTTGCTGTCACAGGCTTACATGATTACAGTAATGCACACATGCATATTATACCATAAAATATGTTAGAATGGAGAATGTGTTTGTCCAGGCCTATCCTCTTTTGTTGCTCATACTGTATGGGATGTTCTGTAACATTATAATGCAACTTCAGTGTAAATGAAACACACAGTTAGAGCCATTATCCCAATCACAGCTGTGTCTACACTGGAAGTGACCAACAGCTCAATGCTAGGGCGTTGCTGGGTGGTTTCTTACTGACATAAAGGCCCGCTTACACCAAGAAACTGTAACGAAATCTATGAACAAAGTTTTAAAAATCATTGTAACTCTAATAGTGGAGTCCACACCCCAACTCTAACAATAATGACACAGATCGGATTGAAAGTGGTGATGTAGACATGAAATAATCCAATCAACAGGACAAAAAGAATTACGCATGTAAACACTTGATTCAAATATTTTCTCAAATATCTTGTTCACGTTTTGCACATACAGTGCTGTGATGAGCGTACATATCTTGTACGTCATATGAACAAATGTATATTTATTTGCATCTCATGCCAAACTGGTCAGTGGATGAGACTGAATATTAACTAAATATTTGCTAAAAAGCTTTTCTGACATACTGTATTGTTCCGAATATAAGACGACCCTGATTATAAGACGACCCCCCTTTTTCAAGATGTACCTTTTGGAAAAAGGCTTTTTGAAGACCAAATCTTGTATTTCTGTTAGAACCACTATTGTCAAAGATGATAGACAATTAGCATATAGTTTAGATTGGCGGTATGGTTCTGTTCTGGGCAAGAACTCCCTGCGCATCCATGCAGCCTAGCATGGATAAGAGCAGGGAGAGCAGTGATAAACCCCCCTAGGGTAAACAGAACAGAACCAGCAGTGTATTGCAGATAGGATTAATGTCAATATTAAAATGTACAACCTAATTCGGGAATTTAGTCTGATTCAGGGGGAATCAGAATGCCAAATCCTGACTGATGAGAGGAGGAGCTGGGGATGGAGGAGGGTAATTAGCTCCGGAGAAACGCGATAGCAGCTGATAATACTGAAGGAGCTTATATATGTATGCTGTGATAGACATCGTATTCCTATAGGTAGACGTGATCAGCTGACAGTCAGCTGCTGCGAGCTTTACTAACGTGACCTGCCAGAACTAACGCTACGCTTGATTTTATAAAGACATTTTTTTATAAAGAAATTTTTGTATTTTTTAATTTTTGTATTGAAAGTATGATACATACTGGTAAAATGTACAAACAATCACATTTAAAAATAAACACTTTTTGGCATACCATAAAAATAACCTGTAGCCCATTTGAATTATATAACAACTAGGCTATCCATCTCATAGTGAAAACCATGGCTATGGCCTACCAAAATTTCATTAACATTAGAAGTGAAATCTGGGTACCGTCTTACGCTTTAAAATCACGTGCATTGGAAGTTTGGTCCCGTCAGTGAGGCGCACAAACATGACATTCACGCGGCTCTTAGACGCTAAGCTTTTCTTTGACTGTTAGGGTTTTTAATAAGACTGTCATTTTGCGCTCGCGATCTTCTAACATTACACTCTGACACACCGTATTTCTTGGCACACTTGTTTTACGCGTATTTGGGGCCACGTATTGTTGCGGGTGTATTATTGACATGTAAAAGTCTAGACCCTGAATATAAAACCATTTTTTTTTTCAGATGTATTTATAAGAAAAAACATTGTCTTATATTTGGAACAATATGGTAAATGTCAGCTTATGTCACTGAGGCAAAAACAGCAATTAGCCTATATTTGCAGTAGCTCGGTGACATTATTGCAGTGACTTTCTCCTGATTGGGTCGTGCCGACTGCACTGGGCATGCTCTGAAGTTTTGTTTGGAAACCTGTAACATGCACATGTAAACCAATAACTGAAAAGCCTCACTTACTATATCATGTGTATTTCTACCTTTTTCACTCCAAGGCTCCTCATTGACCACAAAAATATTTGAAGGTGCCACAAATTAAAAAAAATAATAATAATATTCTACCCCAAAAATAATTAAAAAAAATGTATATTCATCATAAAAAATGTTACCATTGTATTAATTTACATGACTTTTCCAGGTCTAGAAATCACACTCTCAAAATTAGGCCACCTCATATATACAGGTTTTTCGAGACTCTGGGAACCCAAAAGGAACCAAACAGTTGTTGAGGGGGTGAATTAAAATAAGAAATATCTTTAATTTTAGTTGTTTAGCTTATTTTAAAGCTTTTGCCTTATTTTAATATATTTTGAAAACTTTTTGGAAGTTTCCTGAGAGCCACTAGTGGGCCCTGCCCCCGTGGTTGAGAACCAATGTCTTATATTAACTTAATTTTTTTTTAGATCAACAGTCAATAACTTGTCATTGACAAACATATGGTGTGAGGTGCAAGCATTGCACTTTTTTCTTGACAGTTACTAATGTTAGAACTATAGTCCTGTCTCTCAAGTTATGAAAAATGTCAGATAATTGGGGAATTATGTGGTTGTAGAGTGAAATTAAACTCCTCTCAAGTGCGTAGGAGGGCATGCAAAGAAAGAAACAGAACATTTTTAACCACATATCTGAGAGGATGAAAGCAGCGGGAATGTCCCGGAATACCAAACAGTTTAGAATTAGTATTAAATCCATGAAGTCTCTCAAAGATTCTTGATATTTGCAGTTCTTCTTTGTTACTATCAGTGGCGAGTACTGGAGATACTGAACCGTTATGTTTCATTGACTGATAATTTTGTGTTTTAAGTCTTTCAAAGTTAATTTTCGTTCAGACTTGACACAAAGTGATGCTTCACAGATCAGATGTTTGAATAGGTATGTTGTTTACTCTGTAACTAGTCCATCTTTGTCCACCAGTTTGATCCATTCAGGTCGATTTGTGGACCATTTACAATACATGAAAGCCAGACAGTATCACATTGTCAGGTAACCAGCGACATGGAGGCACTGCACCTTCTCATGTGACACTTCATATTTATGCCTCTGATCATCCGCTGATACGGTATTTGTGTGTATAAGAACAGTAACAAAAGTATAATAAACTACTAAGAGGGACAGAGGAGCAGGAAGCTGAGTATTGGAAAGGGAAAGACAGAACTGTGTAGATGAGTGAGTCACGTCTTTATGAAGCGGAGGATAACCGCCCGACTAAAGGTCAACCATGCATGAGAGAGATGTGATGGAGAGATAATGGAAGAGAAAGAAAGCAATACGGAGAGGCAGAGGAGTTACAGAGACATGGGTGTGGGTGTGTGTGAGGGGGGGGGGTTGTTTCTTGACAAAGAACATCTCTGTCCATGTTGGTGTCTGGTGTCCCTTCTCCAGTGATTCAATATGTGTGAGTGAGTGTGTGCTTATGGACTGGCATATTATTCAGAGATTGCAGGAGGAAAAGGAAGCGGATACGAATTGAAAAATGTAATTTCGGGCCTGTTTACCTGCAAACACATTTCAAAGCCTCATAAGATACTCAAATATTGTTTTCAAGACAATATACTAGTGGTGTCAGATTAGACAGCATGTCATGTCACTCATGTCACTCATAGCATGTGTTGTGTGTGGGCTCGTTTGAATCGAGACAAATTCTTCTAAATAAAGATGTGTGCTTTACTATGGTTTACTAATGTTTTGCAAAGTTACAAAGCAGAACCTGGCACAAAAGTCTCATCTGTATACTGTTTACATGCGCGTCGGTGGCAACTTTTTACGGTTTTACCTCATCAAATTGCGTTTTGACTATACAGATCGAGTCATAGAATGTGATTGTCAGCCGATACCGATCTGTGGTAATGCCGTGTTTCACCTTATAGCTGGTTGATTTGGTTCATGGCTTATAACTCTTTAACAAAGACTTTTTAAAGATTCCTATGGGAAAAAAAATGAATGGGAAAAATACTTCCAGAGCCAAGGCCGCTCATAAAGTGGATTCCACTCTTTTAGCAACTGGCTAGAGCTACCCAGAACACACTAGCAACCACATATCAGTGTATTATGCTTCTAACTTGAAATAATTTGAAAAAAATATTCTTATGTAAATTGTTACATTCCATTCCATGCAACAATATTGTTTTAAAACTATTTCTACAGAAATTTGTTCTACTTGTGTTTCATGAATGAGGTCAATTACTATGCTTGCCACAAAACAAGCTCACATGCCCAAAATTCCGTCCAAAATGTTTCATGCTGCAGTACTTTGATCAATAAATCCATACGCAACATTCCCTAGAGCATGGCCCTTCCCCAAACCAAACCCCTAATGACCCCCCATCCCCCTACAGCCAGAATATCTGATGATCTTCAATGTGTCTGTCCATCTGTCTATGGTATAATTTACATCACACACACACACACACACACACACACACACACACACACACACACACACACACACACACACACACACAGACAGAGTAGCCCTGGGCGAGGCCTGTCCTACTTGGGCTGAGCTTATACCTCTCCAATCTAATCATAGTCTCCTGCAGTATCTGAGTGTCCATTAGGTTTGACTCAGGACAAAGCTTGTTTATTACGGACCCCAATTGAATCAAAGATAATTCAATCAAAAGAATCATTTTATAGCTTGCCAGCGAACAGAGCTGACAGGGCCAAGACAAAGCAGTCTTAGTTCTAATGTGCTTTTACTCAATTTTACAATATTCTCTGGGCTGTTTTTGTGTCTTTTATTTTGGAATAGTTTTAGTAACTATAATGACAACCTAGATGGAATCTCTAAACTTTTTCCACAAAAGTATTACTACACAGTAGTAATACTGTGGGCACAGATTCCAAGTATAGGCCAGCTAATGCTGTAACTAACTTGACCCTAAAGGAATAGTTTTCCATGGAACACATAAGAAGACATTTTGAAGAATTAACTCTTTTTATCCACATAATTAAGTCAATGGGGTTCAACATTTTTCAAAATATCTTCTTTTGTGCATTCATTTTAGAACAACATGAAGGTGGATAAATTATTAAAGACGTGAACCATCCCTTTAAATTACTAACTTAAACACAACAAACCTTATTCAAGCAGAACTAATTTATATATACACTCACCTAAAGGATTATTAGGAACCCCATACTAATACTGTGTTTGACCCCCTTTCGCCTTCAGAACTGCCTTAATTCTACGTGGCATTGATTCAACAAGGTGCTGAAAGCATTCTTTAGAAATGTTGGCCCATATTGATAGGATAGCATCTTGCAGTTGATGGAGATTTGTGGGATGCACATCCAGGGCACGAAGCTCCCGTTCCACCACATCCCAAAGATGCTCTATTGGGTTGAGATCTGGTGACTGTGGGGGCCATTTTAGTACAGTGAACTCATTGTCATGTTCAAGAAATCAATTTGAAATGATTGGAGCTTTGTGACATGGTGCATTATCCTGCTGGAAGTAGCCATCAGAGGATGGGTACATGGTGGTCATAAAGGGATGGACATGGTCAGAAACAATGCTCAGGTAGGCCGTGGCATTTAAACGATGCTCAATTGGCACTAAGGGGCCTAAAGTGTGCCAAGAAAACATCCCCCACACCATTACACCACCACCACCAGCCTGCACAGTGGTAACAAGGCATGATGGATCCATGTTCTCATTCTGTTTACGCCAAATTCTGACTCTACCATCTGAATGTCTCAACAGAAATCGAGACTCATCAGACCAGGCAACATTTTTCCAGTCTTCAACTGTCCAATTTTGGTGAGCTCGTGCAAATTGTAGCCTCTTTTTCCTATTTGTAGTGGAGATGAGTGGTACCCGGTGGGGTCTTCTGCTGTTGTAGCCCATCCGCCTCAAGGTTGTGCGTGTTGTGGCTTCACAAATGCTTTGCTGCATACCTCGGTTGTAACGAGTGGTTATTTCAGTCAAAGTTGCTCTTCTATCAGCTTGAATCAGTCGGCCCATTCTCCTCTGACCTCTAGCATCAACAAGGCATTTTCGCCCACAGGACTGCCGCATACTGGATGTTTTTCCCTTTTCACACCATTCTTTGTAAACTCTAGAAATGGTTGTGCGTGAAAATCCCAGTAACTGAGCAGATTGTGAAATACTCAGCCTGGCCCGTCTGGCACCAACAACCATGCCACGCTCAAAATTGCTTAAATCACCTTTCTTTCCCATTCTGACATTCAGTTTGGAGTTCAGGAGATTGTCTTGACCAGGACCACACCCCTAAATGCATTGAAGCAACTGCCATGTGATTGGTTGATTAGATAATTGCATTAATGAGAAATTGAACAGGTGTTCCTAATAATCCTTTAGGTGAGTGTATATATGTGTATATGCTGTATATACAGTATTGAATTCCGTGAATGAGCCCCTAGTATGATTCAATCCTTCCCTGGCTAATTGTGGCTAATTTGAAATAACAACTACATAATTAATTTTATAAGCATTTTACCTTGCTTTAGAAACCTCTCGTGCCATTTCACATACTAAAACAGCTTTTTAGCAACTAACAGATTTTGTCTTTTTTTTTGTCTTTGTCCCTTTCCTCCAACAGATGTAGATCCTCCTAACGGCTCAACCTCTCCTTCTCCTCCTCCTATTCCATATGTTACACCTGCTCCTTCCCTTCCTACTTTTTCTTCTCCTGCTCCATCAGTTGTCTCGTATACAGACAAGTCTCCACCCGACAGTCCTACAGAGAGCGTGACCACGGCTGACCCTGGGCTGAAGAGACTCCATGGGCTGAGTGACAACCTCATTCCCATCTACACCTCCATACTGGCTGCAGTGCTGTTGGGCCTGGTGGCCTTCATCATCTTTAAACGGTGAGGAGGATCGGAATTATTCTCTCCCGTGATGTTCTTCTCTCCACTCACAAAGCACAGTGCTATGCAGGCTTTAGTTCAGCTATTTTTATAAAGGAAGGAAGGAAAAAAACACTTCTAGGCTGTTTTTCCATCTGATCCATCACGAGCGCATTGTTTATTATGTGCACAGCAAAAACCCCAGTGTTAAATTAACTCTCCTCAGAGTTTATTTGAGTCCACACTCAACAGTGATAAAAGTAACACTGAAGCAGTGTTAAAGTTAATGAGATAATTAAGGGATTAATTGAGTGATGATTGAGCATTAGTGATGAACACCTGAAAGAAAGAGTCACCGTTTTTAGGTCACCATTATGCTGATCAGTGTTTGCTTTAGTTGGGCTCTTGACCCTTCATCACTAATGCTCAATCATCACTCAATTAATCACTAAATTATTGCATTAACTTTAACACTGCTTCAGTTTTCTTTTAACACTCTTGAGTGTGAAGAGTTAATTTAACATTGGGGTTTTTGCTGTGTGGGGTAAAACAGAGCTCAGATCCCAGATTAGATTAAAAAAAAAAAATTCTGACTTTCATTTCTGATTGGATGAAACACATTCAAAAGTGAATATGGCAATATCATGCAAAATAATAACTATATGTTTTCGCAGACTGATAACAATGTAGAAAAAATTAAAAGATGGCAGTTTTCTGAGCTGATACAGATGGCGGTTGTGGAGGAAGGGGTCATAAAATATTAAAATCACTGCTGGAGGGTGTAACATTGACCCGCTTTGGTTCCTTAAGGGTGTGAATGTCCTGGTTGCTTGTTTGGGTGGTCCTATATCTCCATTTCTGGCTCAGCCTATGGGGTGTGTTGGGGCAGGACTAAATTGTCTGAACAATAGCAGAGTGGTGCAAAAATGTCACACTTTAGGTTAGAAGTGAATAAGGATTTTGATAATAAAAGCTTCTGATGTTTGCTTTGATGTCTTTCAGGTGGAACAGTTGTAAGCAGAATAAGCAAGGAGCCAATAACAGAGCATGCAGTGCAAATCCCAGTCAGACTCCTTCTCCTGAGGGAGAGAAACTCCACAGTGACAGTGGCATCTCAGTGGACAGTCAGAGCCTGCAGGAGGGCCAGGGGCCTCCACATACAGGTACAAACCCTTAGGTCAGGGGTCGCAACCTATGGTAATTGCTGGCACGTGAGCAAAAGCGAGAGAGGTGTATGTAATCATTCCTCATAGTAACACAGCTTGTGGTAAAACTTTATAATAAGTATGGTGTAATAAAGTATAATTTGCAAACTATTAGTTTATAGTTGATTAATAGACTATATACAAATAGTGAGTTCTTCATTCATTGTTACTGTAATTATCAAATTATTATTGTTTAATTAGCCCATTGTAAAGAGTTAGATAATGCTTTGTTAACAGCGTATTAACAGTAAATAGTTCTTACTTTAGATTAGGTCACGAAAAATGGGAAAAAGACCCAAAAAAGAAAATTAGGTGCTTTAAATCAACCTTTATTAGACATTAATTGCATTCATATTCAATGTTCCTTAAAATGTTTGCAAATACATTAAGTGCACACACAGAGTTTCCATAGATATAATGAGTTTTATACTGTACAAACTGTATATTCTTTCCCCTAAACCTACCCCTAATCCTTACTGATGTATTCAACATGATTTTATGAGTATCTTATTCATATTGACAGCATTATTTATTTATTTATATATTTTTAGGTGGTTATGTTTAGTTTTGGGGATAGACTTAATAAATGTATTTGTAAACATTTTAATGAACTCTTAATAATAATGTAATTAATGTCCAATAAGGGTTGGTTTAAAGCACTTAATTCTTAGTTTTCAGTCACGTGACTGTCGCGGAGCCCTGGAGGGCAAAACAGCCATAGAACTGCAGCACAAGCATGTCAATTTTCCATCTTAAAAACAGAAATATGTGAACAAAATGCAAGTTTTTGGCACTTGTGATCCATTTACAGCACCTGCTGCAGTATTTCAATCACTGAAAACAGCAGGACGTTCTAAAACGCTTAACATGAAAAACACTTAGGGTAGGTTGCACCAATAAGGATTAAATTAAGAAAAGTTTAACGCTAATCAAGGATTTGTTGATATGGGTTTTATTTTTAATCGAGTTGTGTTGCACCACTTAATTTTAAACACAGATTAACTACGTAGAAAGACTTAAAGGAATTAAAGGGCTGATCATGCAGCATAAGGCGGAGGGTGAACCAGCCTAAAGATACTTTATGCTAGATGTTTAAAGGGATAGTTCACCCAAAAATGAAAATTATCCCATAATTTACTCACCCTCAAGCCATCCTAGGTGTATATGACATTCTTCTTTCAGACGAATACAATTGGAGTTATATAAAAAAATGTCCTGGCTAATCCAAGCATTATAATGGCAGTGAATGGCAGCTCAAAATTTGAAACCCAAAAAACTGCATCCATCCATTATAAAAGTAATCCACACGGCTCCGGGGGTTAATAAAGTGTAACGCCTCTCGCAGTTCAAAGCGTTTACGCAACGTCCGTCGTAATCGTCACGCCAGTTACGCTTCTTTCGTAAGTTGAATACGGAAGACGGTCCGCCGGAAGCTAGATATTTTACTGTATAACGTGTTAAATATGAATATTTTTCTTACAAAAACCCATCGATTCACTTCAGAAGGCCTTTATTAACCCCCTGGAGCCGTGTGGATTACTTTTATAATGGATGGATGCACTTTTTTGGGCTTCAAATTTTGGGCTGCCATTCACTGCCATTATATGTACTAAAACAGAATCAAATTAATTTCTGCATACTATATACAGGCGAGCAGATGAGGCCAGAATATGACCGCAGCGCGTCTTCTTTATAATGGTACAAAGTATGCATCATCAATATGGTGTATATTGAATTTGGTCTTTTAATATGACTGAAATTAATTACAGATGTAATTACATGCAGGTATTTTTTTAAAATATAAGTACAATGTAAAAACATGTATGTACACAATAAGTGCATTGTATCAAATGATTCATTTAAATGTTAGTACATAGTAGTTAACCACCTAATATAAAGTGGGTCCGCCTTGTTTTGTCCTCCAGGTGGGCGGTCCTATAAAGGTGTGAAGTCACATGAAAACTATGAATTAATGTAATTTTCCCATTTTCCATGACCTAATCTAAAGTGAGAACTATTTACAGTTAATAAAAAAGCAATTTGCATACAGCTTTTCTTTCTCATGAAACCACCCACATGCCAACAAACCAATGAAATCACAGAACAATGATGATTCATAGCAATATTATAAGCTGTTGTGCATCTGCTCACCTGGGGCCTCATTTATAAAACTTTCCGTAGATTTCATCCTAAAAGTGTGCGTACGCACAAAAGCTAGATTTTGCGTATGCACAAAAGTTTTCAGATTTATAAAACCACGCGTACGCCAGAACCTGTGCAAAACTTTATAAAACCAAGTCAGCGGAAGATTGTGCATACACGCATCTTCAGCCCATCTCCTCCCTGAAATATACATATATAGAGCTTACAACGCCTAGTTTTGCTATGCATCTGCATATCATTTGCATATGCATATTCATCCACGTGATACCATGTTTAACGGTACAAGACAGTTAAAATATGAGATACGGATGTGCCGTCACATTACAATGCTAAAAATCATTCAGTAGCCTATCCAGTAGCCTTGTTTTTGAATAAATAAATCAAAATAGTATAAAATGCATTTCAGAGAAAGTTTTTTTCAGTCTTTTCCACTGGCCAAATAATTGCTTTATATTTTTAATGGAAACAGGTAAGCCTTATTGTATGGAGGACCAGGAGTGCCACTTAAAAATAAAATGAAGAATCAATTTATCAATTTAATAATTCAAACATAAAAATCTATATAAATAAATCACTTTTAAATGGACAAATTAATAGACATATTTAAAGTTGTTTATTTAATTCGTGTTTTTAAATGTAGTTTAATAAAACAATAAAACAATACATTAAATAAAACTTTTTAAATGTATAAATAGACACATTTAAAACTGTTTATTTAATTAATGTTTTAAAACAATAAAAACAATAAAAAGTACATTAATAAATCATTTTAAATGCACATTTAAATCGCTTTTTAAAAAAGCATTTGGCAAACGCTTTTCTCTCTCTATTTGCCAATTTGTTTTTCTTTGTCGTTTTGCCAAATGCTTTTCTTTATCCATTTGTCAGTCGAGTTAAAAAATGCCATTGGACAGTACACACGTAGGAGCAACCAATCAACTTTCGCCTCAGTTTGAAGAGCTAAACCCTCTCTCACTTGTAAAAGTAACACGCACTGTCATTGGACAGTTAGAAAAACTATACATCATTACAGCGGGAGTTTGAAGACAAGTTAGAGCGACGCAAAATATCAGGTGTTGGGAGAGGGATTGTGGATGATTTGTTAGCTTTAGCTGATTTCTGCGAAAGAAATTCTCCTCTCGATTATTATTTTATGTATAGAAGAGTTTTACAGTTGAGGGAAGACGTTGCAATCACAGCAGATAATTGTGGTTGTACAATAAATGGAAGGATTTGGATTAAGTTTGATGAGGCACAGAGTGTCATTCAACGACTCAGTCCCTCGGAATGCAGCAGCCGTCACGGTGTAATTGCAGAACCAGCAGAAGAGACGGCAAGATGTATTGGTGTGTCGCTAAGGACAGTCCGACGAAAACTTGCACATGATGGTTTAAGATATGTAAAATAAAATGTTTTATTAAGGATAGGCAGGTCGATTCTTGTTTCTGGAAAAAGAATTCTTGTAAGAACCAACTTAACTGTAGTTAATATACAGCCTAATGTTTCGACATAATACTACGAAGTCAGTCATGCGATACAGCGGTCAATCGCATGACTGACTTAGTAGCATTATATAATATATACTTTGTAGTATTGTATAATATATATAATATATAGTATGTCGAAACATTAGGCCGGATATTAACTACAGTTAAGTTGGTTACGTGAAGGGGAAAAACTCCCTAATGTGAGTGCTTTTAAGGGCAGTGAAGTCGGAATTTGTTAATATTGTAACATAATTTTATTATGTAAATCTTTTCTGTAATACCTTACTATAATTAAAACATGCTTTGTTTTTAGGAAATGTGATAAAGATTTGATCTCTCATTGTCCAATGATAGTGCATGTCAGTGAAAGTAAGAGAGGGTTTGGCTCTTCAAACTGAGGCGAAAGTTGATTGGTTGCTCCCACGTGTGTACTGTCCAATGGCATTTTTTAACTCGATTGACAAATGGATAAAGAAAAGCATTTGGCAAAACGACAAAGAAAAGCAATTGGCAATTAAAGCTGCAAGCAGCGATGAAAGGGCCCTCGCACCCGGGAGCACCCCCACCCGGTGGCCTCAGGAAAACAGCGAATAGTGGGCGACATGCATTTAAGTGGGTAAATATAGGAGAAAAATGGCAAAGTCACTTCAATGTGCCAGACTTCCTGCTGCCAGCAGGTGGCGCTTTGACTATAACCGAATATTGGCATGTAGATGTCTTCAGGCCTGGACTATTATCAAACGTGTGAAGTTTGGGGCAGATTGGACACTGTATGCCTGAGTTACAACAACTTCCTGTTTTGTGGCGTAAATCGCATACATTAGCACTTAGCCAAGTTTTGCTTGATTTAATGTGTTTCTAGCATGTTTGGGACTTGATGGCATATTTAAATGTGTTTCTGGGAGGGAATTACAGTGTAAAGCATGCCATTTCCTGTTGCCAGCAGGTGGTGCTATGACTAACTAATATTGGCATGTAGATGTCTTCAGGCCAGGACTCTAATAAAACATGTGAAGTTTGGGGCAGATTGGAAATTGTATGTCCGAGTTACAACAACTTCCTGTTTCATGGCAAAACATCGAAATTTGTGAGGCCGCCACGGACACGCCCTTCAGGGAAAACTCAAGATCTTCACAATTTAACACCACAAAGGCCTTTAGATTAGACTGTGCAAATATGATGTTGATCTGATTAAATCTCTAGGAGGAGTTCATTAAAGTACAGCGTCAGGAAATGGCAAAATTTGCAACAATTTTGCAAAGAAAATTAAAAATATCTCACTTCCTGTTGGTTTTCAGATTTCATACCAGGGGACTTTTTTGTAGGTATTGGGCTGTTACATGTGTGTACCGAATTTCATACCTGTACGTGAAACGTAGTGGGAGGGGCACTTCGTTGAAATGTTATAGGTGGCGCTATCAAGCAATTTTGCCATGCCTAATTCTGAAACTCATATGTAGATTTCTTCAGGCCAGGACTCTTATCAGACATATGAAGTTTGGGGCAGATCGGGCATTGTATGCCTGACTTACAACAGCTTCCTGTGTCATGGCGAAACATCAGATTTTGTCAGGCCGCCATGGACACGCCCTTCAGCGAAAACTCAAGATCTTCACAATTTAACGTCACAAAGGCCTTTAGATTAGACTGACCAAATATGATGTTGATCTGATTAAATCACTATGAGGAGTTAATCACAGTGTAAAACATGCCATTTCCTGTTGCCAGTAGGTGGCGCTATGACTGTAATTGAATATTGGTGTGTAGATGTCTTCGGGCCAGGACTCTAATAATACATGTGAAGTTTGGGGCAGATCGGAGATTGTATGACTGAGTTACAACAACTTACTGTTTTATGGCGAAACATCGAACTTTGTGAGGCCGCCACGGACACGCCCTTCAGGGAAAACTCAAGATCTTCGCAATTTAACGTCGCAAAGGCCTTTAGATTAGACTGTGCAAATATGATGTTGATCTGATTAAATCTCTAGGAGGAGTTTGTTAAAGTGCAACGTCTGGAAATGGCAAAATTTGCAACAATTTTGCAAAGAAAATTCAAAATATCTCACTTCCTGTTGGTTTTCAGATTTCGTACCAGGAGACTTTTTTGTAGGTATTGGGCTGTCACATGTGTCTTCCGATTTTCACACCTGTACGTGAAACGTAGCGGGAGGGGCACTTCGTTGAAATGTTGTAGGTGCCGCTATCGAGCCATTTTGCCACGCCTAATTCTGAAACCCATAACAGACGTAAATTTTCACCACTTTTGACGTGTGTGCAAAGTTTCATGAGTTTTCAAGCAGGTTTAGGTCCTCAAAAATGCGATTTATTTGGGAGAATAATAATAATAGGCTGAGGAATCACAATAGGGTCCTCACACCATCGGTGCTCAGGCCCTAAATAGAGAGAGAAAAGTGTTTGCCGAATGTTTTTTTAAAAAGCGATTTAAAATGTGCATATAAAATGATTTATTAATGTACTTTTTATTGTTTTTATTGTTTTAAAACATTAATTAAATAAAAAGTTTTAAATGTGTCTATTTATTTATACATTTAAAATGTTTTTATTTAATTTATTGTTTTATTGTTTTATTAAACTACATTTAAAAACACGAATTAAATAAACAACTTTAAATATGTCTATTAATTTGTCCATTTAAAAGTGATTTATTTATATAGATTTTTATGTTTGAATTATTAAATTGATAAATTGATTCTTCATTTTATTTTTAAGTGGCACTCCATATTATTGCGCATTATTGATCATTATTCGTGCGAAAATATTTTGTCAGACCATGAGTTCTGCTATTATCATATGCCATAAGCAATCCTTGCTGTAGATAAAACACAGCATGCCACAGGAAAAGTGTTCAAAAGCATCGCATCCACTACAAATATTTCTATTTATTAGAATATAAAAAATGTTATAACTTCTGGATAATGATTTCATGTTATTTAAGTGCTTAACTCTATTAATGAGAATGGCATAGTTAATCGAAATGTGTATATCAGATGTAAAACAGAGCTTAAATCATTCTTGTATTTATTTAAACAGTTATTGTGAACATGCACTGTATTTATGATTAGGACTCATAATGAGGATTTAAAGTGGTTTTCCTTCATCTGCGTCAGTCCCTAAGCTCACCATCGGTGTCGCCAAACTGCTCTGTCTCCAAAATGTTCGTACGCATGGGTCAGAGTTTTCCCGTAAAGTTTGTTTTTATAAATCACAACTTATGCGTAGGAAGTGGCATACGTCTCTTCCGGGGCCTGTTTTGTGCGTACGCAACGGTTATAAATAAGGCCCCTGAATCCCTCTGTAACTTGCAGAGAAAATGACCGTCGTTTGGCAAATAAATAATTTACGGACAGTTACACGTGTATCCCCAAGATTTTATTATGTAAGCTTTATGTTAAACCTCAAATGACAAGGGAATTTGATGTTAATTTTAATTAGCCAGTCCTTGAACTCATTCTCTCAAATGGCTTGGGAATACAGAGCATTTGTAGCTTATATGGACTGCACGCCCCTACTGGATAGTGTGGTATGTTAATGGATATGACGGTGTTAATGTATTTGGTCTTGGGCAGACTAGATCTGTTACGCATGCTGCTGCTGTTACTGCTGCTGTTGCAGAGCAAATACGGATATTTGCTTCTTTGTAGTCTTGTTTTAATTATATTAATCCAGATGGCTAAATGCATTTTCTTTGTTTTAGTGGTCAAGATAGATGGAAGTTCAGCCCTGTCCTTGCCCTTACACACACGGGAGGAGGTTGAGAAGCTGCTGAATTGTACCTGTGAAGGGGAGAAGTCAGGGGCCAACGAGGAAACCGATTGGTGCAGTCTGGCTGGGCTACTTGGATACAAAGAAGAACACATTGCTAACTTCATGCAGGAAGAGAGGCCCATCCAGGCCCTTCTGTCTCATTGGGCGAGCCAGGATTCGGCTAATATTGATACGCTTTGTACAGCACTGAAGAAGATCAATAGGGAGGATATTGCACAGAGCATCACAGTCAAACCAACTGCTACATCCACCGTATGAGAGAACAAACACACATGCTCACAAAATCACACTTTCAAGTGTGCTCCCAAATACACACCTTGCATTGCCTTCAGCATACTTCGATGTTGATGTATCACTGTTGAAGTTGTATCACTATATCCTTAACTTTAGGCTGTAAACTCAAGTGCCGTTTCCCTTTAAACCCTTGATTATGACCAAACTATGTGCAAAGAATGCACTGTTCTCTAAATATAGTTTGCATGTTCCTTTAATTTGAGGAAAGCCATATGGACTTGAACATGGATAATCATGTGTTTCCTGAAGATATTCAGGATAAATGGATCATTCATTTTACGTTTAACACATTTAAATATCACAAATATACAAACTACACGCCACATCCAACTTTAGCCTACCAATAAACACTCTTAATAAGTTTCATTTTTTTTAAATTATTCTACGATTCCATTTGTCTGCCTCACTATACAGTATAGAAACTGCTATGTAACATCCTTAAAGCATATGCTAATGATATGTCAATTGTGGCTAGTTCAGTCATTTGCATTTGCAATCAGTGTACCATATCCACTGATTATATCGCGTCAGAGTTTGACCCCTCATGTACACAGTCGATGTTGTGCTCCTGTGCTTTAAATACGACCAGTGACAGTATGAGGAGAAGGACCAGTTGTAGAAAATGAATAAGACAAATCACAATGCTCAATATGGAGGCTGTGGAAGAGTTTCTAAGTAAGAGTTCTAGAAGAGTTTTTCTGTTATGTGAGCTAAAGAAGCTAGATTTATGATGCTATTATTGTTATTTTATTGCTGATTTGATTGTAAACTAAACCATAAACCACAGTTTACTACTTGCTATTGTTAGTCAGTGCCAGGTAGTATTATGTGTCGCGGTTTGGTTGGAAGGCAAGGAGAGTTGAGGTGAGGATCTAAATGCTAGCGATATTTATTAAATTAGAACAAACAACACTCTTGAACACTGGAAACCCACAGGAGCAAACCAATACATTGAAAAAATCGGACAAAAGGGAACTAGAACACAGGTCTATCCACCTTTTTCCTACGCCCCATTATGTTTTGTGCAAATTAGAGGAGTAACTTCTGTTAAACTCTAAACAATCAGTGAAAAGTTCGCACTATGAACGCAATAAGCATTTTCAAATGCTAGGTACAGTGAGATGACATTATTCTACTCACCCTTCAACCGTCAAACATTAAAAAGAAATAATTCAAAGTGATTTCTGTCATTTTGACAGACAATAACTATTGTATTTACCTGCTTTAGAAACATTCCAGTGAACACTGCTAATAGGGATTAGAAGTGAAAAGGGGAGGCAATACATTTTAAAGCATCCGTGTGAAAACAAACCTGGAATGAGTCGTAAGGATTTGGGGAGAAAAACGAGATTCTTAGTGCATTCCAGTGAATTATTCATGGGATGAATCGCAAATTAAATCGGGAGAACAGACCACAAATGCACAGTATATGTTGTTGTTTTTTTTTCATTACAGAGGAATACAAAGGTAAAATCTGGGGGAAAATAATTCAGCGACTGAAAAGGGCTATTGCCATAGATATTATTGTTATACCATGTCACATTAAAATTCCAAGCGTTGTTATTCTCCTGACTTCTGAAAATAAATAGAACATGAAGGAAATTTTACAGTTTATTCAGTCAAACTGGATTATTTGTAGCGCAACGTTTTGATTTGAAATGATTTGTTTCAGTCTTTTTGAGTGGAACTTTCCCAAACCAGAAGTGCCTCCCATTATCTAAAACACAGAAGGCTCATTAGGAAAAAGGTGGATATAAATAGAATAAACTAACTAAACAAGACACAGGTGAACATAATCAGGAACTATAGAAACAAATGAGAACCTAATTAGAATTCATGACAACCAAGAAAAAAGGAACTAAACACAGGAACTCATGCCTTCATGTGCTATTAAAATTATCGTAAATACGAGTTTCCTAGGTAAAAATTGCACATGAACACCCTCTTATGTCGTGTGTTTACCACTGGGAATTTCGGAAATAATTTTGATACCCAAATTCCCGAGATGGGCGTGCCATAAACTTTAAACATGGTGGCTGGGAGAAGTACTGTTGTGACAGGTATGATTTATTATTTTTTCCCCCAAAACAGCTAGATCTAAATGGTTATATGGTTGTCAGGCAAGAAAAAACCTGGTGTCCTCCATGATTCCTGCTCATTCCAACAACAAGGCACTTGAATGCAACACGCTCGTAATCACGACTTCTGAAGAGGGAATTATGAAATTTCCAATAGCACGTGAAGGCAGCATAGGAACACCTGAACCGTGGAATGAAATGAAAATCAAAATAAGAGTCCTTAAACAAACATTAACAAAACTAGATCTGACAGTAGGGAGTTGGGACATTCTTATTATAGAGAGCATTGAATTGGACAAAAAAAAAATCAATGTCATTTTAGGAGTACACTAGCATTTATTGTGTACTTTTATGGGTCTTTGAAGCGACTCTGGCATGAGTTGTCAACTGCATTTCTTGGTCAACTCACTTAGTAACAGAGAGGAACCATTTTAGTAAGAGTTAAACCGTCATGTAGATGTTAATTCAGGTACTACCCAGAGAGATTAAATGGTAAAAAGAGAGAGAAACATCAGAGAGAGGTCAAACTATAGGAAGACACTGTCTTTTTATCAGATGCTTTCTGATGCCACATGACAGGATGTTGAATTTCACCCCACGTTATGTCTGTCAGTCAAAAAAAAGTAGTAATAAATAATCATGATTCCAAATATAAACTAGATCTTTACAGTTTCTGACGATTTATCTGCCCGTGGGTGATTGCTAGGTCTTGATATTGCTCGGGCCCACCAGGTGAAACCTGTAAGCCTAAATTCTAAGTCTAAATGATATCAAAAATCTTGATTGATGTATAAGTTTGTTCAGACATCTTACTAAAGTATGTTCATTGCATGATGTCTTCATCTGGGCAGGTGACTCAGAACATTCTAGAATTAATAAGGAGGTTTTGTCGTCCTGGTGGTCCGGCTGAAAGATGATAGTGGTTTCTTTTTTTGTTTTTTACTTTTTTCTTTATTACAGCGGTAACCTGACACTGGTCACTACCTTGCTCAGGTTATCACCATGACAAAAGCGCTTGGCCGTGCAGTCTGTGACCCAGATAGAAAAATGTTAAAGACACATATACACCCATAAACACTCAACAAAGAAACAAGCTTCCCTGTAAAATTAACCACTGACTGATATGGATGTCAAGGGTGACTCTTTTGAAGGCATAATACAGGGTTCCCACGGTCATGGAAAACCTGGCTATATCAGGGAATTTTAAAACGGTTGTTGATTGGTCAGAAGTGTGGGAACACTGAAGGACTTCGAAACCAGGAGAACAACTCAAAGAATGTCTTTTGTGCTTATTGTAATGTTGGACTCTAAGATTCAGCAACATGTTAATGGATACTGTACCAAGAATTGAAGTGATCCAATGTAACGATTTTGTTTTTCAACTGATATATTTGGTTCAGATACTGAAGTTGGTGATAGAGTGATGACAACTAAATCAATTCAAAAGAAATCTCCAGGGCTTTATAGTTTCTCAGGGTTTGTGTGGAGATTTGCCCGTCTGTCATATGTCGTCAGTATATCAGTGGCCTTATAATGGAGTGTTAAGGTGGCACACAGGTTGCAAGAAGCACTAGCTGAAGTTCACTTCAGCACAGACATTTGGACTCAAAGAGCTTTTGTACAAGTATGGAAGAAGGTCAGTTTGAGGAGGGAGAAGTGTTTACTTGTTATGCAGAATATATGAAACAACATTCTCAAGCTGCGTGATTGTCAGTATTCATAGATTCTTGTGATGTCCATTCAGTTTTAAAAAAAAACAATGCAGCTGCGTACATTATTAATATTTTTGAATATTAAATTCACCCTACATAGTGATGAACTTTTTTTTGCTATACATTTTTGGAAAAATTCAAACACACTGTTATTTGTATCTTAAAATGAAGGCATTCTCCATTTCTGGATGTGAATATATATATATTTTTTTGAATTAATTTTCTTTCTTTTTTTCTACCAGATTAGAGTGTAGCACTTACAAAGTATAATATACATTTTGTATAACAAATGCCTGAGATTAATATCAGGTTTGTTCTGTTTAGTATGTAAATTTGCTGTGTGTATGATAACTGCTTTCATTTTGTGTTTATTCATAGCCTCAAATACTTGTTATTGGTTGATTGGTTGACCACAAACCCAACAAGCTCAAAGAAAGTCAAATGATTTGCCTTTATGCCATTTTGCCAATTTTTTTTTTCTTGTATAACATCATCTTTATTATTTGACAAACATGCCGTTTTGGTTTAGATTTATTTGCAGAATATTTTTGTAGTGTTCATAATATCAGAGTACATATCTCTGAGATGGATGTACTAAAGTGGCACATTGCTCTCTGACAATCAACTAAAAGCATAATTGTGTAGTTGTTGGAATATGGATCTTGCACTTGGTAGAGGAGCTTTGCGAGACGAGTGTGAGGAGCATGAGGGTGAGCAGAGGTTTTGTCTGGCTTATTTGGACACAGGTTCTGCAAGAAGAAACAATACTGAATATTACTTGTATTTACTGTTATGTACACTGTATCATATAAATGTGAATTTACTAGAGTTCATAAAGTAGGTTTAATGCAGTTATAATACAAACAAGACATAATAAACTAAAGATTGCAACTGTACATTTGTCTTATTTTTTTCACAAATAAACACAAACACACACTAAAAGTGTTACATTTGTTTTTAAATTACCTGACCATGCTGTAAGTTTTTACATATCAGGTCGCTGTATCATAGAGATTTATTTGGATGAATTTCACTGGTCTTTCATTTGACCTGTAGTTCTTACGTCTCTGAGGATTTTAGGTATTAGGAAAACTGTTGACACAACGGATGTCTTATCTCCCCTGTGATGTTCAGTTTTGGGCCAATAAACAGACTGTCATTGGAGCCAACATTCCTCTGTGTGTGTGTGTGTGTGTGTGTGTGTGTGTGTGTGTGTGTGTGTGTGTGTGTGTGTGTGTGTGTGTGTGTGTGTGAGTGAGTGAGTGAGTGAGTGAGTGAGTGTTTTCATCAAAAAAATGAAAATTTTGTCATTATTTGCTCACCCACGCCTTGTGAAAAAGAAGTACAATTTAGCATACTTTAAGAAAAGTACTTATTACAGAAATATATACTTTAAACGAATATGCGTAAGTATGAACTGAATGTAATGTTTTTGGACACTTAATTATGTTATTTGCAATTAAATGTTTTATAGTTTAAATTTACATTAAATGCAAGTAGTTAAGCTTTTTTGACTCGAAGTCTTAGGTCTTAAGTACAACTTATATATATATATACACTCACCTAAAGGATTATTAGGAACACCTGTTCAATTTCTCATTAATGCAATTATCTAATCAACCAATCACATGGCAGTTGCTTCAATGCATTTAGGGGTGTGGTCCTGGTCAAGACAATCTCCTGAACTCCAAACTGAATGTCAGAATGGGAAAGAAAGGTGATTTAAGCAATTTTGAGCGTGGCATGGTTGTTGATGCCAGACGGGCCGGTCTGAGTATTTCACAATCTGCTCAGTTACTGGGATTTTCACGCACAACCATTTCTAGAGTTTACAAAGAATGGTGTGAAAAGGGAAAAACATCCAGTATGCGGCAGTCCTGTGGGCGAAAATGCCTTGTTGATGCTAGAGGTCAGAGGAGAATGGGCCGACTGATTCAAGCTGATAGAAGAGCAACTTTGACTGAAATAACCACTCGTTACAACCGAGGTATGCAGCAAAGCATTTGTGAAGCCACAACACGCACAACCTTGAGGCGGATGGGCTACAACAGCAGAAGACCCCACCGGGTACCACTCATCTCCACTACAAATAGGAAAAAGAGGCTACAGTTTGCACGAGCTCACCAAAATTGGACAGTTGAAGACTGGAAAAATGTTGCCTGGTCTGATGAGTCTCGATTTCTGTTGAGACATTCAGATGGTAGAGTCAGAATTTGGCGTAAACAGAATGAGAACATGGATCCATCATGCCTTGTTACCACTGTGCAGGCTGGTGGTGGTGGTGTAATGGTGTGGGGGATGTTTTCTTGGCACACTTTAGGCCCCTTAGTGCCAATTGGGCATCGTTTAAATGCCACGGCCTACCTGAGCATTGTTTCTGACCATGTCCATCCCTTTATGACCACCATGTACCCATCCTCTGATGGCTACTTCCAGCAGGATAATGCACCATGTCACAAAGCTCAAATCATTTCAAATTGGTTTCTTGAACATGACAATGAGTTCACTGTACTAAAATGGCCCCCACAGTTACCAGATCTCAACCCAATAGAGCATCTTTGGGATGTGGTGGAACGGGAGCTTCGTGCCCTGGATGTGCATCCCATAAATCTCCATCAACTGCAAGATGCTATCCTATCAATATGGGCCAACATTTCTAAAGAATGCTTTCAGCACCTTGTTGAATCAATGCCACGTAGAATTAAGGCAGTTCTAAAGGCGAAAGGGGGTCAAACACAGTATTAGTATGGTGTTCCTAATAATCCTTTAGGTGAGTGTATATATATATATATATATATATACATAGTCAAACCAAAATTTATTTAGACACCTTCAACATTTTCTCACATTATCACAGTTTAACGCTATAGTTAAATGGTAATAAAATATGACAAGAAATGTTAAGCTGTGTCAGAACAAATTCATCTTGATAATGTCAGATAACTTTAATAGAAAGGTATGTAATAGATTACAATCAACCAATCAGCTGTCAGCTGTTAAATTTAAGTACACAGTTAGATAATACCAATTTAGGTCAACCAATTACCAAGCAATGCTTCATTTTGTTCAGTCTGGTGTAAAAGGTCGCATTAGCAATTAAAGAAAAAGCACTTAAGCAAAACACGGTCAGGTCATAGTCAAATTACATATCTGTAATGTCAGTTACATAGTCTTTGAAATGTGATTAAAGTGTACTTTAAAGTGTACCAAGTGTACTGAAAAGCATTTATGGTAAACTATAATATACTTTAAAATTAAAAACCTATTATGCAAAATTCACTTTTACATGGTGTTTGAATATTAATGTGTCGGCAATGCGTGTACACAACCACTAATGGTAAAAATCCACCCACCCCTCTTTTTTTTAATCCCCATAAATCATAAGCAGTGTTTCAAAACAAGCCGTTTGCAGATTCTAGCATTTGATTCTAACGTGTCCAGCGACACGACAAGGTTGAGATCTGTTTAACTTTATGCAAATCAAGAGCGACTTTCGGGAGCGACAACAAATAGGAGTGAAGTCAGGGGAGCGCTCGTGATCTGTCATCTGCTCTTCAGTGCCGAGGCAAGAATAAAGGAGAATCTCATTTTAGCGGTCAGCAACTGTCCTATAATTTATGATATGTCTCCATGTACATAGAGTGGTACTCGCCGTGCTGATTCTGAGCCTGAATGGTTTCGTGAGCCCAGATAGAACGGCATTTGCCCTTTTGCTGCAGATAAATAGCCTTGATGGGAAAGAGAACTCGCTGTTTCTCGTTCATCATTAATATTAGGCATTTTATGTACTGATTCCATTTATATTTAGTCTTTTCCTTCCAGAATGTTTGTTTGTAGCAGCAAGAAACCATAGACTGTATAAAACAATGGACGTAATGTCCACGACATCACCCGTAGGTTTCTGAAGAGCATTTTTGAAGCCCAAAGTGGGCCGTCACCATCTTGGCAGCTCGTCACCGCGCGTAACCGAGAATGGGCAAAGAGGCGGGACGTGGATGGAGCTGAGGTGCCTGGCTGCTGAAACCACGCCCGCCTAGCTCGACGGTAGTGACACCAGTTTGCAATCCACCTGTCAATCAAGTGGCCACGCCCTTAATTATGCAGAACTTTAAGGCTTAATACAATTTAAACGCATCAGTTATAAAAAAAATTCACCCCCTCACAGTTGTCATGAAGGGCAAAATTAGCTATATAGACCAAAAACACTTTTTGTACCAGGCTATAAACTTATTTTTTTCTGCTATAAAGTTGGGCATTTTAACATGGGGGGTCTATAGGATTGACTCCCTTTTGGAGCCTGTCTCTAGCGGCCAGTCAATGAATTGCAGTTTAAGTCACTTCCGTGTTGGCTTCAAAAGAGATCGGGAGGGTGCCACTTGCAAGAAACTGATTTGTTGTCTACTCTACAACATGGAGTAACATTACTAAGGCAACCATTAGTGGGAATGCCCACAAGCGACCTCACCACCAGCACTGGCGACATGCAGCGACAAAGTCGCTTGTAGTGTGAACGCACCTTTATCTTGTTGTGCGCTCTGTAGGCCATAACCAGCGACCAGTCAATGTCAAGCTTAAATTGTTATGGCAGAGCATTAAAGTCTGTGCAACCCCTAATTAACAGCATATATAGCTGTAGGTACTGTATATTACACTGCTCTCTCTTTAATACACAGATAATACACATGCGATTTCTTTACTTGCTATGTTCACAGACGTAACAGACTATGTTTATGTTAACTTTGTTTTTTACTTAACCTTGTGTGTATTTGACAGTTTAAGCGCAATAAGACGTGAAAGAGAACTTAGTTGAATATGATAATATGATAATAAGCTTTCATGATGATGAATAACTGCAATCGTGAGCATGACCGCGATAGAGATGATAATCAAAACCAAACAGATGTTTTAGTTTTTGGCAGAGTATCAGAGGCACGTTCTGTAAAGGCTCCGCCCACTTCTGGAAAGCTGGAGCAGCAGCTCATTTGCATTTAAAGATACATGCATGAAAACAGCATGTTTTTCCTTCCACTCAAAAATGGCCATTTACAACATGGTATAATAAATGATCTGTGAGGTATTTTGAGTTGAAACTTCACAGACACATTCTGGGGACAACATCTTGTAAAAAAGGGGCATAATAGGCCCCCTTTAATGTCATTTTTCCTGAAACTTGTATGTTGTTTAAATATATTTAAAATATACTGTATTAACTTTAAATGTAATATCGAATAACATGCTACAGTTAAAATTATAATCAAGTACTTACATGTGCTTTATGTTAGTCAACACATAAAAATAAGTGTACTTCATGATAAATGATAATTCAATTCACATTTATTTGTATAGCGCTTTTCACAATACATATCGTTTCAATGCAGCTTTACAGAAAATGCATGTGTCTACATTACAATTTAGAGTGATCTGTTGTCAGAGGTGGCTGTGTCCAAGTAATGTATTTCAGTTGTTAGCTAACAATGTCTAATTTAAGGCAGAAACAATGAGCTCATTGAAGTAATTATAATGAGTTGTGGACATAATGATTACAATATATGGAACATTTAGCATTGGTGCATGTTGATTCAGAGTTTAAAAATTCATCTGAAGTCCACGCAGGAGTTGGAGTCATCTCTTCACAGGTGTTGGGTCATCTGAAGTCTTCATAAAAGGCTGGATCAAAACTGGAGCTGACATACTCTCTAGTTACCTCGGGATGGGCATAGCTGCTGTTCATAACATTCAGCAATGATAATCAAGTGCTTTTGATCTGATATAACTGGAGTACAAGGTTATAAGATGAATTATGTGAATGCTTGGCTAAAGAGATGCGTCTTTAATATAGATTTAAACTGGGAGAGTGAGTCTGAGCCCTGAACATTATCAGGAAGGCTATTCCAGAGTTTTGGGAGCCAAATGTGAAAACGCTCTCCCTCCTTTAGTGGACTTAGATAATGGTACAACCAAAAGTCTAGAGTTTTTTGACCTTAAAGAGCATGATAGGAGGTCGGTTAAATACACAGGAGCTAAACCATTTAAGGCCTTATAGGTCAATAGCAATACTTTGTAATCAATACGGAACTTGGAACCAGTGTAGAGATGATAAAACTGGTGTCATATGATCGTATATTCTTGACCTGGTGTATTTTGGACTAATTGTAGCTTGTTTATTGAGGATGCAGGACAACCAGCTAGTAATGCATTACAGTAATCTACAGTAATGAATGCATGAACAAGCTTTTCTGCATCGGAAACAGATAGCATGTTCTGTAGCTTAGCAATGTTTCTGAGGTGGAAGAAGGTTGTTTTAGTAACATACTGAAATATGATTTTTGAAAAATTGCTGTCTAATATAACACCCAGGTCTTTTACTGTAGAGGATGAAGTAACAGTACATCCCTCTAAATGCAAATTGTATTCTAAGAGATTCTGTATACAGGTTTTTGATCCAATAAGTAATACCTCAGTCAAACATAATGATTTAAAATGTACTTTAAAAATGTAATTTGACATGATTACTCACGGCCCTTAAAGGATCAGCTTCCACCAGACTGCCTTCCGAAGAAAGTTTAACACCTCTCGAAGTTCAAAACGCTAACGCTACGTCCAACGTCATATGTCGCACCAGTTAGCATAAGTTAAATACGGAAGGCGGTCTGGCAGAAGCTAGATATTTTACAAACCCGATTCCAAAAAAGTTGGGACACTGTACAAATTGTGAATAAAAAAGGAATGCAATAATTTACAAATCTCATAAACTTATATTTTATTCACAATAGAATATAAATAACATATCAAATGTTGAAAGTGAGACATTTTGAAATGTCATGCCAAATATTGGCTCATTTTGGATTTCATGAGAGCTACACATTCCAAAAAAGTTGGGACAGGTAGCAATAAGAGGCCGGAAAAGTTAAATGTACATATAAGGAACAGCTGGAGGACCAATTTGCAACTTATTAGGTCAATTGGCAACATGACTGGGTATAAAAAGAGCCTCTCAGAGTGGCAGTGTCTCTCAGAAGTCAAGATGGGCAGAGGATCACCAATTCCCCCAATGCTGCGGCGAAAAATAGTGGAGCAATATCAGAAAGGAGTTTCTCAGAGAAAAATTGCAAAGAGTTTGAAGTTATCATCATCTACAGTGCATAATATCATCCAAAGATTCAGAGAATCTGGAACAATCTCTGTGCGTAAGGGTCAAGGCCAGAAAACCATACTGGATGCCCGTGATCTTCGGGCCCTTAGACGGCACTGCATCACATACAGGAATGCTACTGTAATGGAAATCACAACATGGGCTCAGGAATACTTCCAGAAAACATTGTCGGTGAACACAATCCACCGTGCCATTCGCCGTTGCCGGCTAAAACTCTATAGGTCAAAAAAGAAGCCATATCTAAACATGATCCAGAAGCGCAGGCGTTTTCTCTGGGCCAAGGCTCATTTAAAATGGACTGTGTCAAAGTGGAAAACTGTTCTGTGGTCAGATGAATCAAAATTTGAAGTTCTTTTTGGAAAACTGAGACGCCATGCCATCCGGACTAAAGAGGACAAGGACAACCCAAGTTGTTATCAGCGCTCAGTTCAGAAGCCTTCATCTCTGATGGTATGGGGTTGCATGAGTGCGTGTGGCATGGTCAGCTTACACATCTGGAAAGGCACCATCAATGCTGAAAGGTATATCCAAGTTCTAGAACAACATATGCTCCCATCCAGACGTCGTCTCTTTCAGGGAAGACCTTGCATTTTCCAACATGACAATGCCAGACCACATACTGCATCAATTACAACATCATGGCTGCGTAGAAGAAGGATCCGGGTACTGAAATGGCCAGCCTGCAGTCCAGATCTTTCACCCATAGAAAACATTTGGCGCATCATAAAGAGGAAGATGCGACAAAGAAGACCTAAGACAGTTGAGCAACTAGAAGCCTGTATTAGACAAGAATGGGACAACATTCCTATTCCTAAACTTGAGCAACTTGTCTCCTCAGTCCCCAGACGTTTGCAGACTGTTATAAAAAGAAGAGGGGATGCCACACAGTGGTAAACATGGCCTTGTCCCAACTTTTTTGAGATGTGTTGATGCCATGAAATTTAAAATCAACTTATTTTTCCCTTAAAATGATACATTTTCTCAGTTTAAACATTTGATATGTCATCTATGTTGTATTCTGAATAAAGTATTGACATTTGAAACTTCCACATCATTGCATTCTGTTTTTATTCACAATTTGTACAGTGTCCCAACTTTTTTGGAATCGGGTTTGTACTTTATAACATGTTAAATATGGATATTTTTCTTACACAAATGCATCGCTTTGCTTCAGAAGGCCTTTATTAACCCCCCGGAGCCGTGTGGATTACTTTTAGAATGGATGGATGCACTTTTTTGAGCTTTAAACTGGTGGTCCCCGTTCACTGCCATTATAAAGCTTGGAAGCATCAGGATATTTATATAATTATATAGCTCTGATTGTGTTCGTCAGAAAGAAGAAAGTCATATACAACTAGGATGGCTTGAGGGTGAGTAAATCATGGGGTAATTTTCATTTTAAAGTGAACTAATCCTTTAATTTCATTAATATTATATTATCTGCAGGTGGAGTTTTTTTTTAAAAATATACTTTTAGGTATATACTTTTATTTTACTACAAGTGCACATTCAATAAAATTAGGCATTTTTCTGTAAGTAGAAGTAAAATGACTAATTACTAAGTAGAATAACTGAAGAAACTTCACATCTCACTACAATGACCGTAAAAGAAGGCCATTGTAAGTGAATAAAAGCTTACTAACATTTCTAGAAGTTTGTTTAAATTCCGCTATTCCGCTTTTCTGTGCTGTTTTCTAAATTTTAATGAAACATTCACTACAATTAAATTTTTTTTAAATAGATAGATATTTAGAAATCCACTATTTTTTTTTGTTTTTTCTGTACAACGTTTTTTAATAATTCACTGTGCCACTGTTCTTGTGCTATATCCTAATACACAAACCTATCCTTTAATGGGACATAAAAACAAAACAAACTGTGGCTGTTGGCTTTACACATCACTCAAGCAGTCTTTTCTTGTCTAAATGGATGTTTCTTGACCAGAATGACCTGCAGTGTGGACCAGACTCTATGCTGATAGTCAAAAGTCTGGAGTGAGGCTATTTCTCATGCTTAGTCTACTGAATCTCCCACCAAGCACCATATAACTTTTTTTTCCCTTTGTAGGCAAAAACAGACAAATAAACATGGGCTGCCCATGCCATGAAGTGCTTTGGAAGGCATTTATGGGAGAGGAATGTGTGTTTGTGTTTGTCTTTGTTTGTGTGTGTTTCTGCTCATACTTCTCTTTGCTATTGAGCAAAATAATCAGGATCTCTTGGCTCCTGACGCAGTATGTGCACAGTCAAATGGTTCTGAAGTGCAATTAAATGAATGTGGTTACAGACCAAACAATAAAATGGTTAATTGTGCATTAACCCTCTGAATTTCCTGCTCTTCCAACCAGAGTTAGCTCCATTTCTGGCCTCATAAAATGTTTCTTGATTCAGTAATAAGAGGGAGGAATATTCTAATGATGACTGAACTTTTCTTATCTGTCATTTAAAATAAAGCAATGGAAAAAAATATAGACATGTGCAGAAATCTTTTGGAAATGATGTGTGTTTCATATATTCTGGCCCCATGTGCTGCTGACCGAAGCCTCAGTCTACAGTGATTATAAATTGCATTTATGACCTGTTTGCAGCTGCTGGAGACTTTCTCATCTTCAAGTTCCTCTTGACTTCCAGTTCTTAATAACATTTCAGATCATGTAAGCTGCAATCAGGAAGTGTTTAATATATTTTATAGTCTTCCACTTCCATTTTCATTCCAGTCTTTCCATTTTAGTCTGGAAACTGCAAGCAGGAAGCACTTAGATTTCTTTTTATAGCCTTCCGGATTTCAAGATTCGATTTTCCTTCATGTTCTGATCATCTAAAGAGTTAAGGTCTAAAGAGTTACAGCATTAATCACAATCTGGAATTAATTTGAGCCTAACAAGTCAGTGAGATTTGTGTGTGTGTGTGTGTGTGTGTGTGTTTCTATCCCGGTGGGGACTTGAATGCAACCTGAATGCACACTGACTCATGGGGACTCACCATGAGGAAACAAGCTTATAAATCATACAGAATGAGTTATGTAAATGAGAAATGTAAAAATGCAGAAAGTTTTGTGTGATGGGTAGGTTTAGGGGTAGGGGTAGTGTAAGGGGATATAATATACAGTTTGTACAGTTTTAAAAACTATTACGTCTATTGAGAGTCTCCACAAAGATAGTGAACCAGATGTGTGTGTTTGTGTTTTTTTTTTTCAAAATTATTTTATTAATTTATTTGGGTACATTACAAGGTGTTTTTAAGGTGTCCTTGTTACAGTCTAATTATACATTTGAGTACTGAGTAATATTAATTAACTACACATACTTATTAGGTTATGATTAGGGAGTTAGTTGCATGTAATTATGCATAATTTATAGTTATTACTATAGTAACTACATGTAACATATAAAAAAGACACTGTAAAATAGTGTTACCATTTATTTATTTATTTAATGTAAGTCACATTTCTCCATATCTTTTGAAACTGTTTTGGGGTTGAAAGTCAGTCAGTCTTGCGTAGCCAGACCTTCAGACTGGCGGCAGAAGGTCTGGACTCCAGAGCAGCTTTCATTGGCCAAGGACCGCCCAGAGGCCGTCTGACTGACATTTAAACAAACCAATCACAGTTTGTTTTGTGCCACGTCATGTCTATGGGTGTGAAAATGTAACATCAACGTCCCTACGATAACAGACCTGTGTGTAAAATTCTTGGAAATATTTTAAAGAGTCTTTGCCCGAACTTTACATACTTCACATACTTTTGAAAAGTTTAGTTGATCCTGAGAAGCGCTCATTGTCACAGTCGTAAACACGACGGCTTTCTTCTTCCACGAGGGGGTTTGGCGTCACAACATCTTTAGCTGTGTCCCAATTCAGAGGCTGCATGTCAGGGTTCTGTCACTTCTAGTTTATTCTTGGTTTTGTGACAGAGCCCTGACACTCCTGTATTTGTCTTGTCTTTGTGTGAGCACCTGGCTTGTCACGTGTTTCCTTGTGCCATGTGCTCTCCTGTCCATTGTCTAACCCCAGCCATCTTGTTATCTGATTATTGGTTAATTTGCCCCACCTGTCTTCCCTCGTTACCCTCTTTTGTTTGCTTCCCTATTTATTCTCCTTGTGTTTGCAGTCTTGTGCTGGATTGTCATGTGTTTCCTTGCCCAAGTCAAGTCAAGAAGTCAAGTCTTGTCATGTTTTCCCCCTCAGGGTAGTTTTTGTTTGTGTTTTTTTTTTTTGTTCTAATTTTTTATTAATAAAGCCCATTATTTCTCCTACGATTGAGTCCTCGCTTCTTCCCTTCATCCAACCCTGACAGTGCATCCTTCGAAAGGCTGCGCCCATCAAAGGACACACCGAGACTTGTTAAATGTGAAGATATAGCCGATTGCGTCACCACGGCACGGCGAAGGCTGTCCCAATTCATAGGCTCCTTCAAATGCGGCCTGCAAATGCATTCTTCATTTCCTGTGAAATGAAGGATACAACAGATGGATCCTTCGCAGCCTTACCTGAATTCATTGCGTGCCAGTGACAACAGGATTTTTTTTTGAGAAATTGCCAGATTACACTTTTAAATGTAAGTATTGGGTTTCAATTTACTCAAATAATCTACTGTATCCAATGATACAAATGGAAAAAATACAATAAAGGTTCAAATGCTGACTTATGTTACCAACATGCAATTTTATATAGTTTATTCTCTTTATGTACATAAATGGACCAGGTGAAAATTTTTAGATCGGTTGTGAACGTTTGTTTTTAGGTAGTTGAATATAACAAGTCCAAACGTTACTGCTGTTCATCAACGGCAGCTGTCACAGTTGCTATGCGACAAGAACAGACTGTCCCGTTGAACAACTCTTGGGACGCAGCGTATAGTTAGCAACATTTTGTTAATATTGTGACAATAAATTTTGTTAGATTAATTTTCCAAATAACCAGTGGTGGATTGTAGCGAAATACATTTACTCCGTATTTAAGTATAAGTTTTAAGTACTTTAGATTTTATGCAACTCCACTTCATCTAAAGGTCAGTGCAATATTTGGTAACCAGCAAATACTACTATAGCCTACCACACCACATTATTCCTGTGCTTTGTATAATAAAAATAATAATAAATCGTATTGATATTTTCCCATAAAAGAGTTATTTTCCCTTCTGATATGAAGACTTTTAAGAGTATCTCTGCTTGAATCATGTAGAAAATGATGCCACTCCCTTAAATGTGATTCATGGTTATTTGATTATGGTAAGTGCAGCAACGATATGCTGCAATTTCTCAGAAACTGCATTTTAGAAAAAAAAAACTTTAGAACGTGAAAACGTGGTATTTTAATTTCAATAAAAGCAAATGTACAAATAATTTTGGGGACATGGAAATTGACTGATAAAATTTAAAAAGATAAAATCAATTTATTTTGTATTACACAATAACTCAATCAAATTATTTAAATTCAATATCATGTTTATCACATCTATGGAAGCTAGTTTCTGCAACAAAATAAAAATATAAAAAAGTTAACCGACTTTTTATCTCACAATTCTGACTTTATTTCTTAGAGTTCCGAGTTTATAACTCATAATTGCAAGAAAAGAAAGTCAGAATTGTGAGATACACTATATTGCCAAAAGTTTTGGGACGCCTGCCTTTACATGCACATGAACTTTAATGACATCCCATTCTTAATCTGTAGGGTTTAATATGGAGTTGGCCCACCCTTTGCAGCTATAACAGCTACAACTTTCCACAAGGATTAGGAGTGTGTTTATGGGGATTTCACTCTAAATCACCCCAAAGGTGTTTTGTCGGGTTGAGGTCAGGACTCTGTGCAGGCCAGTCAAGTTCCTCCACACCAAACTCGCTCATCCATGTGTTTATGGACCTTGCTTTGTGCACTGGTGTGCAGTCATGTTGGAACAGGAAGGGGCCACAAAGTTGGGAGCATGAAATTGTCCAAAATGTCTTGGTATGCTGTTACCATTAAGAGTTCCTTTCACTGGAACTAAGGGGCCAAGCCCAACCCCTGAAAAACAACCCCACACCATAATCCCCCCTACACCAAACTTTACACTTGGCACAATGCAGTCAGGCAAATACCGTTCTCCTGGCAACCGGCAAACCCAGACTCGTCCATTGGATTGCCAGACAGAGAAGCGTGATTGATCACTCCAGAGAACACGTCTCCACTGCTTTAGAGTCCAGTGGCGGCGTGCTTTACACCACGGCATCCGACGCTTTGCATTGCACTTGGTGATGTAAGGCTTGGATGCAGCTGCTCGGCCATGGAAACCCATTCCATGAAGCTCTCTACGCACTGTTCTTGAGCTAATCTGAAGGCCACACGAAGTTTGGAGGTCTGTAGCTATTGACTCTGCAGAAAGTCGGCGACTTCTGCGCACTGTGCGCCTCAGCATGCGCTGACCCCACTCTGTGATTTTACGTGGCCTACCACTTCGTGGCTGAGTTGCTGTTGTTCCCAAATGCTTCCACATTGCTATAATACCACTAACAGTTGACTGTGGAATATTTAGTAGTGAGGAAATTTCACGAATGGACTTATTGCACAGGTGGCAACCTATCACGGTACCATGCTTGAATTCACTGAGCTCCTGAGAGCGATCCATTCTTTCACAAATGTTTGTAGAAGCAGTCTGCATGCATAGGTGCTTGATTTTATACACCTGTGGCCATGGAAGTGATTGGAACACCTGAATTCAGTGATTTGGAGGGGTGTCCCAATACTTTTGGCAATATAGTGTATATCATATCATGTCATATCATAAAGTGTTTCAGTAATATAACAGAACAATAGTGCAAAATGACATTTGAGTCAAAGAATTCAACTACTCAACTGTGATTAACTTCTAAATACCCCATTGTTATTTCTAGAGTTTATGACTATAATAAAGAGTGATCACAAGATATCGGTGGAAAAATGTGAAAACTCTCAGGCTTTAGCAGGATGAAAACATCTGTCATAACCCCTTCCTCCGGTATTTACTATACTCCACCCTCACAAGAAACTCACTCAACCTGTTGACACCCGTAACCTCTGAACACAAAGAAAAGTGTGACAGGGCTTAAACGGCTTTCTTATTAAAGGCACTATCAGAGAATTTGTCAGTTACAGTTTGTATAGTTTGACGGAAGTTAGTAACATTTGATGGAATGGCGCACCTTCATATTCTTTCTCAGTCTGTCTTACTTGGTTTTTATTTTCACTCTATGTACTGAGGCACTGAAGCTGTCAGGAATTAGCAATAGAAACATTCAGTTTGCTTGTCCTGTCATGCCACTCCTGACAACAGCTGAAAACATAAACAAACGCATTCAAAATGTAAAGTTGTACATTAGATTACTGAATTAATGTCTGTAGAAGAAGTCTCTGGCTATGTGTGTGTCTCTGTGACAGCTCTCTGCTTCTCATGAGCTCAGAACAGAGGGAGGAGAGAGAAAGAGCGTGACTGGGCCTGGATGTGCACTATTATCAGCATTTGTGAGGAGTGAACGTCCTGTTTTTGAACACCTGCCTCTCGCTCATTCACATAATCTGCCCGTTTACTGCTCTCTATCAGTTTGTAAAAACAAATAAAAATCTTTTAATAAAAAGACTTTGTTAGATATAATCAGCATCAGGGCACATTTGATATGAACCTAATGAAATATTTTCGTTTAGTTAGTGAACTTCAGAAGGCTTTGTTTTTTGAGTTTTATAGTAAGTGCCTTTGCTTAAATGCATAAGATGAAGTCGGGATGGTGATGTTGGGAGATCGCATAAAAATCATACCCTACTCAGGAGCCCCTAAAGGGACATGTTGATGGTAAAAAAAAAAGATGAGATGGGGGTGAAAATTATATTTCAAAAAAATTAACGTTCCTTCGAGAAACTTTATGTTTGTTTGCAAAACTTTTTGTATTGGAAATTGTAGAAAAGTTAGTAGTTCAGGGAAGGAGGAGGCAGGAACTGGTGAACGATCAAACACACTTTAATAAATAAAAAAACACAAAACAAAAGTAAAAGAGGCAGCCCCTCACAGACAACTGCTGCACACACTTAAACAAAACATTACGGAAATGTCCAGGCCTGGTCCTCTCTCGTCCTTCACTGTCATCGCTCTTCCTTTTATCAATCTGTAGCTCCTCCGTAAGACACTCGAGACCGGTGTGGCAGGTGATGCTCATTAGCAAATTGCGCCACCGGCGTAGGTGACAGCACTCATCCGGCTTGCCACATACCCCCATCGCCCCTCGCAGGCCGGGGGGTACCCATGAGACTGCGCTCCGCAACCCCCCCCTAGGTGGGGGTTGTGGAGCAGCTGCAGCACCTGGGGGGGTAAGGACAGACAAGGCGAGAGAAAAGGAGACGGAAGGATGAGGAGATACAGAGACAAGAGTGGGGGGAGAGAAAAAAAAAAAATCTTGGTCCGGTTCTCAAAACGCACTGCCATCCGGTCCTCCACCACCTGTGTGAATTCCTCCGCGATGCCTGGCGGTGACGCTGGATAGCCCTCGGTGGACAGCCCTCTGACTCCTCCGCCGCCTGGTGGACAGCGACGGCTCCTCTGGGTTCGGGCAACCGGCAGGAGTCCCCCATCCCCTGCTCCTACTCATCATGGCGGAGGGCAGCAAGCTCTGGCCTTAGCAAATGGCGGCCGCCCCTCCAGAACCTAAGCAGCCGGCAGTGAGTTAGACCGTCCTCCCGACAACTCACTCCAGATCACCACCTCGAGAGTCAATGATGGCAGACTTTGCTCAGCCATGCTCGATGGCGCCGCAGTTTTCCCACAGCGGCGAGGGCTCTATGACAGCGTGTTCCTCCTTCCTCTTGGGTTTCGGCACCAATGTAGAAGGAGGCGGGAACCAGTGAATGTTCAAACACACTTTAATAAACAAACAAACACAAAATGAAAGTAAAACGGCAACTCCTCATGGACGACTGCTGCACACACATAAACAAAACATAATGTAAAAGCGGTTCCCACCGCTCTCGGCCCCGTCCTGCTTGCCACAGAAATAATATGACGTGGGAGAAAAAAACTATATTTCAGTTATTTTGCGAGTGAACGCAATTACAGCATTGAAATATAATTTTCCCTCACATTATCTCACATTTATTTTCCATCCATGTTCCCTTAGGGACTACATTTCAGTAAATTTGGTTAACAAAATAAATCCATGCAAAGTGTCGGATCTGCGCCATAGCCTCTACGCCGTAGGCTACACGTTGATTTTCATTTATACTTCTGCATCGTTGTCCACGTCGACATGCAATTACACATGCAGAGGGAGCATGATAACCCCTGAGGGAGGGGTTCTAGCAGACCGATCACAGCTCTTGCGGTCCGCGTAGAATTGACGAATTGTTACATTTTTGGAGAGGTGCACGTCAGGCTACGCCACAGGCTACTCGTGCTACATACATCCTACGACGTAGCTAAACAGAGGTATAAATCAGCCTCAAGTGTTACAACCAGAGTTAAAGGTAACACATAAAAGTAAGTTACGTAATCAGATTACTTTTTCAAGTAAAATAGTCCAATACTTTTAAATTTACAAAAAATATCTGAGTTACTTTTTCAAATAAGTAACGCAAGTTACTTTGTTTCCATTTATTGACTGACACATCTCCTGTCCCCATGTTGAGAGAAATTAGGAGTAAGGTGTAGAGGTGTTGTGTGCGCTGTGTAAACATGATGGTTATTGTAGTTATACACTAAATGTGAGCATGCATGTACATACTCATCTCACTTGCAAAAAAAACAGATTCAGTATTCCTCAAAATTAATTTAAAAAAAATTTATTAACCAATGTCTTTGCTGCTGACCTTCGATGATCCAATTCAACCATATTAATAAGCAAAAAATTCATCACATTTGTGTTTCAATTTAAACTGTAGTATATGTAGTATATTAATATTACATTTAAAGTAAATATATTTTAAATGTCCCTGCCTGCAGCCTAAGTTGCTGGCATAAGCTCCAGCATCCTCACAACCCTAGAAGACAAATGCTTTGGAGAATGGATAGATGGATATTTGATATGTACTAAATAGTATTTGCTACTTCATCATTACACAAATACGTAACTACAAATACAGTATATTTAAATACATCTTTGAAAATCCATCAGCACTCTTTGCACTTGATCCTAATTTACAAAATTTAAGGATAAAAAATTCAAAACAACTTTATTTGGTAGCAGATAAATGAGTGGAAAACGTTTACAAAAGTTTGAGACAAAGGGTGCAAGAAATTACAAAGAGTTAAACACATTAAAGCAAAAATGGTTACAAAACTCCCCTGCTTTTTACTATTAGGGGACCTGAGTCTTGGAATAATATCCATGAAGTAATTTCTTTTATCTCCTGAAAATAAAAATATGATGTCATGTTGTTCTTCTCAATATCAGCCTGATGCACAATAGGATCTTCAGACTGGCCATGTAAATGAACCGTTCAGAAAGAGGTTGTGTTACTTTACAGTGGTTTGTTCATTCCTGACAGGCTGAATGATCAAAGAACTCCAGGATATTATGTGTGTGTGTGAAGAGGGTCCGATATGAAGTATTGTAATGTGAGTCTTTGTATTGAATTGAACAGTTTGGTATAATGGATTACAGTTACAAGTGATTAAATTTGCATTTGCAACACTCAAACCACTTTCTATGAATAGGATATCCATTAGTGTCATACACTATATTGCCAAAAGTTTTGGGATGCCTGTCTTTACATGCACATGAACTTTAATGACATCCCATTCTTAATCCGTAGGGTTTAATATGGAGTTGGTCCACCCTTTGCAGCTATAGCAGCTTCAACTCTTCTGGGAAGGCTTTCCACAAGGTTTATGAGTGTGTTTATGGGAATTTTTGATCATTCTTCTAGAAGCGCATTTGTGAGGTCAGGCACTGATGTTGGACGAGAAGGCCTGGCTCGCAGTCTCCGCTCTAATTCATCCCAAAGGTGTTCTATTGGGTTGAGGTCAGGACTCTGTGCAGGCCAGTCAAGTTCCTCCACACCAAACTCACTCATCCATGTCTTTATGGACCTTGCTTTTTTTGTGTACTGGTGCACAGTCATGTTGGACAGAAAGGGGCCATTCACAAACTGTTCCCACAAAGTTGGGAGCATGAAATTGTCCAAAATGTCTTGGTATGCTGAAGCATTAAGAGTTCCTTTCACTAGAACTAAGGGGCCAAGCCCAACCCCTGAAAAACAACTCCACACCATAATCCCCCCTCCACCAAAGTTTACGCTTGGCACAATGCAGTAAGGCAAGTACCGTTCTCCTGGCAACCGCCAAACCCAGACTCGTCCATTGGATTGCCAGACAGAGAAGTGTGATTCGTCACTCCAGAGAACGTGTGATTCATGTTCCCCGAGAAGGGAACGAGACACTGCGTTGTGATGACGACACTTTTGGAATGCCCTCAGCGTTTGAAGCATGAATGAAATCTATTCCAATCCTGATTGGTGCTGCGTCATGACGTAATAGATGACGGCGTACCCGGAAGGTACACCGGGACGCCGGCTTGCACAACACATTAGCTTTGCGATGAAGCAAGCGCTCTGCCCGTGATAGGTGTGGTGGCGAGACGCAGTGTCTCGTTCCCTTCTCGGGGAACAAGGGTTACAGTCGTATCCTGAGACGTTCCCCTTCGAGGGAACTCGCACTGCGTCGTGATGACGACATTTTGGGAACGATATACCCACTATGCCACACCGCAATCACTCCTGCCCTAGTGTGAAGCTGGAACCCAGGCACACTTAGGGCGCGAGCACTCTGGCGCCAGGCATCACAGGGAGTTGCAGACTGTAGAATCTTATGAAGGTGTGCGGGGTGGCCCACCCGGCCGCCTTGCAAATCTCCTGAAGCGAGACTCCAGAAAGGAGGGCCACCGAGGAGGCCATGCCCCTGGTGGAATGAGCCCTCACGGCTATAGGTGAAGGCAAATTGCGCACCTGATAAGCCGTGGCTATTGCCTGGACAATCCAGTTACTGATTGTCTGTTTTGATGCAGGCAGCCCCAACAACTGGTCTGACTTCCTCCACTGTGAAGACTTCTCCAAATAAACTTTAAGGGCTCTGACCAGGCAGAGCAGGTGAAGTCTCCCCTCTTCCGCTGTCCCGTGAGGTGGAGGGTGGAAGGCCTGAAGAACCACTGACCGTGCCATATTAGATGGCACCTTGGGCACGTAGCCCGGTCTTGGATGTAAGATGGCCTCCACTCCGCCAGGGGCAAACTCCAGGCAAGTCGGCGTAATCGCCAAGGCCTGGAGATCCCCACTCTCCTCAGAGAGGTAACTGCAAGGAGAAAGGCCACCTTCAGAGTCAGGTTCTTTGCCTAGGCCGACTCCAGCGGCTCGAAGGGGGCCTCAGCCAGCCCTTCAAGTACCACTGCCAGGTCCCAGGTTGGGACTCTGGAACGAGTCACAGGCCTCATCCTCCAAGCCCCACGGAGGAACCGTACAACCAGATGGTGCTTCCCCAAAGGCCCATCACCTAGAGGCGAGTGGAAAGCCCCAATGGCAGCCACGTACACCTTAACTGTGGATGGGGTAAGTCCGGCAGAGAAACAACCTTGGAGGAACTCCAGCACTGAAGCCACTGGGCAGTTAACTAAGTCGACCTCACGTTCTCTACACCAAGTGGAAAATACATTCCACTTCAGGCTGTACAGCTTCCTGGTGGAAGGAGCCCTGGAGCTGAGTAGGGTCTTGACAACAGCTGCTGACAGGCCAGCCTCTAGGTACTGAGCCCCCTCAGGGGCCAGACCCAGAGGTTCCACAGGTCTGGCCGGGGGTGGAATATTGTGCCCCCGGACTGGGACAGCAGATCCCTCCTCCACCTGCCACGGGAGGCCGTCTAGCAGTGTTATAATGGTGAGAACCATACCTGGGTCGGCCAGCAGGGTGCTACTAGTAGTAGGCTGATCCCTTCTCGGCGGACCCCCTCCAAGACTCCCGGGAGCAGAGCGATTGGGGGAAATGCGTACAGACGCAGCCTCGGCCACGTCTGTGTCATGGCATCCAGCCTCTGAATGCCAGAGAGAGAACCACAGTGGGCAGTGGGACGTCTCTTGAGATGCGAACAGGTCCACTTCCACTGGGCCGAATCTCACGCACATGGCCTCCACCACCTCTGGGTGGAGTCGCCACTCCCCGGGCCTCAGCCCCTGCCTCGGCAGGGCGTATGCTCCCTGGTTTTGGTCCCCGGGACGTACATCGCTCTGAGAGACAACAGTTTCCCCTGGGACCACAGGAGGATCTGGTGTGCCAGTCTGCATAGAGGGCGCGACCTCAGACCCCCCTGACGATTCAGATACGAAACCACAGACGTATTGTCTGCTAGGGGAAAGAGCTAGGCCGAAAGGAAGAACCCGATATTGGAATGCTTCGCCCCCGAAAGCAAACCTCAGGAACTTCCTGTGACATGCGTCTTTTAGATCTATCGTGACGAACCAGTCCTCGAACTGGATCTGCTTCACGATGGCTGGGATTGTGAGCATCTTGAACCTGAATCTCCTCAGAGAACGATTCAAGTGCCTGAGATCTATTATTGGACACAACCCCCCATCCTTCTTGGGAACTATGAAGTACCGGCTGTAGAACCCGGACTCCTTGTCTGGCAGAGGAACACGTTCAATGGCCTCCTTTACCAACAGGGATTGTACTTCCTGATCCATAACCCACACTTGCTCTGGGCCAACCACAGTCCAGACCACCCCATTGAATTTTGGGGGAGGGGAGCTGAACTGCAGCCTGTAACCCAGTTCTACAGTACGCAGGGCCCACGCAGATATATTCGGAAGGCATGACCATGCGCCGAGATAATCTGCTAAGGGAACCAGCCTCTCGAGGCTGGCCTCGGGTGTCAACCGAGCCTCGTCCCCGACCCCCTGAAGCGGCTGCCCGGCAGGGAGTAGTCGAGGAGGATTTTCGGTGTGCGGACACGTTCGTTGCCCAGCCACAGGTCTTACTAGAGGCTGCTGGAGCGGCGCTCGTGCGCGGGAAAACAGTGTGGCCTGAAGCGTACTGGACGGCGGGAACACAGCACTGATTCCCAGAGAGCTCCGGCTAGGAAGCGACCTCGATCGCTCCGCCCCGGGGGGGACAGCTCTTGGCGGCCCGGCCGAAGCTAGGACCGCTTGGCGGAAGCCTTCTTCGCCTGAAGGACGGTCCTCAGATCGACCTTAGGCTCAGAAGTCTTACCGCGAGAACGCCACCTCCTTTGCCAAGCTCCCTCGGGAGGGGCGCGGGAAGCGACGCTCTCCTTCTGCACCTGACAGTGCGAGGAGCTGGTGGACGGCCGAGGCTGCCCTTTTGAGGCAGCCTTCCCCGAGGAGTCAGGACGGTGAGGGAGGTATTGGTGAAAGGCCGCCGACTGCTTTTTCACCTCCTGAAACCTCTCAACGACGGTGTTAACGGCGCCGCCGAAGAGGCCAGAAGGTGAAATTGGGGAGTCTAGGAGAAAGTGTTTCTCTCTCTCCTTCATCCCCAACAGATTTAACCACAGGTGTCTCTCCACACACACCAAACCAGCCATGGAGAGACCGATGGAAAGGGCCGTCAAGGCATCACCAAGGCCACAAGTCGGTGGCCTTTCTTAATTCAGTAATATCCTTCGTCTAACTCCTTGAGGAGGTCAGCCTGGTAGGCCGAATATGGTTTTTCCCACGACTTGCACAACTCATCGCGAGCTTGGCCGGCCTCATCAAACACGGCCAGCCGTTAGCGCAATACCTGGAGAGGCAGCCTCTCGCACTCGCCACAAGGAAGGGCTGCTCGAGCGTGCTGCACGCCCAGGCAATGCACACACAGCTGATGTGTGTCCGTGCCCGAAATGAAACGGGGACACGGAGGCACACATCGTCTGAACTGCTCGCTCGCCATAAATGCTTGTGAAACGTAAGACAAACAACACCAAATAGGACTCACAAAACACAGAGCGCTTAGCTGAAGAGCAAAAGCTAATGTGTTGTGCAAGCCAGCGTCCCTTTGTACCTTCCAGGTACGCCGTCATCTACTATGTCATGACGCAGCACCAATCAGGATTGGAATAGATTTCATTCATGCTTCAGACGCGCTACGCTGAGGGCGTTCCCAAAGTGTCGTCATCACGACGCAGTGCGAGTTCCCTCGAAGGGGAACACGTCTCCAGTGTCGGCGTGCTTTACACCACTGCATCCGACACTTTGCATTGCACTTGGTGATGTAAGGCTACATAAGGCAAATACACACAAAATAATGTCAAAATGCCAGTCTTGCAGGGGCGTAGAATTTAGTAGGGACATGTCCCTACTAATATCCAGTGACACTGATTTGTCCCTAGCAATAATTTCCATCAAAAATTTAAATATATTTATTAGTGCTGTCAACGTTAACGCGTTAACGCATGCGATTAATTTAAAGTCCTTAACGCGTTAAAATAATTTAACACAATTAACGCAAATAAATTACAGAAGTACATGAAGCTGCGTCATTAACAATTTCCGTCACGCAGTTATATGATCTTAGAAGTCTGGAGTTTATCACAATCACACTGAGCATCTACAAGCACCTGTAACCCTGGTAGGAGGAAATTTCCATTCTAACTCTTTAACCCAATTCTGCTTCTCTGTTTGTGATCAGCCTCAGGCCATTTTAAGCCGTTAAACTCTGGGAAAGTTTTCAATGATCCAGTAATCGAATTCATTCAAACAGTCCAAAACAGCGCTAATGTAAAGAAGGCCAGGCTGATTACATCAGACGTATCAGAGAGAATAGAGACTCACATTGCGTTTTTAGTGAATTATTCGTTCCAGTGTGTGCTTTGCTTTAAAACACTCGTACAGTACAGTAAGGTTACAGTAAGTCGTACAGTAAGCGCATGAGAGTCTGGTATATTGATGCACAAAGAACAAACCATGTATGTGCGTGCTCTAGATCAGTGATTGCACGCTGCATTCATGTACAGACTCATTTCAGTACATTTGCGTTGTTTCCACACACACTCGGGAAGGATAATGTTTGATTTGTCATGTTTACATTGTTGTGTTTAGTAATCGTAGATTTATGCAGTCAAAGCGGTTGATTTAGAATCACCCTTCAATCGGATTGTTTACTTTGCTGAATATAGCAAATGATGACAAAATTAATGTGTTTAATGAAATAAATAGCGTATGCTTAATTTCACGATAAGTGTGCGATTAATCGCGCTTAATCACACAACAAAAGTGCGATTAATCGTGATTTAAAATTTTAATCTATTGACATATTTATATATAACCACTGTTGTCCGATTGTGTCTTGTGATTTTTATGTATTACTTATTTTATTTAACCAGGAAACAACTAATTAAAAAAATTCTTACAAGAATGCTCTGAGAAAAATGCGCAATTCCTGGTACACAAACGGTTAATAGATCTGAGTCCCGCCTCCTGAACCCACATCGCTGATCCGATTGGTTTGTTTTTTTCTTTCTAACTTGTGAGAGGCCGTAGCTACATTTGGTTGTGAGAAGCAGCAGAGCTCTGACGAAACCTAGATGCAGTAAGTGATGGAGAAATCAACAGTTCTGTGCTCGAAAATACGGGGCAAGTCGCGTCACATATTAAATCAGGGACTGTGCAGTTTTTTCAATATATGACAATCGCGGGATAGGTTGCAAATCTAAATGCTAGTATTTAGTGTGATGGGTAGGTTTAGTGTAAGGGGATGGAATATACAGTTTGTACAGTATAAAAATCATTATGTCTGTGTAAAGTCCCCATAAAACATGAAAACACAACCCTGCTTGGTCTTGTTGAAGTGAGAGACGAAGTTTCAGTGCTCTTATGAGACTGAAAACATGGCTCAGAACAGTTTCTTTTAAACTGCCTCCTTGTCTTTATTAGTTACCTGTAACATTACATAATTAATTAATTACCATATCGTTAAGGTCAATATAGACAAAAAACCTTAATACATCTTATTCATTCCCTGAATCCTCAGCTTCCGGGGCTGTCCCCACCAATTTCAAAATCAAACCTACGCCCTTGCTTGGTGAGCAATAAATCTGCATTGTTTAAAAAAAAAAAAAAATCACAAAATTGTAACCTTTCATTGAAGTAAAATAATAGAAAGTGGGGGGAAAACTCACATTATGAAATAAATGTTTTTTCTGCGTGTTGGCCACAATTATTGCCACCCTAGAAATTCTTATGAGTAAAATAGCTCTGAAGTATATTCCCATTCATATTTAAGTTTTTTAGCACACCAAGGTGATTAGGCGCATGGAATTGTCCAGCCATGACTTCCTGTTCCACAGGAGTATAAATATGAGAAAAAACACAAAGGCCAAATTCCCTTAATCATTCATCACAATGAGTAAAACCAAAGAATGTAGTTCTGATGTGCAGCAAAAGATTGTTGAGCTTCACAAAATAGAAAGTGGCTGTAAGAAAATAGCTAAAGCACTGACAATTCCCATTTCCACCATCAGGGCAATAATTAAGAAGTTCCAAATCAATTAAAGATGTTACAAATCTGCCTGGAAGAGGACGTGTGTCTATATCGTCCTAATGCACGACAAGGAGGACAGTTTGAGTGGCCAAAGATTCACCAAGGATCACAGCTGGAGAATTGCAGAGATTAGTTGAGTCTTGGGGTCATAAAGCCTAAAAATATGTATCAAACACCACCTACTGTACATCACCACAAGTTGTTTGGGAAGGTCTCAGGAAAAATCCTCCTCGTCCAAAATCAAACTCCAGCATATTCAGTTGTCAGACACGACTGGAACTTCAAAAGGGACTTTTGAAAAAAAGATATTTTTTGGCAGCAAACCCACCAGATGGGTTTGGAGCAAACAGGGATAAAAAGTACCCCATGCCCACGGTTAAATATACTGCTGGATCTTTAAAGGAGATATAACACACACAGTTTCCGCCAATCTCATGTTAATCTTGAGTACCTATAGAGTAGTATTGCATCCTTCATATCTCCGAAGAGTCTTTAGTTTTATCATATTTATAAAAGACAGATACGCTGTACCAATTCTTTCCCAAAAAAAGCCGAGCTCCTGGAGGTGTGCTGTGGGTGGAGATAAATATTTGCAAGCATGCCAACTAAACACAGACATTTGATGCAGTTTTACTCACCGCCTGCCGTTCCGACTGATGACCCAGATATTTTATCACTGGGACTGCTCCATCTTTCAGTCTCAACCCATCTGCAAATCCAGCGTCGAACTGGGACTTGTTTACAAAACATTTGTCACCGAAATGCCAGGAACAAACAAACACACGTGCACTACTCCGTTGCTGCCCCCAAAAAACAAACTGCATCCACTGCTCCCTTAACGCTGGGTTATTTGGAAAGCTGAACAAGGTTTCAGCGTGCGACTCTCACAGTGGATTATGGGTATTCCCTAGCCGTTGAGCGTACATCAGTTGTACACTCGTTATTGCTGTGCATTGTGGGATTGAATGAGTGCACTCAATAATGTCCACTATGGTTTCGGACACCGCTACAAATGGCTTTCCCCTCAAATAGTGCCCTAACTACCCTTTTGAGTGGCACGGTCCCACATATGGGATTTTTATTTCTGTGCCCCTGAGAGTACAGTACCACATATGGGATTTACAATGTTCAGTGACGTGACATAACTGCCAGATTCAAACTGTTTTCTCGCGTTTTGGCTGGTGCTGAGCCAGAGATGGACAGACGCTCAGCGCTTGTCATTCAGCCCTATCACAACTATGCAGTGTTTTCAACCACATAAGTACTAGTAAAACAGAGTTTGTAAAATACACACTGATGTCTATGGAAGCAGCAATAATAATTCAATTTAAATATAACTTGCCGACGTGTTTTATTCATATCAGACACACATAGTGGGCCGCCACCTAAGTAACTATAAAGTCCTATTCTTCTCCCAGTTCACCGGCCACTTACTTACATGTACAAACCCGATTCCAAAAAAGTTGGGACACTGTACAAATTGTGAATAAAAACAGAATGCAATGATGTGGAAGTTTCAAATTTCAATATTTTATTCGGAATACAACATAGATGACATATCAAATGTTTAAACTGAGAAAATGTATCATTTTAAGGGAAAAATAAGTTGATTTTAGGCATCAACACATCTCAAAAAAGTTGGGACAAGGCCATGTTTACCACTGTGTGGCATCCCCTCTTCTTTTTATAACAGTCTGCAAACGTCTGGGGACTGAGGAGACAAGTTGCTCAAGTTTAGGAATAGGAATGTTGTCCCATTCTTGTCTAATACAGGCTTCTAGTTGCTCAACTGTCTTAGGTCTTCTTTGTCGCATCTTCCTCCAAATGTTTTCTATGGGTGAAAGATCTGGACTGCAGTACCCGGATCCTTCTTCTACGCAGCCATGATGTTGTAATTGATGCAGTATGTGGTCTGGCATTGTCATGTTGGAAAATGCAAGGTCTTCCCTGAAAGAGACGACGTCTGGATGGGAGCATATGTTGTTCTAGAACTTGGATATACCTTTCAGCATTGATGGTGCCTTTCCAGATGTGTAAGCTGCCCATGCCACACGCACTCATGCAACCCCATACCATCAGAGATGCAGGCTTCTGAACTGAGCGCTGATAACAACTTGGGTTGTCCTTGTCCTCTTTAGTCCGGATGACATGGCGTCCCAGTTTTCCAAAAAGAACTGGAAATTTTGATTCGTCTGACCACAGAACAGTTTTCCACTTTGCCACAGTCCATTTCAAATGAGCCTTGGCCCAGAGAAAACGCCTGCGCTTCTGGATCATGTTTAGATATGGCTTCTTTTTTGACCTATAGAGTTTTAGCCGGCAACGGCGAATGGCACGGTGGATTGTGCTCACCGACAATGTTTTCTGGAAGTATTCCTGAGCCCATGTTGTGATTTCCATTACAGTAGCATTCCTGTATGTGATGCAGTGCCGTCTAAGGGCCCGAAGATCACGGGCATCCAGTATGGTTTTCCGGCCTTGACCCTTACGCACAGAGATTGTTCCAGATTCTCTGAATCTTTGGATGATATTATGCACTGTAGATGATGATAACTTCAAACTCTTTGCAATTTTTCTCGGAGAAACTCCTTTCTGATATTGCTCCACTATTTTTCGCCGCAGCATTGGGGTAATTGGTGATCCTCTGCCCATCTTGACTTCTGAGAGACACTGCCACTCTGAGAGGCTCTTTTTATACCCAATCATGTTGCCAATTGACCTAATAAGTTGCAAACTGGTCCTCCAGCTGTTCCTTATATGTACATTTAACTTTTCCGGCCTCTTATTGCTACCTGTCCCAACTTTTTTGAAATGTGTAGCTCTCATGAAATCCAAAATGAGCCAATATTTGGCATGACATTTCAAAATGTCTCACTTTCAACATTTGATATGTTATCTATATTCTATTGTGAATAAAATATAAGTTTATGAGATTTGTAAATTATTGCATTCCTTTTTTATTCACAATTTGTACAGTGTCCCAACTTTTTTGGAATCGGGTTTGTATTTCGAAAGAAACTGATGAATTCACGTGCTGTAAATCTGACTGACAGGACTCTCTGAACTGCGGCACAAACAAACGGCGACCATCTCACGTTATAGATCAAGATCAAGATCATTTATAAAGGTTTTTAAACGACAAAACACACTCACTTACACATATTTGAGAATCGGAATATCAGATAGTTGATGACATGGTAAGCAAGTTTTTGAATATTTTGAATAAAAAAGGAAAAACTAAATAAAAGTGATACATCTGTCATACCGTGTTATTGTGGCTGCGGTGTGTCATGTGACAAGCATGACACCATGGAAACAATAAGGGGAAACATTCTAAAATAACGGTTGCCTTAAAAAAAACTCAGTTAAGGGTATAGGGGGCGATTTCAGATACAGCCCTGTGTTACTAAAGTTCCTAAAGCAATGCTTATGAACACGATGTAAATCATCACATGAAATAGCTGTATATGACAAATTATCACACAAATATTTCTCCTTAATTTATAGGAAATATATTTGGTAACACTTAATTTTACAGTGTCCTTGTTACATATGTTACATGTACTTACCATAGTAATAACAGTAAGTTATGCATAATTACATGCCTCTAACCCTCAACCAAACCCTAATCTACCCTAACCCTATAGTAAGTACATGTAGTTAATTAATATTACTCAGTACTTAATTATATAATTACACTGTAACAATGACACCGCAAAATAAAGTGTAACCATATATTTTTTTCAGTAACAAAAATTGCAGACCTTGTATAAAATAAACGTATTAATGTATAATTTGACCTCATACATTGAAACCCAACATTCTGAAGGTTAAACAACTTCTTTGAACATTAGCTGAAAAAGAAAAATTATCTTCAATATTCATGGCAATTGCCAAATAAAACAAAGTAAACAAACACTTGTTCATGGAGTGTGAGCCTCAGTTCACACCAGGGCATAAGCCCATACAGTTAAATATCATTCATAAGACACTCAGTCCAAACTGCACACCTGTCACATGTAAGGCCTGGCCTCCCCTTAGGCTCCTAGTGAATCCATTATAAAGCTCATAATCTACCACAGGACACAAAGCTGCTAACCACCTACAGATAGATGTCAGACCAATCACACTCAAGATAATGACTAATAGTTTCCCTCCAGCTAAAAGATCTATAAGCTCATATTTCATACATTTTCCTTTTAAAACATATCTTTAATTTCCGACAGACCATCAAAAAAGAATATATGAGGCCATGTACTACATGTACGCACACAAATGTGATTTTCTAATGACTTTCTTGATGCTGAGAATGACTCATGCTATTTAAAAAAAAAAAAATTCTACCGTGTTATTTGAAATTAAGCCAATGTTATGTTAATACATTTCAAATGTACTAAAATTGCGACTTCATCATTACAAATGTGTAATTACAAATATATTTAAATACATGACAATAGAAATGACATTAATGCAGATTCCTGGCAAAGTGACGTCACATTTCACAGGCCCCGCCCACGAGTGTTGATGGACACTGCTGTATTAGCATAGACCCCGCCCTCAGAGAGCTGTACAAAGTCCGCCATGTTTATCTCCTCGCCAGAGAATTTAACAGCAGCATTCAAGTAAGAAATGTGTTCTTAATAAAGCTACTAAAGTTCATTCAGTCAAGAGCAGTGAGTGATTTTCTGTTTATCTTCTGTTGTTTGATTCATATTAACAGCAGATATAGCAGTAGGTACTGTATATTACACTGCTTTCACTTTAGTACACAGATCTAATATAAAAACCCGATTCCAAAAAAGTTGGGACACTGTACAAATTGTGAATAAAAAAGGAATGCAATAATTTACAAATCTCATAAACTTATATTTTATTCACAATAGAATATAGATAACATATCAAATGTTGAAAGTGAGACATTTTGAAATGTCATGCCAAATATTGGCTCATTTTGGATTTCATGAGAGCTACACATTCCAAGGTAGCAATAAGAGGCCGGAAAAGTTAAATGTACATATAAGGAACAGCTGGAGGACCAATTTGCAACTTATTAGGTCAATTGGCAACATGATTGGGTATAAAAAGAGCCTCTCAGAGTGGCAGTGTCTCTCAGAAGTCAAGATGAGCAGAGGATCACCAATTCCCCCAATGCTGCGGTGAAAAATAGTGGAGCAATATCAGAAAGGAGTTTCTCCGAGAAAAATTGCAAAGAGTTTGACGTTATCATCATCTACAGTGCATAATATCATCCAAAGATTCAGAGAATCTGGAACAATCTCTGTGCGTAAGGGTCAAGGCCGGAAAACCATACTGGATGCCCGTGATCTTCGGGCCCTTAGCCCTTAATGCTACTGTAATGGAAATCACAACATGGGCTCAGGAATACTTCCAGAAAACATTGTCGGTGAGCACAATCCACCGTGCCATTCGCCGTTGCCGGCTAAAACTCTATAGGTCAAAAAAGAAGCCATATCTAAACATGATCCAGAAGCGCAGGCGTTTTCTCTGGGACAAGGCTCATTTAAAATGAACTGTGGCAAAGTGGAAAACTGTTCTGTGGTCAGACGAATCAAAATTTGAAGTTCTTTTTGGAAAACTGAGACGCCATGTCATCTGGACTAAAGAGGACAAAGACAACCCAAGTTGTTATCAGCGCTCAGTTCAGAAGCCTGCATCTCTGATGGTATGGGGTTGCATGAGCGCGTGTGGCATGGGCAGCTTACACATCTGGAAAGGCACCATCAATGCTGAAAGGTATATCCAAGTTCTAGAACAACATATGCTCCCATCCAGACATCGTCTCTTTCAGGGAAGACCTTGCATTTTCCAGCATGACAATGCCAGACCACATACTGCATCAATTACAACATCATGGCTGTGTAGAAGAAGGATCCGGGTACTGAAATGGCCAGCCTGCAGTCCAGATCTTTCACCCATAGAAAACATTTGGCGCATCATAAAGAGGAAGATGCGACAAAGAAGACCTAAGACAGTTGAGCAACTAGAAGCCTGTATTAGACAAGAATGGGACAACATTCCTATTCCTAAACTTGAGCAACTTGTCTCCTCAGTCCCCAGACGTTTGCAGACTGTTATAAAAAGAAGAGGGGATGCCACACAGTGGTAAACATGGCCTTGTCCCAACTTTTTTGAGATGTGTTGATGCCATGAAATTTAAAATCTTATTTTTCCCTTAAAATGATACATTTTCTCAGTTTAAACATTTGATATGTCATCTATGTTGTATTCTGAATAAAATATTGAAATGTGAAACTTCCACATCATTCTGTTTTTATTCACAATTTGTACAGTGTCCCAACTTTTTTGGAATTGGGTTTGTACACATGGGATTTCTGTACTTGCTGCGTACGTGCACAGACATAAGCAACTGTTTTCATGTGAACTTTGTGTGTTTCTGACATAACCTTGTGTGCATTTGACAGTTTAATCGCAATAACACATGAAAGAGAACGTCTCGGTTACGTATGTAACCCTCGTTCCCTAAAGGAAGGGAACGGAGACGTTACGTCAGTTACTGACGAAATGGGGGTTTCGCTTAGAAGCCAATCGCCTTTGAGCGCTACAAAACGAGCCAATGGCATGAAGATGCCATGGGTCTGCGGAATTTGCATAACGCAACCCCGCCCCACCGCGTGGGTATAAAGGCCGTTGCGTGGCAATCTCGCATTATGTTACCTGCTGAAGAGCCGAGGCATGAGCGCCCGGCCGTTCCAGCGGTACAGCGGAAGTGGCATGGGGACGTAACGTCTCCGTTCCCTTCCTTCAGGGAATGAGGGTTACATACGTAACCGAGACGTTCCCTTTCAGTCGGTACACTACGAGTTACGTCAGTTACTGATGAAATGGGGGTCCCAATACAATCTCGCCACGACGGCTGTCTTCCAGCGTCATGCGCTGACCAGAGCTCCCTGCCGTGAGTCTTAGCACGAACGAGGGGCTAGGCTCAACACCGATACCAAGGTACACTGGGAAGCATATCCCACGTGGAGAAATGCAACACAGCGCCTGCCCGAAGGGAGGACTTAAGAATACACATATGACCCCCGTAGGGACTGCATATGGAGCACTCTGGGGTATCCAGCCGCAGGTGGAAAATTTTTCAACCCCAGGTGTGGCAAGGTGTCTTGCCAAGGGAAGACACGTGCTCAGAGAGACTTACTGTGGAAATACACATGTGGGGGTTGCCCAACGGGGGAACCATGCACGCGGGCATGCACTCTGGTGTCGACATCAGCAGTGCTGGAGGAGCTCAGGGCTTACTGGGAAGCTCACCTGAGAGAAAATGCGCACGCATCCAGTCCGTGGAGTGGAATGGCGCAGCAAGTGAAGACACCTGAGCCTGTCCAGTTACTGGCCACTTGGGGCGAGTACACGAGCGGACACAGGCTCCACTCGGATATTATAAAATCTCGGAGATTATAAAATCTCTAACCCCAAGGGGGCATGGCATGCCCTGAACCTGATATGCCAGGACAATGACGTCCACTATCCAGTGAGACAACCTCTGCTTGGAGAGAGCCTTCTCTTTCTGCTGCCCTCCGTAACAGACAAAAAGCTGGTCTGAGGTCCTGAAACACTGCGTCCGGTCTACGTAAGCGCGAAGGGCGCGTACTGGACAGAGCAGTGCCAAGGCTGGGTCTGCCTCCTCCACAGGCAGCGCTTGCAGGTTCACCACCTGATCCCTGAAGGGAGTGGTGGGAACCTTGGGCACGTATCCAGGCCGGGGTCTCAGGATCACGTGAGAATTAGCCGGCCCGAATTCCAGGCACGCTTCGTCAACCGAAAATGCCTGCAGGTCCCCTACTCTCTTGATGGAAGCCAGAGCAATCAAGAGCGCCACTTTCATTGAAAGGAACTTCAGCTCCACAGACTGCAGAGACTCAAAGGGAGCTTTCTGCAGGGCCGATAAAACCACTGCAAGATCCCAAGAGGGTATTTGAGGAGGGCGAGGAGGATTTAATCTCCTCGCCCCTCTAAGGAACCCGCTGACCAGGTCGTGCTGACCTACCGTTTTTGAGTCCACCAGGTCATGGTGAGCTGAAATCGCGGCCACATAGACCTTCAGGGCGGAGGGAGACAGCCTTCGCTCCAACCCTTCTTGGAGGAAGGAAAGCACGGACCTGATTGAGCATTTCGTGGGGTCTTCTCGCCAAGAAGAGCACCAGGTGACGAAGAGGTTCCACTTCAACGCATAGGCCTGTCTCGTGGACAAGGCCCTAGCGGAAGTTATGGTAGCCGCCACCTGAGGTGGCAGGGTACTCAAACCTACCGCGTCCCGTCCAGGTCCCACACGTGTAGGTTCCAAAGGTCGGGACGTGGGTGCCATACGGTGCCCCGTCTCTGAGTAAGGAGGTCCTTCCTCAGAGCGATCGACCAGGGAGGGGCTGTCGCAAGGAGTACGAGTTCTGAGAACCAGGTCCGGCCAGGCCAATATGGGGCGACCAAAAGGACCTGCTCCCTGTCCTCCCTGATCTTGCACAGAACCTGTGCGAGAAGGCTCACTGGGGGAAACGCATATTTCCGTGGGCCCCACGGCCAGCTGTGCGCTAGTGCATCTGTGCCGAGGGTCCCCTCGGTCAGGGAGTAATACCAGCGGCAATCTGTGCGTCGCCGAACTGTTCCCAAATCAGCTGAACCATCTGGGGATGGAGTCTCCATTCCCCCGGAAGCGGCTGAAACCGTGACAGCTCGTCGGCTGCACGATTCAGTTCTCCCGGGTTGTGAACGACACGAAGCGACCTCAGATGCTTCTGACTCCATAGGAGGAGATGGCGGGCAAGTTGCGATATCTGGCGGGAGCGTAGACCACCTTGTCGGTTGATGTATGCTACTGTCGCTGTGCTGTCTGAACGGACCAGTACGTGCTTGTCCTTGAGCAGGGCTCGGAAGCGGTGCAGGGCAAGGCGTACAGCCAGCAACTCGAGGCAATTGACATGCCATAGGCGCTGGGGTCCTCTCCAGGAGCCCGCGGCAGCATGTCCATTGCACATGGCACCCCAGCCCGTGGCTGAGGCATCTGTTGATACAACAACATGCCTGGAAACTCGTTCTAGGGGAACACCTGCCCGTAGAAAACTGAGGTTCGCCCACGGGGTGAAGGTCTGACGGCAGGCCCGAGTCACTGGAACCCGGAGCGTGCCGTGTTGCCATGCCCATCTCGGGACTCGATCACGAAGCCAGTGCTGAAGCGGTCTCATATGAAGCAAACCGAGCGGCGTTATCGCGGCTGCGGATGCCATATGCCCCAGGAGCCTCTGAAAATATTTCAGTGGAACCGCACTCTTGCCCTCGAACTGGCGAAGACAAGTCAGCAGTGACTGCGCACGCTCGCTCGTAAGCTGCGCGTACATGGCGACGGAGTCGATTTCCATAACGAGAAAAGAGATCCTCTGCACTTGGTAGAGTTTGCTCTTTTCCCAGTTGACCCCGAAGGCCCAGACGGGCGAGGTGCTGAAGCACCAGGTCCCTGTGTTCGCAAACCTGATCCCGAGAGTGGCCTAGAATCAGCCAGTCGTCAAGATAGTTCAGGATGCGAACGGTCTGTCAAGGAAGAATGGAGACATGAAAGTACGCGTCCTTCAGGTCGATCGCTGCAAACCAATCCAATGGACGAACGCATTTGAAAATGCATTTGGCTGTCAACATCCTGAATGGAAGCCTGTGAAGGGTTCGGTTCAAGATGTGCAGGTCCAGGATTGGCCGTAACCCACCGGTTTTCTTGGGTACAATGAAGTAAGGGCTGTAGAAGCCGGACTCCATCTCGGCTGGAGGGACGATCTCGACTGCACCCTTCGCCAGTAGGGTGGCGACCTCCGCACACATGACAGGGGCATTGCCACCCACCATGGTATAGCAGACTCCCCGAAAGCGGGGAGGAGACCGTGCGAACTGAATCGCATAGCCGAACCTGATGGTGCGAGCGAGCCAGCTGGACAGATTGGGAAGCACTAGCCAAGCTCCCAGAAACTGTACCAGCGGGGTCATGCAAACCACAGGCGTACCCCCGATGGGGCAGCGAGGCGGAATGTCCGGCCCAGACATGGGAGGCGTGGGAGCGTCCCGAGGTGTGGGTGGGGTCGAATTCTGCGCCCTGACAGAGGAGACCAGGGAAGGACCAGCGTTCCACGGGGGTCTCGTCTGCCAGGGGGCTGGCGACAGAGGGGGCTGAGAGTGGCGAGGCTGCTTGGCGTCGCACACTGCCAGCCGCGCCCTCTTGAGGCTCGGAAGTGAAAATGTCAGTTCTTTCTCTAATCTTGACTAGGGGAAGGGAAAAACCAAGGATTCTCCCCCGGCCCTCCACCGGGGGAAGGAGTGGCCCCCGAAAGAACCGAGTTTACCTCCGAGCTGCCCGTCTCAGGACCGCCACTTAGACTGCCGTTTAGCAGGCTGGGGGGGCTGGGACAGGCGGGGCTGCCATCCTGAGGTGTCCTCCATGCCTCGGCCCGGGTGAAGGCTGCTGCTGGGGCTGGGCGGGAGGGGCGGGAGCAGCAGGAGGGCGGCCTCGGCGGGGAGCAGACTGAGGCTTCTGAGCCGGCGGCTGGGTGGAGGCAGCAGCAGGCCGCCGGGGCAGAATATGCTTGATTGCCTCAGTCTGTTTCAGAGCGGTCGAGAACTGTTGGGCGAAATCCTGGACCGCCCCGCCGAATAGCCCATCCTGGGAAATGGGAGAATTGAGGGAACGGGTTCGCTCAGATTCTCTCATATCAGCCAGGTTTAGCCATAAGTGGCGCTCCTGGACCACAGAAGTGGACATCACCTGACCGAGAGAGCGAGCGGTCACCTTCGTCACTCGTAGAGCGAGGTCGGTGGCCGCCCGCAGCTCCTGCATTAACGCGGGGTCAGCATTGCCCTCGTGCATGTCTCTGAGCACCTTGGCCTGGTAGACCTGAAGGGTGGCCATCGCATGCAGGGCGGACGCGGCCTGGCCCGCAGCTCTGTAGGTCTTCGCCACCAAAGTAGACATAAACCTACAGGCCTTGGACGGGTGCTTTGGGTCACCACGCCACGTCGCAGCGTTCTGCGGACACAGCTGCATCGCAACAGAGCTCTCAACAGGGGGAACCCCAGTGTACCCTTTCACCGCGCCGCCGTCGAGGGCAGTGAAGGCGGAAGTGGCTGCCGAACGATCGCGAAAAGTCAAGGGAGACTTCCACGACTTCAACACCTCTTCATGCACTTCCGGGAAGAAGGGCACTGGGGGCTGACGGGCGCCTTCGGCACGCGCCGCCCCCAAATATCAATCATCTAGCCGAGAGTGCTCGGGACATTGCGGAGGGTTCCACACAAGCCCAAGAGCCTCGGCCGCCCGGGAAAGCATGGCTGTGAGCTCTGGATCAGACTCGGGCAATGCTGGGACTCCCGAAGGAGGCAACACAGCCGAATCGTCATCTCCAGAGGAATCCAGCCCACCTTGTGATGCGGCGATCGACATAGCATCCTCCGCCGGTGCGCCAAATGAAACGCAGGGCCCAGGACGGAAAACACCTGCGCCCTCATCTGGCAACACCACAGGTTGCAGTGTGCTAGAAGGGGGTGTGGCCCGAGGAGGATTCGTCGGGTTGGCCCACACCGTCACCCTCAAGTCACCCTGACCACCAGCCAAAGTATTCCCACTCGTGGAGGGAATAGATTGGGGTGTGGTAGAGGGGACTCTCCCTCCAGCACGGAGATCACGGAGTCTTGTCCGCAACACTGCGATGGCCATGTTCCCGCAGTGGGAACATGACTCATTCATGAACGCACGCTCGGCGTGCACGAGGCCCAAGCACGCCAAACAGCGATCATGCCCATCAAACGGGGGAACCAGCCAACCGCACCCAGGAACGGAGCACGGGTGAGACATCTTGAAACAGACGTGCCGCGTGCAGCTCTTTTAGAGAAGAGTTTTTGCTCTGCTGAAATGCTGAAGCGCCTAGGGAGAACACACACGCTGTGCTAGATCACTGCACAGATCAGACAGGAATGCGGAACTTGCTAGAACACGCCGTAACACCAACACTCTGTAGAGACACACGGCTCTGAAGCAGAAACATAATGCGAGATTGCCACGCAGCGCCCTTTATACCCACGCGGTGGGGCGGGGTTGCGTTATGCAAATTCCACAGACCCATGGCATCTTCATGCCATTGGCTCGTTCTGTAGAGCTCAAAGGCGATTGGCTTCTAAGCGAAACCCCCATTTCGTCAGTAACTGACGTAACTCGTAGTGTACTGACTGAAAGGGAACTGGTCTAGTTTAATAGCCTACTCAAGGACGCACCGACATCCAGCTCTCTCTGCGCATGCGTCGGGTGTGTGTGTGTGCTCAAGTTGAGAGCATAGACTGTAAGGTTGAGAGTGATATGGCTTTAAAACGCATGCAGATGATAATATTTCATGATGATGAAGAACTGCAATGTCACGTGAGCGTGTCCGTGATAGAGATGATAATCAAAGCCAAACAGATGTATCATGTTTCAGTTTTCATTCGTGTGTTCACTGGTGTTCAAGAGCTGTGAAGGCTCCGCCCTCTGCGGTGGGGAGCAGCAGCTCATTTGCATTTAAAGGAGACACACACAAAACAGCTCATTTTTCTCAAACCCCAAAATTGGCATTTTCAAAATGGTATATTAAATGATCTGTTAGGAATTTTGATCTGAAACTTCACAGACACACTCTGGGGACACCTGAGACTTATATTACATCTTGTAAAAAGGGGCATAATAGGTTCCCTTTAAAGTATATTTTAGTTTACCATAAATGTTAGTCAATACATTCAGCAGTACACTTTAACAATATTTCAAAGCTGTAGAACTAATTATGAAATTTCATATAAAGATGTACTTAAGTACTACTTAAGAGGGTCAAAAAGGCACTTATATTATATACAGTATTACTTAGTATATTATTTTAAAGTATATTATATCTGTACTACACTTTTTAAAAGTATTCTAAAGTGTACTTTTTTCAGTCAATGTCATGTCAGACATGATCTTTTGAGCTGAAAACTGACTGAGCAAGAAAAATGAGGAAGAAGATTGTTTATAAATCCAGTTTGCATATTTCCATAACTACCATCTGGATGAATAAAAACGCTCATTAGACTAAAATCACAAGACTTGGCAGTTTTACAGCTTGTTAAGCTGCCTTCAAGTAATGAAGGAATTATTCACTCATTGAAATGAGTGCATGTGAATGGCACCATAATATCATAATTGCCAGCAGGAAACTCTTTACTTAAGGTGAGAGGGTCAAATAAGGAACCATTGTGCAGGCAAATTGATATTTCTCGTTATTATTCAGAGTTTAGTACATCAACAGCATTTGTGGTATAATGTTGATTACCACAAAAAGTCATTTTCTTTTTCTTTCTTTTTTTTAATTAAAAAAAGCAAATATCTGCTTCATGAGGCACAATGAAAGTGAAAGGGGCCAATCCGTAGTTAAAATACTCAGCAGCCAATATTACAATATTCATTTTAGCATGATATACTCAGTGACAACTTTTTTTTGCCATGACAAAGTAATGCCTAAAAGCCTAAAATGACTTATTTTCATTCATTTAAAATTTTTACTGCTCAAATAATGTAAGTGCTTTTATCAACTGTGACCCTGGATCACAAAACCAGTCATAAGGGTAATTTTTTAATTGAGATTAATAAATAAGCTTTCCATTGATGTACGGTTTGTTAGGATATGACAATATTTGGCCGAGATACAACTATTTGAAAATCTGGAATCTGAGAGTGCAAAAAAAATTAAATATTGAGAAAATCACCTTTAAGTGGTCCAAATGAAGTCCTTAGCAATGCATATTAATAATTAATATTAATATTAATTAAAAAAATGTATATATATATTTACGGATCATAGAACATGATCTTTACTTAATATCCTAATGATTTTTGGCATAAAAGAAAAATTGATAATTTTTACCCATACAGTGTATTGTTGGCTATTGCCACAAATATACCCGTACGACTTATGACTGGTTTTGTGGTTCAGGGTCACAATTATAAGCAAATTTTTGCTTTTAAATCCTCTAAATATTTTCTGCATGTCGAATTTTAATTTTTAAATGTAATTTTGATTTTTGCTTCTTCTTCTTCTATGCTGCTGATTGAGCTTAATTTGTATTGAACCCACAATATTCTTTCAATCAATAAAATGCTGACAGATTATTTCAATATGCATCTAGGTTGTGAATAGAAGCAAAAGATTGTATCTTGTTTAAATCCTGAACATCTCCTCTTCATTCCTTAGCTTGTCCTTTTACTTTTCTCTGTCTTGCACCTGCTGTTACAGTTAATAAGATGCACCCAGTCATACATCAAAAAGAGGTCATTCATTTAGAAAATAAAAATAAAGTAAACTGAAGTAAAGCAAAAGCTTACTCTCATACACTCTGTCATCTTTCCTATTGAAATTGCTTAAACAAGATCCCCAGACTCACCAGACACCAGACATGATATACAGTACATCTCACAAGATACTACAAAAGTTGCACACATTGAAGGGTATCATGTATCAGACATCCGCTCATGTGGCACAAAAACTTAAGAATGAGCACAATGATCCATCCACCCTCCTCTAACATTATTAGCATGGTACAAAAATCTTCACGCCAAAACAAGACCAACAGGCTACAGTCTTCCCTTAATGTACTCCACTATCCTTTATATATCTCTCCTCTGCTGTTCTGTGGCTGAATCCGGCTGGAGTGCTGCAATGGTGTCGGGTTTAGCGGCGGTATCGGTTATCAGGGATGGAGCGACATCAAAGCCGTGCTGTTAAAAGACACAGAGCTGAACTCAAGAGTGGAAAAGAAGAACTTGCCTCCATTCACTCCCATTCTCAATCGTTACAGTAAGGGACATTGCATTTATGAGGCTGGAGATGATGGGCTTTCTTATTTACTTTAACGTGCTATTTTGAAAAGTTTACATTAGATTTTAATAGGTGCATGAATTTTTAGTGAGTGGAATTTTCGGTTGTGAGAAACTTGCCTCCATGTCTAATGTTTGCGTTTTTATTGACCCATGTCAAAGGTCAAAACATTCCACCTCAATGTCTCCATAATATTCTAGTCTCTATTGTAAGTCTATGTGATGTTTTTTTTGCGCATTTTATCATTCTTCATTTGAAAATTATTAGTATGATCACTTAGAACAGTAAGAACACACTTCTTTTCTACAAGCTGCATGATTTGAGGTGTCATTCATTTAGCACAAACATTTTTGGATGAGATATGTGTGAAAGTTTATTATTTAAAGTCACCATGAAACCGAATACTTATATTTTATATGGAATAAAGCAATAAAAAAATCTGTGCACATCGTTTTTTTTTTTTTTTTTTTTTTTAATTCAAGTGCCCTCATAATCTCTAATCAAAATAACTTCCCCTCCCTCTTACAGTGACATCTCTTCTCTGACGCGAGGGCGGGACAACCTGTCACTCACATGTGATTGACCAATAGCAAACCATAACCATCCAACAATCCAATCAATTTCTCATGGACACAATCGAGCCCTGCCCTATATTTTTTGTTCAAGAAGCCATTTCAATCGGATGTCCGTCACAATAGGGATGAAAAAATTATTATGACTTCCATTTCATGCCAAATTTAAAGGGGTCATGAACTGAGAAATCAAATTTTCCTTGAGCTTTTGACATATAAGAGGTCACCATACTATAAGAATATCCTGTAAGTTTCAGAACTGAAAACTTCCTTGTTAGTCCAATAAAAGCTTTTATTGACACCAGGCCCAGCAAACGACAGGTTTTTCAAAGTGGGGATCTATGACATCAAAGGGAGGCAAGCACCGCCTCTGCAGAAGAAGATCAACGTCTACTTCATCACTGCCTGTTTAGCCCCGCCCACCGATTCACGCATGACATGCAATAGAATAGGTAGCCTAAAAGTAACATAGGCCTACGTGGTGTTAAACCGGATCGAGCTACCAAGCAATAAACATGCCGTTGAGGATTACAAAATATTGTGCCTGGGCTCGACAGTAATGCAACATGTAAGTAACTGTGTTCATTCTAATGCCTGATCTGAAATGTAATTATTCATGTATAGTCAGATGTTCTTTGTCTGTGTGTCAGTAAATCAAACCAGTGACTAAACGTCAACTTGCGTTGTTTCTCTTAGTAGGATGAAAATAATCTGTTATTTAACGGTGATTAAATTCTATAAAGAAAGCGATCAAAGAAAGCTCCCTTTGCAATCGTTGGAGCAGCGCGCGCTGGAGCTGTCAATCAAATGGCGAGAGTTTATCAGTGACGCGTTTATCAGTGACTCCCGTTTTATTCAACGAATCTCTTAACTATATCACGTTTGCACTGTTAGTGAAGATGAAAGCATTCGTTAGTGTACAGAAACTGAGTTGCAATGACGAGATCACTGCTTTCATGCGCTCAGCATGTCTGTAATCGGCTACAATGTTCATCTCTGCAACCTTTCATCCCACGAACTGAATATAATGCCATAGATCTAAATATAATGCAACACTTTTCACGATTAGTTAACCATGAGAGCTGTAATAGTAAAAACGCGCTAAAAGAGAGAGTAATACTTAGCTATTTCAAATGGAAAGACGTTAGCCAATCACAGCAGTGGGCGTTTACACTGAAGTCTCACAGCAGACACGCCCCTTAAAACAGAGCGTTCAAACCAGAGGGCTAAAATCAGGGTAGGAAAAGTGCCTTTTATTTATAAATGATGACAATTTTTGATATAAAAAGCATTCTAACATTATAAGTGCACCCCAGGAAACATCATAAAACAATAAAACAACGCAGTTCATGACCCCTTTAAGGTTATAGGTTGTTTTAACACTAACCCTAAATATGGGCGAGAATAGTTATTGGAAGAATAGTTATTGGAAATAAAAGAGCATGCAGCATAATTATATTTGTGTAATTGTTGACTTGTTAAACCTATTTAATCCTAATTAGAATTCAGTAAAAAAAAAAAATGGCATCTTAAAGAGTGCAACAGTCGGGGCCCTACTCATTTTCTTCATAGGGGAATTGATTTTTGATGATAACTTATAAACCTTTAAAGACAGACCTACTGTGAGGTACAAAGTTGATAATGGGTGGAATATGCCTTTGTTGAAGCCATCAATCTACATTATTTTAACGTTTTCTTAAAATAATCATTTTTAACAAATTGTTTTTATCCATGATTCTGCAAAGAAATCTCAAACAATCAAATGTTGGAAACAAGCAAATTGCACCAAAACAACACTTTAGCACCTGTCCACTCCCATCAAGCACAGCGAATGATGTAATCGATTCCCTATGCTCTCAAACTACTTATATATATATAGTTTATATGCATATTTTGCAATAAACATAAAATATGTTGTTTCTATATACACAGTCAACATTTTTACATCAATAGTTCCCTTTCAAAGTGGAACTCAACACTGCATCTTGGATTATTGCTATGGGGAACGACATCAGCGTGACCGGTGTCTGAAGCATGTGTGAAAACATGACAATGTCACTGGCCGACGACAGTCCATGACGTCACTACTGGAGCATCCATGAGTATAAGAGGGTGTCTGCAATGTATACGTCATCAGCTTTTTTGTCTTCAGGAGCGGTTTGTTTGTATTAGCGTGTGGTAAAATGAATTAGGTATGGAAAGCTCAAACAAATGATTCAGGAACTGTGTGTTTCAGTGTCACAGGTTATGGAAACCTGAGGACACACACGATCTGTGTGTTTTGCGGGTGAGAAGAACGTGCATTCAGTTCTCGAGGGATCTAATGTGCCCATTGTGATAAATTCATGATAAGGAAGCTCTGTTCATGCTTGACCTTATTCTCGAAAGATGGTTAGTAGCTTAGTGAGTAGTACCACTAGACCAGGGGTCTGTGAGGAACAGCTTCATTGGATTCAAAAGCTCAAAAACACGCAAAACCACATTACCTCTTACAAACTCTCACAGTGCAGAAGCAGATCAGATGGAAGATCTTCATCAAGTTCGGCAATGAGATTTTTTAACATTGCAAGACTCATACAAAGCAATGCTTAAATACTGACACTTCTGATGAATATAAATTTGTTTCAAATGAGTTGTTAATGCCCAATATTCTCTGTTCATTACTGAATGTTTCAAATTGTCATTTTGGGGACAAAGAACAGCAACAACACCACTGACGCAATTTTTAGCAAATTCCCCTTCATGGTATGACTTTTTTTGTACAAGCAATGTTCCATGCTAATTGATATGATGCTAATGTGACTGTCTCTAAATGCTTAGTAAATTTCTGAAAAAGCTGACTTTGCTTCTCTGACTGACATTTCAATTTTAAAAATCCAAGTTAGATAAGGAAAATGCATTTATATGCATTCCGATTTATATGGCGTTCACTATAGCATCAATCCGAAACGCAGTGTCTTGTTCCCCTTCTCAGGGAACCATGGTTACAGTCGTAACCTGAGACATTTTATATTTATCTTGTCGTTTTTAAATTATGTCATTCGCAATGCTTCATGGGACTGTAGTTCTTTCCCTCATAAGAACACAGTCTTGTACCTTTGTTATTTTGTCCGATTTTCAAATAACTTTTCAAATAAAGTTTTTAATGTTGTATTTCAGCTCATAGCTGGTTGGTTTGGTTCATGGTTTATAGCTCTTAAACGAAGACTTTTAAAAAAAACCCAATGGGAAAAATTATTCCGGAACCAAAGCCGCTGAAAAAGTAGGCGGGCACAGTTGCACTCTATTAGCAATGTAAGTGAATATTAAAAGAGCATTATGACTGTCTCAGAAATGAGAGTGTTGCTTTCAAGAGTAATTCTGACTGAGGAACAAAATCAGATTAGTAATGACTAGCTGATCCTTTCCTCCATAAATCTCTGCGAATCAGATCTAATTTCAATCCTTATTCAGAAAGAGGGAAGGAGGATGGAGGGTGGAGGCAAGAGCGCTGCTAGGGAACTTTATTTGACCCTATTACAATAGGAAGAAATGTACCACCTACGTAATATTCAATGTCTTTATTTTCAAAAAACGCTTGACACTTTGTATTATATAATATATACATTATATACTGATGTACAATATATATCTTTTGGCTGTAAAAGTCATAGTCAGACTCATAAAATTCACTGTTACAGTGTGCAGAGTCTGGAAATAGATACATGCGGAAGTCATTTGTCTCTAAGATCTGAACTGATATGCTCTTATCAAATGGAGCACAAACACTCACTGCAGTGCATTAGTATCTAATAACAGAATACATGTCTAATAAAAGGATGCTTCTGCTATTTTCCTCAGCAATTAATTTGAAGTTGTTTGTAATTCGTCATTTATTTAGATGATATGTCAAATGCAAACCAGTCTTTGTTCTGTGGCATGGCAATTTCCTTTGCTCCTATTTAGAGTTATAGAATTAGGTGTCTGTCATCAGGCTGTTCTCAGGAGTATAAGGCTCAACAATTAATCAGAAAAAGAAAAGGTACAAGACAACCTCCATGGAATATCTCGCCCAGCAAAAGTTTGTGGTGTCACTTATGGAGATTCTGTTCCTGTAAGACAGCAAGAATGGGGGAAAATACATTAATCCAGTCCAGCATGCTGAAGTTGATTTGTTCTAGCAGTGTAAATGGACACTAGAGGACTTTAACTAAAATGGTGTAAAAGTCAAAAGTAAATAAATAAATATACACCAGTCTCTCCTACATTCGATTCTATTTTTTATGGGGTATGAAGATTAAAAAAATTAAAGGGGTCCTATTATGCTTTTTTACATTTTCAACTTTCTTTAGTGTGTAATTTTGTTTTTTGAGCATTAAAAAGGTCTGCGAAGTTACAAAGCACAGAAGGGGCTTTCGCACCGGGTAGTTATAGGAACTCACTTATAGGAACTAGCCACCAGGGCGGTCCAACAAGAACAAAATTTTCCCCTAGGTCCATTTCCCTGGTCACATTCACACCACCAGTAGGAACTCTGAAGTGATGCAAGCAGGCCAACAGCAACGCCATTTAGGCACGCCATTCAACAACGTCAACAATTGGAGGATGGAGGATGCCGTGATTGGAGCTGTGTTTTTGTTGTGTGTCGTGGGTTTTGTGATAACGGAGATGGAATGCAGACGTATAAGTTATGCGATTGAAAGAGCAAAAAGAGGGGCTAAGAGATCAAATCCAACGTCATGTAGGAGATTTCATGCTTTGCTTGGTCCTTCAAAGTCGCATTGGATTTCCTCCATAGTGTGAAGGTTGAGAAGAGCCTGGACTTCAGCGTCGGTCCATCTATTGCTGTTTTCCATGTTTGTGAAGTATGTATATGTAAACTGTGTGTTTACACTGCTTTTTAAAAATGGCGGGTGCTGGTGTTTCATATGGCATGCTTTCAGCCAATCAACATACACTTACAGCACTGGTAGTTCCTATTGTGCTGGGTTACACCCTACTCTGAAGTAGGAGCTAATTAGTGCCCTCAAAAGGTGTTCCTATAACTAAAATTATTCCCAGTTCCTGGGGTGCAAACACGCCAAAAAGCTGGTACTTCCGCCAATAGTTATAGGAACTATGAAAACGTATATGAAAAGTCTACTCCAAAGAGAGTTTGTTCACTTTATCACTAAGCACTGTTTCTGACCTCGCTTAAACACCTCGATTGTAGTCTTGAGTTTTCTTCCAGGAACACACACGAAATGTCACAATATTCTTCATTTAAATAATTCCCGCTCAAGGCATATGCAAAAAAAAAAGGGGTGCGGCTTGGTTGAGTTGCGTTAGTAGTGTGTTGAAACTCGCGGTTAAGGTTAGGGGCATGACATTTTCCCAAACACGCTCAAAGCGGTGGACCAATTACAACACACTGGTCCAGCATTGTGCTTTTTGGAAGGATGGGCTTCATAGAGACTGAAACTAAACATTGGTGTGTTTCAAGTACAATGATGTAACTCACTGCTTAACCACCATAGTACGATGCATTGTTGTAATCATGTTAACTTGCATATTTGTACACTTTACTCCCTTTGTAATGAGCAGGAGCAAAAGAAGGCAGGCAGAGATGAGGATCTAAGTGCAGGAGTTTATTGGAAATAATTAAATAAACAAAAGACTAGGAACACAAACACAAACTAGGAACAGAAACACGAGTAAAACAGCAACCATTACAATGAACAACTGACAAAGCAACAAGAGAATCACAAGGGCTATAAATACACAGGTGCTAACAAGCTTAACGAGGTACCAAGCTAACAAGGTACACCTGGGGAAGACAATCAAGGAACTAATCAACATGAAAAACTACAATGGAGCAGGAGACCCCCACAGTGGAGCTGATGGAACTAAAAGCCAACACCGGTGGAGCTGGTGGAGCAGGAGACCACCAAGGCAGAACTGAAGGCCACCACGGTGGAGCCGGCGGAGCTGAAGACCACCAAGGCAGGGGAGATGGAGCTGACAACATCCACGGTGAAGCTGACGGAGTTGGGCACCATGGTGGAGCAGAAGACCATGGGGAGGCAGGGGACCATGGCAGTGCAGAGCCAGAGAGTACACAAAGTTTGAGGCCAGACTTTATGGTTGTGACAGAGCACACAGAGAGTTCAAGGGTAACCTCCATGGCAGAGGCAGGGCAGACAAAAAGTTCACAGTAGAGGTCTTCACAGAGGACCCGAGACCGGACTTTTGAAGCTGTAATAATGAGTGAATTAAGCATGCTCTTTCAATCAGCAAGAGAGGAATAACATGGATGGAACTTTCTTGGCAAGGAGGATTGTATGCATCACAGTCAGGTACAAGGGAGAAGGCTACTAACATTAGGTAAGACAAAAAGTTTTATTTTCGCAACTTATTGACTTGTTAATGGCAATTTGCTGTGGCATATGTGCCGATCGGGTCCGGTCGGGTCTGTGTCTTCCTGGCTTTCAAATAATAGATGGGTCCGTGTTGGTTTATGGCATTTCTCGGTTCTGCACGGGTCCGGGTCTAACTTTCAAATAATAGACGGGTCCAGGTCAGTTCCATGTAGCATATTTACGGGTCTCTTTGGGTTTGGGTGCGAATTGTTGGACCTGTGAAGACCTCTAGTTCACAATCGGCCACCATGGCCGTTACAGAGCCGTCAGGGAGCACAGGAAGTTCATAATTGGCTTCTGTGGCCATAACAGAGATGACAGGGAGCATAAAGAGTTCAGAAACTGCCTCTGGGGCTGTAAAAGAGTCAACAGAGAGCGCAGATAGTTTAGAGTTGGCCTCTGTGGCCGTAGCAGAGCCGACAGAGGGCACAGAGAAGTCAAAATTGGCCTCCTTGGCTATGGCAGAGAGCACAAAGAGTTCAGAGAAGGCCTCCATGGCCCTAATGGGTCCATCAGAGGGCACAAAAACTTCAAAATTGGCCTCCTTAGCCATAACAGGGAACACATAGAGTTCCATAAAGGCCTCATTGGCCATGACAGAGCAGGCAAAGGGTTCAGAGAAGGCCTCCTTGGCCGTAACAGGACAGGCAGAGGGTTCAGGAAGGGAAGCCGCAACTTCTGGAGGAGCTGTAGCAGTCGTCGCCTCGAGAGGATCAGGAGAAGTGTTTCCGGCTCACACACACAAGATGGTGGTTGCCATCAAAGAAAGCACAGCTGATGGTGGAAGGACCTCTGAGACCACCGGACTCAGGATCATCGGACTCAAATGCACTGAGACCACTGGCCTCGGGACCACCGGACTCAGATACGCTGAGGCCACTGAACTCAGGACCACTGAACTTGCAAGCACTGTGAACATCGGACTATGGACCACCGGACAGATAAATACTGTAAGTTTCTCTTGTATTTCCTTATGACCATTATTGGCCTTGTCAAGTTCAGCTCTGTTATGAGAAAAGTCTTGATCATTTTTTGCAAAGTTTTTAATTATTATGAAACTAAATGTTTTAATTAAAATTATGAAATTCTTTGTCCTAAATCACAGTTATCTAAAGATATTCTTTACAGAAAGGGCGTATGTCAGGACAAAAAGTCCTTCTCCGAGAGGTATGAGGTCTTTTTGGAATCTGAGGTGCTTTTGAACCTCTTGAGTGATAATTCTGTAATTATTTGCCTGTTTGCATGGTGTGAGTGTGTGCATGTGCATGTGTAAGTGGTTAAGAGAAAGTTTAGAAGTGTGCACACAGTGTGATTTATTATAGTATTTTTTTCAGGAAGGCAGAACAAATCAGGGGTCAGACAGTAAGTGCATGTAAAGCGTGTGTACTGTGCATTATTCTTTTCATGTCTCCTAGTTCATTAGGTGACCCCTTCATGTCCTACTTTTTCCTTTGAATATTTTACTTTCTTTGTGACTGTATAGATAGGGAAACAGCAAGGGGCAGAGTGAATCCATATGATGAGGAGCTCATACAGTATTTTCCAAAGAGATACACATACAGCGGCCCCAAAACCTATTTGTATACTTAAAGGGATAGTACACCCAAAAAACGAAAATTCTGTCATTAATTACTCACACTTGTCATGGGTTGTTCCAAACCCATAACAACACAAATTAAGATATTTTTAATATTCTTTCATAATTTTTGCCCATCCATTGGAAATCCATGCAACTAAAAAATGCAAAAACAGATAAAAGTACTCCATATGAATCAAGTGGTTTATATTCTTCTGAAGAGACACAATCGCTCTATGTATGTACGCTTTTTTATGCATGACATTTTTGGTTGCAAGGACTTACAATGGAGGGACAGAAAACTATCAGATTTCCTTAAAAATGTCTTCATTTGTGTTTTTCGGAGATAAACAAAAGTCTTATTGGTTTTAAACGATATGTAGGTGAGTAACTGATGACAGAATTTGTATTTTTGGATGAACTATCCCTTTAACTTAAAAATGTGTGGATGTCATAATAAAATATCAAAACAAGTAATGCTAGAGTTTTTTTTTCTTAGAACGAACTTCACTTTTCTTTATCATTTTTCCAATAAATCAGCTGATCAGTTCCCCTCCTAATTGTCCTAGCAAGTCTAGTCAAGTCAGTTTTATTTATATAGCACTTTACACAATGTACATTGTTTCAAAGCAACTTTTCAGAAAAAAAAATTGTACTATTAATATCTGAAAATCCATATGTCATCAAGTAGTTCTATATAAAGCTTCATAAAGATATACCTCAATAAATTAGTCATATTTGTCACAGCAAAGTGTCATTTTGTCCTCAAAGAAACCTTTTGTTTTGTGTTTGTGCTTCTTTCTTACAAATGCCACCATAATCTCATGGCAATTAGTAACTATTTTATGTTTTGGCGAATTGGTGGCTAATCCACATGAATTCAATTACATTTTTAAATCTAGCTAAAGTGTCCCAATACTTGTAGGGGCTTCTGTAAATAAACATAAATGTTTTGTCAAGATTGACAAGTGTTTTGTAAAGTCTTTCTCAAAATCTAGTACACAATTTTTCAGACAGTCAACACAACATCAGTGTAGACTAAACTGTGGATCACTCTCATTACTTTGATACAGAATGCATGTATCTGCGGCCCATTTTGCACACATTTACATGTTTTCAAAGCTAGTTTTTAAAAAGTATTGTACAACTATAAGTACAAAATGTGTAATTAGACAAAAGATGTAGTTAGACAGTGATGTGCTTCATTTGGACATTCTTATAGAATATTCTGGAAAAAAAATGATTTTCAGTCCCTTTTACCTGATGACCTGCCCTAATGCTGAGAACAGTTTTAATTTCTCAGTTTCATTAGAATTTATTAACAGTAAAAGATGTCATTTTTGTAATAATTACATTATTGTATGTACATATCACTGAAAAATGAAGTAGTGTTTGGATGACTGAGAACTTTTTCATTCAATGATTACCGTTACTGTGAAAAGTAAAATACTGGATATTTAAATATATACACTTGTAGCATGTGCTGCAGTGCATATAACACAATACAAAAAGAGAAAGATACTAAAAAAATCCAACATAGCTCAAGTAAAAATACCTAAAAATAATGTAAAGGTACCAGTATTTACTGTTTTCGACTAGTGTGAATGTGTGCTATGTCATGGTAGAATGAGCTGTTGTATAAAGTATGATGTATGAAGTGTGTTAATTATCTTTAGGTATCATGTACATTTTTACAATTCTGTAAATTTTTTTTAAACAAAATACTCCATGAACCAAGGTTTTAACTCACACTTGCATGGAGAAAAAAAAAAAAAATTTTAGTCATTATACTTCATACACAAAGTTTGTAGAACATTATGTGCCCAAGATCAGCAATAACAATTTATCACAGATTTACACCTTTGAAAAAGCAGCAGTCTCCAAACATTGGACAATGACAGGCATTCATCTTAGAAACCTACAGGCATGAAACACAAAAATGACAGACAATGAGATTTATGCACCTTTCAGGCTGATCAGTTCCAAAGCCAGCTGGATTATTTTAAATAGAACATTGTGACATCCAACTGCCTGAAGTCTTGAGATGAACCGTATTATTTAAAGGTGCAGTGTGTAATTTCCGTGCCACTAACAGCATATATATCCCTTTCTGAACTCAGTTCATTGGCACTAATTTTAAAACAAAACAGAAAGAACATAATAGAGTCTTATGCACTGCCACTGGCATCCACGTGGTCAAAAGTAATTTTTAACAGTAAACTAATATTCTTTTTAATGCAGTCTATCAAAATAGACATGAGTCTAGTTAGATTCTGCTTTGGTCTGTCACACAGACAAATGTGACTTCTCAAGACAATTATTTACAGGTTTTTTTTTTTTTTTTTTTAATGCTTACACACTAAAAGTGGAACTTGAGGCCCACTTAGTGAAACCATTCACTCATATACCTAATCTTCAGACCAAGTCTGCAAAACTATAAGCACATTATGTGCTTTAAACTATTTTTGCTATTTGCTATTGTAAAACAAACTTTTTGCAAAACTCTAAACACAGTTCTCTACATTAGACACATCATTCAAAACCAACAGCTTATGTGTTTCATTTGGGAAACACTGCCATTTAAATGCCACAATCATTTACATATTACCTACGCAATGATCATGTGTGAAATCACTTATACATAAATTGATCACTTAGAAATCAAAACTCAGTGTTTTGAGAAAGAAAGAAATTATTTTACCCCCTTACATTTCTGTTTATAGTGTAAATATATATGTATATATATATATATATATATATATATATATATATATATACGCTCACCTAAAGGATTATTAGGAACACCTGTTCAATTTCTCATTAATGCAATTATCTAATCAACCAATCACATGGCAGTTGCTTCAATGCATTTAGGGGTGTGGTCCTGGTCAAGACAATCTCCTGAACTCCAAACTTAATTTAAGCAATTTTGAGCGTGGCATGGTTGTTGGTGCCAGACGGGCCGGTCTGAGTATTTCACAATCTGCTCAGTTACTGGGATTTTCACGCACAACCATTTCTAGAGTTTACAAAGAATGGTGTGAAAAGGGAAAAACATCCAGTATGCGGCAGTCCTGTGGGCGAAAATGCCTTGTTGATGCTAGAGGTCAGAGGAGAATGGGCCGACTGATTCAAGCTGATAGAAGAGCAACTTTGACTGAAATAACCACTCGTTACAACCGAGGTATGCAGCAAAGCATTTGTGAAGCCACAACACGCACAACCTTGAGGCGGATGGGCTACAACAGCAGAAGACCCAACCGGGTACCACTCATCTCCACTAAAAATAGGAAAAAGAGGCTACAATTTGCACAAGCTCACCAAAATTGGACAGTTGAAGACTGGAAAAATGTTGCCTGGTCTGATGAGTCTCGATTTCTGTTGAGACATTCAGATGGTAGAGTCAGAATTTGGCGTAAACAGAATGAGAACATGGATCCATCATGCCTTGTTACCACTGTGCAGGCTGGTGGTGGTGGTGTAATGGTGTGGGGGATGTTTTCTTGGCACACTTTAGGCCCCTTAGTGCCAATTGGGCATCGTTTAAATGCCACGGCCTACCTGAGCATTGTTTCTGACCATGTCCATCCCTTTATGACCACCATGTACCCATCCTCTGATGGCTACTTCCAGCAGGATAATGCACCATGTCACAAAGCTCGAATCATTTCAAATTGGTTTCTTGAACATGACAATGAGTTCACTGTACTAAAATGGCCCCCACAGTCACCAGATCTCAACCCAACAGAGCATCTTTGGGATGTGGTGGAACGGGAGCTTCGTGCCCTGGATGTGCATCCCACAAATCTCCATCAACTGCAAGATGCTATCCTATCAATATGGGCCAACATTTCTAAAGAATGCTTTCAGCACCTTGTTGAATCAATGCCACGTAGAATTAAGGCAGTTCTGAAGGCGAAAGGGGGTCAAACACAGTATTAGTATGGTGTTCCTAATAATCCTTTAGGTGAGTGTATATATATATGTGTGTCAGTTCACTATTGATTCAGTTCAGTTCCATAACTGTGTAAAATTCATCGGTTGTGCATACATACTGTACATACAGTGTATTTGTGCACATACATGTACGTGTAAGTGCTATGACAAACTCCTGTACACTCCACTACACTGAATAAGCAAAAGACACAAGAGAGTAGAGTTTTACATTTTTCACATCTGTGCATACCAGCCACTCAAATTATATGCAAATTAGTATGTATTTATTTAGATATTTAAACACTGTTATGATCAGTGCATGAGTAAATGTTTTGAAAACATCCATATAAAACCATAATTTACAGACAATGCATTATGAAAACATTTACTTACGTTTTGCGATGCAGCTGCTGTTATAGCCAATACAGTTGACTCTCCATTACACTGTGCCTCGTTTACAAAACAATCTGCACTCAGATGCTCCGAACAAACATACAGTATAATCCTTCAATGCGATCAGGTGTTGTGCCAAGTTCTGACCCCACCAGATTATTACCACTTTAAATTAAACCATCCAATTCTTGTTCTTGTCGCTGAGATCCTTCTAAAGTCTGTAGACGCAATTGAGCTGTTTTAACAGGATGCATCAAAGTGAACGTTCTTTTACTTTTATATTTGTCCTGTTGTCAGGAGAATGTCAAAAAACTGAATGGACATCTGTATACTGCCAGGGATGGGTAACGTCGATCCTGGAGTGCCGGTGTCCTGCAGAGTTTAGCTCCAACCCTCATAAAAAAAACTCACCTGCCTATAGTCTTAATAATCCTGAAGACATTGGCTGTGTCCGAAATCACTCCCTATACCCTTAAATAGAGCACAATTTGAGGGGACAGCCATTTGTAGTGGTGTCCGAAACCATAGTGGACGTTATTGAGTGCACTCATTCAATCCCACAATACACCGCAATAATGAGTGTACAACTGATGTACGCTCAATGGCTAGAGAATACCCATAATTCACTGTGAGAGTCACGCGCTGAATGAATTCACCCACAGCTGAATCAATCATCCATCCATTTTCTAAACCATGCTGGTCCAGCGTAATATCATACAGATATAAATTCCTTTTTATTTGATTATTAAATTGTTTAATTACGGTTTATACATGCTAGTTTCCATGACAGACTTTAAGATAAATCTTTTCATTAGCCTAATATTGGAGCTGCCAGTTTGCTACGTTTCAAATAATTATTAAACAGCAAGCACAAACTATGCAAGCTCAGCGTCCCTTCCGGTGCACTCAGTGTCCGAATTCACTCACTCATTTTCATTCACTCCTTCAAGTGAACTATATTAGTGGAGTAATGTAGGGAATAGTGAATGAGGGCATAGGGAGCTATTTCGAACACAGCAATTGATTAGCTTGTTCAGGTGTGTTTGATTAGGGTTGGAGCTAAACTCTGCAGGACAGCAGCACTCCATGGCTTTTGAAAACCTAGGCAGCTGACTTGTTGCCTTGCTGCCTTATCAGGCAATGACTTGTAGGCAGCGTAAGCCCACGAAGGTACCTCATGAAACTGATTTCGGATAGACTTCTAAGGCAGTGTAACAGTTTAATGATCTACAGCAAAATAAAGCGAGCTTTGGTGAGAGCTAAACAAATATTGAATTACTACAGTAGTAATTTCTCTCTAGAAATTACATCAGAAGTGGAAAACATTGGTCAAAAAAGTACATTTACACAAACTGACCAGCAACCGCAACTTTCAGACGCCATCTTTCTTTTTCTAGCTCAACTGTTACTGAATGGAACGCATTGGATTGTGGGATATCAAAGGCAGCGAAGGATACATCTATGCTGCCTTCAAAACCTGATCAGATGAAGGTATCTCGGGAGACAGGAAGTGAAGCTAACATTAGATTCGGATGTGCCTTCCTACCTTGAAATGCGTCCTCCAAAGGCAGCATTTTCCAGTTTTCGGACACAGCCCAGGACCGACGTTGGCTATCCCTGCTGTATCCAGTGTAGACAGCGTCAGGGATTGATAATAAAGTTGGCATGAAATGGAAGTCGTTGTGAAACGGAAGTAGCAATAGTATTTTTCCTCTATTGTGACATATCTGAGTGAAACGGTTTCTCGGACAAGAAAAAAATGTAGGACGGGACTTGATTTTGTCCATCGGGATAGATTGGATCATTGTGGTTTGCTAATGCTGTGATCTCATGTGAGTGACAGATTGTCCCACCCTCGCCCAGAGAAATGTGTCATCAGAGAAGAGAAGAGAAGAGAAGAGAAGAGATTTTAATTTTGTCATTTCATGACAAATTGTCATTTCCCCTATTATTATTACTTTTTTTACAGTGTAGGTCACATGATAATGACAACATGGGGAATGTAGTACGTAATGCTCATACTACACACATTCATATATAGAACACACACAGCCGAGATTTCGCTGCAAGAGAGAGGGGAAGTTATATTGTTTTTTCGTTTAAAGCCTTGAAAAATGCAGAATGTTTTAATGGTATAAAGACCTTTTATATAAATTGATTTCTCCTGCCATGACCCCTTTAAAGAGTGCAACAAAGGTCATCCAAATCAGCCAGCTAGTTAGTAAGAATTTTTGGGGGCTATCCTTTTGGGAAATATCCTTTTAACACATTACCTCATGCTTAGTGAAGCTTGAAGGTTGACATTTGCAACAACATATTTCCGATTGAAAGATTACACCATCTGCAATGAGCCCTCTACATAAACATATCATTCCTGATCATGTTTTTCCTTCAGTAAGAGCTCAGGACATAATCCCAGCCATTAAACTCCTTCCCAGCCAATACTGGGTTCACATTTTTATCATCACCTTATTGAACAGCTCCCTATAGGAGCAGAATGGCACTGTGGTGAAATCTTAGAGGCTTTACAACAGATGAAAACTGGTTCTTTATCCAAACAAGCCTAGTATATGAAAATCTAGTATGGAAAAATATCACCCAAGTCAACTGGCAGAGAATTAGAACTACGAAACCTGCAGGATCATCCCAAAAACATTATAGTTCTGATCAATAAGAACAGATTTTCTATAAAATAAACTTATGACTGCTAGTGGATTAAGTTTATAAAGAACTATTTGTTCATCTCAGTAATCGCAATTTCCTGTCATCACCTACTGGAAACACTTTCAAACCTCACAGAAACCTCAAAGTTCCCACACCCACTTATAAACCTATTCTACAGAGCCTCTTGGGTAATAGATCTGTTATGAGAGCATCATGTCTGTTTTCATGGCCGAGATTAAGACCCATTTTTGTCATGTTAGCAGCTTCTACAGGACTTTGCTCAGCTCAAAGAGAAGAATGTTTGGGGAGCTCTTTTATGTCCTCTTTATGTTTTTAACAATGGAGAGAAACTTAGTAGAGTAAGTTTACACTGCTAGACTCTTTCAAGCAATCTCCTCCATGTTAGAGTCACATGTAATAATACACCACAGGGTTCGGAAGCAAAATACAACTCTGCATTGTAAACATTATTCATTTGTTTAGTTTGATAGTTTACATGTAAGCTAGATTTAATGTACAAAAAAAACAACAACACTTTTTTAAAATCATCAAATTATAGGCTAATAGCCTCACTGAAATAAGCATAATAAAACACAACCTTTACTATTTTTTTTTGTTATTGTATTTAAATGCTGATATAATTGAACATTAATATTCATTTATTATTACAAGGGGTTACACAGCTTCAGTTTTGTATATTTATGTATTTTCATTTGCAACGATGATAATACATAATGTAAACTTACATAATATCGCCCCCTTTCAGAATAAAGTGGTATTGCATGACCCCACATTCCATCTTTAACTAAATGACAAGGAAAAATCCACCATAAATGCCAACACATTTATAGACAGAAAGCCAGCCAGCCATCATAGATAGATAGATAGATAGATAGATAGATAGATAGATAGATAGATAGATAGATAGATAGATAGATAGATAGATAGATAGATAGAAGTCAAGACTATGTAAGTCAATGGGGCCCATCAACTTTTGGGTTACTGACATTCTTCAAAATATCTTCTTTTGTGTTCAGCAGAAGAAAGACATTCCTACAGGTTTGGAACAACTTGAGGGTGAGTAAATGATGACAGAATTTTCATTTTCGGGTGAACTATCCCTTTAAGTCTGTCACCAAAGTCATTTTTGAGTAAATGGCGCCATCTATTGTAAGGCTAAATACCCTCTGTCAGAGTAACTTAAACAGTAAGACATTTCTAAATTTCTCCGATTTTAATTGGGTACCTCTATATTACAAATTTTTCTCATTCAAATTACTGCAGATAGATTCATCTTAAATTTGAAACTCTCTCTCTCTCTCTCTCTCTCTCTCTCTCTCTCTCTCTATATATATATATATATACAAACCCGATTCCAAAAAAGTTGGGACACTGTACAAATTGTGAATAAAAAAGGAATGCAATAATTTACAAATCTCATAAACTTATATTTTATTCACAATAGAATATAGATAACATATCAAATGTTGAAAGTGAGACATTTTGAAATGTCATGCCAAATATTGGCTCATTTTGGATTTCATGAGAGCTACACATTCCAAAAAAGTTGGGACAGGTAGCAATAAGAGGCCGGAAAAGTTAAATGTACATATAAGGAACAGTTGGAGGACCAATTTGCAACTTATTAGGTCAATTGGCAACATGATTGGGTATAAAAAGAGCCTCTCAGAGTGGCAGTGTCTCTCAGAAGTCAAGATGGGCAGAGGATCACCAATTCCCCCAATGCTGCGGCGAAAAATAGTGGAGCAATATCAGAAAGGAGTTTCTCAGAGAAAAATTGCAAAGAGTTTGAAGTTATCATCATCTACAGTGCATAATATCATCCAAAGATTCAGAGAATCTGGAACAATCTCTGTGCGTAAGGGTCAAGGCCAAAAAACCATACTGGATGCCCGTGATCTTCGGGCCCTTAGACGGCACTGCATCACATACAGGAATGCTACTGTAATGGAAATCACAACATGGGCTCAGGAATACTTCCAGAAAACATTGTCGGTGAACACAATCCACCGTGCCGTTCGCTGTTGCCGGCTAAAATTCTATAGGTCAAAAAAGAAGCCATATCTAAACATGATCCAGAAGCACAGGCGTTTTCTCTGGGCCAAGGCTCATTTAAAATGGACTGTGGCAAAGTGGAAAACTGTTCTGTGGTCAGACGAATCAAAATTTCCAGTTCTTTTTGGAAAACTGGGACGCCATGTCATCCGGACTAAAGAGGACAAGGACAACCCAAGTTGTTATCAGCGCTCAATTCAGAAGCCTGCATCTCTGATGGTATGGGGTTGCATGAGTGCGTGTGGCATGGGCAGCTTACACATCTGGAAAGGCACCATCAATGCTGAAAGGTATATCCAAGTTCTAGAACAACATATGCTCCCATCCAGACGTCGTCTCTTTCAGGGAACACCTTTCATTTTCCAACATGACAATGCCAGACCACATACTGCATCAATTACAACATCATGGCTGCGTAGAAGAAGGATCCGGGTACTGAAATGGCCAGCCTGCAGTCCAGATCTTTCACCCATAGAATACATTTGGAGGAAGATGCGACAAAGAAGACCTAAGACCGTTGAGCAACTAGAAGCCTGTATTAGACAAGAATGGGACAACATTCCTATTCCTAAACTTGAGCAACTTGTCTCCTCAGTCCCCAGACGTTTGCAGACTGTTATAAAAAGAAGAGGGGATGCCACACAGTGGTAAACATGGCCTTGTCCCAGCTTTTTTGAGATGTGTTGATGCCATGAAATTTAAAATCAACTTATTTTTCCCTTAAAATGATATTTTCTCAGTTTAAACATTTGATATGTCATCTATGTTGTATTCTGAATAAAATATTGAAATTTTAAACTTCCACATCATTGCATTCTGTTTTTATTCACAGTTTGTACAGTGTCCCAACTTTTTTGGAATCGGGTTTGTGTGTATATATATATATATATACACACATCTGGTTTACTATCTTTGTGGGGACTCTCCATAGACGTAATGGTTTTTATACTGTACTGTATATTCTCTCCCCTTACACTAACCCTACCCTTAAACTTACCCATCACACAAAACTTTCTGCTTTTTTACATTTTCAAAAAACATCATTCTGCATGAACTGTTTTCCTCATGGGGACCAAAAAATGTTCCCACAAGGACATTTCTTTGTCCCCATAACGTAGGGTATACCTGAACCACACACACACACACAAAACTGTTTTATTGCTGTCTGTCTTGTTTATTTGGATATCAGGAAGATAACTATACAGATGATACTGATACAGGTTTGATGTTGCATTTCCCTTGAGGCATCAATGTTTATCTGTAAAAAATATTGTTTCTGACTAAAGATAGACATTCAGATCTTAAAGCGTATGTGTATGTGCTCACTGTCCGTTTCTTTAAAGATTAAATGGTGATTTACATTCTGGCATCTGATGTCAAGTTGAATAGACCTCCGGGGCACGAAGTGTAGCATTTAACACCCATCTGATTCACTATTGCTCAGAAGTCAGGCCTGTCCTTCTTAAGTTTAGAGTAGTCCATGTTGACAGAGAAGAGCTGTGGAAGGTGAAAATTGGTTCATTTATATTATTAAATATTAATACACAAACAAAAAACTTACCAAATATTACCATCATGAGACTATTTGTAAGGATATAGGCTATATTAGCTAAATATACAAAGCTGGATAATCAGAAATGGGCAAAACGTGGTCTACATAAATGTTGCTTTCACCTTGTACCGGTCATTTGGCCCCAGTTTATTCCAAGGCTCTGGGTTGTTCTTGCGATCCCATCTGTTGACAGATTTCAGTCAGTTCTCCATATACTCTGAAGTTAAATTGAGACCTAAAGATTGCTACCTAATGAAATGGTTACTCACGAGCATTCAGGGTTCTTTAGAGCGAGGCGGCCCAGGTAAAGCATAGACATGGTCGCTCCACCACCGATGAAAATAAAGAGAGGAATCAACTTCAAAGAGAAAAAGAATTATAAATAAATGACAAAACTGTTCAATAGTAAAGGAACACCCAATAACCTGCCTATTATGCTGCCTATAGGCTATGATAAAAGACTTGAATATCTTTAGATAACTTTATAACCCTGTTATCATCATATACATATAAACCCTGAAACATTTGTCTAATGGAATGTTTTTTTTTTTTTTTTTTTTAATATTCAAAAATCACTTTATCAAACTGGAGAATGACCCCTATAATGCTGTCTATATAGGCAGCTCACTAGGTTTTGAGACACTGACATGCTTCTCTGAGGGCAAAAGCTTATTTCTTGGACATATATAGGCTATATGTATATTACAATTTCTTAACTGCAGCTTTGTATTAGTTACTGTACAACAAAATATGTAGAAAATGTTGCCTGATCAACCAGCCTTTTTTTCTTATGGGCTATACGTCCAAATTCCTTCGCACAGGTTAATGTATGTTCTGTCCTAATATTTTATGCTTAAGTCTCGTAAGTCTCGATAGAAAGCTGTTATGCTAAATGAATAAAACGAGGCAAAGCTGATTTCACCTCAATGCCCTTGAAAGCAGCTGAACAGCCATATGACAGATACTGCGACCTACAACAGGCATACGTGCTCAGCCATTGTTGTTCTATATGGGGAATTCACGTACACACTGTATATAGACAGAAATACATTTGGGAAATGCCAATACTCTCACTCACCATATCACAGAACGACCTGAATATCTAATTACTGTGACATGAAATAACATGAATTCCATGATTACTCTCCTGTGCGGCCATTAAATTTACTGAAACCTTATCAATCACCCTATTTATATTAAGTGTATCATAATCATCCCTCGAGCAGCGGACGAGGATGTATTTCGCTAACGCCTGACACCATTCAGAGACATAATTGGAGAATAAATGAATCCTCATCATTAACAGACATGAGCATCATCTGTATCAAATCTGAAATACTTACAGCCGGGTGGCTTTTCAGTTGATTCAGTACTGTATTCAGCATGTCAAACTCCCAAAATATTTCTATACAGCAGGATTTGAAGGGCGTTCGTACACTGTAGGATATGCTTCCTGAGCGGAGTGTGAAGGGATGCCTGCCTGATACAAATGCGCTGTGGAAGAAGAGCTTGTGCAGCTGTGCTGTTCCGTTCTGGCGAACGACAGAGGGCGCCCGCGGGTAACACATTCCTCCGTTGAGTCTCATTCAAACCTCGGGCCGGAGATATTCGTCCTTAAAAAATCAAATAGGGTACTGTCGTTGTCAAGCACAATGATCGAGGTCTATTAAATGTTGGTTAAAAGCCCTGTAATCACTGTGACATGAAATCTAAAATATGTCAGTGCCACTGTTTTGTCTCAAGATGCACACCAGTAGCCTAATGTTTTTTTTCTAAGGAACGTTTTTACATGTCCTAATTTAACTAAAGCCTACTCCTGGCTTAATCTAAGCCTTGTCTGTGAAACTGGGCCATTGTTTTTAAAAACATTAATGTCCAGTTTTACAGACAAGGATTAAGCCTAGACCTGGACTAAAATACATGTTTGAGCTGTTTTAACTGAAAGCAACTTGTACTGACAGATCTTAAAAATATGTCAGTGCCATTGTTTTGTCTTAAGAGGCACACCAGTAATGTTTTTTTTTTTTTTTTTCTAACACGTTTATAAAAGCTACTTAAGGCCCGGTTTCACAGAAAGGGCTTAGATTAAAACAGCATTAAGCCTTAGTTCAATTAGGACATTTAAGTAGCTTTTATTTACATGTCTTAGAAAAAAACATTACTGTTGTGCACCCTAGTGAAAAAAAAAACTATACCAAAATGTATTTAAAATACATTTACTTCATACTAAGTATACTACAAATCCATAAACATACTTACTGACATATCGCTTGAGACTTACTGATATAAATATAATTAAACTTTATTTGGAGTAGGCCTACTTCTTTTGCACAACGCACATTTCTTGATATTAAGCCTTAAAATGTGTTTAATATCAATTAGTAATGATAGTATGATCTCTGTATAATATCAGTCTTTAAATGCAAGATATTTAAAGTGTACCTAAAGTAGCTATACTTGCAATAGCTCAATTTTAGCACAATCATATACTACTTAAGTATATCTTTAATTGAACCTCAGCACTATTTCCAGATAACTAAAGTACATTAAGTTCAAAATTAGTTGTTCCAATTAGGCAGACATATCAATTTTGTATACCAAAAGTACAATTGTAGGGTATTTATACTAAGTACATAAATATGTAGCTATGGCCTGGTTTCACAGACAGAGTTTAGATTAAGCCAGAATTAGGGTTTAGTTCAATTAGGACATTTAAGTAGCTTTTATAAACATGCCTTAGAAAAAAACATTACTGGTGTGCATCTTGAGACAAAACACTGGCACTGACATATTTTAAGATATGTCAATGCAAGTTGCTTAGAGTTAAAACAGCTCAAACGTGCATTTTAGTCTGGGACTAGCTTAGACTTTGTCTGTGAAACCGGGGGTAAATATATTTGTAGTATACTTATCATAAAATAAATGTATTTCAAATACATTTTAGTATATTTATTTTTCACTAGGGCATCTTGAGACAAAACAATAGCACTGATATATTTTAAAGTCAGTGCAAGTTGCTTTCAGTTAAAACAGCTCAAACATGCATTTTAGTTAGGACTAGGCTTAAGCCTTGTCTATGAAACTGGGGGTAAATGTCCTAATATAACCAAAACCTATCCTGGCTTAATCTAAACCCTGTCTGTGAAACCAGTCCTAGCTGCTATCATCTCAGGAAAATAAGTGAAATCTGACAGGGGTCATGGGATCCAGATAACAATTTTTTTTTTCTCAGTACGTTCTGGGAAGGTTAGTTTTTGGTTACAAAAAAACATTCTTTTGGTTCCCATATGGGAATTTTCTGTTTGCTGGGGAGCAGCAGATATAGGAAATTGAATCGTGGAAAAAAACTGTAGGGGCACACAAATCAAGTTTTTCTGTTTAGTGCAAATTGCATGACGTGAGATTAGCACTTAATTTTTTTTTTTTAATTTTCTTTTAGAACGCACCCACTTATAATTTAGTAAGATAGAATAGATATTCAGTCACTACTGACGCTAACTTCTCTTTTATCAGTGATTAAACATACTGCAGACATGCACAAATTTTAAAATTGATTTATAGCAATAAAAGAATAATAAAAAAAACAAGATTGATGAATCATAAATTTGCATGTAGTTTCCCCAAGCGCTTCCCAACAGGAAGGCCAATAGTCCATACTAATACATCTGAACATAAAGCATTTTAACCAAAGCTTAAAACAACATCAACAACAAAAATCATGTGCATTGAATGAGCACATTGAATAAAGAAATACTTTGAAGTCAGATAATGTGTCACCACATTCTATAGCTTATGTTTAGCAAAAATGTGTGCGCAAACAGTACAGAGCACCTAACTGATCTTACATTCATGTCCAGATTAATCTATACAAGTATAAAATTGACATTTATATGTTCAATGTACACAATTTTAACATTTATTAAACCAACAAAAAAACAAACGTAAATGGTGAATGTAAATATGACTGACATTCACCATAAATCCAACATTAACATTAATATACCCATTGAAATGGCCTATGCCTGTGGAAATCCACCCACAATACCTTCTTTAATCTTTTCAATAACTGTAACTAAATAAAGCTAAAGTACAAATATAAAAATTAAAACATCTGCCAAATTCTTTGTTCATTATAACGCTGACGTGGGTGGTAAAATACTGATTTAAAATACAAGCATTGCCTTAATAGTACCATTTGTCAATATGTAACAACAAAATCTACTCATTGTTCCCTATTCAACATTCAATATTCAAATGACAGCCTTTTTCTTATAAAACTGCCTAATATTAAACAATAAATCTATCATGTCTGCTATTCCAACAGGATATTTTTTTACCACTCACTGTGAGCCATATGAAGAAAGCTGGTATTCTCTTATTACAATACATTTTTAAATTAGAAAATAAATGCATTTATTTTTCACTGTTCAACAATGAAAAATGCTATTTTTAAAAGTAAGGATGCTGAAGCAAGTACAACATTACAAGCAAAGTACTGAGTGTTTTTAAAGACACAGTAACTTTCTCTCTCTCTCTCTTATTAAAGGAACACTCTTCCTTTAAAATTAATTTCAATTTTTTTTTTTTTGAAAATAGGCTCATTTTCCAACTCCCCTAGAGTTAAACAGTTGAGTTTTACCGTTTTCGAATCCATTCAGCCGATTTCCGGATCTGGTGGTAGAACTTTTAGCATAGCTTAGCATAGATCATTGAATCTGATTAGACCGTTAGCATCTCGCTCAAAAATGACCAAAGACTTTCGATATTTTTCCTATTTAAAACTTGACTCTTCTGTAGTTACATCGTGTACTAAGACCGACGGAAAATGAAACGTAATAATCAAGGAACTTTCCTGCCGTACCATGGGTGCAGCAGGCGCAATGATATTACGCAGCGCCTGAAAATAGTCCCCAGCACGCTCCCTGTGCAAGCAGGTTGTCACGTTGGTTATGTTGACAGAAGTTAGCCTATTTTCAGGCGCTGCGTAATATCATTGCGCCTGCTGCACCCATGGTACGGCAGCAAAGTTCCTTGATTATTACGCAGGAATGACAGTATAGTTTCTAGCCATATCAGTCTTAAAAAAAAATAAATAAAAAAATTAAAAATTCGCAACTTTTAATTTTCCGTCGGTCTCAGTACACGATGTAACTACAGAAGAGTCAAGTTTTAAATAGGAAAAATATTGAAAGTCTTTGGTCATTTTTGAGCGAGATGCAAATGGTCTAATCAGATTCAATGACCTATGCTAAGCTATGCTAAAAGTTCTACCGCCAGACCGGGAGATTGGCTGAATGGATTCGAAAATGGTAAAACTCAACTGTTTAACTCTAGGGGAGTTGGAAAATGAGCCTATTTTCCAAAAAAGTGGAGTGTTCCTTTAAGTCATCACTGTCCCACCCAGCAGGACCCTGGAGAAACTGAGAGGCTGCAGATCAGGAAGTCCACTGGAGGAAGGAGGGGCTTCGGGAGATTGACAGGGCAGAAGGCTGAGCCTGTGTGTGTGGTGAAGTTCACTTTGTTGGGGTCGGGGCAAGAGGACACATACACCTGGTCCAAGCATGGAGGGCTGAATTAGAGGATAGGAATAAAAAAAAATAATAATAAATTAAAAAAAAATAAATAAATAAAAGGCAGATGATGCAAGGAGAAAGACAACTACAAAAACAGTACTGTCGTTTAAAGCAAAATGCAGTAACCACATTTAGAACACCTTAGCAGCCACATAGCAACACCCTGTCAAGGTATGCATACTTACACGTTCTCGTCACACACTCGGACTCTCTCACAGCCCTCTGGTGGATCTCTCTGAAAGCAGTAGCTGTTATTAGGCCGTGGTGATGAGGACAACATCAGGATACATGAGTTGACCCCCTCAACTGAGGACAGAGCAGGGTCACAGTCAGTTCAAATCAGTCAATCAAAAACGTGACAATACATTTTTTGTATGTTTCTTAATGGTTGTCAGTTCCATATACCATTATTATAATTAATTATCATCATAATTTGGTGAGTGAAACCAACTCAAACTGGTTTTAATAAATATATAAATAAATATATATATATATATATATATATATATTAGTGGGGAGAACAAGTATTTGATACACTACCGATTTTGCAGGTTTTCCTACTTACAAAGCATGTAGAGGTCTGTAATTTTTATCATAGGTACTCTTCAACTGTGAGAGACGGAATCTAAAACAAAAATCCAGAAAATCACATTGTATGATTTTTAAATAATTAATTTGCATTTTATTGCATGACATAAGTATTTGATCACCTACCAACCAGTAAGAATTCCGGCTCTCACAGACCTGTTAGTTTTTCTTTAAGAAGCCCTCCTGTTCTCCACTCATTACCTGTATTAACTGCACCTGTTTGAACTCGTTACCTGTACAAAAGACACCTGTCCACACACTCAATCAAACAGATTCCAACCTCTCCACAATGGCCAAGACCAGAGAGCTGTGTAAGGACATCAGGGATAAAATTGTAGACCTGCACAAGGCTGGGATGGGCTACAGGACAACAGGCAAGCAGCTTGGTGAGAAGGCAACAACTGTTGGCGCAATTATTAGAAAATGGAAGAAGTTCAAGATGACGGTCAATCTCCCTCAGTCTGGGGCACCATGCAAGATCTCACCTCGTGGGGCATCAATGATCATGAGGAAGGTGAGGGATCATCCCAGAACTACACGGCAGGACCTGGTCAATGACCTGAAGAGAGCTGGGACCACAGTCTCAAAGAAAACCATTAGTAACACACTACGCCGTCATGGATTAAAATCCTGCAGCGCACGCAAGGTCCCCCTGCTCAAGCCAGCGCATGTCCAGGCTCGTCTGAAGTTTGCCAATGACCATCTGGATGATCCAGAGGAGGAATGGGAGAAGGTCATGTGGTCTGATGAGACAAAAATAGAGCTTTTTGGTCTAAACTCCACTCGCCGTGTTTGGAGGAAGAAGAAGGATGAGTACAACCCCAAGAACACCATCCCCAACCATGAAGCATGGAGGTGGAAACATCATTCTTTGGGGATGCTTTTCTACAAAGGAGACAGGACGACTGCACCGTATTGAGGGGAGGATGGATGGGGCCATGTATCGCGAGATCTTGGCCAACAACCTCCTTCCCTCAGTAAGAGCATTGAAGAGGAGTCGTGGCTAGGTCTTCCAGCATGACAACGACCCGAAACACACAGCCAGGGCAACTAAGGAGTGGCTCCATAAGAAGCATCTCAAGGTCCTGGAGTGGCCTAGCCAGTCTCCAGACCTGAACCCAACAGAAAATCTTTGGAGGGAGCTGAAAGTCCATATTGCCCAGCGACAGCCCCGAAACCTGAAGGATCTGGAGAAGTGGGTCAAAATCCCTGCTGCAGTGTGTGCAAACCTGGTCAAGAACTACAGGAAACGTATGATCTCTGTAATTGCAAACAAAGGTTTCTGTACCAAATATTAAGTTCTGCTTTTCTGATGTATCAAATACTTATGTCATGCAATAAAATGCAAATTAATTACTTAAAAATCATACAATGTGATTTTCTGGATTTTTGTTTTAGATTCCGTCACTCACAGTTGAAGAGTATCTATGATAAAAATTACAGACTTCTACATGCTTTGTAAGTGGGCAAAACTGCAAAATCGGCAGTGTATCAAATACTTGTTCTCCCCACTGTATGTATGTATGTGTAATAATATATATATATATATATATATATATATATATGAACACACTTAGTAACCATTGAAAAAAGCAATCAGATGAAAACAGTATTATAACAAAATTATGACAAAAACACATTACAGTATAAGAAAACATGAATAAATATGAATAAAGCTTTATCTAATAAATGTTTTTAGCATTTTCTAATAGGGCCGGCTAGTACTGACACAAATTTTGCTGTTCATTTTTATTTTGATTCACAAGCTTGCGATTTGATTAAATTCCGATTTTTGTCAATTGGGGTATGTATTCCTAATTGGTACATCACCATAATATTGAAATATTAAAGGTTAAAATGAACAGATTTGTATAGGCTACTTACATTTAAATTACAAATAAAGTTTTTGTAATAATAATAATAATAATGTTATAGTAATAACATTTTAACATAATTGTGTTATTAAAAATGACAATTATGTTTCTACTCGTTTTTTAAAATATAAACATTTAAATGGTAGCTGTCATAAAAACATTTACAGACATCCCACCTCTCCTGGTTAGACACATTGATAGCAGCTCCCTGACAGCCGCAAATATCACGGAAATCGAGTGTGCGAGACAGAAGCCCTGTCTTCATCTGGTATTAAAATGTGTTTCCAGTGATCCGATTACAAATGGTCAGCCAAGACTTATTACCGTTTTCACCTGGAATTATTATGCATTTCAAATGCTTCCCGAGACCACTTGCTTCCGGATTTCATGTAATGTAATGTAATGTAATGTAATAATATAATATAATAATTATGCATTTTAGACTTATTTTGAGCACAAAGTGATTTCTGTAAATGTAATAGTTGCAAGTGTAATTGTTTAGTTCTTTTTTTTAATTTATTCATATCAGGGTGTACTTTCACCCATGTGATATAGTTAAGATGTGTGTGTGTGTGTGTGTGTGTCAATTACTGCACTGTGGTTGGGGGAACTTTTTTGGGAATGTCTAAAATTGTGTGTAAAGCAAGCACGCATCCTGTTCAGGTCCTGGTATACAGTACATACTGTACAAAAAGTAAAACAGTGTTACTTTATTTAGTGTAGCTTGCAGCCCTCTGTTGGTGAAAATAATCACTACACAATTGCTCTGGTCACCTGCAGGGTGTGTGGGTCGGGCTTTTTACTGTGTATTTGAGGGGTGTTTTGAATGTGTTGTAAAATGGGGATAGCTTTATTCGGAGACAGGACACCAAAAACAAGGACTGTCTCCAGAAAAAAGGGATGTCTGGCCACCCTAAATACAGTGAGAGTTTGAAAAAAAGAGACCTACCAGTGTCAAGATCTAAAGGGTGCTGTGGAGAGCAAGATGTGAATGAAGATAAAGAGGACTGGAAAGATACACAGGAAGAATCAATCTGAAATCCACTCCTGGAGCTCAGGTGTGGAACAGGAGCCCTGTGGCCATCAGGAACCTCATATAGCTAAAAAAAAAGAAAAAAAGAAAAGAAAAGACACATCTTTCCTGTTGTGCAGGTTGGTAAAAAAAAATAATCACGTTTGGGCTTGGCTATCCAAATAATATAATATGTAATAATATGCAAATTAGCATGACATCAGACTAAAACGGTGAAAAGTATTAAGAGACGTACTCCACAGTGGTCAACAGGTGAATGATGTATGAAGACTTTCTCCAGCTCCTGATCTAGTCTCTCTTCACTGTGTCGCAGACGTGATGGCAGTCGAGTCAATGATGCAGCCGGAGACTGAGAAGACAGGAAACGCACACATATTGCTACAAGTGTGACTACAAGGGCTTTCCATTGTTATCTTTTGGTTTTATATTGAGCTAATGATAATTTTTATCCTTTCTATTGTCAGTGGCCACTTGTTGTCCAACACAATATTTATTTCCAAACTTTTTTTAATGACAGAAACTGAGTTTTCCTACATTTTCATCACCACAATGTAGGTGAACCACAAACACAGACTTTAAAGGCATCCATCCATCTATCCTGTGCGTGCATATATATATATATATATATATATATATATATATATATATATATATATATATATATATATATATATATATATATATATATATATGCACACACCGATCAGGCATAACATTATGATCACTGACAGGTGAAGTGAATAACACTGATTATCTCTTCATCACAGCACCTGTTAGTGGGTGGGATATATTAGGCAACATTTAAATGAACATTTTGTCCTCAAAGTTGATGTGTTAGAAGCAGGAAAAATGGGCAAGCGTAAGGATTTGAGCGAGTTTGACAAGGGCCAAATTGTGATGCTAGATGACTGGGTCAGAGCATCTCCAAAACTGCAGCTCTTGTGGGGTGTTCCCAGTCTGCAATGGTCAGTATCTATCAAAAGTGGTCCAAGGAAGGAACAGTGGTGAACCGGCGACATGGTCATGGCTCATTGATGCACATGGGGAGCGAAGGCATCACAGTTTGTTGCATATGGGGCTGCATAGCTGCAGACCAGTCAGGGTGCCCATGCTGACTCCTGTCTATCGCCAAAAGCGCCAACAGTGGGCACATGAACATCAGAACTAGACCACGGAGCAATGGAAGATGGTGGCCTAGTCTGATGAATCACGTTTTCTTTTACATCACGTGGATGGCCAGGTGCGTGTGTGTCGCTTACCTAGGGAACACATGGCACCAGGATGCACTATGGGAAGAACGCAAGCCGGCGGAGACAGTGTGATGCTTTGGGCAATGTTCTGCTGGAAAACCATGGGTCCTGCCATCCATGTGGCTGTTACTTTGACACGTACCACCTACCTAACCATTGTTGCAGAGCATGTACACCCTTTCATGGAAACGGTATTCTCTGGTGGCTGTGGCCTCTTTCAGCAGGATAATGCGCCCAGCTACAAAGCAAAAATGGTTCAATAATGGTTTGAGGAGCACAACAACGAGTTTGAGCTGTTGACTTGACCTCCAAATTCCCCAGATCTCAATCCAATCAAGCATCTGTGGGATGTGCTGAACAAACAAGTCCGATCCATGGAGGCCCCACCTCGCAACTTACAGGACCTGTAAGGATCTGCTGCTAACATCTTGTTGCCAGATCAACATACTATATAAAATAGCCCACCACAGTTTGCTTTTCGTGCATGACATTTAGAGGCATGCAAAACCAAAACTGAAAAACAAACTGATGTGCAGCAAAATGGCATTACACCCTCAAAAAAAGCTCTTGAATAGGTATACTTCAAAATTTTGGCTAATCAGCAACTAGTTGTTCTCTAATGTGTACCTGAGTGGATCCAGTCTATAGTGTTGAATCATAAATGCCCTGAAGATGAATGAAGGATGTTCAGCTGAACAATGACACAAAATATATTTTCTTTTAGAGCTGCTGTACAGCCAAATTGAACTGTTTGCATCATTGAACCATTTTCCTGTTATCACTGTAAAGCTGCTTTGAAACCATCTGTATTATATAAAGCACTATATAAATAAAAGTGACTTGACAAAGGCGGCTAAATGTAGCCGCAAAGCAATATATATTGCTCATTTCATTGTCAGTGAGTACTGCAGTCTCCTGCATTGTTGTACATGTGATTAATAAAACTTTGAAGTGAGTTTACTTATAATACCAAGTTTACAGTACATATCTAATATAGGGCTGTGAATGTCATGTGGCAGAAGGATGGCCTACAATTTGGTGCTAAAACGTAGTAATGGATAAAAACTAACAATGACAATAGTCATAAAAACACCTTTATATCCAACTAAAACTAAACTGAAATTAGGAACCATAATACAAAATGAAATAAAACTCTGAAACTAATAACACTGGAGTGTATGATTTCTGTTTGCAGCTGGCCAGCATGTGTTAAAGCAGAACAGGTTTTGATACAACCACTCTTCCTGTTACATTTTGCAATCCTCCACACTTCCTCTAACATTTGTGTACATGTGTCAGAATATATCACTTGAGTGCATTTGAAGGCTTCACCCACAGACCACTGAACTCATTTGAATTTTATGAGTGTAGGAGCTTTAGGTAGAGCCAAGAATGGCCCCCCTAAACTACAATACAAATAGGATCTAATTCTAATTTCATATGCAAAAATGTGTCATAGCACACTGATACATGAAATGCAATCACATAGATTTCCACGCAAGAACAAGCTTGATAAATAATACAGATAATAACTAAATATTTACATCTTTTAAATAAAAAGTGAAAGTTGTTTGAGACTCGCTGCCACTATTCTAGGGTGTTGTGGGTGGTTGCCAGGGTGTTGCCATGTTGCTAAGGTGTTGTAAGTGGCTGTTAGCATGTTGCTTTGTTAGGGTGTTCTGGGTGGTTGATAACTAAATAAAAATAAACACTACGTCTCTATGATATGATCCTTGGATATGGCTGGGGTCCCTCCTTAAATGCAAGTCTGCCAACGTTTAGTCTCAGCCTCAGACGTCCCGCCCATGGACCGTTGGCTGAACGTCTGATGCATATGGCACACAAAAATTGGAAACGCTTCAGGAGTTTCAAAGTTGTCATCTGGTTGAATTCCACTGGATTTCCAGGAGACGTGTGTGTCACATTCTTTAACGATTCGCCTGGAAACAAAATTGTTGTGACGCCAAACCCCCTCATAGAAGAAGAAAGCCATTGTGTTCACAACTGTGACAATGAGCGCTTATCAGGATCAACTAAACGCTGGATTTTCGCAGCATAGACTTTTTAAAATACGTCCAAGAGTTTTACACGCCGGACTGTTCTTGTAGGGACATATACATTATATTTTAAAACCCTACACACGACGCTGAGCAAAACAAGCTGTGATTGGTTGCTTTACATGTTGGTCAGACTCTTGGGCGGTCCTTGGCCAATGAAAGCAGCGATGGAGTCCAGACCTTCTGCCGTTGCTACACAAGAGTAGCCAACATTTAATAAAACACTAAGTGCTTGTTGGCATAGGCTATTTACACTAACTTTGCCCACAATTTTCTGGTTGAGACAGACAAATTTACAAAAGAAACCTGTTCGGTAAGAAGAGCAGTGGCATGAGTAAAGACCCGTTCAGACCAAGAACGAGAATTATAAAGATAACTATATTGGCGTTCACACCAGCGGACCTATCATTCTGTTTATTCTAAGCGTGTGCTTGTATGTCACTTTAAATGCTCGTTACAGCAGGATGAATTCTGATTGGCTGTCAATGTTTTTATTCATTAGCTGGATAAAATCATTCTGAAAGTAATTCCAACGATATTGTTTCTCTGTGCTGTTATTGTTATAGCTGTGGTGTGAACTCTGCTACTCTTTAATATCGAGAACCATTTTTATAACTGTATCTTTATCGTTATCTTTATAGCTATCATCCTTGGTGTGAACGGCCCTTAAGAATCATGAATTTAGCTTTTGCCGCGACTGACCAGAGTTTGAATCCACCTTTTCTGATCCCATTCTTCTCCGTTTTTCTCATCGCACATCAGCTCGGAGAGGTGTTTATTTTAAATAATAATGAAGAAAATATTCGAAAAGTTGAAATAAGTGCCTAATGGGTATTTAATAGGCCTATAATTAAGTGTACCACTGGATGTGGTGCTACATGTAAAGGTAAAGGCCCTTGCCAACCAACCCCCTCTTCCTGGTATTCTGCTCGCCAACGTACACTCACTGGATTTGTATATTAACTTGTGATCTTGGTGATCATACTGTAAATAGAGGGTATGCATTATGTCACTTTCCCGCTGGAACACGCCCCCTCAGCCGGACTGTGTGGCAAAAGAGCTGCTACATGACTGGATAAATAGGAGAAACACGAGTAAAACAAACAATTATCAGTTTAAACTAAAGGTTAGACTCAATAATCGTGTTTCCTGACATTTATATGTGCCTGATTTCGACGCCGGGGAAATACATGAAGCAAATTTGCCTGTGAACGCTTTATATAAATACAATATAGGTAGGTCTAAATATATATAAATATATATATATATATATATTAGGGCTGTCAATCGATTAAATTTTTTAATCACGATTAATCGCACACTAATCGTAAAAAAAATTTGCATACGGCATTTCTCATTAAACACATTAATTTTGTCATAATTTGCTATCCAGCAAAGTAAACAATCAGAAAACTATATTTTCTGCAAGCTTCAAGGATCATTGGAGACTCCAAAAGGACACCAAATAACCAAATATAAGGAGTCCATATAATTATATTACATAATAAATTTATACACACCTAAGCACCCATGAAAAAAAACATTAAAGAAAAAAACGTTACAGAATTTACAGTGTATAGTATGTGTACAGAGCAACAACAACGACATTGTTTTCCTTTTAGACGAGTCAAGCTGCGATACCGAACAGGACCACACGAAGGCGCCTAAAAAACTCCTAAATCAACCGCTTTGGCTGCATAAATCTACGATTACTAAACACAACAACGTAAACATGACAAATCAAACATTATCTTTCTCAAGTGTGTGTGGAAACAACGCGAATGTACTGAAATGTGTCTGTACATGAATGCAGCGTGCGATCAGTGATCTAGAGCGCGCACATACATGGTTTGTTCTTTGTGCATCAATATACCAGACTCTCACGCGCTTACTGTACGTCACCAAAATTGCGCTCTTCAGAAACAATCGCAGAATACGACAGAGCTAGTGTTTTAAAGCAAAGCACACACTGGAACGAATAATTCACTAAAAACGCAACGTGAGTCTCTATTCTCTCTGATACGTCTGATGTAATCAGCCTGGCCTTCTTTACATTAGCGCTGTTTTGGACTATTTGAATGAATTCGATTACTGGATCACTGAAAACTTTCCCAGAGTTTAACGGCTTAAAATGGCCTGAGGCTGATCACAAACAGAGAAGCAGAATTGGGTTAAAGAGTTAGAATGGAAATTTCCTCCTACCAGGGTTACAGGTGCTTGTAGATGCTCAGTGTGATTGTGATAAACTCCTGACTTCTAACATCATCTAATTGCGTGACGAAAATTACATCAATGACGCAGCTTCACGTACTTCTGTAATTTATTTGCGTTAAATTATTTTAACGCGTTAAGGAATTTAAATTAATCGCATGCGTTAACGGTGACTGCCCTGAATATATATATATATATATATATACACACACACACACACACACACACACACACACATCTCGTCATATCGTCCAGCCCTAAAACCTGTATAGTTTTTGTCAGTGTTTATTTAAAAACATCCAATTATGCAGAATATAAGATGGTAAATATTTAATTGACGAGTTGTCAATAGAATATATAACAATACAATATATAGGGTATGATTTTACCCCAAAATTCAACATATTGACACACAATAACTGAAAATCCACATTTCGCTGCCTGGAGCCCAGTTGTTTCTGTGAATTGCAGTGATCCATTTGCGTCTCTTTTCTGTAGCTTTCGGCAGTCTGTAAAATATACTTCTGATTTCTTGTCAAATCTATTTATACAGTCAATCTCAAAGCTCTTTCCCGTTTTAAATGCATTTTGTGTGTTTTTCACGGCATTTAAGCTGAAAACCAATGCTGCCGCTCAGTCTTTTTGCCACTTAGTGGGCGTAAACACAGTCACTCTGGCCGACGGTGACGTCATGTGCATACCCTCTATATACACTGAATATGTTATTATTATTGCATACTGTTTCATAATGTACAACAATACATTGAGGTGCATATAGTATCTGCCACTATTTGGAATAAGTATAAATAGAATCTAACGCTACACAGTGCACAGAAAATTGTGCTTTTTCACAAATAGCCTCTGCCTTAATAAAATTAAACCACCATTACACAAATTCCGAATAGCTCTGTTTAATCTTATGTTTAGGTTGAAAAGAGAAATGAGGGTTGGGAATGAGGAACCAGTGAACAGAGAGAAAGAGAATAATTGTGTGTGTGTGTGTGTGTGTGTGTGTGTGTGTGTGTGTGTGTGTGTATGTATGTATGTATGTATGTATGTATGTATGTATGTATGTATGTGTTACCTGTTGTTGGTTGTGCAGTTTCTCTTGGTTGCCTACTGGAAAGCCTGACTTTTGCTTCTGTTGCATTTGTTGATTCAGCTTGGAAAGCTTAGAAACAAAAACAGTGTAAGGACAGAAAAGAGCAGAGAAACAGCAGACATTTTCATACTCACATATACAGATTTATGTAGTGTGATATAGATATAGTAATACATTTTACACAAGTCAATAATACATGCAACAACACATGAACTTTCTATAGTTTAAAGCTATTTCCATAACAGAAGTGAAGTGGCATGTTTATTGTGCAGTACGACTTACCGATGAGCCTGCACACACGTCACTTCCATCCTGGAGATATTCTGAATTTCCCCATGATGCAGAGCGTTTGTGAAATCCAACCGCGGTTGTTTCAGCTCCAGCTAACCATGCATGTGGTGTCTTTTACAAAAATAACAACCATCATAAATACATAAAACTACACTTTATTTTGTTTAGACAGCAATTGTGTACTGGGCTGGCTGATTTCTTAAAGGGATAGTTCATGTGTATTGAATCAGTCAAGAGTTATTTAAAATGAACTATGGCAGAGGGGAAGATTAACAGTGAATAATGATTTATATTGTCATCTGTTCCTCACGCAAAGATAAGTCTTCAGAAAAAATTGGAATATGACATCCATTTGGACTACTTTCATTGTGCGGAAGAAAAGATCTGCTTGTCTGTCCTGCATGCTTTCATCCTATGGAAAAACAGCTGTGTGAACATTCCACTAAATGTCTTGTTTTGTTTCATGGAAGAAAGAGTTAAGAACCAGGGCTGAAGCCACCGCATCCCCCTAACAAATCAATATGAGATTTTCAATGAACGATTGTTTAATTTTGCTTTTGGTCCCCCCCTAATCTTGAATATTTTGTTACATCCTTGTTTTACTCACAAGGTTGAGTAAACTAAGACAGAATTCTCATTTTTGGGTGAACTAGTACAATTAGATATTTTGTTATTAACAGCATCACAGGCAAATAAAATATATTTACCATAGTAAGACTCATGTATAAGGTAATTTTGGTGGGTAAAACAGTCTTAAGTCAACGATATAAAAGGAAGAGTGAAATTTTGGCTTAGATAAGGAACAGAAAACAGATGATATTTAAAAAAATGTGAAAAGCTAATGTCCCCACTTCCCTTCACAGCTGAGCTGAGGTTTAAAGTTCTAGTGATTGCAGTAAATCATAGGCTGTGATGTAATAGCCTAGTTTGGGCACACCACGGTACGGTGATGGTGTCAGAAGATACCACGGACCTCTGGTATTTACCATGGTAATGTATGGCCCTGTTTACACCTGGTATTAAAGTTAAGGCCCTGTTTACACCTGGTATTAACATGCGTTTTGGTTGATCGGATCACAAGTAGACGAGGGAGACACATTACGTTTACGCCTGGTGTTTTAATCCATCTCTTTTGTCCACTTTCAACCACTTCTGTCCTGATTTCTTTGAGGGGAGGGTCTATGGGCGGGTAAATGTATGTTTTTTTTTTCTTCAGATCTTTAGATCTAATAGACAAAATAAGCTTGTGCAATTTACATATGAACGTGCACAGACAACGGAAAAACATACGGAGAGCAGCAGCTTTCGTTTCTGCTCTGATAGCCGCAAGACTATGCCGAACGCGTGTTAGAAATCAGGAATGGTAAGAGAACATTGTGTTTGGTATGTTTTTCGTCTTCAAACCAAACTTGATTCTTTCGCCGACAAAGTTTAAATCCCGTCTGACTAGCACGTTTCCCATAAGGTTTACGCATTAGGTCAATAGGCAGAGAGTAGGCGGTCTTTTGTGGCTGTTCGAACGCATTCGACCACATAAGAGTTTACATTACGAAAGCAATCCAGTGTGTTTTCGACTACCTCTGGAAGTGGTCGAAAGTGGACAAACTTAAAATGCATAAGACCCCATTTACAACTGTATTTACCATCGTCCACTTGTGATATGATCGACCAAAACGCATCTTAATACCAGGTGTAAACAGGGCCTAAAAGTGGATGCACTAGGTGTAAATGGGACAATGATTACCATTTTCATGCACCATGGTATTTATATGGAATACCATAGTCTACTTACAATCAAACAGAACCTTAAAGTTGCACTGTGTAAATTTTAGCGACATCTAGCAGTGAGGTTGTGAATTGCAACCGTTTACCGCTCACCCCTCCCTTTTGAAGCACGTAGAGAAGCTACGGTGGCCGACACATGACAAAAATGTTGTCGTCTGAGACAGCAGGGAGTAGCTAGCGCTCTGTAGAGCAGTTTGTCCATTTAGGGCTACTGTAGAAAAATGGCGATTTCACTGTAAGGGGACCCGCGGTGTATGTAGATAGAAATGGCTCATTCGAAGGTAATAAAAACATAACAGTTCATTATGTAAGGTCTTTATACACCACTGAAAACATAGTTATGTATATTATATTGCATTTCTGTCAATAGATCCTCATAAATACTACACACTGCATCTATAAATCTATAAAATTCCTACACTTTTAAAAAAACTTTAAGAAAACCCTCTTTATTTTTATATCACACACTAGAATTTATTATGGACTAGGATTATAATTTGAATTAGGCCCACATGATTCAGTCAGGACATTGAATCGCTTCACCTGTGTGGATTTGTCTTCCCTGCCGTGTCTGCTGTGACTGTGTTTGTCACCCACTTTGGGCCACTGGCCTTGCAAGTACGGATCCAACACAATCGCATCCAAAGATAGTGTGCGCTGGATCCGCGTCTGAAAACACCACTCAGTTTTGGTCCAATCACCTGAGGAACCAAGAAAGCTTGTGTATTGAATAAAAAGGCTTTCAGACAAAACATCTGAAATCCAAGTGATCACAGTATATTGCATGAAGAGAAAACAAGTGCCAAGCAGTTATCTATATACTTAAATGAGAAAACATGCTGCTAAATATCTTGTTTTAATAAATGTGTGTACTGCAAAAAGGTTTTAATAAATGTGTGTATTGCAAAAAGGCTGTAATAAAAGTTCTCCTATATCCTTTTTTATTGTATTAAACTTTTTCATAAAATATGAAAAAGACATTATGTATAACATACAATGGGATCTCTAAAATATAACAGTTTGAGCTGTACAGATTAACATGAATTTCACAATGGCTTAGCATTTGGATTGTCAGTCTTTGTGTCAGTCAGAAAATGTGACCTTCAGTACAAAGGAGTTCACATGACCAGTGTCACCAATTGCATTATTTCATTTGTGAAATATCGGAAATATTTATTCTTTATTCGTTTCCAAATGTTATAAAAGTTCCTTGTTTCCTAAAATACTTATTTTTATCAAAAAAGCATATTAATTTTCAGCTTTAAATTAGATTTTGAATCGCAAATTTTTAATGTACTCCCCAGTGTATATTGGACATAAAGTATGAAACTTAATGAAACCATCCATTTTATAAGTGTCATTTATGCATTTAAAGTTATTATACAGCCAGTATTTATAATTAATAATGATGATGATGTGCTGCTATGCACCAGCAAAGTCCAGAAGAAAACTGTGGGGTGGGTAGATGAAATGCACTTAGTGATAATTTTCATATTTGCCCATAGATAATGAGAAACCATAATAATTAAGAAGCCAACCGTTTAAAGCATATAAAAAATAAAATTCAAGTAATAATGTAGTTGCAAACTCAATCATTCACATAGCATTTCCTGTTCATCTTTAAGGACATTTATTGGCTCAGATCATGTGTGATAATCACTGATTTGTATTATATACTTCACCTGGAGTGATATTTGTGACGGCAGCTCCAGCTGGTTTGTGCAGTGTGAAGGGAACAGTAGCTTTAAGAGGCTGGAGACCAGATCCGCTCCTGGACTTCTTCATTTCTCCACAAACACTCACTCTGGCGTCATGAGCTCATACGCTTCTTTTTGTTTGTGTAGTTACATAACAAACCTGCGTAGAAGACGACGCGTGCAAACATCTAGTTTCTTAACTAGACGGAAAATTAAAAGATATACTTAATTCATCGTATAAGTATACGAGTTGAGAGAAAGTTACTCTGCTGCTCAACACCAACTGAGTGAAGTGAACTCTGCCTATCAAAACGCTCTGTGGGATCTTTCATTCATTTTAGGAAGTGGGCGGATACCTTCAGAATTCGCCTTTTGATTGGCTAAAAGAAATGGCATTCCAGAAATACACCATAACAACACGTTTAACTTAAACATTTTTTTTGGCTTGATCTTAAATAATTAAATGTAGTGCAGCTATCTTTGCAGAGTATTAATTCACACACAAAAATAAATATACTTCTATGCAAATACTTGGCAAACTCTGCTAGTGTGCAGTCACTACTTCAAGAAACCGCATAAAATCTAAATTGTGTGGCTTTGAGTCGCTTTCTTTTAGTTCTGAAGCCATCTATATGCTAGTGTACTTCCAATGACAAAACTGACAAAATTTGTGTGGACTTGTTTCCGCGATGGAATAAAGAATAAAAAAAGGTAATTGCGACTATATAATCGCAATTACAACTTTATTTCTCGCAGTTGCGAGTTTATGATTCAAACGTTATAACACCGCGTGAGTTTAGCTCGCAATTCTTACTTTTATATAAACTAACATTTGAGAATTATAAAGTCTGAATTGTGAGATTTAAACTCAATTTGTGGAAAAAAAAAATCATAACTGTGAGATAAAAAGTAGCAATTACCTTTTTTATTTTTTTATTCTGTGGTGGGAACAAGCTTCCAGAGATTCGGCAGCTATGGTTGTGGGCATACAAAGCTATGGTATGATTTCAGAATCAAAAGCCTTGAAGAAAGAAATGTTGACAAATTGTTTATTTCAGGTGAACTATTAATTTTGATTCTTTCTTTTTTGTCAAATAGCCTATTTAGTAACTGTACAGTGCAATAGGCAATGATATACTAATATTGTATGATTGTTTTGGAAACTATCATATTGAATTGTGAGTAAAACATTAATTCACATAATTAAACTGCTTTACATTGTTCATTTCTATGTATAGAGGTGGTATTTCTTCCAAGGGTGTAACAGTCCCATCCCTGTGGGTGTCTTCAGTATGTATTGTTGGAGATAACCTTCCTCCCAGTGTCTGAAGACCAGGGAGTGCAATCAGTGGTGGTTTGCATAGGGTGGAGCTTGTGTGAGATAACACCTTCTGAATATGCCCATTTTTGCAGAAGAGCTGTTCTGTGGTCTGTGCCCTCACTTGTTTTTGTAAATTTTATTTGGTTTGAAAAGTATGCTTGTATTATCTTTCTTTAAAATAAATGATGTTTTGTTATATCTCTGATTTAATCAATTTTCATATTTCGGGATTGCAGAGAGTTTTAAGAATATGAATACTGAGAGAATTTGAGATCTTTCAAAGGAGGTTTTTGAGACATAGTGATCCAAGAATGCTTTCTCATTATGTGTTTCACATGAGAAAAATTGTGCGTTCTTTGACCACGCATTCAACAGGAAGGGCTTTTTCTTTTACTCTTTGTCTTTCTCTTAGAATTTAGTTTGAAAATCAAAAGTCATTCTTTAGCTTCACTCTGCAGCATGCTGGGAAATTAATCAAGTGTCACATCTTTTTGGTAAGCTTATTTTGAACCACCGGTCCCCATTTTGCATTTAGACACATCTGTTAGGTTCTTTTTACTGCAACAGTCCACAGTGAACAAATGATGCTGACCTTTGACCCATAATTGACACTTGTTCTTTGTTTGACCCCTGGGTCATGGTAATCCTAAATTCAAGTAATGTTGTAATTAAAAAGAGTGACATCTGGAGGAGGAACAGATTTGAAATAGATTAGAATTATGTGTTCCATGCATATGAGACACCAGGACGTTATGCATTTATCTGAGATTTTATCAACCACCCAGAACACCCCAGCTAACAAAAATATATTCTAAGAACGATATGATAATGATCCTATTAAGTTATTTCTGATTGTTTCCTGAATGTTCAAAATGGGCTAATATTTTGAGAACATAAATAGACCAGATAATTTTGAATGAACATTCTATTAATGTTACAGAATGAATGTTTGTTTATTACTTTGATCTGAGCCTTCTGACCCTAACAACCAGAGCAACATAATAAAAACACTTAGAACAACAGCAACAACATAGCAATGCCCTGGCAACCACCTAGAGCAGGCATTCTCAACCCTGGTCCTCGAGGCCCAACGTCCTGCAGAGTTTAGCTCCAACCCTAATCAAACATACCTGAACCAGCTAATTAAGCTCTTCAGGATTACTAGAAAGCTACAGGCAGGTGAGTTTGATCAGGGTTGGAGCTAAACTCTGCAGGACAGTGGGCCTTGAGGACCAGGGTTGAGAACCCCTGACCTAGAACACCCAAGCAATCCACCCTAATCAATTCATGTATCAGATGCTGAGACGAAAAACACTGGACATAGCTCACATTAAAACAAAGATGGATGAGAACAAGAACTGAAATGAACCCGCTGATGCATAGTGTCTAATTATATTTTAAAAGACAATACATGTATAGTTTTAGATGTGTATTTTTTAAGCTTTAGTTTTGCTGTAAAGTTCTAGTAACAACACCTACAGGTACAGTATACTGGTTCAACTGTATCAGTGCTATTACAGTGTAGTTGTTTTTTTTGTAAAAAGAAACATTGGGTTCACTTTCGAGGGAAGTCAACGCTGCATCAGAATATTGACGCTATGGGAACTCTTCCGCATGACCGGTCTCTGAAGCATGTGTGAAATCACACTAATTCTATTGGCCGACGGCAGTCATATGACGTGAAATGGCGTGCCATTATGACTATAAAAGGGTACCTGCATTAGACATCATCAGTTTCTTTGTCTTCAGGAAGCTCTATGTGAAAACGTTTGTCTTATTTAATGTTTGTCAAAATAAGAAAGAAAAAAAAATGTTGGGATGGCGAGAAAACAATTCAGAAGGCGTATGTCTCCATGTCCGCACTATATATTATGTCCGATGACATGCACTTTTGTGTTGTTTGTTTGGGAGTGAAGCATGTCAAATCAAATCAAATCAAATCACCTTTATTTATATAGCGCTTTTTACAATGGCAATTGTTTCAAAGCAGCTTCACAGTGGTAACAGGAAAATAATGCAACGGAATTTGATTCGGCTGTACAGCTGCTCTGGTGAAAACGGTGATGTCATCCAGCTCATTTCAATTATCATATTGTGTCAATGCGGGCAGATCAGTAATATAGTTGAAATTTAGGTGTCCCCAACTGAGCAAGCCAATGTCAGGGGGCTCATGAGGAGGCTGGCTGAGTGCATTGAGAATGACTCTCAATGAGAGTGCTCCGCTCCCGCTTGGCTCTTTTCTCTGAGGAGGAAACCCAAGCTTGTGCACCCCATGGTAGCACAGCGGCTCAGATCATGGGGGTCATAAATACAGTTGAGACGTGTTCTGCCCTTTCTCAGTTCTCATTTGCCAACCCCAAAACCTTTGTTTTGGATCCAGAAGTCTGCTCTGCAGTTTCTTCTGATCTGAACGAGGGCCCGATGTTAACTATGTCTGGCTCCATGGAGTTGGATGTGGTTAGCATTGAGGCGGGAGAATTTGAGGAAATGCCATCCCTTGATTGGCCAGCCGAGGAGCAGAAAAAGTGCTCAGGAAAAGTAAACTGGATTAGTACTTTCTATCCGAAAAAGCAAAACCTCCGCACCAGAGCCTTCCAATTTTTCTGGATCTCCACACTGAGGTGATGAGATCCTGGTTAAAACCGTATTCGGCTTATGTTTATGCACCTGCCTTGTCCAACTATCTGACAATTGCAGGTCTTAACGAGCATGGGTATGGGGCGATGCTTAAGTTTGTGGAGACATTAGCTAACTATCTCTTGCCTGAATCGGCATTGTCTCTGAAGGCTCCGACGCTGCCCACCAAGCCTTGCAGGGTTACAGTCCTAGACTGCAGCTCAGCTCGGGGTCTGTGGAGAGGTCACCATCTTTTATGGCATATAAATTGCTTGGAGATGAGGGCTGTATTTCTGGCTCTGAAAAACTTCCTCCAAGATCTCAGAGGCTACCATGTTCTTGTCCAATTAGACAACACTTCGGTAGTTGCATACATAAACCAGTCTGCGTTCATGCCCTCTTTCCAAATCCTTTTGCGTCAGATCCTGCTTTGGGCCTAGGGCCTAGGGAGAGCAGTCTACATTCCTGGTAACTGAATAAGGAAGCAACATCCTGTTTAGGCAGAGCTGTCTGCTCTGATTCACATTCACACCTCCAGCACCCTTGGGTCTGGATGCTATAGTACAGACGTGGTACGCCTTCAAGTGGAGGCTCTTTTCCTTGTGATGCAGAGAGCACCACTTGGACTTATTTATTTTATTTACTTGGATTTAAATGCCCTCTTGGTTCAGTGCTGGATTTCTTGCAAGACAGCTTATCTGCTGGGTTAACCCCATCTACAAAAAAAGTGTATGTGGTGGCCATTTCTGCTAGCCACATACCGATTGATGGAGCATCCCTGGGAGGCATCCTTTGGTGTCTTAGGCCTGTTTGTTGTTCAAGAATTCCTTCTAGGGACCTTGCAGCTGTCCTGGACATGGCACCATTCGAGCCCCTGGAGTCAGCCTCTGAGAAATTTCTGACCCTCAAGGTGGTTTTTCGCTTAGTCAAAGCTATTCTTCATCCTAGGCTGGATTATGTCCCAAAGGTGTCTTCCTCAGTGACACGTTATGTGTTTTTTCAGGTCTTCTGTCCTCTGCCTTTACAATTTGCGGAACAGGAGAGGCTTTATCTTTTAGGGTCTGTTTGGGCTCTCTGAATTTATGTCCACCGCTTAGTCCAGTGGCGTAAATCTTTACAGACCGGTTACGCATAAGCGTTCCCATAGCATCAACATTCTGACGCAGTGTCTCACTCCCTACTCAGGGAATCAGGGTAACCTGAGATGTTTTTTTTTTTTTTTTGTGAATTAACAATTCATGTATCAGAGAGTTAAATTCACCAGTTTCTCTCATTGTTTCACTCAAGTATCTTTCTCTTATCTTACCATTGGTCTTTACGCCCACAAACTATATACAGCACACCCAGAAGCACTCTAAAAATGTTTGTTTAATGCATTTGTCAAGTTACAGTCCTAAAAACAAAAACATCCATTTAGAGAGTGGCTGTCCAGTGGAACAGAAGAGAAAAACAATAAAGACAGAGTGAACAACTATAACTCAATGGAAAATATTAGGACAAAAAAGGCAGTTTTATTGCGATTTTAAGTGACAAACAGCATAGTTTCCAATGGCTTTTTAAACAACGTAATGTGCAATGAATAAAAAAAAAAAAAAACGAATTCATTTAACGCTAATTGAAGGTGAACAGCTGTCTAACACAACACACACACACACACACACACATTCTCAAACAAATAGACTTTCAATTACACTGACAATGGAGGGGGGAAATCTAGCTTATCAGTTTTATATGATGCTAATGCGATGAAAATTGTTGCAAATCTGCTGCTAATATACCAAAAATGACAGTGGGCCACACATTGCAGACATATTGTAATGATGCAACAACAGATGACAAACAGATGTCAAACATACAGTACAATACAACAGTATGCAGATATATACTGGTCCATTTGTTCACCGTCAGTCACTCAGCAATAGTACACTGCCATCATGTGCAGGATGCTCAAACTTATTTTAAGAGGCAAGAAAAGAAGAATAAGGCAGCTATTACGGAAATGTCTTTCATTTTATTACCACTGTAACTGTACAGTAGACTGTAAAGTATGACATATACATCATCTTGTTATCAGTTTTTGCATGTTATTTGGCAGAAAGGTGATGTTTAGATGGCTGAAATGTGAGAATGAAACAAAATTGACGATAATGTCAAAATACTACTTTGTAACTATAATATGCTTTCTTTCACACACCGTTTATGGTTAATTTCTGACTGTAAGTGTCTGTTTGATTTTGTTTGCACGTGTTTTGTAAGTGTATGTTCCCATAGAAGATTTTAAAGAGCAACAGAATGTGGGAAAACTGTGTTGGCATCTCATAGTGACAATTCAGGCAGGTCTCAGGTCAGTCAGTGCATAGTCCACAGTTTGCCTTCACTGGTTACCACAACAAGTCAGGAGAAAGACCTGAACAGCAAAGACATTCAGAGATACCCGCATTTGAATAGCTCTGACAAGAAAAATCTGTGAGAAAACATCTCACCGTATTTACAGTGGTCTAGCTATATCACTTCAAGGGGAAACAGGATGATACTTCTTTGAGAATTAGGGTAACACGGTTTACACAGGCTATACCCGAGCCATTATATCTTTGGATGTCTTAGCTGACAGTGTAGATTCTCTCTGCTTGTGACATTGGTCTCATTTGCTGGTTCCTAGCTGGGGGTTAGAGCAGGACTGGGCTCTGCGCTGATGTTCACCAGGCACTCTGTCGACCTCAGACTTGGCAGGGACTTACAGCTGGGTAAAGAGGACAGAGAACCACACAGACCTAACATAGAGGGAGTGTAGTCCTTTTCTGAAATGAAAATGGAGGGAATAGAGATTATTATTGAATACCAATAGCATTTCCTGATGGAAAATCCACAACTGACAACTTTCCCCTTTAAGTTGGTAAGAAACATTCGTTGCAATCTCGTTTTCATCCCCATTGTGATGTTTATCAGATTGAAAAGGCTTATTAAATTAGAAGAAATTTGGGCGGGACTTGACTTTGTCCATCAGGAATTGACTGGATTGTTTGAGCTCGCCAATTGCTGTGATCTAGTGACCAGTTGCTGGAAGGAGCTTTATTGTCCAACCCTTACACCGGTGCACGAGTTATCATAAAAGAGTTGTTTGGAGGGGGAGAAGTTATTTTGATTAGAGATTATGAGGTTATATAAATTTAAAAATAATGTGCACAGATAAATCATTTATAATAAACACTCAATTTTGATTTCATGGTGACTTTAAGGTGGTACCCTTGCGAAAAAGTTCATTTTATTAAGTATACTTAAAGGTGCAATAGGTGATCTGGGAAATGCTAACTTTAGCCTGTTAGCATTAAAAGCATAAGGTCCCACCCTCCCTGCAAATCGCCACCCAATGCCACGCCTCCTCCAAAACACATGAACGCGCACAGACCAGAAGCTAGACAACCAGAGACAACGTTATTGGATTACATCATGCATCATTCACGGTGAGAAAACTTTACAGTACAGTGAGTAACAGTACTACAATAACGAACGTAAACAACTGTTTGCCTGCAATTCTCGCTCTGTCTGCACAGCGCACGTGAACGCACTGATGACGTATGATGTCTGTGTGAACAGGTTGCGCAGTGGTATGCAAACACACGTTGACTGGCAGGGAACACATGCAATCATTTCATTCGGACTGAATGCAATGATTGAACAAACATTTTATGGTCCTACGCCTTCCACAGATGGTATATATTTATAAAAATACATTAAGACTGCTTAACATAGTGATTGCTATCAGGAAATGAGGAGACTTTCAACCAGCAAAACAAAAAAATGTTTCTGTAGAAAATCACCTATTGCACCTTTAAGTAAAGTGCAAGTAAATTTTTAAGTATACTTTATGTAGTAAGTATACTAATATCAATGTACTAGATGTATACTTGTAAGTGTACTGTTTCAATGCTACTTGGAACTAAATTGGACCACTTTTTAGTGTATAAAAGTATACTTTTAAGTATACTTTAGGTGGAACAGTAGTAAACCTTGAGTACACAACTAGTTTACAAATAAGTTTTTCATTTGTACTGCAACTGCACTACAAGTGAACGTGTAGTGAGGGGATATACTCAATAATGTCAGATCGCACATTGTTAAAACAACAATTACGATATTATCGCAGACGATATATATCGCACAGCCCTAGTTTCTACAGTAGCCCTAAACAGACAAACTGCTCTACAGCACGCTAGCTACTCTCTGCTGTCTCAGATGACGACATCTCTGTCCTGTGTCGGCCACCGTAGCTTCTCTATGTGCTTCTAAAGAAAGGGGTGTGCGGTGGGCGGCTGCAATTCGCAACCTCACTGCTAGATGCCGCTAAAATTTACACAGTGCACCTTTAAAAGAAGTATACTAATGTAAGTATACACACTTGAATAAACTTCTTTTTCGTAAGGGTAGCTGTACTTCGGAACAGTAAAGCTGGTTTCTAGCAGGTCGTTGAAGCAGGTTGAAGGTTGTCCAGCTGGACTACCTAGATAGGGAACTATACTGTTTTCCCTATGTTTTTTTTGTTTTGCTTTATTTGATGCTTGATTCATCGCGGGTTCCTTCCTATCATACCCTAGGGTTTCCTTGTGCATTCATGTACGCGCACTCTTCAAAAACAACACTAATTGTTGACGCTAAAATATGCTGAATGAAATGTATACATATTTAAATGGAATGATATGGAATGTTAATGGAAGAATGCTTGCTCATAACTTTGAGAGAACCTTGACAGAACATTAGGGAAGTTCTAAGAATGTTCCCTGTTAGCTGACCTAAAAGCATCTATATTAAGTCTACATATATACAGTATACTAACAAGAAAATATCATTCTAACCACATGTCGGGAGCTGTAATTCCAACTACACAAGATTGACATGCTGTTTGCGAATATTTGTTGAAACTTTGGTTTTGGTAAACACTGAATCGTTGAACAATGTTAGTAACAACAGAACTTGCGACCACAGTTGGCTCACAATGTTTTTGGGAAACGCAACCCAGGTCTGTCAGTCTCCACCTAAGTGGGTATTTTCTGTCAGAATAAGCTCGAAAATACCCTCAGAGTCTGCGAGAGTGAGGGTGGAAGAAGACTCATCATCTGATATTATGGCAACAGACCTTGGACTGGAAACGACAATGAGCAATATTTGCGTGGACCAAGAGAGTACCACAGGTGTTGTCGAAATTACACCTGCAGCGAAGGGCCATAAACTGCAGATATGTGCTTGTGGATGGAGGAAAGTGACATCACACTTGGGACTGAGGATTCATCAAGGGAGGAAAAAGTGCTTGAGAGAGGAGAGACAGGGGCTTCGCATTGACTACTTGCAAAAGGAGCGCTTAGTGACATCGGAAATGACCCTATCCCAACGGTATCTGAGCAGCCTGTGAAGAGCCTTGGTAGGTGGTATAATGCAAGCCTGAAAGACAAGGAGCAGGTACATCAACTGCGAAAGGAAATCAGTAGCGGACTAAGGGCCATTGATAACACCCAACTACCTGGAAGACTGAAAGCCTGGTGTTTGCAGTGTGGCCTTCTACCACAGGTGCTGTGGCCTCTTACAGTTTACAAAGTTCCAATCTCGACAGTGAAGAAACTGCACAGAGAAATCACAGGTTATATCAAGATATGGCTCAGAGTTCCACGGTGTCTTACCAACATAGATCTCTACAAAAGTTATGTCCTCAAACTGCCCTTCACTAGTCTCACAGAAGAGTTCAAGTGCACTAAAGTAAAATTTCAGATGACTCTGAACGAATCACGAGACATAGTGCTGAGTAACAATGCACCAGTCTTGGCAGCAGGCCGCAAATGGAGGCCAGCCAGTGCAGTAGAGGAGGCTATAGCAGGAATCAAACATGCCAACATTGTGGGGCATATTCAGCAAGGGAGAGGAGGCCTTGGATTAACAACGAGATGTCCAGAGTGGAACAAAGCCATAGCACCAGAGCGGAGGAAGATGGTAGTAGAGGAAATACGTAGACAGGAGGAAGCAGCAAGGTGGGCCAAGGCAGTTTCCCTTGGTAAACAGGGACAGTAGACATGGTGGGATAGGGTGGAGAAGAGGAGAATCAGCTGGAAGGATCTGTGGAGCATGGAAGCGAAGCAGCTTAGCTTTATCATCAGAGCTACTTATGATATCCTTCCAACTCCAACTAATCTCCATCAGTGGTTGGGTGAAGATTCTGGGTGTGCTCTCTGCTCTAGCCCAGCTTCCCTTAAGCACATACTGACAGGGTGTAAAGTCAGCCTCACCCAGGGTCGTTACACGTGGCATCACAATCAAGTCCCTTGCCTCCACCCTTGAGGAAAAACGTATTACCACCAATTCTTTACTACCAGAGAGTGACTCCCGGCAAGCCACTTTTGTCCATGAAGGGGCAAAAGAATTTAGGAACAGACTTACATCACTGGACCCTAACCAGCTTCAGAGAGCCTGTGTGACTGGAAGATGCTGGTGGATATTGATCGGCAGCTTGTTTTTCCCCCAGAGATCACAACCACTACCCTCAGGCCTGATATAGTTCTCTGGTCCCCCTCTGTGAAGAAGGTTTTCATTATTGAAATTACCGTACCTTAGGAAGATTAATTGGAAGAGGCTTATGAGCGTAAATACCTGAGATATGCTGAGCTAGCTGCTGAAATACAACTTTGCGGATGGAACACTGAAATCCGTCCTGTGGAAGTAGGATGCAGAGGATTCGTGGCATCATCTACTATTAACTTGCTAAGAGACCTGGGAATCAAAGGCCAGAGCTTGCGGCGAACCATTAAAACTGCATTGGAGGCAGCTGAGAGAAGCAGCCAGTGGCTCTGGATAAAGAGGCAAGACTCCGAATGGGTCCAAAACTAGTAAGGGGGGGTGGGGGGGGGGGGTGGGGGGGGTGGGGGGGGTGGAGCTGAGGGGGGTGTTCCTGGGACACCAGGTAACACCGTTGAGCCCTCTGTAGATGTCGTGGGCTCATTAACGAAACATCAGTGAAAGATGGTGCCCACCTGATGACCCCAATGACGTACCTTCCCTTCCATAGCCGGTGACATACATAAGTGTCTCCCATAACTCCAATTCTATCCTGCAACCATCTTACAGCCAGTAGCTCAGCTGAACAACCACCAAAACCAGCTTGGACTAGACAGCAAGGTCAAAACAAAGCTACCACATTAAAGTGGTACATCACCATGTAATCAATTGAACAATTATTGTTTAAGAATTGCAGTATCTATATTGTATTGTTTCAAATTTTTTCATGTGCCCTCGTAATCTTTAATCAAAATTACTTACCCTCCCTCTAGCACATCCCTTACATCTCTTCTCTGATGACATGTTTACTGCCACGAGGGCGGGACAGCCTGTCACTCACGTCACTCCCGCCCTACATTTTTTTCTTATTCAAGAAGCTGTTTCACTTGGATAGACGTCACAATAGTGAAGAAAATACTATTGCAACTTCCATTTCATGCCAACTTTAAGCTTGTAGGTGGGTTTTAAGGTATACCTGCTGTGCACCAGGCTTTTCCATTCTGTTTCCTTTCCGTCCTCTGAGAATCTGTGGATAGGCTGATATGTGGCTCTGGGCTGGGGAAACTACCCCTAGAAGACAACAACAGACCCACAGCATAAGTGTATCTGCCGTCTGCCGTGCAGCATTCTAGATATATAAGCAACAGAAACTCAATTCACAAAGCCAGTCGGTTGGTTAAAGGTGCAGTGTGTAAATTTTAGCGGCATCTAACGGTGAGGTTGTGAATTGCAATCACCCACCGCTCACCCCTCCCTTTCGAAGCACATAGAGAAGCTACGGTGGCCAACACAGGACAAAATGTCGTCGTCGGAGAGAGCAGAGAGTGACTAGCATTCTGTAGAAAAGTTTGTCCATTTTGGGCTATGGTAGAAACATGACGGCGCAAAATGGTGACTTCACTGTAAGGGGCCCACGGTGTATGTAGATAGAAATGGCTCCTTCTAGGGTAATAAAAACATAACGATTCATTATGTAAGGTCTTTATACACCACTGAAAACATAGTTATGTATATTATATTGCATTTCTGTCAATAGGTCCTCATAAATACTACACACTGCACCTTTAATGACTGAGATTTTGAGTAAGCTGCTAGCCCGTATGAAAGAGAGCCTCTTATCACCTGTGGTATAATTTCCTGTCCTCCTGGTTGTTGTATTTGTGGAGTGTTGGCCACTGGTTAACAAGAGGGATTGACAAATCCTTAGAAAGAGGATGTGATTCACCTGGAATCAGACTTGTCCTGTGATACAGTTACAGACAAAAACATATTATGGACTTAGTGAGTAAACAGTGTGATGCTGATTCTTGAGATACTGTACGTCCCACTGTTTTTTTAACCAGTCATATATTTTTTTTTAAATAGCAACATTTCCACTTTGAAATGAATCAAAGATGATCACTAGAATGTCTATATATTATACATATTTATTTTCACGGTACATGTTTTTGTATCTGACAGTGTTGATTCACATTAAATGATTGATAAAGAAAATGGAAGAAGCAGTTTCACCAAAAACAGGTGAATATGTCTGAACCAATTCATTAAAAATAATTCCATAAACATCCCATGTCTCAAAAATCAGTGGTGTGTGTATGTTGCTCTCACAGTTGTTCCTGCAGCTCTAGTATGATGTTCTCCAGTTCTCTCTTCTCTTTCTGGCTCTGTAGTTGCAATTCTTCTAGTCCAGCTGTTAGTTTCTTATTCTCCATCTCCACATTCTTCAGCTGAGATTCCCGGAGCCTCACCAGCTCCTCAAGGTACCCCTAAACACAAATAATACAAACACACACACTTTAGCACATGAAACATTCATTTGAGTGTTACTCACCCACTATAGGAAATGTGTGTTTGTGTGTGTTTAACCTTTTGCGCATTGACGATTTTGAATCTCTGCTCCATTTTGCGACACTTGTTCCTCCAGCTCTCCTCATCAGTGACCAGAGGGATGTAAGGATGCTCAACGCTCTCCTCACTGTTACTGCTGTCCACGCTCTGACCGTCCTCATCGTCACTAAGATAATCATAACTGAACAAAACACAACATCTCATTGCTATGGCAACAGAGCAGTGGCACTAAAGGCCAATTCACACCAAGGACGATAACAATAAAGATTTTGGGCCAAATTTACTAACGGCTTGCGCCAGCTTAAACCCTCTTTAGGCGTTAAGAACTACTGTCAGGATTTACTAAATACAAGCAGTGAAAAATTAGCGCTGAACATGCGTGGACATGGTTATTTTTGCGGCTGACCTTACTGCATATGCATTTTTAGGAGTTTCTCTTTCAAACGCAAAATTTATGGGAGGAGAGTATTTAAATTAATCATGCAGGTGATTTACTAAGATTTGCGCTTGTCAATTTACTGGTATTTGTGCCATTATTTACCACCCCAAAAAAGGCACGTCTTAAACCAGACGCTAATTTGCGCTGCTCTTGGTAGATTGTGTTGGTCATTATGAAAATGATCCGGCTGAGTCTGTGTTCTTTATTTTGCGCGTTGTCAGTAGATCACGCACAGAACTTTCCACTCCCATCTGCGCTTTTTTGGAATTGGCTCTCACATCAATTTGCCCTGTTTAGTAAATCTGGCCCATAGTTTTATAATCGCTCTAAACGTAAAAGAATAGCAGAGTCCACAACAGAACTACAACACCACAGAGAAACGATATTGCTGGAATCACATTCACAACGATTTTTTCCAGCTGATGAGCAATAAAACAGACAGCCAACCAGAATGACCACATGTGGCTGTACATTGTCATAATTAATGATAAACTGATTAATATATTTAACCTATACTTGGCTATAGTGAAATGATCAACACCAACCAATAACTGTGGCTACCTGGCTGATTAACAAAAATTAATTAAAAGCTATTTTTAATGAAACGTTTAAAGACACATGAGTCATCAGTTTGAAATTCTCACTGAATTCACATCTAACTGAACTCTATAGATTTACTTTAGGAAATAGTTGTCACTTCCAAAATCAGCCTTATCAAAAAATTACATAATAAAAATTTTCATAATATTTTGGGTGAATTTTTAGTTTATATTGTATATAAATTAATTTTATTTCAACAATTTTTTGTCTATCTCTTATATGATACAATATCATTAATAGTTAATTGTGATCAGATGTAAAATCGGTTGATCACTTATTATAATGCAGTATTAATAACAACAAAAAATATTTCAGAGTAAACATTTAGCGTTTCAGATCCAGATCCAGATCTATGTTTGTAGTCTCCATTTCAAACTGGATGACTACAAACAAAGTCTTTCAGGCCAAACAGAGAGGAAAAACTGAAAGAAACAATTTTGGAAGAAGAGGAACCTTCTGCCCAACCCCCTGAAGCAAAACGATGTCGTTATGTGAATGTAATTTAAAACAATGTTAAAAAAGAATTTGCAATGTGGCATAGAGTTTGTACATGTGTATTTATTCAGCAACCACAACCGCAAACAATATAGTCGAGATTTATGTTTGGATTTATTACAGTATATTACTGAGAAAGTTTGCTTGCAGATTTAGGGCCCTATTTTACCGATCTGAGCGCATGGTCTGAAGCACATGGCGCAGGTGCACTTAGGGCGTGTCCGAATCCACTTTTACTAGTTTAACGACGGAAAAACCAGTCGGTGCGCCCGGCGCATGGTCCAAAAGTGTTGTACCTAGTCTCTTAATGAGTCATGGGTGTGTTTTGGGCATAACCTGCAATAAACCAATCAGAGTCTCATCTCCCATTCCCTTTAAAAGCTAGTTGGCAGATTCGCTATTTACGTGGCGGAATTTGCGAGCGGAAAGACTGAACGCTTCTCCAGAGAGGAATCCTTTTATTTAAAAATGTTTGTGTGCTGCTGCGTGTCCCTGTGTGTGTAATAAGCAAAGTGTACATGGGTTGTGCACTTGCTTATAGGTGCCCATTACTAATGCGCCCTTTAAATAACACAAAAAATACTGCGCTATTGATTTTAGACCAGGTTTTTGGTGGTCAATGGCGCAGTCGTTTTCAGTTGCCTCAAAATAGCAACGCGCCAACAATGCTCCTGAACACACCTGGTTTTCAGACCAGCATGCCCATGGACGAACAGATGGGCGCGAGTCCATTTGCTATTTAAACAACGTGGCGCTGGACGTGAAAATGATAACTGCGTCAGGCTGAAACTAGCAAAAAACACTTGCGTCGCTCCTGGCATCGCATTGTGCCGTGTGTATGATAGGCCCAAAATCACAGCAAACACCACAAGCGTCCTTGTGAAGGAACACAAGCTTGTGGAGGCTTGTTACCAACGCAAAGACCAGCGGGCCAATATCGCTGACGATGCTTAATTTATAGAGAGAAGCAGAAACCGTGTTCACCATTAAAATATGATGTGCAGCCGGGGTGATATAAATAAAATCTAAAATCTAAATAAAATCTCTCCCACACCATTCCCTGCATGAAACTAAGTTGTATGATAGAATATAAAAGTTCTTCACCTTTGTGTGAATTTCAGATAAGGAGTGTAGTCAATAACAGCCTCAGACTTCCCATCCAGAGCCTCTCCTTTCAAACAGAAACTGACAACAAACACAGATCAACAAAGATTAAATAACATTCTAGCTCGGTTACAGAACCAGCATTAAAGTATCGTACGGTTTACATTAGCGTGGTTGCTGCCTATGTAAAGCTTTGCAAATCAATTATTTATGAGGTTCCATCATGCTGAGATTTTTTGCGTGTTTTGTATTCCTCACAATATCCATCCTCTTACCTGAAGTCAATCGCTCCGAGTCCAATGAGCATTCCAGTCAGAACAGTTGCTTCTTCTCGCAACATTATGGCACCTTCATCGTAGAACCTCCTGCAGACAAACACACACATGCAATACATAAACACACACAATCACATTACAGATGCACCATTTTCTGCATTCAATAGTTTAATGTTCTTAATGGCTGTCTAAATTGTTATGTTTAAACTGGATACATGTATTGATGCCTGGGTGTGACCATAAATAGATCATATTGGTGGTATGATTAATATTGAGTTTTCTCTCTTTTAGTCTGACCTTGTGGTGCGACTATCTCGCAAAGCAGTGGCGATGTATTCAGACAGACGTTTCTCCATTAGTGCAACCCGTAGCCATGCTCTGCCCTAGAGGCACGGATGAATCACAAATCACTGCAAGCTTCAACATACAAACCATATCAAACATGCTGCAGAAACATTAATGAACACCTTTAAAATAAGTTGAGTCCATTAAGTGTTTATGAGAATAAAATACATCAATCAAATCATATTTTTTTTAGAAAAACAAACATTTTTTACAATTCACCAAAATGAATTTTTTTACAAGTATTCATAACAGTTTCCCAAAAATGAAAATTGTCATTAATTTACCCTCATGTCATTCCAAACCTCTGTGGAACATAAAAAGGTATTTTGAAGAATGTTGGTAACCAGTTGGTAACCAGTTTTGGTTAGCATTGACTTCCATTGTATGGACAAAAAACATAGAGACATTTCTCAAAATATCTTCTTTTATGTTCAACAGAAGAAAGAAAGTAATACAGATTTGGAATGACATGAGGAGGAGTAAATGATGACACAATTTAAATATTTGGGTGAACTATCCCTAAGTAAGAACCTAGGTATTTCTATCTTACCATTACTGTGGTGCAAAAAAGTACCATGGATTTTTTGTTTGTGTATTAAAATGAATGCAGCATTAATTATTTACTTATTCTACTATAACTATTTCGCATGCCCACCTTTGCTCGTGAGGAGTTGATGTTCTCCATGTTCTCAATGCTGCTTATGCAGTTATTGGGGACTTTACTGCAGGCCAGACGGATGAAGTCCCAAAAACTGCGCTGACCATCAAACCAGCTGCCAGAGCCTGAAAGAGACATGCCTCCATTCACATCACTGGCTTAAATATATCCTTAATGTTCTAATACAGTTAAAAAGTAAGTGTTCTAGTGATTTCTTACCTTCTTTTATTTCTTACCTTTAAAGCGGTGGCTGAGGATGTGTTCCAGAATAGCAGCAAAGTTAATGAACTCCTCAGACGAGTCATCAATGGGCTCTGCTGTGTACTTCTCTAACAGTGTCTTTACAGAAAACCTGCAATACAAACACAAACAATACAATGTACTCCAATATTAAAAGAATGATTGCATCTATAAGAGACAAAAACAAATCCTACAGACCTAAGCTGTCTGCCAAATGACACATTATACACTATGCACTTATACAATGCACTATGTACTCTATCTAGTATTTTATAATGTTATTTTTGTCATCCAACATCAGAGTCTGATAGCCCCTCAGCTATGCAAGGAAAGTTGGGACAGTTGAGTGCAGGAAGTGTCCATACTTCCACACTTTGTTTTGTTTGTTGGATAATTAAGTTCATCATCTGGCTATTTGAAGTGTAATTTTCTTTTTTTCCCCAGTGTAAACACGCTACTCACACTAGAATAGCGCTCAAATCGGAACTGATTTCTCTGGTTGTCATTGCGTTTCAAGAACTACACCACTGATTCCGTTTTTTCCCCTCTCTTCTGTGTTTTTTGCTTTCCCTGGTTGATTTTATTTGCATCCAAGAAATATCTTTCTTATCCCATCGACTTCAATTGTGTGTTGTCTGTATTGTGGACCAATTAGGCTACTTAATGTCTTTGAAATATGGTTCAAGTGTAGGTAATAACAAATATTTATGGTAAACTAAAACATAATTTTATGTAATTTCTATTTAAGCTTGTATATAATGTATTTAAATATATGTGTAATTACACATTCCTAATAATAGAGTTGCAATTTGCAGCCATTTCTGAAATGTCTGCCTGTTTTGTGAGTCGTTCCTGAGATGTTCCTGAGATGTCTATCTGTCCTGTATTGGCCAAGAAGGCCATCTCTGAGAAATTTGTGTGTCCAGTTTGTTAAACTCACTGCCCCAGTCCTTCAACCCAGTCCTCACTGTCTTACTCCAGTGTCTCCTCCTACTCTGCCTGATCTAAGCATTGTGAATCTGCCTTGGACTGTTTGTTCGCTAGCTCAGCCCTGGACTGTTGACCCATTTGCTCCGTCTAGAACCTCCATGCCCATCACTCCACCTCTGCCAGTCGACTCAGCTCCACCTGGGACCATTGTCCCCATGGCTTCACCAGGCTTCCTTGTCCCTTCTGGCTTTACCTTGGTCAGTCATTGCTCTGCCTTCGCCATGGACTGTCTGGCTCCACCATCCCTTCGGCTCTGCCCTGGCCGCACATCCCCGCAGCTCCCCCTTGGTCTCCAGGACCTTTAGTGTCACCCGTATTCTTCTGCTTTTTGGCTTCGCCTGGGTCTCCATCACCATCTGCCTCATCTCGGTCGGTCGTCTCCCTGGTCCCGTCTGCATAGTCTCCACCATGGCTCCTCCCTCCCTCGACTCTGGCGTGGGCTTTCGCCCTGGGATTATGGCTGGGGACTCCACCCTGGCTCCTCCTCCCATTAACTCCTCCCTGGTTCCTGCCTACATCATCTCCTCCCTGGACTCTTTCGTTGGTTGCTCTGTCCTGGCTCTTATGTTTGCCCCTGGCTCTTATGTTTGTCACCACCTCCTAAGCCCCCTCCCGCCCTCCTCCGTTGGACTTTTTGTATTTGATTGTTGTTTATAAGGCATGAGGCCGCACCTTCTTGAGGGGGGGTTGATATGATTATGTTTTGCAACTGTTGTTCATTTCCATGTATGAGTTTGCCTTGTGTAAGTTCATTGTCCAATTTAGTTGGTTGTTCTGTTCGAGTGTTGATCCTGAGTATCCAGAGTGTTTCTGTTACCTTTTTGTTTTTTAATAAAGAAAGACTGCCGTGACTAAATCCTGCACGTTATTACCATTGCTGCAACCATGCGTGACAATAACATAGGCTACTACAGTTAAAATCATACTCAAGCACTTTACATGTACTTCAGTGTGTTAACTAAATTCTGGATAAATTGAGAATTGCATTTTTTTTGTTTCAAATAGAATTCACAATTCTCAACAGACAACTAAACAAAATAACATGACAAAATGCTAATTGCTGCTGTGTATTTAAGATATTAAATTAATCTGAATGAATGACTAACTCGTAAATACTTCACTTGTTTCATTACTGGATGAATAATTTTAACAGTCACTTGTCGCCACCTACTGGTGTAATAATATAACGATACAAACATTATTTGAAGCGCCAAGTTACTTCCAAAAGGTGATTTGCTCTGTTTTGATATCAGTGAACACAGAAATAGCAATAGGCCTACTGTGCTGTTGAAAAGACTGTTTGTGAAGCAGTTTCATACCTATACATGACCACTGCTCTCTCTGGCTCAGCGGCAGCGCCAACGCAGATCTGAATGTTCTGGTGTGATTTTGTCAAAGGTTTAATTGACACAGGCGAACTGTTGTCATTTAGGAATGAGATCGTGTGGGTATTTCAATCGAGATTGCAATCTTTTAACTATTAATTGTGTAGTTCTAATGTTAACACATTAAAATACGTGTCCTTCTTTTTAATGAAAAAAGATTATTAAAACATAATGATTTAAAATGTTATTTTAAAGGAAAACTTTTCATATGACATTATTACAGTAGAAAGTGTAAGTTAACAGCAAGTTCAGTTTCGTAAAAAAATATACTTTTAAGATTTGAAGAAGTGCACACTATATGCAATAATATATATGGGATAATTAAAAAAAAAAAAAAAAAAAGGTGTCACAGGGTAGGCTAATCTATAGGTAAAGCATTACCACTATCTTTATTAAAGAGAATGTCTTTATATTTGTCCACACTAATACATTCCATATTTAAAAAACGAAACAAATAACAATTTCAGATACAAAGATAAGATACAAAATCTTATAAGTCTTTAATACACTCAAGTCTATGCATTAAAATCCTGTTGCGAGAAGCAATGGTTAGGTAATAGCCAATGATGATATCATGAGTAAGTGTGTTCCATAACAGTTTGGATCAATGCACTAAATGAATCTTTCTGATAAATGACTAAACATTTTCTACCTAACTACTTACTGTACTTACTTCATTCACAGATAGGTCATGAATAGAACTGCTGTGTTTTGAATGTATAGAACAGATACATAGCGTATTATCATCATATTATCATACATAGCGTACATAGCGCAAGACCTGAAATAAGTGTGTCAGATCCAGGGAGACATACAAAATGTGCAGGGCTGGTGGTACTCCAGGACAGGTTTGAGAACCACTGATATAGACCATTAACCTAAATATGTAATTGTTACAATTACAAATAATTATTTTCTACTTCTTTATTAGCAAGATGTTTTTAATTTTTTTTTTTAGCGTAGGAGTGCTGGAGCCCATCCCAGCATCTGAGGTGACTTCCTAACATAATTGCATTTAATTAATAATATTGTTTGTAATCTGATGCCATCATTTTAGTGGGACGCTATACTGTACCATTATACACTACATTTTCATTTAATGCATAAGATGATATAGTCATACATGGAGTAATAGTGTTATTCCTGTAAATGCCAAAAACAGCAGTGACTTCACCATCAATTGTTCTGATCACAACAATGACTCTTTCAGTACAGCCCTCCACAGCAGTACAATAGGCGGAGTAGGGCCTGACAACCAGAGACTGGAGAGAAAAACCTTGGTCCCACTTTTATTAAGTGTCTTAACTATGTATTAACGCCAAAACAGCAATTGTTAGGTGCACTGTACTTATAGTGTTCATGTTGTATTGCAAAACATGCACGTTTTGGGTTTGCTAAAGAACCTTTCAGTTCTTAAAAGAAAAAATTGGCTACACTTTATTTTACAGCATATGCACTTACAGTGTAGTTACCAAAGAAAGTACTGGTAAGGTAACTACATTAAGGTTAGGTTTAGGGATAGGTTGAGGGTTATAACCCAGTTATTGTAATTGCTATAATAAGTACATAGTATGTACATACGGTACAGGACTGTAAAATAAAGTGCTACCAAAAAATGTTGTTCTTAGTGGGAAGAACATTTTAATCACACTTTATATTAGGTGTCTTTAACTACTATGTACATAATAATAATAATAATAATAATTGTTATGTACAATATATGTACTTATTCTGTTCATGTATTGCAAAGCTCTGGCTGAGGTTGGATACAGGTAAGGTAAGGGACAGTTTTTTAATCATCCTGGAAATAAGGGTCCTTTATTAAGAGTTTTATAACATGTAAGACAAAAATGTAATTTATATGATTCAATGTCCATGTAACAAAATTTACAGAACATAGAAGTGCAATAAACAGAAAGGATATAAAGAGTCCTGCTGCAATACATTTTTGTGAGTGTAACCATTAAATATAATCTTTTTTCTTCTTCGTTATTGAAAAGATAAAACAGAGGTGGTAACATTGATTAGGAAGAAACAAGAGGCTTTTTGGATCTTTTATTAGAAAAGTCTAGGTATGAATGAGCACTTTTGTCCTTAAGTTTCTGTGATGTTGTCTATTGTATTGTAATTGGAAATGTGACCTTTTTGTTTGGTGACTCAATTTTTTATGATGTAGAAATGGTTAAAACGCCAATTTGATGAGGATGTATTCTGATTGGGTGATTGTTTCATTTCGATAATTAACCTTTTAACCAATCAGTGTGACGTCTTGAGTGGAGCTTGTCAGCTGTTGTTCATTTTCTTTGTATGAGTAACTTAATATGGAGACGTTGTATACCCCGAATAAGGCTCTTAAGCTGTAATGCGTTGGTATTTTTTTTAGAAATTATTAAAGTTCCCCTTTCCACAAGTGTTGCTGGATTCCCTTTGTACTTTGTAAAAACATGTAGGCTACGTACACAATAAGTGCATTGTATGCAAATGATTAACTTAAATGTTAGTAGGCCTATGCCTATACCTACTATAGCCTAGTTGAAGACACAATATAAAGTGGGACCATCTAAAGAACCTTTTGAGCAAAGGAAAGCTTTCATGGATGTTAAAAGTTATTCGTGGAACAATATGTCCATAAAGAAACAATAGAGACACTTGGGCCCAAAACGTTCAATGATAATTTTGATAATTAAAGCGCATCATTGTATGACCCCTATTCTCTGTACAGCACAGCAGATTCCCATCGGCCCCCGTCAGCCCTGCTGCCCTTGCGGGAGGAAGGTTGTCGTCATAGCGACGACATCATCCGGGGAACAGACATAAATCACATCGCGTGCATTGACCGGTTTCAAAGATAATGTTTGTGTCCACACACATTTGGTAATATACCCTTAATAATTAAGAATATGCAGACAGATTCGTAAAACCAAGTCTACAGAACCTGACCAAAGATATTTAGCGATCCAGACCTCCGTAAAGTGTTTATGTCTGTCAGACCTCACCAACGTAGGCTGTCTACAGATTTCTTTAGGATGATGGTGAAACGTTCACCTTTGTTTTCATCAATCCTCTCTATAATCCCGTTTCACATTTTGTAAACGAATTAAGGTAACAAATGCAGCATTAAAATGACATTTGTTCGGATCGCATCCCTGTTTATGACTCCTGAAGGCCGTAAACATGGCAACATAGGCTACTGTATATTGGTGACTTCTGGAAGCTTGTCACTCACCTACAGACCGTGATAAGGTTTTTTCTTTCCACGGCGATGCTTCTGGAGAAGCCTTTCTTGGACTGTGCAGCCATAGCCATCGCGGACTGCATGAAACTCTGCTCCATCCCACTGGACCCCTCCCTTACGCCACAAATACACACACAACCGCATTCAGAGATGAGGCATAACAGGCGAAGACAGTCGATATGAAAACGCCATTCTCCACTATTATAAAGTGCTGATGAACAGAGGCTTTCTCCTTGAGCGCTGTTAAAGAGAGACACTGATGACGACCGTCTGCACCCCTCCTCTATACTGACCTCATCATGATCTCAGCATCCACCGGATCAGCAAAATCATTTTTATGATGTTTCACATTTCGTTCAAATCCCGAAAGAAGCTTTTCATATTAAACAACGAGGCTAAATGCATACGATTAATTAACTGGATATTCTAAGAGGGTCGTATAACGCTGAAGGGATGCGCATGAAGGACGCACAGACCTTTCCACCGCTGCTGAGACGCAGTGAACCAATGCGGCCGCTAGAGGGCTTCAGGCATAGAATAAGCGGGTCGGAAATCGGAATATAGCATAGGCTATGGCAAGCCGTTTTGACTTTTATTCATTCCCAGGATATGAATTCTTGATATCAACAACTACATTTTCACTAGTTAAAATGCTACTTCTTGATATCAAGAATTGAATTTCAACTAGTAAAAACTCTAATTGTTGATATCTGTAATTGTAGGCCTATTTTCACTAGTGAAATGTCACCACAGGTATGGCAAGCCGTTTTGACTTTTATTCATTCCCAGGATATGAATTCTTGATATCAACAATTAAATTTTCACTAGTTAAAATGCTAATTCTTGATATCAACATTTACATTTTCACTATTTAAAAGGCTAATTCTTGATATCAATAATTCAACTTTAACTATTTAAAATGCTAATTCTTGATATCAACATTTAAATTTTCACTAGTTAAAATGCTAATTCTTGATATCAACATTTAAATTTTCACTAGCTAAAATGCTAATTCTTGATATCAATAATTCAATTTTCACTAGCTAAAATGCTAATTCTTGATATCAACAATTCAATTTCAACTAGTAAAAACTCTAATTCTTGATATCTGTAAATGTATTTTCACTAGTGAAATGTCACCATAGGCTGCCATTCAAATTCAATTCTTGATATCAACAATTAAATTCTTAATAACAATTCAATTTCTGATATCAACACTTAGCATTTCTGATATCAAGAATTGAATTGTTGATATCAAGAATTCTATTCCTGATATCAATATAATTTCAGATATCTAAAATGGCTTTCTTACTAGTAACAATCACATTCGTGATATCAGAAATTAACATTGTCACATGACAATCAAATTATTGATATCAAAAATGAACATTTTTACTAGTAGCAATTCAATTGTTGATATCAAGAATAGACATTTGCACTAGTAACCACATTATTATTGATATCAAAAATAAAGGTTTTTACTAGTAAGAATTGAATTCGAATTTGGAATTTCAATTAGTAAGAAATCAATTCTTGATATCAACAATTGAATTTGAATGGCAGCCTATGGTGACATTTCACTAGTGAAAATACAATTACAGATATCAAGAATTAGAGTTTTTACTAGTTGAAATTAAATTCTTGATATCAAGAATTAGCATTTTAACTAGTGAAAATGTAATTCTTGATATCAAGAATTCATATCCTGGGAATTAATAAAAGTCAAAATGGCTTGCCATACATAGGCTACTACCATACTACTAGGTTGCCATCTGACTAATATTATGGAAATCCATTTCCACCACATAAGAAAAAAAAAATAAACCATGCTTTGGTAAATCATAATTATGACATAAAAAATAATAATTATAACAAAAAAAGTCATACTTATTATATTCTAAGTCATTTTGACATAAGTCATAATTAGGACATAGCCTAATGAATCATAATTGTGAGATGAAAAACATTGAAGTTATTAGGACGTAGGCTAGTCATAATTATGAGATAAAAAGTTGAAATTATGAGAAAAAGTAAAATACTAAAAAATATGACTTTGCATAGCCTATGGCTTAGTATGTCATAACTGACTTTTTATGTCATAATTTCAACTTTTTATCTCATCATTTCGAAATGATGAAAAATATTCATCTCTTCTATCACTTATTTATAGTTGGTATTACAACTAAATGTTTTTGTTACATAAAGCAAGATGTGAAAGTTAAGTGATTAACTTTACACCATTCACAGACTTGCTTTTCCACTCACTGATCCCTCTATATAGAGATTATAGATTTTTTTCCCCACCATATTTCATATCAACACACACACCCCTTCCAACGTCACGATTCATGTAACATCTAGAATTAAGAGTTTCCCACTTGTAAAAATGACTTTGCTTGGTTATTCATGTGCTCGAGTCAGAACTCGTAGGTTAATTATGATTTTTCCGAAATAAATTATCGTAGGTTCTAAAGCCACGTGGCCCAGATGCTGTTGTGGGTGGTTGTCAGAGTTTTTATATGGTTGCAAGTGGTTTTTACTTAATTTATATGTCGTTTCTACACTGTAAAAAATGATCGTGATTTTAACGGTAAAAGACTGTAAAAATGCTACGGTGAAAAACAGTTAATTGGTTAACAGAAAGTTTCCGCACTATATATGGTGAATAACTGTAATAGATCTAACCTTACATTTAAATGTAATTTTACAGTAAAATACCGTTAAATTTACAGTTTTCTGAAGTGAAAAAGAACGAGTCATTGTGTAATTTACAGTGAAAAACCGTAAATGGACATTCCCAGAATTCCCTGCGTTTTTTTTACAGTGTACATGTAATTATTACAGTATAAACCTTTAACCACAGCTGCCGTTTTTTTACTGTAAATTTTACTAGGTGGCTTATTGCCTCAAAACTAAGGTGTTATATTTGTAGTTTCTAGTATCTTTATGCATCTTTAAAACTCGTGCATAGCCCACGTTTACAAACTTGATCGAGATGCAGTTACCAAATGAATCCACTAGAGGTTCTCTTGTCAGCATCATTCGAATTGCTAAAACACGTGAGTGACACGTATTCTGTCTGTTGTTGTAGCACTGTGAATTGTAAATATGAAAAGGTGTCAGTAGCCTAATTATTCACTGCAGATTCATAATGCCAAAAGAATAACAGATAATGCAGCTGACAAGTTTAACATGCTTGAACATTTTTATGTGAGGCTAGATGAGACTGTCTACGTCCTGGTCTAGGTTTGGACCTGAAGCTCAGCTGTGAAATTCCTGACTGCAATGAGAGAGCGTCTAGGGCGGAGTGCTGAACTACTGTGAAATGAATAGAAAGACTATGGGGGAAAGAACAGATTCATAATACAAAGACAAAATGTTTGTTTCAAATTGGGATGGAAGCAACTGGTATGTGAAAGTGTTTGCCTATCAAACACATGCATCCTTTCACATCCATTTTTTTAAACCTCACTTCAAACATTTTGAATCATATAATTAATATATATCCAGTTACAATATCTCCACTTACACTGTGGAAATTAGCCTACTGTATTTTGCCAATGATTTGCATATAGTTAACATAACCCTTAAAAAAATAAGTATACTTCAAGTTGATTTTATTAAGTATACTTTCAAGTATAGGCCTACTTTATGTTGTAAGTACTAATATCAATGTGCTAGTATACTTGTAATTGTACTATTTTAATACTATACTTGGGACTAATTGGCCCACTTTTTAGAGTATGAAAGTATATTTTTAAATACTTTAAAGGTGCACTATGTAACTTTTCCATCCGCTAGAGGTCGCCTATTCAAAACAAAGGCGTAGCTTGATGACGCCAAGTTTGAGCGCAGAATCTTGGGACATGTGGTCTTCACCTCACAGTCGGTTGAAAAGAATCGGGATAGGACTCGGGCAGAAATCATGTTCATGGATGCGATTATTAACGTTACTGTAGTATGAAGCAGAGCAGGCCCGAGTGTTGTGGGAGCTGAGCAAGGCTGCTGGAGCGATTGTTAATAAGATGAACGCAACACACGCCTCGTGAGCAGCGGGACTTTTATTATGCCACAGTCGCCGGTGCCATTTCCGCTTTTCCGGTCATGAGTATGAGGTAACAGCTCTGTTTATCATATTAGATACATTTGAGTGTGTTGAAAATGATGTCATGACGTTACTCTGTGCGTTCGCTCGGCGGCTGCTATGACACTTGTTGCACAGTGCAGTAAGAGTAAAGCATTTCTGCAAAATAAAACCGGAAACCGAGGGTAACGCAGATATGACGCAATTGACAGGCGACTCCCTCACACATCCCGGCTCCTTGGTTAAAATAGCAATTTTCTCACGATTTACAAATAGTTGGAAACATTTGGGATATTGTAAGTACTCAACTGAACAAAATATATAACACTGGCCTAGTGGTTTTTGGATATTTTACTGAAAAAATGTTACATAGTGCACCTTTAAGTGTAACAGTTAAGTACTGAGTAGTGAGCAGTGAGTAACTAGTTTACAACCATTTTTTTCATATGTACTGCAACTATACTAGAACATACGTATACTACAAGTGAACATACGTATACTGATAGTTCACTAAATACTTGTAGCACATTTTTTTAGTTTATGAAAGTACACTTTGAAGTGTACTCTCAGTAAACTACTAGTTTAAAGTTTTATACTGCAAGTATATTTTCTTTAAGTAAACTTAACATCATACTTATAGTTTACTATTTATATATTATTTTTGCACTTTATGTATACTACTAAGTTACTATTTAAGTAATTTTTATACTTGAAATATACCTTTAACTGTACATTCTCAGAATTAGGAACATACAGTATCTGTTTTCTTTAAAAATCAATATTTTTAAACAAATCAATTGTATTGGATGCCAAAACATATAAGTTTATGTAAAATTATCTGGGGGAAAAGTATTTAATAGGCTACTCAATCAAAAGAGTAAACACAACTACAAGCCAAGAATACTTAGAATACTTTTTTATACTTTTAAGTATATCTTGATCAAAAGATTGAGCACAAGTATGTTGGTCAAATATTTAAACTTTTCTGTCAGTATAAGTCAAGTATACTTGGGTGTCATTTTTCTGAGAAGTACATAAAAAGTAGACTGAAAGTATACAGTACTTTCTTATTTTTAGTTTAAAATACGTATTAGCACACTTGAATAAACTTCTTTTTTGTAAGGGAATGAGTGCTGGTTTTACTTTTACTGGTGAAACTTTTCTGGTGAAACTTACTTTTTCTGTGTTCATCATTTACATTATAATGACTGACATTACAAATTCCAGTGACATAAAGTATTTAATAAATAAGTATTACATGTTACAGGCATTTTATTCAACACACATTTAAAATAATGATTTTACATTATTTTACATTACAAAATCCATTTTTAGTCATTGACAGGTGGATTTCTAAATCTAAAATCACTTTATTTTATGGATTTTATGGAAGCGTATTGATCACTGAACAGAGGGTGTGTGAAAGAGGAGTATGACAATGTCTTGATCTTCCCTCATCACTTACTAATTCAATAAACTACAGCAGTCCAGCATGCAACCATCCATGCGCTCAAAATATCTAGGCCTAAAGATTTATGTATTTGAACTGCATATAAAATTTCCATCCATTTGGATTACACCGTTTTAACATGAAAAAACAAAAAAAATGTGATGCATATTTGTCAGTCATACATAGCAGGGTTCCCACTCATCCTGGAAAACCTTGAAAACCTTACAAAGTCAGAATTGCGAGATACAAACTCGTAATTGTGTTATAAAGTCAGAATTGCGAGATATAAACTCGCAATTGTGTTATAAAGTCAGAATTGCGTGACATAAACTCGCAGTTGCGTGTTATAAAGTCAGAATTGGGAGATATAAACTCGCAGTTGCGTGTTATAAAGTCAGAATTGCGTGATACAAACTCGCAATTGTGTTATAAAGTCAGAATTGCGAGATATAAACTCACAATTGTGTTATAAAGTCAGAATTGCGAGATATAAACTCGCAATTGTGTTATAAAGTCAGAATTGCGAGATATAAACTCACAATTGTGTTATAAAGTCAGAATTGCGTGATATAAACTCGCAATTGTGTTATAAAGTCAGAATTGCGAGATATAAACTCACAATTGTGTTATAAAGTCAGAATTGCGAGATATAAACTCACAATTGCGAGATATAGTCAGAATTGCATGATATAAACATGTAATTCCGACTTTCTCACAATTGCAAGTTTATATCTCGCAATTCTGACTTTTTTTCCTCGCAATTGACTTTTTTTGGCGCAATTGTGAGTTTATATCTTAGCAATTCTGACTTTTCTCAGAATTGCGTGTATAAACTCACAATTGCAAGTTATAAAGTCCAATTCTGAGGAATAAAGACTGACTTTTTTTTCAGAATTGCGAGTTTATATCTCACAATTCTGACTTTATAGCTCGCAATTGCGAGAAAAAGTCAGAATGGCGAGATAAAAAGTCACAATTACCTTTTCTTTTCTTTTTATTCTGTGGCGGAAACAAGCTTCCATAGTCATAATGTATGATTAAGAGCTCATATTAAAAATTGTTTTTATAGTTAAGTCATGGCAAAGACTTAGAGAGCAATATATGGCATGATCCTTGTCTTTTTTTCCCATCTTAGTAAAATTTAAAATGTCCTGGAAAAGGATCGCTGAAAAAGAGTGGGAACCCTGATAAGTGAAACAGGTAAAGAAACAGGTAAGATTTCTGCACTCAAAAAAAATCATGGCATAGTTTATTATGAACTATTTGCATCTATTTGCTTTTATTTAAATTATCATATTTTATTCAATTTGCTTAAAATCTTCTCACTGTGAAAACAATCAAATTTATTCAGTACAAACGTATAAACATGATTAAAATATGGAAAGCTGTGGAACAAGCAATATTCAGTTAGTTCAAATGTATAAGTTTGAAACAAACTGGATCGATTGAAGAAATCTATAAACCTGTTTATTGTGTATTTTTAAAAATTAGTACTATTATAGAAATCTTACCCATTTCAAAAAAGACTGAATTTTGAGATTTGGAACCCAAATATTTGTGTGTATTTGTGTTTGAAGCACAGTGGTTAACCAAGTGACAAAATATTAAAGGAGATAGCCATCATGACCTTCTGAGTTTGGTTACTAATGTGCAACATAAAATGTGATAATGTCTCTAAAATTATAGTTTATATTCCAAATACAGATTAAATAAGCATTTTATCAGTTTATGCTTGCTACACTTACAAATATCAATGCCGGTTTCTAAGAGGGGCATTAGATTCTTACTGAACATGCAGACATTGAGAAAAGTGAAAGATGGATTTAGAAATATTTGAAACTGAAACAGAGAGGCAACTGATACTAAAGTTCATTTGTACAATACAAGTGAAAGTTTATCATATATGCAATGAGGTGATAACAGCGTAAAGTTTTCTAGTGGCCTTCTCGTTCTTTACCTATTTTCTTGACATTTTAGCTCCAGACATCCAAAATTGCAATATTAAAAACTGTTTTTAAAACTGCTTTTAAAACTCACCACCACAATGCTGAGGTTCTAGGGTTAGTTTCTACAGTGTTGTTATGCAGTTACTAGGGTGTTCAGGGTGGTTGCTAGGACACTGCTAGATGGATGCTTATTGGCCTGGTTCTCTATGACATTGTGGTCTCTAGATATCATCCCCTTCTTGAATATAAATCTATGGTATTTATCTTTTTTTTCTTTTTCTTTTTCTTTTTTAAGCAGAATTGAGGTTACGGCGAGGCCCTTGCAGTGGAATGAATGGGGCCAATTCTTGGTGGATTACAATTTTATTTTTTATGTATTTATAAAGTATCTTTTTTATAAATTAAATTTTTATAAAAGCACTTACATTAATTCTTCTGTTAAAATGTGTGTTATCTGTGTTGTAAAACAGTTTACATCATTTTTATAGGGATTTTAGGGTCAACAAGTTTATGGTGTTCCGCTGTTATGGCAACAGGGTTGTAAAATGGAGTTTTACACAGGAAAGGTTAGTAAGTGGTTTTTCACACTAAATTCGTGTTAAAGAGATAGTTCACCCAAAATTGAAAATTCTGTCATCATTTACTCACCCCCAAGTTGTTCCAAACTTGTATTAATTTCTTTCTTCTGCTGAACACAAAAGAAGATATTTTGAAGAATATGGGGAACTAAGCAGTTGATGGACCCCATTGACTTCCATCATATGGAAAAAATATATATCTTCTTTTGTGATCAGCAGAACAAAGAAATTCATACAGGTTTGGAACAACTTGAGGGTGAGTAAATCATGACAGAATTATTGCTTAACTATTGCTTAAACACAAATATTGTTTGCATCATGTGGCTATTCGATTGAAACACTGTTTTTTTTATATGGATGACCCCATTCACTTTCATTGTAAGCTCCTCGTATGTAACCTCAAATTTAGCTTTTTTTAATTTAAGAAAAGAAGAGACAGGTTAAAATTATTGATTGAAATTAATTGAGCTTAGCTTATTTAAAGTTACCATGAAATCAAAATTGACTATTCTTATTTTTTTCATGTGCCTCATAATCTTTAATCAAAATAACTTCCCCTCCCTCTTGCAGAGACATCTCTTCTCTGTGTTTACTGGCACGAGGGCGGGGCAACCTGTCACTCACATGACATCACAGAAATAGCAAAACTACAACCATCCAATCAATCCCCATGGACAATTTTTTTTTTGTTCGAGAAGCCATTTCACTTGGATATACACTATATTGCCAAAAGTTTTGGGACGCCTGCCTTTACATGCACATGAACTTTAATGACATCCCATTCTTAATCCATAGGGTTTAATATGGAGTTGGCACACCCTTTGCAGCTATAACAGCTTCAACTCTTCATGGAAGGCTTTCCGCAAGGTTTAGGAGTGTGTTTATGGGAATTTTTGACCATTCCTCTAGCCCTCTATGGTACGGTGTTGCCTCCAGGCAATTTTCTCCAGTCTATTTTAGTTTATTTTTAATAAAATGAAACACCAATTTACTGTTCAAACCTATCTCAGGGAAGAAGAACTCAAATACTAATCAATGAAAGTGCAAAAAAGTGGTCACATGACCCACAGGGGTCCATTTTGTGTCCTGTTTCAGCACATGTACACAGGTCACATGGCTCCATATTTTCTCCAATGAAAAGTGCATTTTTCACTAATTTCGGTCCAGTTAATCACCCACAAAAAATATGAGTCACCTTCACTTGTAAAAGAAGTATTTTCAAGAACTTTACATTATATATCATCAAATGTTTTAGAGTAAATGTGTGTAAAACTAAAACTGTGTTTCTTCAAGGCAACATTGTACCATAATGGACACACTAGGTTGGATTCAAATATAGTATATTTGTAAGGAAAAGAGTTAGAATTCTCTAAATATATTTGCATTTTTGCATGATTTTGTAATGCACTTATAAGAATAGTAATTCACATACTATAACTGCACATATTATGATCTGCACATTTTCTATAGCACTTAAAAAAGGCATAAAACACAACTGCCAGTTGATGAGGGTGAGGATGAGGTGTCATACTATAATGAGGAAGATGAGGTCATAGTGACAATCCAGCAGGGATAGAGTGAGGGTGAGATAGAAGATGGAGATGGAGATGAGGATGAAGATGGATATGATAACTTGATATGATGGTTTGGTAATACTTGTGTTCCACGATGGTACAGTGTTGCCTGAGAGCAACAGCTGAATTTGAAATGTTACTTTTTATTAAATATGAAATTTGTAATACATTAAAAACTGGATAAATGTGTTTTTTCAGGTGTCTGATTAAAGAAATTGATGTTTTCAATAAATATATTTCTTTTTTCTACATGAAAATGTCAAATGTTTCAGTTTGTCCGTTGTGGTACAATGTTGCCTTGAGGAAACAAACTTTTTAAAAATAAATAAATTAAAAAATTATGAATTTTTTTTATTGCTATTGTTATAGTGTCCAATTTTAAGCAGGAAAAACACCACAAATAATTTTTTCCTCATTGAAATCATATTGCGTACCATAGAGGGCTAGAAGCGCATTTGTGAGGTCAGGTCGCTCTAATTCATCCCAAAGGTGTTCTATCGGGTGCACAGTCATGTTGGAACAGGAAGGGGCCATCCCCAAACTGCTCTACAGTCCAGTGGCGGCGTGCTTTACACCACTGCATCCGACGCTTTGCATTGCACTTGGTGATGTAAGGCTTGGATGCAGCTGCTCGGCCATAGAAACCCATTCTATGAAGCTCTCTACGCACTGTTCTTGAGCTAATCTGAAGGCCACACAAAGTTTGGAGGTCTGTAGCTATTGACTCTGCAGAAAGTTGGTGACTTCTGCGCACTGTGCGCCTCAGCATGCGCTGACCCCACTCTGGGATTTTACGTGGCCTACCACTTCATGACTGAGTTGCTGTTGTTCCCAAATGATTCCGCACTGTACCACTAACAGTTGACTGTGGAATATTTAGTAGTGAGGAAAGGGTGAGGATAGGATGGCAACCTATCACGGTACCATGCTTGAATTCACTGAGCTCCTGAGAGCGACCCATTCTTTCACAAATGTTTGTAGAAGCAGTCTGCATGCCTAGGTGCTTGATTTTATACACCTGTGGCCATGGAAGTGATTGGAACACCTGAATTCAATGATTTGGAGGGGTGTCCCAATACTTTTGGCAATATAGTGTATTAGCAAATGCTGAGATATCATTAACTAAGATTAGTAACTAAGTATACATCACAATAAGAAAAGACTATCACAACTTCCGTTTCATCCTGACTTTAATACTAGCCTATTTAATACTTAAGAGTTTCTAAAACCAGTAAACACCACTAATAATATCCAGCCAGGAGATCATCAAAGCATCGTTTCCAGTTCTTTCCAAGACATGGAACTAGAATGTTCCTCATCTGCTACAAAACATGGCTCAAAATCATGCTCACATTCCTCTCCATTCCTGCTGGTCTGCTTAGACGGAGACCCTTTCCCATCAGTCTGCCTCAGAACCAGCTCATGCTGCTGCACTGTAAAAAACACAGTCTCTGTGTCATGAGGCGTGTAGCCAGGTAAGTTTCCTGAATGGTGGAGACGTGGTTGTCCTTTGCCCCCGATGGTCCCCAGCGGCAGGCCTTTAGTACCACTGACACTGAGACACACGCTCTGTGTGGTGGTGTGTGACATCATGCCTCCATAGTAGCCACTCCCACATCCCGCACTGCTGTTGACACGAGCCTTCTGCTTCAGGTCTAATGCAAGACTGCGCCTCAGCCATGCCTTCTTAACCTCTGCCTGCACCTGTTCATGATGGCATGATAGAGAGATATGAAAAGTGTGACCAAAAATGGGCTTAGAGACTGTTTACAAATAGGCTCTGACACACAAACTTAAAAGGTGATGTGTGTAATAATTTCTTCAATGTTAAAGTGCCCCTATTATGCTTTTATACCTTTCATGTAGTGTGTAATATAGCTGTTTGTAAATGTAAAATGTCTGCAAAGTTTTAAAAGATCAAAGTGCACGATAAATGGAGCATGATAAATAGATAAATTCCTGTCTTCCTGCACAAACCTAGGTTTGTAAAAACAAAAAAAAAGTGCATAATGCCACCATATGGACTTCATTGGCTACCCAGAAACAACATCTACTTTGGCCCGCCCTCAAACATTGTTGTAGCTGAAGCCTGGAATTTTTTTATTTGATTTGATTTATTAGACATAATAGTGAAAAATACACTCATTTGTCAAGGATAGCACAATAAAGTTTAAACAAAACTTATTTCCATTGTGGTCCTTGCTGTAAAGCACAACTTAACTCCTGGTGACAGGTTATAAAGGCATTGCATACTATTATGATTACAACACATTACAAACACACATTTCCAAAATTTACATCACAATTAATCATCCACCCAAAAACACTAATACAAATTCATCATAAAAACAACCTATCTAATAGCCAATTTTTAACTTCCATACTAAATCCAACCATATTTGACATACTCTTTACATCTAGAGGCAACTTATTCCACTCTTGCGCCCCTGAGTATTCGCAAGACCTACGACCGTACATTGTTTTAAAACGACATAATGTGATATCCATTAGATTCTGCCTAGTATAATAACAATGTTTCTCACATACCCTAGAAAAATACATATTAAAGTATGTAGGAGCTCTTTTATTAATTATCTTGTGTACCATCTTTAATTTAAGGTGTACAACTCTGCTTTCTATAGGTAACCACTTAACATGTCTAAAATGGGAAACATCAATATCTGTAAAACTATTTAAACCTAAAACCAACCGTATCAATTTATTTTGAGATTTCTGTAACTTGTCCAGCCATGCACAAGACAAATCAGACATCCAAGAAATACAAGCATACTCAAAATGGCATTGCACTAGACATGATGCAAGTACAAACCCGATTCCAAAAAAGTTGGGACACTGTACAAATTGTGAATAAAAAAGGAATGCAATAATTTACAAATCTCATAAACTTATATTTTATTCACAATAGAATATAGATAACATATCAAATGTTGAAAGTGAGACATTTTGAAATGTCATGCCAAATATTGGCTCATTTTGGATTTCATGAGAGCTACACTTTCCAAAAAAGTTGGGACAGGTAGCAATAAGAGGCCGGAAAAGTATATGTACATATAAGGAACAGCTGGAGGACCAATTTGCAACTTATTAGGTCAATTGGCAACATGATTGGGTATAAAAAGAGCCTCTCAGAGTGGCAGTGTCTCTCAGAAGTCAAGATGGGCCGAGGATCACCAATTCCCCCAATGCTGCGGCGAAAAATAGTGAAGCAATATCAGAAAGGAGTTTCTCAGAGAAAAATTGCAAAGAGTTTGAAGTTATCATCATCTACAGTGCATAATATCATCCAAAGATTCAGAGAATCTGGAACAATCTCTGTGCGTAAGGGTCAAGGCCGGAAAACCATACTGGATGCCCGTGATCTTCAGGCCCTTAGACGGCACTGCATCACATACAGGAATGCTACTGTAATGGAAATCACAACATGGGCTCAGGAATACTTCCAGAAAACATTGTCGGTGAACATAATCCACCGTGCCATTCGCCGTTGCCGGCTAAAACTCTATAGGTCAAAAAAGAAGCCATATCTAAACATGATCCAGAAGCACAGGCGTTTTCTCTGGGCCAAGGCTCATTTAAAATGGACTGTGGCAAAGTGGAAAACTGTTCTGTGGTCAGACGAATCAAAATTTGAAGTTCTTTTTGGAAAACTGGGACGCCATGTCATCCGGACTAAAGAGGACAAGGACAACCCAAGTTGTTATCAGCGCTCAGTTCAAAAGCCTGCATCTCTGATGGTATGGGGTTGCATGAGTGAGTGTGGCATGGGCAGCTTACACATCTGGAAAGGCACCATCAATGCTGAAAGGTATATCCAAGTTCTAGAACAACATATGCTCCCATCCAGACGTCGTCTCTTTCAGGGAAGACTTTGCATTTTCCAACATGAAAATGCCAGACCACATACTGCATCAATTACAACATCATGGCTGCGTAGAAGAAGGATCCGGGTACTGAAATGGCCAGCCTGCAGTCCAGATCTTTCACCCATAGAAAACATTTGGCGCATCATAAAGAGGAAGATGCAACAAGGAAGGCCTAAGACAGTTGAGCAACTAGAAGCCTGTATTAGATAAGAATGGGACAACATTCCTATTCCTAAACTTGAGCAACTTGTCTCCTCAGTCCCCAGACGTTTGCAGACTGTTATAAAAAGAAGAGGGGATGCCACACAGTGGTAAACATGGCCTTGTCCCAACTTTTTTGAGATGTGTTGATGCCATGAAATTTAAAATCAACTTATTTTTCCCCTTAAAATGATACATTTTCTCAGTTTAAACATTTGATACGTCATCTATGTTGTATTCTGAATAAAATATTGAAATTTGAAACTTCCACATCATTGCATTCTGTTTTTATTCACAATTTGTACAGTGTCCCAACTTTTTTGGAATCGGGTTTGTAATTTTAAATTATGCTTATCCAAAAAACTACCACATCTTGCAAGAAATTTTGTCCTAGCATTGACATTCCCTAACATTTTCATAGCCATACTTGCACCACTTAAATCATTGTCAAGAACACATTCTAGATAATTAACAGTGGTTCTATTTGATAATACACAGTCCCCTACCTTGATAGATAAGTTAGGAGCTTTGTTCAGTTTACTTTTAGATCCAAATAGTATTGATTTAGTTTTACCTAAATGCAATAAGAGTTTGTTTTCCGAGAGCCAGTCTCTTACTTTGCAAAGCTCCTCACCTAATATCTCTTGTATTTTGCCAACATCCTTGTCTGAAACCAGTAAAGCAGAGTCATCAGCATATAAAAATAAATTACAGTCACAAACAGCTTGCATATCATTTATGTATAAGAGAAATAAAAGGGGGCCTAAGACACTTCCCTGAGGAACTCCATTATTAATAATTGTTTCCTCAGAGATTATCCCATCAATTTCTACCCTTTGAACTCTCCCAGTTAAATAAGAGTTCAGCCAGGCTATGACCATACCTGAAAAACCCATGACACTTAATTTATCTAGCAATATTGAATGATTCACTGTGTCAAAAGCTTTTTGCAGATCCAAGAGTACCATTCCACACATTTTACCTCCATCAATTTGCTTTCTTATAAAATCTGTTAAATAAAGTAAAGAAGTATCAGTCGAATAAGATCTTCTAAAACCTGACTGAAAATCATAAATTAAACTATTATTGCACACATATTGATACATCTGTTTATACACAATCTTTTCTAATATTTTCGAAGCTACACTAAGAATCGAGACTAGACGGTAATTACCAGGATCATATCGATTACCTTTCTTGTACAATGGAATGATCTTTGCTATTTTCATGTCAGATGGGACTATACCTTTTTCTAAAGAAAGATTCACAATAAATGCAATAATTGGAGCTATAATATCTGCAGCATCTTTTAAAAATCTTGCTGGAATACCATCTAGCCCAGTTGACTTGGACACCTGAAGTTCTTCTAACATCTTAATAATTTCATCTACTGTAACTTTAGTAAAAACAAAAGAGTTAGGCGATATCCCTTTTTTTAAATAAAATCTCTTTACAAAATCTATTCCATAAAATCCCTTAGACAAAGGGAGTTTATCCAGTAAGCTCTTTGCAATTGTTGAAAAGAAAAGATTAAATTTATTAGCAACTTTACTTTTATCAAATTCAATCTTACCATCAACATCTAATCCTACTTTTGATGCTGTAACCTTCAATTTACCAATTGATTGAAACCTATTCAGCACTTTCCACAAAGATTTGGGATCTTCCTTGTTAATCTGAATTTGTTCTTCTATAAAAATTACTTTTAGCCACCTTTATAGTCTTCTGTCCTACATTTCTAAGTGCTTTAAACTTTTCATAATCCTCTTGCTTCTTAGTTCTCCTTAATATTGAGAGAGCTTTATTCCTATTTCTTAATAATTCAGTTATTTCCTGATTCATCCATGGACTGGATCTTTGCTTAACTCTCATCTGTCTAAGGGGGGCAATACTATCCACCACTTTGAGAAATAAAACTTTAAAATGTGTCCAAGCATTGTCAACTAATAAGATATTATAAATGTCATTCCAATTGACTCTTTTAAGTTGTTCCTTAAATAATTCAATGCTATAATTTTTTAATGATCTATTCCGTATTATTTTATGATTATTAAAATTTAATCTACTACGTTTCCTTGTACAGAAGATAATATAGTGATCACTGATGCCATATTCTATTACTCCTTTCTGAGCAATATGCTTCTCATCAGACACCAGAATAAGATCCATGGTACTTTCCCCGTTTTCCCAAACTCTCCTAGATTTGTTTATAGTTTGTGTTAAATTAAATAACTTACATAACGACTGCAGATAATTATAATTATCCCCATATTATTTTGCGTATATCAGTATTAAGTTCCCCCATAATAATACACTCTTTTGTCAAAGCATTATACTTATTTAAAACAAGATCAAGTCCTTCGTAAAAGTCTTTTTGACTTGGTGGACGATAACAAACTCCAAACAATATAGGTTTAGTCGCAGGAATTAACAAGTCCAAAAACAATAACTCATGTTCAACATTATTATCTAACACATTAAAATTTATGTCCGATCTAATAAAAATACAAACACCCCCTCCATGTCTATTGCGATCCTTCTTAATTACATTATCATTTTCTACACTAATTTCATTGTCACTTACTGACGAATCCAACCATGTTTCTGTTACGCAACAAATCCCCACTTTACAATTCTTAGGTAACCACCTTAATTCCTCAATCTTAGGTAATAAACTCCTTGTATTTAAATGCACAAAATGTAACCCTTTTGCATCAAAATAGTCTTCAAAAAAAAAAAAAAAAACGTCCGAACCACCTAATGCTGGAATTGGAAAGATCTCTCCAACCGCTGAATCCCCGACATCTTCTCCGCGCCGTTCCCCCAGTAACCCGTCATGCCAAAAGCCCATATCCAAACTGGACCCCGAATCCGACTCAGCACCCATCCCAGCCATGCCATCATCCATGCAAGGGTAAGGTATGTTATTAGACATGCTGATATTTGGCGCCATATCTCTGCTTGATGCTCGTACCTGTACAACAGCTATGTTTCGTTCAGCCAAGCATGATCCGGATTTCAAAACTCGACCCTTGTTCGAGCCAGGACAAACTACCCCATTAGGTCCTGGACAAGGGTGAATATCGCCTGACAATAACAAGCATAGGATGATAATGAATTTTCCAGCGTTGGGATGGTGTTTTGAGATGGAGGGCCTGGACGAGTGTAGATGTAAAAGGGAAAAAATAATACTCCAAAAGGCACCACGTCGCAACATTCTTCAGAGAAAAAATTAAAACGCTGCTTATTATCAGTAAAAGCTTCACTTAACGGACACAAATTATAAAAAAATAAGAAACGCCAGAACCAAAGTCACAATGCCAAATGCACCTGCCGCCATTCTACTGAAGAGTTTTGTTCATGTTGTCGACATGTTTTCTGTGCTGCAAAAGCAATCCATGCACTTCCAAAGTAGGAGGAATTGGGCTTGAATTGATACGGTAAAACTGACGTCATCGTTACTGTTTGTATTACTGTGTATCAACTGCTGAGGAAGCCTCTGGAGCAGATATGATATTGGAAATTCTGGAAATTCAATTATTATAACGGGCATTTTGTCTCCAACCCGCGCTGTAAGCTGTAGACCAATCACAACACACTGGGCCATCTGACCAATCAAAGCAGAGAAGGCTATCAGAAGGGAGTTTAGACACAAAATCATGAGCTTTTAAAATAGCATTTTAGGGGCACTTTTAAATTCCAATTTATATAAATAGTTTAACCAAATATTGAAATTCTGTACTTATTCACCCTAATGTTGATTTTCACACAGTTCTTTTCTATGCCATGAAAGTTAATGCAGGGAGGTTTTTAAGCAACAAAAATGTCCAAAAAATATAAATAAAGCAACTTGTGTAAGCTGTAAGCAGTATATGCACTTGTAGTGTACATCAAATTTTAAAGTATATTTTTAATAAACTGTACTTAGATAACATTAATTTTAAAAAAGGCCACTTACTGTAAGTGTACTTACAGAGAGTACACTTTCATGGCTAAGTTTCTTCTTTTACAAAGTGTAATTAACAATTAAATCTATTACTTTAAAGTACATTTTAAATCATTGTTTTAATAATCTTTTGTACGGTGGCTGAGAGAGCTCAACGCACTGCAAATGAAGAAAACACATGCAAATAGAAAAAACACCAGCAAATAAAGAAAACATCTTCATCTGTTTGACAACACATGCGTTGCAAAAGTTCACAACACATGCAAATACAGAAACGCGCTGCAAAAGTCCACAACACATGCAAATACAGAAACGCGCTGCAAAAGTCCACAACACATGCAAATACAAAAACGTGCTGCAAAAGTCCACAACACATGCAAATACAGAAACGCGCTGCAAATACTCACAACACATGCAAATACAGAAACGCGCTGCAAAAGTCCACAACACATGCAAATACAAAAACGTGCTGCAAAAGTCCACAACACATGCAAATACAGAAACGCGCTGCAAATACTCACAACACATGCAAATACAGAAACGCGCTGCAAAAGTCCACAACACATGCAAATAAAGAAACGCGCTGCAAAAGTTCACAACACATGCAAATACAGAAACGCGCTGCAAAAGTCCACAACACATGCAAATACAAAAACGCGCTGCAAAAGTCCACAACACATGCAAATACAGAAACGCGCTGCAAATACTCACAACACATGCAAATACAGAAACGCGCTGCAAAAGTCCACAACACATGCAAATAAAGAAACGCGCTGCAAAAGTTCACAACACATGCAAATACAGAAACGCGCTGCAAAAGTCCACAACACATGCAAATAAAGAAACGCGCTGCAAAAGTTCACAACACATGCAAATACAGAAACGCGCTGCAAAAGTCCACAACACATGCAAATACAAAAACGCGCTGCAAAAGTCCACAACACATGCAAATACAGAAACGCGCTGCAAATACTCACAACACATGCAAATACAGAAACGCGCTGCAAAAGTCCACAACACATGCAAATACAAAAACGCGCTGCAAATACTCACAACACATGCAAATACAGAAACGCGCTGCAAAAGTCCACAACACATGCAAATACAGAAACGCGCTGCAAAAGTCCACAACGCATGCAAATACAGAAACGCGCTGCAAATACTCACAATACATGCAAATAGAGAATTGCGCTGCAAAAGTCCACAACACATGCAAATAGAGAAACGCGCTGCAAATACTCACAACACATGCAAATACAGAAACGCGCTGCAAAAGTCCACAACACATGCAAATACAGAAACGCGCTGCAAAAGTCCACAACGCATGCAAATACAGAAACGCGCTGCAAATACTCACAATACATGCAAATAGAGAATTGCGCTGCAAAAGTCCACAACACATGCAAATACAGAAACGCGCTGCAAATACTCACAACACATGCAAATACAGAAACGCGCTGCAAAAGTCCACAACACATGCAAATACAGAAACGCGCTGCAAAAGTCCACAACACATGCAAATACAGAAACGCGCTGCAAATACTCACAACACATGCAAATAGAGAAACGCGCTGCAAATACTCACAACACATGCAAATACAGAAACGCCAGCAAAAGTCCACAACATACAAATACGCGCTGCAAATAGCACATACCAGGCCCGGCGATCTCAAGCCCCTTCTGCGATGATCTGAATGATGATGATGATGATAATGATGATGATGAGGCTACTTTTAAAATTAAATATACGCATAACCGACGCGCTGTAATAAGATTAGCTAACTCCTCATTTAAAAAAACAAAAAAACTTGTTTAACACCTACATCTCTTCTCATTTTTTTTTTAACTACGGGCCACAAGGGAAATATTAAGAAATAAATTAAGGTTAAATAGTGTTATCAGAACATGTTGAAGTAGAGCTCTCATCGTTGAGTTTTTAGTTTCATATTCTGCAGTGAATAATTAACTGGGATTTGAGACATAAAATCAAGTAAATTATAAAAAAATATATTATTTATTATTAATAATTTATTAATAATATTTTTTTAACGCAAAATAATACCCCCCAAATCGTTTGTCCTGGCGCCAGGACTGGCACAGACCACAAGGAAAGTGTTATAAGGGAACACCAACAAGTGACGTACCTGGCTGGGATCGTTCAATGTTTACTCTTCAGTGGTGTGCACCTGAAAGTTTTTTTTTGTTTATCTTAACATTCTGATTGTATTATGAGCAGGCCTATTTGCAGCGCGTTTTTTTTATTTGCATGTGTTGTGAACTTTTTCAGCACATGTGTTGTCAAACTGATGAAGATGTTTTCTTTATTTGCTGGTGTTTTTTTCTATTTGCATGTGTTTTCTTCAGTTGTAGCGCGTTGAGCTCTCTCAGCCACCGTACTTTTGTCATGCTTTAAGGGTGTAGACTTTTTTGATGTGTAGACTAACATACTAAAGCACATGCAAAGAACAATGATTACAATTATAACTGTAGTGTTATTCAATTTAATATATTTATAGTTAATATATTAATATAAGTTAATATATTTGAAATGTAAACAGTAAGCACTCCAAAGTTAGCAAATTGCATTTACTATAAATTTGAACTATTAAATTGCAATTAAGTGCCAGAAAACATTACATTTAGTTTGCACTTAAGTATATCCTTAAGTATATTATTTTTGTAATAAGTACTCTTTTAAAATATATGCTAAAGTGTGCTTTTTTTTTACAAGGGAAGAACTGCGTGAAACTTCTTCAAATATCAAAATCAGAAGGAAAAAAGACACGAGTTTGGAAACATTTTAAATTTCTGGGTGAGCGATGCCTTTAAATATACAGATACAATTATAAGCCGTTTGTTGGTTGATTCGCCCAAAAATTGTAAATACTGTGGTCCTATCAAAACTCTGTTATCTTTGTTTGTTTGAGCTTCCAAACAGCCTGACACAGCAACATTAGCTGAACCAATGGTTTGAGTTTGGGTAGCACTGAACAACCAATGGCAGACATGTGTAGTGTTATGGAAACCTGTTACAATTACAATTACTAAAGTGTCAAAAACTCACCTCCCCATTGCAGAAGCAGTAAATAAATGCCACAAAGAAACCCTGAGGAAATAAAATTCATCATAAAGGAAAAGCACAATTTTTTTTCATGTGTCCTAACCAGGAGCAATATGAAAGGTTCCAGCAACAAGTCATTTGTCTTTCCACACTAAAAGCAGAAAAGCTGTGTTACATGACATAATCACAACCAATCAGCATATATTATGCTTAATGTACAGCTGTGTGGAGTGGAAATTTGGAGGGTCTACACAGTGCAATGGCACAAAAATAATTTAAACCATTCAAGGCCACCAATTTTGCTGTACTAGCCCTAACTAGTAGCCGTTTATTATTTAACTGCAGTGCCCAACTTGCAGTTAGTGGCATATAGTGTGTGAGTTTCCACTCTTATTGGAAGATGTTTTTTTCTCTTTATTGCATTGCCAATTGTGTCTGTTTACTCAAATCGCCAATTCTCATTGAAAATGAATGATTTCTGGTTGCCTTGTCGCTGAAATTATAAATAATCGTCACATACTGTAACCCATTTACAGACTATTCTATTTTTTATTTTTAATTCAAATGTAATGTCCTTCATATGTTCTTTATTTCAGATTATAGGTTCAAAACTACCTTGGGCAAAACTCAACAGGTCAAAGAAAAAAAACTGGCATATACCTGTGAGGAGTTGAAGAGCATCTCATAATGCATCTGAATCTGCCACAGCAGACCTGTGACGTCAGTGTATGGAAGAGCCATAAACAGCATGTAATGAACTCCAAACAGCGGCATCAGCACCAGGGTTGACTTCAGCAGCTTCCTACAGGCCACAGCAAACCAATCACTACAAATCGTGTGTGTGTGTGTACAGGTATTTGTACAGGACACAAATGTGTATAATGACATGGGTATTACAACATAAACCAAATGGCTTAAAAACGTACTAAACTGTTTTTTTTTTTATTCAAAAAATGCCAACAGTTTTGTGTGCTGGGTCGGTTTTTTGGTAGGGTTAGTGTAGGGGAATCGAATACATGGTTTGTACAGTATAAAAACCATTACGCCTATGGAGAGTTCCCGTAAACCACATATTCAAGAATGTGTGTGTGTGTGTGTTTAGTAATTTATAACCTGTACTGCTGTCTAGGGTCCAGTTTTCCTGTGTTTGTTTCCCACAACTTAGAGGCCAAAACCCTGATGATATTGAGGAAGAGGAAGAAGTTTACCTAGATGAAGAATTATGAGGAACATAAGTGACAGATATGTGTGCATTAAGACGTAACAAGTGTTTATAAAATATGGATGATATATTTTGTATTTTATAAAGTACAGAGTTTTGTTATTGCATATCACATTTAAATATTTAAATTATTTGTATAATTTATTGGAGAAAATAAATCTTACAACAATGGCTGCCAGGATTGGTACTTGATAGATCCATTTCAGGTTGCCTGCGCTTATATCCCAGCACCTAGAAATGCAGAAATTCAACCTTCAGTGCTTCAGAAAGTATTCACAATCATCAATTATTTTCCATTTTACTGGGTTGTAATGTGAAATTAATATTTCATTGAATATTTCAATCAGCAGCAGTCAGGTGGTACAAGTAAGAGCTCTGTAAGTTGTTTACGTTCATTATTATTGTAATGTTATGTGCTTTGAGACATGAGGTAATTTAATGCAGTCTGTCGTAATGATTTGCAGACTCTGCTCTGCTGTGTGCATTAATGTGTTTTGGAGGAGGCGTGGCTTTGGAGACACTCTGAAGGGAGGGTGGGATCTTATGCTTTCAAAGCTAGCTTGCTAATGCTAGCCTCTCTGAAATTTTCCCTACCCTACCTTTAACGAGTTATATTGTGATAACTACTGGTAATATTTTAGAAGGGCTGCTGTGACAAGCAGGGCGGGCGAGAGCCGTGAGAGAACGGTGCGAGGCCGGTAGCGTTATTGCAAATGAGCGTTACCTCACACCGGTCTCGTATCTCTCACGGAGGAGCTACGGAAGCATAAAAGGAGGAATGACGACAGTGAAGTACGAGAGAGGACCAGGCCTGGACTTTTACGTTGTGTTTTGTTTATGTTTTATTATGTGCGTGTGGCAGTGTCCGTGAGGAGGCTGCCGTTTTTACTTTCATTTTGTGTTTAGTTGTTTGAACGTTCGCCGGTTCCCGCCTCCTTCTTCCCATAACAACAAACTTTGTTACAGCTGCATACACCTTACATTTTGCCGAAAGATTATGAAGTCATTCTTTTTTTTTTTTTTTTACTCAGGAATAACTTGCACTAAAAAGGTGTGCGTAATAATAACAGGAATGTGTATAAGGAACATTTATTCATCAATCCATCCATTCTCCAAACCGCTTTATACTCTGCAGTGTCTTGGGGATGCTGGAGCCTATGCCAATATCTCGGGCCACAGGCAGGACACACCCTGGACAAATGGCCAGTCCATCACATGGCTCACACACAGACACACATACACACATTTGCACTCTCATTCACACCTATGGACAATTTAGTGTCTCCAATTCACCTATGCTGCATGTTTTTGGATTGTGGGGTAATGTTCATTCATGTTTATTGATAGTTCACCCAAAAATTTAAATTCTGTCTTCATCTACTCACCCACATGTCATTCTAAACCCATAAGACTTTTGTTAATCTTCAAAACACAAATTAGGATATTTTTAAAGAACCCTGAGAGGTTTCTGTCCCTGTATTGAAAGTCCAGGAAACCAAAACTTCAAGAAGAAGTTCCAAAAAGGCGTTATAAAATGAATCCATATGATTTGAGAGGTTTAATCCAGTCTTGTGAAGAGATACATGATTTAACATAGGCTTTTATTTACATCTAAACAATGATCGACACACATACAAAGAGCTTGTCACATACTGTATGGTAAACAAGGAAGCTCAAACGTGTGTGTGATGCACAAGATCCAGTGAGGTTTATTCTAACATGTAACGTACACACAAGCTTCCGCATTTACCATATACGATGCACTCTATCTTCCCCGGTTTCACAAACAAGGCTTAAGCCTAGTCCCAGACTAAAATGCATGTTTGAGCTGTTTTAACTGAAAGCAACTTGCACTGACATATCTCAAAATATGTCACTGCTATTGTTTTGTCTCAAGACGCTCATCAGTAATGTTTTTTCTAAGGCAGGTTTATTATTGAACTAAAGTCTAATCCTGGTTTAATCTATGCCCTGTCTGTGAAACCAGGCCTATGTATGTGTGTTTACGTGAATAAAAAATTAAATTAAATCTGTTCATCATATAAAGTGATCATATCTGTTCACAAGACTTGGATTAAACCACTCAATTCATATGGATTAGTTTTACAATGCCTTTCTGACCTTTTTGGATCTGGTTTTGTTACCTGGGCTGTATTTCCCGATAACATTGTCTCTTGCGCTACAAAGACTCTAAAAGTATAACTTAACTAAAGGTATAGCCTACCATTTCTAGGCGTGTTCCCCGAACTATATTTTAGGAGGTTGCTTAAAGTATACCTTCTTAAGTGCGATGTTGGCAGGTGCTGTCCGTGGTGGTAGTGCTCATTTGGTTTATCAATGGCTAAAAAATCGATTATTCACTCTATGCAGCGGCTGCATTATGTGAGAAAGCGGTGTTTTTTATAATAGAAGCACTTCAGAAATAGTTGAAATTGCATTTATCAGGACTCGTGAGATCTTATAAATATAATCCAAATTGCAAACCAAATATATATCTGTGGATATTTTATATAATTTTGAAATGATTGTGTGAACCTCTCATGCCCAAACGTATTATGAATCAACCCACTACACTAACTGGCAGTATGCCATTTATATTATCATAATATATTTTGCCATAGTCTTCATTTATTTCACAAGCAGGGTTAATTGCCCGCATCACATTATTGGTGTAAATCACTAATTTCTGTTATTGGATGACCTACTCAATAAAGGTGCAACACACGAAACATAATCAACAGCTACTATAGCGGAGAAAAAAGAAAGAAAGAGAAGAGCCGCCAGCAGCTGAATTTCGGGGCTGTGCTCCGTCGGGTTTGTCTTGACAAAAAAGGACCAACAAGATCTAAAAGCTGCTGAAAGCATGGTAGCCAGGGGACTAAAGTTTTCACAGATGAAATAGTGCACATAGAAATGGCTCCGCGGACGGCGCCGTCTTTGATTTAGCACAACTATTCGTTGTATCGCCACCATAGTTTGACCAAACTCCCCTCCACAATTAGTCCCTTTAAATAGACTCCATAATGGTTTGCCAGCTGATGTACCTTTGGATAATATAATTAAAAAGCTAACAACCATCAGTATAATGACAATTGTATTATTTGCATGAAAGCACTTCAGTTAGCAGAATTATATTCGTATAGACTGAGATGTAAAGAAACAGTGGTGGCCACTATCGGAATGAACTGTCAGCAGTGATAAGGTATAGCTAAGAGTGGTCCAGACCAACCTTACGAACAAATGACTTACTGAAGGCATACTTAACTAAGATCGTTTCGGGAAACATGTATTAACGTTAAGGTACACCTTAAGGTATAACTTAAGAATGACGTAGTGTTAAGATGGTTTTGGGAAATCCAGCCCTGGACTTTGAATGCAGGGGACAGAAACCTCTCGGTTTCATTAAAAATATCTTAATTAGTTTTTCTGAGGTTAAAGTCTTATGGGTTTGGAATGACATGAGGGTGAGTAGTAAATGATGATTTTTTTTGATGAACTATCCCCTTAAGAAAACATGTTAAAGGGATGAACATGAACATGAACAAAAACATGAACTTTATTGCTTGATCGCACCATAAATCATAAATGTTGACTTCATAGGTTCAGCCAGAGACTATTTTTAGAAAGGCTGACATATGGTCATGTCTGGAATTTGCTAAAAACCATGCGACAAAACCTAGACCTTTTGGTAGAAAATTTTGTGGTTTGATGGGCCCTATTTGGCCTAAAAGCGAAGTGCTATGTTTGCCCCAAGCCAAACAAAGCTCAACACCCAGGTGATCATCCATTCACCCATCCATTCTCCAAACCGCTTGTTCTATGTAGGGTCATGGGGATGCTGGAGCCTATCCAAGCATCTCATGCCAAACGCAGGGAACAGGTGATCATGTGGAATTTATTCCAAGATGTTAACATTTACCAGAAACCTTATACAAAAACAAATACACAAATAAACCTACTGTGTGTCTGCCAGGGACGCTCGGGCACTGACCCATATGGATACAAACACTGCAGGTATCCCTATGAAAGAGAAAGCAAGATAGAACGAAACAGGACGTTAATGAAAAAAAACCATCTACATATTTCTTTTCACCCTCAAGATCATAATGGATTGCTCGACAAATATTATCATCAATTGCTATCTTCAAACCAAAAGTGACTCACCCCAGCCTATGATTGTTAAAGCCCACAGACAGTTCTTATCAGACAGGAAGGCCATGAAGATCAGACTATGCAAGTACAGACCCTCCACCAGGATCCAATAGTGATTGGTTGCCAAGAGATACAGGAAGAGGGTCACAGCAACCTTGCAGCCCACCTGATAAACACACAGACCAATAAAACTGATGTTGGGCATTGAAGCATTAATTATGTATTCATGTACAAATGTGTTTTTGTGAGTACCATATAGGATCTTTGTCCAGCTGCCCCATCCTCTAGTTTGCCGTCATCTGTGACGGTGTAAAGAACGGCGTCTTTCACAAATATACTGATTGCTCTGCATATGAATGAGGTGAAGAGGTGGATGTGGATGTAGTTACGGGTGCAATGGAGACGTCTGGAGAAAAAAAGAAACACAGAAAAGAAAAGAATCTTGACTTTGAAGTTTGATTAATTTCAGTGTCTCATAGATCACATTACAATGCATCCGGATTACATTCATATATACTACACATATATAGAGCATACTGATTTAGCGGTTGCGAAATCAAATGTAGTGCCTACGCTATTTTGCGATTTCTGACGCATCTAGTGTCTTTTTGTGTGTTATGAGTAACTGTATCATTTACGCTTTTAACGATTCATTAAAAACAATTTAAATTAAAATATCTATCTTTTATAAAAATTTGTGACTACATAGAGTGTTTAAGCTAGCCTAGAAATCTAGACGCACCCTAGCGGCAGCAAATCTAATTTGCAGCCAGGGCGTCTAGCAACTCTCCGTTGGCTTGCGAGCTGGAAAAACCAAACTCTGGTCAGGCCAATCACATCGTGTATAGAGTCGGTGGGTGGGCTTAACATAATGATGGCAGAGTTGTGACGGTTCTGCGTGCTACTAGAAAACAAAGAAGCTGGCGACTCTGGAAGACTTGAAATTAAGCTTTTCTTTGAGAAAAGAACAAAGAACGGCACTGAAGTCATTCTTAAAAAAGGAAGATGTGTTCTGAGTTTTGCCGACCGGATACGGCAAAAGTTTAATCTATCAACTAGCTCCGCTTCACCTTCTTCGTTGCTCTGGTTAATTATAGCGCTATCCTATTGCGTGCAGAGGGACTTTGAAAGACAACCGTTTATCCCGCCCCCCGGATTGAGCCCTGCCAACGGTGTGTTCCCAGACCCAACTTCATCTTGATGTGGGTCTGGCTTGTCAGGATATGTTTAAGCATCATTAACTATAGAAATAAGACAAATTCACAAATTAAATGCAATTAAGTGTAACCCTTTATTTTAAGGTGGCTTAGTTACATTGTACTTACTCAAATAAGTACTGAGTAATATTAATTACCTATGTACTTACTACATACTTATGTACTTACTAATTACGTTTAAGGTTAGGGTTTGGTTTAGGGTTAGTTACTTGTAATTATGCATAATTTACTGTTATTACTATAGAAAGTACATGTAGGAACATGTAACTACATCACCTTAAAATAAATGGTTACCTAATTATGTTTTAATAATGTGCTTTACAGAAGTACACTTATTTTAATGTGTTGACTAACATAATAAAGCACATGTAAAGTACTTTAACTGTAGTGTGTCATTGAATATTGCATTTAAATTTTATTTTAAATGTACTAAATTGCAACTTCATTACAATTGTACAATTATAAGTTTAAAGTAGAACTTACATAATTACATTAAAATATATTTAAGTTTAAAATATATTTAAGTTTAGAATAAATGCTTGTCATTTGGCAGTACACTTTAACCATATTTCAAAGTCAGTGGAAAAGCAAGTATATATATATATATATATATATATATATACACTTAATCTGTTTTTTTTTAAGTGTCAGAAAACATTACATTTAGTTCTCACGTAAGTACATTCCTTTAAAGTATATTATTTCCATAATAAGTACTGGTATAGTAAAGTGCATGTGCTTCTTTTTCACAAGGGTTCTGCATGGGTAAACTGCAAAAAGCTATTCTATTCTATTCTATTCTATTCTATTCCCTAGAGGAATAGAGGACCTGCTGACTGTCTAATCAGATCATAGCAAAGATATTTCAGCTAGTGAACATAAGTCCGTCTGTACACATGGTTATCACATGTATGTAGATAGGCATCAAGGCACCACACACACATGAACATGAATCAGACACTGTCTGAGGGGACATGGTTTGTAAAGTGTTTACTGTCTTGGATATACTCATTGCTACTCTTTTATTTAAAAACATGAAATTTGTCTTGCTGAAATGTTCATTTTGCACTTACTTGAAATAGCAAAGGATAAAGACAGCCACCAGTAACGCTGCCAGTGATATGGAGTATCCAATAGTGTACATGAGGTAAAGACGCTCAAAGACTTCCTAAATAAACACAGCAAAATAGTACACAATAGTATAGAATTTTGTACATGTTAATGTCTATATATTTCAGTCTATGTTCTTGTTTAGACCTTTAGACAAAAAAAAAAATCACCAAACTAAATAGCCTACATTTTCTGTGTTACTATGTGGATGTTTCTGCATGGTTGCTACTGTAGGTGGTTAGTTACTGACCCATGTAAAATAAATCCATGTCGAAGTCTCAATGATATTCTGGTCTATAGATATGGTTCAGTCTTTTCTTTAATTGAATATATAGATTTCACCCAATTTGCTAATCTGCCAGGTGAAAAAATTCTATTCATTCAGAAAATGGCAGTCAATCAGTTACTTTCTGAAGTTTAATACTTACTGTTAGGGATTTGTTCAAATCACTCTCTAAGTATGCGTAATAGTAATGTATGCCACCAAGATTATAGATTATAGCTGCCTAGGAGTTATGAAAAATGCACACACCTCCTGATTGCTGTGGTTAGTGTGCAGGTAAGTGGTGCATTCTGTGTAGTTGGCCCATGTCCGGTTTATAGTGGATACCTGCTCCCAGTTACCGGATTCATCACAGTGGCGATATGCATGTCCTAAGATGCATTTAAAACAGACATGCTTAATTCTTAAGCAGCATATAAATAGGTACACCAAAAAGTATGAACCTCTGAGAGCATTTCATCATACAGCTATTTTGTGTACTCTTACAAAAAAGAAGTCTATTCGATTATTGCTATTAGTATACTTCTTTTAATCTAAAAAAGTAAGAGAGTAGCTATACTTTCAGCCTATTTTTTATGTATCAGAAAAAAATATATATACTTAAGTGTACTTGGCTTATACTGAAAAGTCAAAGGATATTTGGTCTAAGAAAAGTATAAATAAGTACTCTAAGTATACTTGGCGTGTAGTTGTGCTTACTCTTTTTTGATAGCATAGCCTGTTAAATACATTTTTAACACATATTGGCTTCTTTGAAGTAGTACTCCAGCATACGTTTTATATACAGTGCCATCTGATGAACTTACATGTTCAAGTTTATAGTAACAAGTCAGCTTTCCGGTGGAATAGTAATCCACTGCAAAAATTCAATGCAGTGTACATACAGTTAACTTCAAGTCTACTTAGAGTACAGTATAAAAATAATACCGAAATAGGAGTAGTATACAAGTAGTTGTACCAAGTAGTATACTTAAAGTGCAAAAATAATTTATAAGTAGTCAACTATAAGTACAACCCCATTTCCAGAAACGTTGGGACATTTTGTAAAGTGCACAAAAATCTGTGATCTGATAATTCTCTTGAACCTCCAAAGTTTTCACTTACCAAATTAATTGTATTTTGTAAATATAAACAAATTTTAATGGCTTCAACACACTCCAAAAAAGTTGGGACAGAGACTAAATAAAAGGAGAATCAGACAAGAGCAGCTGTCTTGTATCAGATTGGATCGGGCAACAGTTCCACTCGCAGAACTGCAACAACTAGTACCCTCAATTCACAAACATTTAAAAAGTGTAATTAAAGGGAAAGGTGATGTGACAGTGGTAAACATGCCTCTGCACCAACTTTTTTGGAGCATATTGCAACCATCAAAATAAAAATGTGTTTATGTTTAGAAAATACAATTAAGTTGGTCAGTGAAAATCTTTTCTTTATACTTTTGTCAGTTAAATAAAGTTTAAAGAGAATTCCAACTTTTCTTGAAATGGGGCTGTAGGTTAAGTTTCAAGCATACTTCCATATAAAAACTATTAAACTAGACATTTTCTGAGAGTTAAAAAGTGGGCTAGAAGTATAGCTATCAAACTAACAGTATACCTATAAGTGTAGTACTGTTCACAGTGTAGTTGCAATACAAAAGAACTAGTTGTGTACTCAAAGTTTACATAAGGGTATGCTTTTATAAACTAAATGTGAGCCTGTTTAGCCCTAGAAGTATTGAAATTGTTCAGTTACAAGTATACTACGAGTACATTGATTTTAGTATGTAACAAGTATACTCGGGAAATATAACTGAAATTTACTGAAGTTTAATTAATTTAATTTAATTGTAAAATATGTTTTTACTTGTATGGGTATGTAAATTCTCAGTGTTAAAATAATTCCTCCTCTCTCAGCTTAATATACAGAGTAATATAAGTAAAAGAAATGACATACTTCAGTTTCAGAGTAGGGGGTAATGCATTACAAGTAACGTGAGTTACGTAATCAGATTACTTTTTTTCAAGTAAGTAGTAAAGTAACGCAAGTTATTTTGTTTTCCCATTTACTGAGTGTTGGGAGAAATGGGGAGTAAGTGCAGAGGCATTGTGTGCGCTGTGTGAACATGATGGTTATTGTAGTTCTTGACTAAATGTGAGCATGCGTTTACTCATCTCACTTGCATAAAAACAGATTCATTATTCCTCAAAATGAATAAAAACTGTGAAATGCAAACTCAGAATATTACACAAACCTGCAATAATTAAATGTTAAATAACACAAATATACTGTTATTATGTATTATGTATTTAATCTTACTTACTAACAATGTCTTTGCTGCTGACCGATGATCCAATTAAACCATTCGAATAAGCAAAAATTACTTTAGTTAAGTATGTGTTTTTTTTTTTTTTTTGCTGAAGTATGTGTTTTTCTTCTCTTGAATCCTATTCTTCTACAATCCAGAACGGCAGCATATCTGAAAGGTTTGTTTGAGCTGCGCCTCTACTGTACAGGCTTGAATTTGCATTTCCTTCCGCCTGAGGCTTTTTCGTTTCTTGGGGCCAGATTTACTAAACAGGGCAAATTAGCGTGAAAGCGCAATTCCAAAAAAGCGCCGATGGGAGTGGAAAATTCTGTGCGTGATCTACTGACGACACAAATTAAAGAACACAGACGCAGACGGATAATTTCCATAATGACCAACGTAATTTACCAGTTAGCGCTGGTTTAAGATCTGTTTTTTGGGGGGCGGTAAATAATGGTGCAAATACCAGTAAATTGACGAGTGCAAACCTTTGTAAATCACCTCGCATGATTCATTTAAATACTCTCCTCCCATAGATTTTGCGTCTGAAAGGCAAACTCCTACAAATGCAATAAGGTCCACCCTGTCCACGCCTTTTCAGAGCTATTTTTTCACTGCATGTCATTAGTAAATCCTGACAGTAGTTTTTTAACGCTAAAAGAGGGTTTGCGTTGGCGCAAACTGTTAGTAAATCTGGCCTTTGGTGTGAATGGACTTTTACATTTACCAAAAATACTGCAGAATTTTTGTGTTATTAAAAACATGCAAGTCTAGCCTGGTCGAGAAAAAAGTAAAAGTAAAAAGCAAAAGGAACGCAACACTTACTTTCCATAAAGTAACTAAGTAGCGCAATTAGTTATGTTTTTGGGGAGTAATACAATATTGTAATGCATTGCTTTCCCAACACTGCAGCTTAAATTTGATTTAGTTCAGGTTGGTTTAGCATACCTCTGTGATTGAAGTCATAGATGTACTCAGGACACAGAACTGCAACCATCTGACTGGGTTTTCCTGCGGGCCAACAAATGATCCCATCCCACTCAGGAACACAGTAATCCTCTGACAATACACAAAAATATCAGATTCATATGTTTTACAAGTTCAATACTTCTATTTTTAACACAAAATATATGGAATCAAATTATTCTCCAACAAAATGTTTGAAGGTGACAGGTCAAATTAATCTCTTCAATATGAATCCTGAATCTTTTCTCATAACCAAACAGCAGTGGATCTACATTCATTCCACAGTTCTGGGTATGTTCGTATCCAGATAAAGAGACTCATCACTATGAATAACAAAGGAATCTGAGCTCAAATCAATATGGCTTATCCTAATATCTTGCTATAAACAGGGCCCCAGTCTAATTTGATCCTGCTGTCTTCAGGAAATTGGATCTGTAGCGTTAGGAAGATACATGCCTTTGATTGCTTCAGTAACTGTTAGTTTGTCACAGCTATTTTTGTTAGCTTTATATTATGCCAAATTACACATTTAATTGATAAGGTAGAATTTTTTTTTCCTCCTGTTTTATCATTCACCTGGTGAAAGTCTGATTGCTTTAAAATTAATACCTTAATTTGAGGTGTCAAAGATTAATACTTAGGGTTAGGGGTGTTGCTAACAATTATGACACTGTATAACAGCCATATACTCACACAAAAATTATATTATAATACCTCTGACCACATCTAACTGTGCACGGATGTTTCTCTCACACCTCGCACGTGCACCAATCAGAAGAAAGATCTGTTCATCTCTGGTGAGGACATCATCAGAATCAATCTGTAAAAAGAACAACAGAGCAACAGCACAGTATCATCATCAACATATCTTTATCTGTGATTCTGAGATTTGTAGTGGTTTTTTTTTTTTTGTATTTCAATGTCTACATTTTCTAGATAAAATTAATTTTATAAAAAACATTTTTAAATTATGTAGATGGAAAAAAAACAATGGTTGTTTCCTGAACTTTCGGCACTTTTACTGCATGGTGTTATTTTAAATAGCCTACAACTAACAGATTTCAACCTTTTTCTTTTTGTTAATCCTAGTGAAAAATAACTGTGCTTAACTGATTGAATGTGCACTTGTAGTATTTAAAAAAAAAAAAAAAAACTTTGCTTGCAGATAATATAATATTAATAAAATAAAAGGCCACTTAAGTGTACTTAAAGAGAGTTTCTTAACACACTTAAATGCACTTTTAAAAAGTCCTCTTTACAATAATGTCAAATAAAGAAATACACTTATTTTGATCTGTTGAATAACATACTTAAGCACATAAAGCACTTGATGATAATTTGTAGTTATTTGATATTACATTTAAAGTAAATATGTTAAGTGTACTAAACTGTCTCTTTTTCATTGCAAATGTGAAATAGAAATGACATTAAATTATATTTTAGTTGACCATAAATGCTTGTCAGCACTGTGACAAGCAGGGTGGTCGAGAGCTGTGAGAGAGCAGCGCGAGGCTGGTGGCGTGATTGCAGATGAGCGTCACCTGCGCATCTCGAATCCTCTCACGGAGGAGCTCGGAAGCATAAAAGGAGGAGTGACGACAGTGAAGGACAAGAGAGGACCAGGCCTGGACTTAATGTTGTGTTTTGTTTACGTTTTTTTATTTGTGTGCACGGCAGTTGTCCGTGAGGAAGCTGCCGTTTTTACTTTCAGTTTGTTTATTTATTTATTAAAGTTGTTAAACGTTTGCTGGTTCCCACCTCCTTCTTCCCATAACAACGAACCTTGTGACATTGGTGCCAAAACCCGGGAGGAAGGAGGGACATGTTGTCAGAGAGTCCTCGCTGCTGAGGGGGATCGTGGTGCTGAGGAGGTCGGGCAGCGCGGAAGAGGGAAGACCGTGGGTGGCTGCCCGAGGCGGTGGTGCTGGAGTGAGTGAAGACCAGGTGGGACGGAGAGCTCGCTGCCGTGCTCCTGGGTCGAGGTGGGGTGGCTGCCGTCTGAGAGGGAGCGGAGGAGTCGCCGGCGTTTGCCGTGGGCCGGAGCCTGCTGCCATCCGCCATGATGGGGAGGAGCAGGGAACATGGGACTCGCTGCCGGCTGCCCTCAGCTGGAGGAGCCATCGTCGGCCGGCAGGAGGCGGAGGAGTGTCGCGCCAACCACCGAGCGTCTAGGAAGAGCCTCTAGGTTGGTTGAGGACCGTCGCTCCTTGTGCTTCCGTCTCCTTTTCTCTCGTCTCGTCTGTCCTTACCTGCAGGTGCTGCGGCCGCCGAGACTGGCCCCGGGGGGGAATAGAGCGCAGTCTTGTGGGTTCCCCCCCAGCCTCCGAAGGGAGATGGAGGTATGTGACAAGCAGGGCGGGCGACAGCCGTGAGAGAGTCGTGAGGCGTGATTGCAGATGAGCGTCACCTGCGCGTCACACCGGTCTCAAATCCTCTCACGGAGGAGCTCGGAAGCATAAAAGGAGGAGCGACGACAGTGAAGGATGAGAGAGGACCAGGCCTGGGGCCTGTACCATGATGGTAGTTTAACAAACTCAGGGTTACAGGATTAGCTTCGAGTTGACAAAACCAAACCAATCTATTCAGGCTTTGTTGGTCCCATGATGCTGATCATCAGCTTTCTCTGTCAACTCAGGCTTTGATCCCGAGTTTAGGCATTTAGCTGTGACGTCAGTAGTGAACAGCCAATCACATGCTGTGGATCAGTGAAACTGAGATTTACTTCTCGCGAGAAAAGCAGTGAGATTAATTTCTCTCTTCTGCAGAATATTACATGATTGAAAAATATTAATAATTTAAACAAATTTACACAGCAAGAAGAAAAGAGCTGTCTATGAAAGAGGACAACTTAAAGAAAAATCTTACTACGTCAATGCAAGTAAAAGTTATGAAGTTAGTTTAGTTGATATATAGAGAGAATTGAACATTTAAGCTCACACGTAGTAATTTTTATAGCTTTATTGATTTTAAAGCTTATTTGTATGACCTTTATATAGGCTATTTATATTAATTTTAACTAAGTGCCTATTAATGATTGATTAACTAAAATGATACATGTGTAATTGATTAAGGGTATGATAATTACATAAATGATATCTAAATCATTCCAAATTATTATTATTATAAATAAGCATTGTTAAAAGCCAGACGCTTTAGTCTTTAAAAACCTATGTAGGGGCCTTTAATTTGGAGTAGAAACAGGGGGAGTGACTTTATTGCATCAGAGGTGTGTCACTTTGCTGACAGCTGATTGGTCCAATTTCAGTTTGAGATCTCTTATCCAGAACATATAACCTGTCCTGGAGCAGGTTAGCCGTGGAGCGTAAGTTACTATGGAGATGAACACTGCTAAAAGTCAAACCACTTTAATGGTACCTAAAACCCAGAATTGGCACAAACTAAGCTTAAACATATCTGGTTAGCCAGCTAAACCGGCTTCATGGTATAGGCCCCTGGGGTGTATTCCAGAAAGCAGGTTATGTGACATACCTGGGTATGTTTAAGGTTAAGTAAGCGGATAACCTCAACTTTCGGTTCCAAAAACTGAGGTAACTTTCAGGGTATGTAAGTAGCCATAGCAACTCACTCTCTGAACATGTTCCAGGGTTAGTTTGATTAAGAGGTATTCAGACGCATTATATAATTAATATAATTATATTAATATAACCAAATGTATTATATAGTTACAGTTATATAATATACACTATTATATATTAATTCTAAATCATTATTATAACAAGGTAATGTTTAAATGTTAATTCAATTAAAATATATTTATTATTTATTTTATTGTCATCTCACACACGGATCTGCATTCAATTAATTATCAAACAAACAATATAATTTTTTTAAAGATTACTTATTAAACGAAAAGATTGAAAAAATGATTGGACAACCACCAAATAGGTGGCGACGTGCACTAAGTAGGTTATGTAAATCACCATTAAACAAAAGAAGAAGAGGAAGTAGAATGGCGCGCTTTTTCTTAGCGTCTGTTTCCATGGTGAATCATCGATTTGTTGATCTGTTGAAAATGTCTTGTGTGTTAACCGGGAACATACTCTGAGTTGTCTGAACTTACTCCGGGACTCGTTTTTGGAACCAGCATACCTCGAGTAAGCAAGGTTTGGGTTAATCAACCGAGAGTTCAAGGTATATGTGATGGTAAGTTAACCTTGCTTTCTGGAATACCCCCCTGGACTTCATGTTGTGTTTTGTTTACGTTTTATTATGTGTGTGTGTGCGGCAGTCGTCCGTGAGGAGGCTGCCGTTTTTACTTTCAGTTTGTTTATTTATTTATTAAAGTTGTTAAACGTTTGCCGGTTCCCGCCTCCTTCTTCCCATAACAACGAACCTTGTTACAAGTACATTTGACAGACTGTCTATCAGTTGTGGTGTCTTTTCCACTAGGACCATCAATTTTGTCCCTAATAAACTTTTCTTTAGTGTTTGAATGTGTTAGTGTTTCATGAATTTTTATACAATATGTAGTATTTGCTTTCTTATAATTTGAGTTGTTTTTTTTCTCTGTCTCATTGCTCATTGCTTAGAAGTCATCTGTAATGGAAGACACAGTACTACATAGGCCTACTTAACCCAGATCAGCATTGTTGGGGGGAGGGGGTGGAAGCATGTCAATAAAGAAAGTCAATGTTTATGACGCTCTCTTAGTAGATTTGTTGTTTTACTATTTCATCTACATTGCACAGGCATGACACATCATATCACAAAAGACTGCCAAAAACCTTGTTTGTTTCTAAGCATATACTGTACACGTTGGTTTTTCATTTTCCACAATCTCAGCTGAAATCATTGACATATCATCCATCTATCACCACATCTGGTACACCTTCTTTTAGGCTGATGTGCTGTCTCTCAGTGTTGTGAAATATTTGCACTGTCCTGTGGTATGTGACGAGCTCTCTTCAACCTTCAGGATGAGAGAGCATATCCAACCTTACACACCCCACACCCATGGGCATCCCTCACCACCATCCCACATTATGAGCCCTGATCTCTGGGTCCTCACGACTGGAGAAACACAGGAGCATTTGTGCCCTGAATACATTCACAACCACCAAACAAAACTCACACACCTAACATGAGACAAAGAGAAAGAAAGACTCAAAAAATAGCTCTTTGGCTGAACATGATTCAATCATAGACAGTGGACCCATGTGATCGAAACAAGTACCCAATAAAATCAACCATGTAAAACTAACTAGAATAAATGGTGTTCATTTAACATGAATTATTCAAGCTTATATACAACCTAACTAAATAAAACTTCCCTTTATACATTATCAGGTTAATGTTCTGTTTTGGTACTCTTATTTTGATTTTAGCTTAGTTGTCTTCTGTGTTCCTAGTTCCTGTGTTTAGTTCCTGTCTACCTTATTGATCTAGTTTCCTAGTGTGTTCCTGTTTGATACCATAGCACACAATTATTGTTTCCACCTGCCCCTTGTTAATTCATTCATTTAGTCTCTGTATATATTCCTGTATAGTTTAGTTTTGCTCCTGTGTGGTTTTCCCTATGTGTATTGTTTGTTTTATTTTTGTAAATAAATATGTTTGCTGCTGCTAGATCCTGCCTCTGCATTTCCTTGCTCCTGCTGCAACCAGCATGCTAACAGAAGAACGAACCAACCATAAAATATGAATCTAGCAGCAGTCACCCCCGAAGACCTTCTGCTCTCCCTCTCACAAGATGACCGCCCCCTGGAAGACTACGTGGCGGAGTTACTCAAGCTCAGCCACCTGGTGTTGTAGGGCGACGGTGCCCTGAAGACTGTTTTTTTTAAAGTGGGTTGGATGATTATCTGTTTCAACTTTTGACAGCAGAGAGACCACCTGTACCCTGGAACAGTATATAGACTATGTACTGTGGTTGAGTGGCTCCTCCCTCACACTATAAGTTGATGAAGACATCAGCGCCATTCAGCTGCAGCCTCCCCAGCCCACTCGAGTAATCCTGTTGCCGTTGGTCATCATCGCAGCGACACCACCTGTCTCGGAACTCCTCCCTAGTCCTTCCCCACTCCTCCTGTCAAAGACCCTGAGCGCATCCAGCACCTCACCACACCTGCCACGGTCACAGAGCCAGAGCCCACCACAGACCCAGAGCCCGCGCCTGCCACGAGACCAGAGCCTCCTCTGTGGATGGAGAACCTGTTTTATCAAAATTTAGCTAAATCTTGAGAACCGAATACCACAGATACTTGAAAATGAGCCCCTTTGATCTGAATAGAAGCAACTTTCTAGCAACCATCCCCAACATCCAAACAACCACTCTCTAGCAAACACTCAGAAGTGGAATATTTACAAAGAGTCCTGCACAGACAATTTTTTTTCAGAAAGAATGTACAACTATGATAAATAAAATGTAAAATGGTATAATGAATGTATACCATGTACACTTCAGCGATTATCACCTGATAAACGAAATGAAACTTACATGATGTTAATGAATGTAATGTAACAGGTAAACCATGAGCTTAAACGATGTGCTAGACAGACTAATACTAACATTTAACAAGCACTGGGGCACACTGAAATGGAGCTCCGGTGATAACGTCACCTTCCACTCCAATCCGCGCCCTCCACGTGTGGTCTCTGGACAGAATGAGGAAGAGTTCAGAGGTCTGCCACCAGCCGTGGTAGACACTATCAAACATGCTAGAGCCGCCTCTAGTGGCTGTCCGCTTCTACCCTCAAAGTGTACGTGGCTGCAATAGGGAAGCATGACCTGATTGTCAGGGTCCCGAAAGGGGCACAGAGGTTGAATCCTCCAAGCTTGGGATCTCTCCTTGGTCTTACAGGCCCTACGGAGGGATCCGTTTGAGCCCTTGGAGTCAATTGAGTTCGGTGCCCTCTCCATGAAGATGGCCCTCCTGACTGCGCTCACCACCTCCGTCAAGAGGATAGGGGACCTTCAAGCCTTTTCCATCAGCGATAGAGTTAGAGCCTAGAGTTTGGACCGGCAGGCTCTCACGTGGTCCTGAGCTATGTGCTATGGCTATGTGCCAAAGTTTCCACTACTCACTTCTGGGACCAAGTGGTGAATCTGCAAGCGCTCCTTCATGACGAGGGGGACGCAACCCTGTCTCTATTGTGCCCAGCGCGCTTTGCGCATAAACCTGGACCACACAGAGAGCTTCAGAAGATCAGATCAGATCTTTGTCTGCTTCAGAGGTCAGCAGAAGGGGAAGGCTGTCTCCAAAGAGAAAATGGCCCACTGGATAGTGGATACCATTCATCTGGCTTACCAAGCCCAAGATGTGCCTTGTCCTTTGGAGCTCAGAGCTCAGAGCTCACTCCAACAGAGGCATTGTGGCCTCTTCAGCCCTGGCTAACGGTGCGTCTTTGGCAGACATTTGTAGAGCTGCAAGCTGGGCTACACCCAACCTTTGCGAGATTCTATAATCTCAGCACAGAACTGGTTTCGTCCTGAGTTTTAGGTAATAACAGGTAAGGCTCAGACAACTTGTCAGTGTAGTGCTTGCATGAGCGCCCTGCACGAGGCGGAAACGTGCACCGTTTCGTCCCAGAGAAGTTCCCCAGGTTAGGTGAACCCAGGACGCCTATACCCCCTAGCACTCTTCGGTGGAGGAGTTCCATACCAGGCCCGTTACTTTTGGTATGCCCCTTTCAGGTGAGCCCTTGTAACCTGGTTACTGCTCCATTTGTAGTGGGGTGACCCCATATAATGTATTCTTCCAAGGTTTGGTTTCCCTATCGGTGAACCCTGTGTCTTCCCCTAGATGGGGTTAGCCCCATCTCCAGTCCTGTGGCCAGCAGTCTCTCCCTCATCAGATGGAGCCCTCCACAGGGACTATTCCCTATGTAGTACTCCCCGCTGGTGAGTCCTTAGGATGTATTTTCACATACTAACCTCCCCCTTCAGGTAGGATGTGGTCTCTGTAGTGTTCCTTTCCTGATGTAAACAACCAGTGATACTCAGTCGTAATATATAAGATAATATATAATTATTTTTGAAAAAATAATTAAAATAAAAGAAGAGGCCCTACGGCTGGACTGACCTCTCTCAATAGTAGAAGGTCCCCTTGATAGGGAGACCTGAGGTCAGTTACCCTGGCGTTGGAAGGTTGCGAGACAGCGTAGCTTCATTTGTCATTTTGGCACGCGAAAGCCTGCTAGAAATCTGCACCCCCAACTCTTGTGATGCAGTTCAGGTTGTGGCATTTAGTATAGGGACCCCTAGTGTCTTTCATTTGACACAACATCAAAGTGAGCAACAGAAAGGGAATGTCTCGGTTACTAGTGTAACCTCTGTTCCCTGGTGGAGGGAACTGCTATAACTGCTGCAACGCTGAACTGCCTGCTGAAGGGTCGAGATGCCATTTTGGCTCCACAGCACAAACCTGAATGTGTAGAGCACGCTGGCCTCCTTTTATACCTGTATGTCCAGGGGAGTGGCCAGACATGCAAATTCTACATGCCAACTTCACTGGCCTTTTCTAAAATCGTCAGAGGTGTTTGAGGCTCCCAAGTGCGACCCCTACTGTATCTCATTCGACACAACATCTTGTTCTCTCCATCAGGGAACAGAGGTTACACTAGTAACCAAGACGTTTTTATAATACATGCTACTGGTTCATCTCTCCATATTTGATTATATTTTATAATTTCTGGACCTTGTAATCTTTAATCTGAATGTCATAACTCCTGTGATAAGACTTTTTTTTAATATATATATATATATAAAACCGCTCTGCAGTTAAGCTACTTGCATTCAGATCTTCCATTCCAGTGTGCAGTGCTCAGTGTTCACAATCTAATCAACAAACGATGGATAAATCAAGCCCGTCTTATCCTGTTCAATAGTAAGTATGCCCCGAAATTTCAGGCGCCGAAATATTATTGGCCAAAAATTGGCCATTTTCGTTTTTTGGCCAAAAGAGAAACTCAGCTGAAAATATGAGTGAAAATGCCACCCTGCCCCATAGTGTTCAGCACTCAGATTTCACTCTCGCTTTAGCTGTTATCACTGCACGGTGTGATGCTCCGCTCAATATTCTGCTCTGTGCTAGGGGTTAAACGGATTATAGTTGATCCGTGATCCGTACGGACCAGGTCCCACGGTTCGTCACGCATGTGTTTTGCGGATTAATTGCAGTTTCACCATCAATTCGGTACTTGCTCGCTGTTACCTGTGCACACAGCACAGCCGCACACACCCAAAGAGTGCACACACACAGAGAGAGGTGCGAGAATTGATTCCTCTTTTGAATCTCTGCGCTTGAATGGACACATAAACACAAAATTATGTCAAAATACCAGTCTCGGCAAGTATTCTCATAAATACATCAATACATAAATACATAAATTCAGTTATGTCTTCAGTGAACTTAAAGAGTTGAGAAAGAAATTGGATGTGACAGCACCCTATAAATACCTGCTGCTAAGTCATTACTGTTAATCAAACAACAATACACAGATTTAACAAAGATTAATCTATATTTAATTTATACAGTGAACACATATTCACGTTTGTACGTGAATACACTAATATATATTATATATATACACTCACCTAAAGGATTATTAGGAACACCTGTTCAATTTCTCATTAATGCAATTATCTAATCAACCAATCACATGGCAGTTGCTTCAATGCATTTAGGGGTGTGGTCCTGGTCAAGACAATCTCCTGAACTCCAAACTGAATGTCAGAATGGGAAAGAAAGGTGATTTAAGCAATTTTGAGCGTGGCATGGTTGTTGGTGCCAGACGGGCCGGTCTGAGTATTTCACAATCTGCTCAGTTACTGGGATTTTCACGCACAACCATTTCTAGAGTTTACAAAGAATGGTGTGAAAAAGGAAAAACATCCAGTATGCGGCAGTCCTGTGGGCGAAAATGCCTTGTTGATGCTAGAGGTCAGAGGAGAATGGGCCGACTGATTCAAGCTGATAGAAGAGCAACTTTGACTGAAATAACCACTCGTTATAACCGAGGTATGCAGCAAAGCATTTGTGAAGCCACAACACGCACAACCTTGAGGCGGATGGGCTACAACAGCAGAAGACCCCACCGGGTACCACTCATCTCCACTACAAATAGGAAAAAGAGGCTACAATTTGCACGAGCTCACCAAAATTGGACAGTTGAAGACTGGAAAAATGTTGCCTGGTCTGATGAGTCTCGATTTCCGTTGAGACATTCAGATGGTAGAGTCAGAATTTGGCGTAAACAGAATGAGAACATGGATCCATCATGCCTTGTTACCACTGTGCAGGCTGGTGGTGGTGGTGTAATGGTGTGGGGGATGTTTTCTTGGCACACTTTAGGCCCCTTAGTGCCAATTGGGCATCGTTTAAATGCCACGGCCTACCTGAGCATTGTTTCTGACCATGTCCATCCCTTTATGACCACCATGTACCCATCCTCTGATGGCTACTTCCAGCAGGATAATGCACCATGTCACAAAGCTCGAATCATTTCAAATTGGTTTCTTGAACATGACAATGAGTTCACTGTACTAAAATGGCCCCCACAGTCACCAGATCTCAACCCAATAGAGCATCTTTGGGATGTGGTGGAACGGGAGCTTCGTGCCCTGGATGTGCATCCCACAAATCTCCATCAACTGCAAGATGCTATCCTATCAATATGGGCCAACATTTCTAAAGAATGCTTTCAGCACCTTGTTGAATCAATGCCACGTAGAATTAAGGCAGTTCTGAAGGCGAAAGGGGGTCAAACACAGTATTAGTATGGTGTTCCTAATAATCCTTTAGGTGAGTGTATATATATATATATATATAGGCTTGTATTTTTTCAATTCAGCATCATTAAAATTTATTGAATTTCATTTCGGTGCATCCCTACTTAGTACACTTTTAAAAAGTGCACATTGTAATATGTCAAATGAAAGGTTTTACGTTAAAGTACATTTTAAATCATTGTTTTAATAATCTTTAAAGTCATGCTTTAAAGATGCACACTTATTTTGATTTGTTGACTAACACTAAAACGCATGTACAGTACTTGATTATATATTTAACTGTATTCTAGTTTCTGTATTCTGGTTCTACTTAAGTGGGTCAGAATAAGCACTCTTAAGTTCAACTAAATTTAAATAATCATACATTTTTATTTCATTGTAAATATCATGCATTCAGTTTTTTGTAAAACTTCTGTAATAAGTACTTTTTAAAACTATGCTAATGTGTACTTCTTTCTTACAAGGGTTGACACTCCTTGATTCCTAAAATACATATGTATTTTTAATTTTCTGATGAACAAAACTGACCTGGCTGTTCTGAGTTTTTTTAAGAACAATGTTATGCGGTTTCGACAGTGTTACAGGTGTTGCAAGTGTTACAGCTACAGGCCCAAGTCAAAAGAGCCCACCTCCAACTCTATAATATTTGGTCTCATATAAGGGTCCCTCATTCAGTATAAGTTTATTGCCTGGTTTCATAGCCAAGGCTTAAGCCTAGTCCTAACTAAAATGCATATTTGTGCTGTTTTAACTGAAAGCATCTTGCACTGACATATCTTAAAATATGTCAGTGCCATTGTTTTGTCTCAAGAGGCACATTTATAAAAGCTGCTTAAACATCCTAATTGTATGAAGACCTACTCTTGGCTTAATCTAAGCCCTGTCTGTGAAACCAGGCAGGAATTGTTCACAACACACTGGTAGCACACACATTTGGGAATGAGTTACTAGCTAAATATTAATACTGAGGGTTTGTTCAGATCTCTGACCCTTAATTTGAGCAATAGTAACAGTAATACTTGCATTTATTTATAATTAATATCTAAATAATAATTGTAAATATAGCCTAATGTAATATAATATTGTGAAAATATATATTTTTATAAATATTTATTTGTTTGTTTATTTCTTTTTTAATAGCATCACAAAATGTATTGCTGTTTCTCACTGATGAAATTGGACTACACCTGTATTGGATGCTTTAAGACACATAGCATTTAAATCACAGCATTATATTTCACATTAGTCCATAGGGAGTAGGTAAAATTACAGTTAAAATCCTTACACTGAAACAGCGAGAGTCAATTGACCAACTGTCTCATTTGATTGTTGTTTTTTACCCTTGGAAAGCATAGGCATTGATGAATCACACTGTCAGATGCTCTAATGCCATTGATTCTTAATAATTGGTTTGTGTTACTGCCCAGTGCTCAAACACTTGTAAGGATATCATCATGATAGATGCTATCCAGAACACTGAACACATTTAATTCCACATGGCCTTCTCCAGCAAAGGTGAAATTAGAGGCATGGTATTGCTCTTGGTTAATCATGGTTTTCAGGGTCTAAATTGCCCGTTTATCAAGTGTTCATCTCTCACTGACCGGCTCATTTTCTGCTTCATTGAGCATGTGCATGCATTGCCAGTAAGTCTTTCTGAGGTTGACAGCACAAACAAAGAGATACACTTTCCTTTCCTCATTACCAAGAAATATAGGGCATGCACAACCTTGAACATACATCTCTTTACACCCAAGAGAAATTTCAGAACAAAATTTCTTAAACAATTGAGCTTTCTATGGTTTTAGTTTGCTGATAACAGTTTAAGCTAAAGATAACACTTTAAGGTCTCATTTGTTAACATTGGTTACTGCATTAACTAATGTGAACTAAATTGAGAAATATATATTTTTACAGAATTTACCAACCTTTGTTAATGTTAGTTAATAAAAATGTTCATGTCACTTCACAATGCATCAACTAATACAAGTTTTGCTTTTAATGTATTAGTAAAAAATAGAAATTAACATTAACAAAAATAAATGCTGTATAAAAATATTTTTCAGTAATGTAGTTCATTAATGTTAAAAAAAAATATTATTATTATATTATTATTACCTTATTGTAAAGTGTAAAATGTTGCTACCTATAACAAAAAATTGAAAAAAAGAGTGAAGGGTGAAAAAGGTAATTTTCTCTTTGCCAAGTGAATTTCTTCGCTAGGGAATCTCACACACACTGGCCTGTCAGTGTGTCATCCACACGGACCACTCAAACCAAACAAATCTATTTGTGTGGCTGATGAAACATTGATCCAGCTGTATTATTGGGAAAGCTGATCAACTAAAGATGATCATTTGTGTTTAACAGAAAACTAACCTGATGAATAAGATGAATTCTAAATTGGATTCAAAGCTGGATTTATAGTAAAAATCAGTTTACAATTTAGCCACATCACAGAAGATTGTTAGTGTTACAGATATCTCTAAAAGAATGTGCACAGTAACATTTGTTGATTAAGTTATATATATATATTGTGATTTTAACAGTAAAGACTAAAAATGTGATAGTAAAAACCTGTTTCCTAACTGTAGTTAATGTAATTTTAAATGTATAAGTATGTAGTTTTTAGAAGTGAAAAAGAACAAGTCATTGTATAATTTGCAGTGAAAAAAACATAAACTGACATTCCCAAAATTTCACATTTGATGTATTTTCGCTGAAATAACTGTTTCTTAGTTTTTTATAATCAGTTATGTACATTATGGTTTTATGTTCCATCTAATGTTGTTAAATTAATGTTTATTGAATTACTTTAGTGTCATTTGTGTTACCATGATGGTGTTTAGAATGACACTGTGCACCTTTTTATATATTAGTATTATTACTTCTATAATCTCTGAAATATGGTTACAGTGCACTGCTGAATGTACTGACAAGCATTTATGGTATACTTAATTATTTTTTAATGTTATTTCAATTCAAACTTGTATGTCGTGTATTTTAATTGCACTTTTGTAATAATGAAGTTGCCATTTGGGACATTTAAATTGCATTAACTTTAAATGTAATATCAAAATACACACTACAGTTAAGATTATAATCAAGGACTTTATATGTGCTTTAGTGTCAATTTTGTCATTCATCAATTTTAAATGTTAAAAGTGTACTTAGTTGTGTTAAGAAATCATCGTCAAAAGCACACTTAAGTACACTTACGTGGCCTCTTAGTCATTAATATTATATCATCTGCAAATGCCGATTTGAATATACTTTTAAAATCTGAAGTTCACTACAAGTGCACACACACTTAACACAACTTCTTTTTCACAAGGGAAAGACTAGACAAATGTGACCCTGGACCACAAAACCAGTCATAAGTGTCAATTTTTTTTTTATTGAGATTTATACATAAATAAATAAGCTTTCCATTGAAATATTTGGCTGAGATACAACTATTTAAAAAATCTGAAATCTGAGGGTGCAAAAAAATCTAAATATTGAGAAAATCGCCTTTAAAGTTGTCCAAATGAAGTCCTTAGCAACGCATTTTACTACTACTAATACATTTTTGATACATTTACGGTAGGAAATTTACAAAATATATTCATGAAACATGATCTTTACTTAATATCCTAATGATTTTTGGTATAAAAAAAAAAAATCGATAATTTTGACCCATACAATGTATTGTTGGCTATTGCCACAAATATACCTGTGCGACTTATGACTGATTTTGTGGTCCAGGGTCACAAATGTGGGTAGCACTACATTTTACAGTCTTGTTCTGCATGTAAATACTTGTTAGTAATTATAATAACTGGGTAATGACTATACTAACCTCGAAACTACTCCTAAACCTAACCTTAATGTAGTTACCTTATATTGCCGTAAGTGCACGTACTGTAAAATAAATAAAGTGCAACCCAAATGTATGCAAACTGGCCCCACAGTAGATGTATTAAAGTTTCTGTTATGAATAAAGCAGGGAAGCCAGGCGTACTCACCAGAGCTCTGGCTTTCATCAGCACACTGCACAGCACAAAAGCCACGGCGACCTCCACTGACAACATGCTTAACCCAAGACCTTTGACCTTTTCCAGAACTTCTGCTCACCAGAGAGCTCCTCTCACTTTTCAGGATATGGTGGTCTCAGCGAGGCGCAGAGAACTGAAGTCTGCCATTACTGCTTTATTGTGTTAAAGCTGTTGTTATTTTAATGCTGTTGTGTCCATCAGTGATTCATCTGTTGGAATTTATGGAATAACTGGATACATTTACATGTAGGCAAATTTCAAAAAAGTAAAATCCACTTTCTCATAATCTTTTTAAAGTAAAAAAACAAGTAGAAGATGACAACTGAACGCTCTTTACCCATCAAAGATGATATTCTTCCATTTCTCAGATTCTTGTTTTCTTCTTAACTCTTATCCTTGATTGAAGATGAGGCTTCCATTTGGAGATCTGTTGAAGAAAGACTTCTCTGCCATCGTAGAGATGTGATCTCCTGCATGTGTGAGTATGTGTGTTGTGAGAGTGTTCAGCGAGGTTATTAGTGTGATGGTCATCACTGGCCCTCGGCTGTTGGGCTCCACCACTGTTTATCATGTGGGGTGTGCATGAAGAATGTTAACCCTTCACTGTCATGAGAAGACAAAGCCCTGACCCTCCTAATTACCAAGGTTTCTATTTTTCTTCTAAACCAATTCCTGCATGCACATTACAAACACACTTTATATGTGGCTCTGGAATATTAGATTGTGACTGATCATTGCATTAAAATATTTATATATTGTATAACTGAGTCTCTTGTATCCCTGCATGCTCTTTGTCTACTCACGTGAACATGTTTGGTATATGTAGCAGTGTAATAAGCAGGATAAACAGTGTGACACATGAAACCAGATAACCGATAACCTTCCCCTTCAGGGATTACCCTGCTTATTTTGGAATAATAACTGGCTAATTGCACCTACATTATCCATACTGTATTTCCTGGCTTTGTGTGAGGAAAACGAAGAAGAAAAATCAAGACAAACATAATTTGGGAACAGAACAGTTTTCTTAGTGTCACTGATATACTATTATAGTTTTCATTAATATTTTGAATGAGTTTTTATATATATATATCCTTCTTTCTTAATATGTCTATATAGTTTTATTTAATTTAATTTCAGTTTTAGTGTTAGTACATCAAGTTAAACTAAATGAAAATGAGAAATGTTGCCTTGGTAACTATAGCTGAAATAAAATAAGTTTCAGTTTTTTATATAATTTATTTTATTCCAATTAAAGTTTATTTTATTTCACGTAGCCTAACGAAAAACTAGCTTTAGTTTTAGTTCATTATAATAACCCTGGATATATGGTTTTCCAAAGTTACTAGCCACTCAGCATTTTCACAGGCCACAATTTTGACATCGATACCATGGGGAAAAACTGCCAAATAGATATAGATATTTTTAATATTATCTCATAATTTGGCAGCAGATATATTAGGCTGCTGTCACTTTAAGACCTGATGCACGGATCCATTATACTGTTACACACGCGTTTTCTTTCTCAACTCTGTTTACATGTTAAATGCTGTCTTTGCGTTTATATTATTATAATATTTTTAGTATTTTATAGACTTTTTTTATTATTCTACTTTACTTTGTTACTGTAGCCAACTTAAGTAGCCTACATTTTTCAAGTATATATTATACTATATCTGAGTATTTTTATTTTGGGAAACGTTTACTTTTACTTCACTACATTCCAAAGCATAATATCGTACTTCTTACTCCACTACATTTCATAAACATGTCGTTCCTCGTTATTTTGAACTGAAGAAATCTCACCAGCTCAGAGGCGCAATAGCGGTGTCTGATTCGTGAACGAGCTGATTCCTTTGAAATAACCAGTTTAAAAGGCTCGCAAATCGCACTGAACGATTCATTCGTGAATTGGACACGTGAATTGCATCTGTTCTCGAGTCAACAACTCACTAATTCAAATGATCCGGTCATAGAGAGTCTCCAGTTAACAATTCACTGAATTCACAAGTCTGACTCAAAATGAGCCAAGAAAGGGAGCTTGAGTGCTTGCGCAACTGATGGCGCGAAAACGCCGAATTTCAGGATTTATTATTGCAAATGAAAATCATATTTAGATCACGACTGTAAGTTTTTTTGTGAACTAAATATGCTGTAAAAGGATGCGCTGTTTAAGCACATTGTATGAAATGCTTAATGTGGACACGTTGTGTATTAGCGTCAGAACAGGGAATGTTTTAGGTAAAAACATAACTATTATGTTTGCAGTTCTTCTTAAAATGTTAAGACATTTTGCCCTAAACAATATTTTACTTTCAGTTGTTTTCACACTTGAATTATCCGTAATTATCAGTGTATGACAAGTTTTGTTAACAAAATAAAACTTGTTGCTTACTTGCAGAGCAATATTAAGTGCATAATCTTCCTTATTGACTAGTGTTGGCTACTTGACAATTCATAATAATTCATGATGTCAGACTGAGCTGTAAACTATTTTAGCTCACACAGGCATATTTCGAGCAGTAAAGTGTATAAAACGGCAAAATAAAAAACATTCATCAATCAGTACTTTTTACTTTGAATACTAAAGTACAATTTAAAAAATCAAGTAGGTTTGTACTTGATTTTTTAGTACAATTTTACTTACGTTTGAAAAATATTTTATTAGGGTATCTGTATTTTTACTTAAGTACTTGATTTATGTACTTCGTCCACCACTGATTATATATTATATTATATTATATATTATTATATTATTATACATTTTTAACTTTCGTAGAATGTGGAGTGAAATATATTACTGAAAAAGAGGTACAAAAAAATAATTCTAAACAACTTGAGAACGATCCATACCAGAGCGCCTAAGGACTTTTATTTTGGCATTAGTTTGTTCACCGGTAATGACGCGTGTAGTGTTGCTGTCTCTTGGGCTCGTGTGGGATAAATTAGCCCTACAAAAGAGCTATGGCATAATTTGACATTACCATTTATTTTCGCAAGTAATGAGCACGGAATATATTGAATCATGGTCGTAAAACGTTCCTGAAACTATCCGTTTTTTTACAGTATGGTTAAAACGTGCATGTTCGAAGCTCAAGACCTGTAAGCCATAGACAGCATGACATTTTAAAGTTTGACCAAAGTCATTTGATTTTGGAGATTTGGACACTTGCATACTTGCGCTTCTGTTTAGTGAAGGAAGGACAATGTTAGGAGACATGATGCTGAGCGCTTTAAGACTGACAGTGAGAGTGTCTGCAGCGGTTCAGAGAGGCTGTCAGTGTCCAGCCAAAGCATTGCACTCGAGCCCTGTGCTCTGGGCAGGACACAACAAATGGTCCAAAGTGAAGGACATTAAAATACCCAAAGATGCTGCTCGAGCCCGTATGATTGCCAAGTATGCCATGATGATTAGGATTGCAGTCAGAGGTGAATAAGATTTGACTGAAAAATTGGCATTATCCAATCTGGCACTAACCAACAAGTATGGTATTATCGGTGTTCTTTAAAATACCATGGTATTTTAAAGAATACTTTTACCAAGTAAAGAACATTGTATTTACCATGTGATACATCTGGTATGATCACTGTACCGTAGTACCACACAGTACAGTGACATTGCTCTGAGTGTGTGCATGCTGAGATGACCCTGTGCTTGTGTTTCAGAGGGAGGACCCAATCCAGAATTTAATGTTGCACTGGCACAACTTCTAGAGCAGTGTCGGAACAAGAATCTACCCAAAGCCACTGTAGAAGGAGCTATAAAAGGAGCCGTAAGGCAGATTTTACCGTTCTAAACTACTGCTACTATACTGTATATATAACATGATTAAGAAATTTAGATTTTCACCCTTATAGTTATTTTTTTACTGCTACATACGTGATTTTTTTTTTTTAAAGAGATATAACATATATAAGATTCTACATGCTGCATTTATTTGATAAAAGTACATTAAAAACCGTAATATGTTAAATATTATTACAATCTTCTATTTGAATATATTTTAAAAATGTAATTTATTCTTGTGATAACAAAGCTGAATTTTGAGCATCATTACTCCAGTCTTCAGTGTCACATGATACTGCTCAATTGCTGCTCAAAAAAAACATTTCTTATCATTATCAATTTTGTAAACAATTTTTGCTGTTTAATATTTTTGTGGAAACTGTGATACAGTACCATTCAAAAGTTTAGAAAAAGAAAAGATTAATAATTTTATTCCGCAAGGACATATTAAATTGAACAAAAGTGACAGGAAAGACATTTATAATGTTACAGTAGATTTCTATTTTAAATAAGTGCTGTTCTTTTAAACATTCTATTCAGCAAAGAATCCTGGGGAAAATGTATTCTGGTTTCCACAAATATATGAAGCAGCAAAATCTGTTTTCAACATCAATAATAATAAATGTTTCTTGAGCAGCAAATCATCATATTAGAAAGATTTCTAAAGGATCATATGACACCGAAGACAGGAGTAATGATGCTGAAAAAAAAAAATCCTCTTTGCCATCACAGGAATAAATTGCATTTTAATATAATAAATAGTTATTTTTTATTTTTTTAAATAGTTTTTGTTATAGTATTACTGTTTTTACTGTATTTTTTATCAAATAAATGCAGCCTTGATGAGCATAAGAGACTTAGAAAAACCTTTAAAAAAAATGAATGATTCCAAACTTTTGACTGGTAGTGTGTGTGTGTGTGTGTGTGTGTGTATATATATGTGTGTGTGTGTATGTGTGTGTGTGTGTATGTGTGTGTGTGTGTATGTATGTGTGTATGTGTGTATGTGTGTGTGTGTGTGTGTGTGTGTGTATGTTTGTATATGTTTATATATATATATATATATATATATATATATATATATAAATGGGATGATTAAAAATAAGATTTTAACAAGATTTAAAGAAATACCGTTCCAATTATTTCCATACAGCAATCACTGGAAAATAAAATCTTTCAAAATGCTCTAGAATTTTCTATTCTGTTACTCATGCATTGATGAAATGTTAGTATTAATACTGAATCTCTTTTGTCTTTTTTTAATGTATAATAGAAGTCAAAACCAGGAGTACAGTATCTTTATGAGGCCATGGGACCAGGCGGGTGCACGCTACTCATTGAGGTTTTGACTGACAACAACACACGATCCCACAGTGAACTCAAACGTATTATGACGAAACATGGGTTAGTACTGATGAGTTGTGAAGATAATAAGATATAAATAGATATAAGGTATATAGGCCTAGTTTCACAGACAGGGCTTAGATTAAACCATGAGTAGGCCTTAGTTAAATTAGGACATTTAAGTAGCATTTATAAACATGTCTTAGAAAAAAAACATTACTGGTGTGCATCTTGAGACAAAACAATGGCACTGACATATTTTTAGAAATGTCACTGCAAGTTGCTTTCAGTTAAAACAGTTCAAACATGCATTTTATTCTGAGACTAGGCTTAAGCCTAGTGAAACCAGGCAAAGAAGAAATAGTACTTAAACACAACTAAATCTGCAGCTTTTCTCTGTCTGTCCACAGCGGGGCGCTGTGTGAAGGAGCACGCCGTAACTTTGACAGGAAAGGGGTTGTGGCAGCATCCAGAGATGGGATCTCTTCTGAGAAAGCTCTAGAACTGGCCATTGAGGCAGGAGCTGAAGATGTGCAGGAGACGGAGGATGAGGAGGAGAGACCCACACTACAGGTCTGATCCCACTTTCTTAACTTTCTTAATTGTACAAAATTCGGAAGTGAAGCATTTAATTCTGCCTTTAAATTCATGAGTGTGAATTTGAATTTCCTTGGCAAACATGCCCCAAAAGGATGGAAATTTAAATTGGATTTACAGGAAGAGGAGTTTGATCATTTATTAATTCACAACAGTCACAAAACAAAGGACTTCATATTGTAGTTTTATAACAAAATGACTAATTATGCTTATTTATTCCCTGAAATGTAGAATGCATGGTTTAATTCAATATATCTGATCAGTCAAGAAACAATGATAGTTTTTTTTTTAATAATAATACTGTCAAAATAATAAACAGCCATAAAGTAAGATTTTTTTTTTTTTGCTGTAAATCGCACAATGTCCAACACATTATTTTCAGATAAATTTGTAAAACTATATTTGTTTATTATATTAAGGCATAGCCACACAGGTTAATAAATATTATAACATTTGAAAATTAAATACAAATCTCTATATGTGGCATTTTATACATTTTAAGACCCCCTGTGGTGAAAATCAAGTTTTTAACGTTGTTTGTATGTCTATGTGGTGACAAATTCACCAGTCCACACCATTGCTGAGTACTTTCTCCTTAAAACTGCAGTGTACCAAAGAAAGTCTCAAAAACGTGGTTTGAAACCGCCCCTGTTTCCTACCGTCACAAACACGTAACCAGTGGAAGCACTTTTCCACAGTGAGCACAAGAACACTTTTAAGAAGGGACAGGAAAAATCAGGCACATATAGCAATATAGCGGGTGAATTATGTACAGTATATGATGTATATTACAATGTTGTGATGAACTCTATATGCCCTTTTCTACTGAATTTCTATGATGTTCAAAGCGTTTCTAAGGATGCTGATTTTTAGAAGGCAAGGCAGCTGTCTCACTCTGAGATGGCGAATGGGAACATGGTTTGTGTAACATTAACAGCACATTATTAGCTGTTTGATAACTTAGTCAAGCTAAAGGCTAATCATATCAATTACCGTTATGTGTCCGACGCTGTAGAGAGCGATACATAAAACGTGTTACCATTCTGATACATGGATGACCCTGTATAATTCGCTCTTCATCATCTTCTTCTGAATCATTTTCTGGTTCATATATGGCTGAATTAAACCAATATTTCCACTTGACATTGTGCAGCGTATACTACAGCTGACCGATTGAGTGGAGGCGGAGACAAATTTTCATAGTCATGGATCCGCTTATACTAAATGGAGGGTGTAGAGTTACATTCAAGCTATTTTAAGGCATGAAGAAATTATTTTCACAGGAAAAAATTTTAAAAGGATTAATTTTAAGGGATAAAATTATTGACTGCAGGGGGACTTTAATATCTTCTAATGTTCTAGAAGGGAAAATAAATTAAATATTCATTATCACTGAGAAACTAAAGTAATTATTAGAAACCACACTGTAGATTGTATTTTATTCAGCTTTAGTTAATACTAATTTAGTTCTGTATCCTGTTTGATACTTCTGTATAAATTAAGTTCAAAATTAAGAATCTGAATGGTGCACAATGTTCCTTGAATTATATTAAAGTTGGCATGAATTGGAAGTTGCAATAGTCTTTTCTTCCCTATTGTGACACATATCCAAGGGTGCTTCTCATTTCTTATTTGTGTGTCCTCGTTTCCTTCCCTCGCTTCCTTTCCTCGCGTCTTAGCCGCACCCCCTTAGGATGCGAGGGAGGGAAACACCTGTGTATCCTCGCTTATGACTCCTCAGGAAGCTTCCTCGCTCCTCATTCCTCGCCTCCTGGTGGTGCAATTGGAGAATTGAGATGCCCTTCAAGATGGCTGAGTTCGATCGGTTTCCGGGTCACGTGCTGGAGGACGGTTGAGCGAGGAAATTAGGAAGCATCAGTTTGAGTATTGAGAAACACCCCAAGTGAAACAGCTTCTCGAACAAAAAAAATGTTGGGTGGGACGTGATTTTGTCTATCGGGAGTTGATTGAATTGTGGTCTGCTATTGGTCGACAGGTTGACAGGTGACAGGTTTTCCCGCTCTCACATCAGTAAACACGTCATCAGAGAAGAGAAGATATGATGCTGCAAGAGGGAGGGGAAGTTATTTTGATTAAAGATTACGAGGGCAAATTAATTTTTTAAAAATAATGCTGTGCACTGATAAATCATTTATAATTAAAACTGCAATATTCCATAAAAATGGTCCATTTTTATTTCAGTGATATTAAATGCCTCCTGTAATTAGAGGATTTTGTAGAATTTGTCATGAGAAATTGTTTCAATTATTAATAACCATCCTTCTGTCCCTTTCAGTTTGTCTGTGACATGACGTCCATGAAGGCTGTGCGGGGTGCTCTAGAAAGTCTGGGCATTCACACACTATCAGCCGGGCTGGAGTTTGTTCCTCACACCCCCTCTCTCCTGACTCAGACTCAGCTAGAGACAGCGTTCACCCTGCTGGAGGCTCTCAATGACTGCCCTGATGTGGTCCGGGTATGGGATAACATCCACGCACAGAACTAGTGTTCACGATACTGTAAGTCACAGATAGATGGATTAATTAATGCTCTACATGCCTTAAGAGCAACTGGAAGAAAATGACCTGCTTGGCCAAATTTTTATTGGACTTTACTTGGATTTTTTGTGTGATGATTAAATGCTCGATTGACCTTGTTGATTCATCATGGAAATAAAGAAGACATATTAGTCATAGATGTGTATTATTTTGAGTAGCATTATATACTGAATGTTGTGATCATAAAACTTTTGCTATACGATTAGATTAGGCACTAATCACAATTGAATATTGGAAAATAATTTACTGTATTTTTGAAAATCTGTATAAAAAGAGATAGAAAGGCAACTTGCTAGGACTTTTTCCCACAGCCTAAAAACAAAAAGGAAAAACAAAGCTGCTCTATGCAAATGTTTATTGAACAGTGAGAATCAGGGTCAGGAATTAATCGTGGCTTGAGGCTAAAATGACACAGGAAGTGAAAAAAAACCCCCAGATATTTAAAATTCAGGCTGAATTACTCATTTAAACATTTGATATTTTTCATAATATTCTTGACCTTTCTAGTTATGGGTTTAGTACTTCGGCAGACACTGTATTCACTGTCTCACAGGCAAGTGTTGTTGAACGTATAACTACTATGAATTGGTTTTTCATGAGCTAAACTAAAAACACTGAACGGGGGGAAAAAACTCTGAATAATTCCAAAACCTGACACCACATGTTTTTAAAATTACATCAAAACATAAAACACTACAACCAGACAATTATTTCAAATGTATAGTAGCAGAGCATTTACTATGTTATGATTTCCTACTTTCATCAACTTTTGTATTTGATGTTAATTTCATTTTTAGTCAGCCATAATTGTTCTGATTTATCAGTAGAATCAAACCAACATATTAAAGGTTTGTGCTTTTGATAAGGTTAGAATTTTTTTTCATAAAATTCAAATCCAGAGGTCAAATATTGCCCCTTTTAAATTTAAAAAAAAAAAATACTACATACCAGCTGTGTTTTAAATGGTAATGATCTGTTCAAGTCATGTCTGAAAGATTGTATTTATGAGTTGAACACACATGAAAGGCATCACAATGTCGTAATTACGAGTGGGAAACTCCGAACTTCCTTTACCCTGGCAGTGAGAAAATATAGGGGATGCAATAGCATATGTATTGATGGTAAATTTGTTGAAATTAATGAAATTATAATTTTCATTTAAAATAAAACTAAATTGCATGTACAGAATACCACAGCATTATACAATTACAATAGTAATTAGAATATATTTGGAAGAATGTTTGTAACCAAGCAGATCTCGGCAACCATAGACTACCATAGTATTTTTCCCCCCAACTATGGTAGTAAATGGCTGCATTCAGCAGAACAAAGAAATTTATACAGGTTTGGAACAACTTGAGCGTGACTAAATGATGACAGAATTTTCATTTTTGGGTGAACTACCCCTTTAATGGCCTTATTTTGGGAACTCATTATCAGACATACAGTGGGGAGAACAAGTATTTGATACACTGCCGATTTTGCAAGTTTTCCTACTTACAAAACATGTAGAGGTCTGTAATTTTTATCATAGGTACACTTCAACTGTGAGAGACGGAATCTAAAACAAAAATCCAGAAAATCACATTGTATGATTTTTAAATAATTAATTTGCATTTCATTGCATGACATAAGTATTTGATCTACCAACCAGTAAGAATTCCGGCTCTCACAGACCTGTTCATTTTTCTTTAAGAAGCCCTCCTGTTCTCCACTCATTACCTGTATTAACTGCACCTGTTTGAACTCGTTACCTGTATAAAAGACACCTGTCCACACACACAATCAAACAGACTCCAACCTCTCCACAATGACCAAGACCAGAGAGCTGTGTAAGGACATCAGGGATAAAATTGTAGACCTGCACAAGGCTGGGATGGGCTACAGGACAATAGGCAAGCAGCTTGGTGAGAAGGCAACAACTGTTGGCGCAATTATTAGAAAATGGAAGAAGTTCAAGATGACGGTCAATCTCCCTCGGTCTGGGGCACCATGCAAGATCTCACCTCGTGGGGCATCAATGATTATGAGGAAGGTGAGGGATCAGCCCAGAACTACACGGCAGGACCTGGTCAATGACCTGAAGAGACCTGGGACCACAGTCTCAAAGAAAACCATTAGTAACACACTACGCCGTCATGGATTAAAATCCTGCAGCGCACGCAAGGTCCCCCTGCTCAAGCCAGCGCATGTCCAGGCCCGTCTGAAGTTTGCCAGTGACCATCTGGATGATCCAGAGGAGGAATGGGAGAAGGTCATGTGGTCTGATGAGACAAAAATAGAGCTTTTTGGTCTAAACTCCACTCGCCGTGTTTGGAGGAAGAAGAAGGATGAGTACAACCCCAAGAACACCATCCCAACCGTGAAGCATGGAGGTGGAAACATCATTCTTTGGGGATGCTTTTCTGCAAAGGGGACAGGACGACTGCACCGTATTGAGGGGAGGATGGATGGGGCCATGTATTGTGAGATCTTGGCCAACAACCTCCTTCCCTCAATAAGAGTATTGAAGATAAGTCGTGGCTGGGTCTTCCAGCATGACAACGACCCGAAACACACAGCCAGGGCAACTAAGGAGTGGCTCCGTAAGAAGCATCTCAAGGTCCTGGAGTGGCCTAGCCAGTCTCCAGACCTGAACCCAACAGAAAATCTTTGGAGGGAGCTGAAAGTCCGTATTGCCCAGCGACAGCCCCGAAACCTGAAGGATCTGGAGAAGGTCTGTATGGAGGAGTGGGCCAAAATCCCTGCTGCAGTGTGTGCAAACCTGGTCAAGAACTACAGGAAACGTATGATCTCTGTAATTGCAAACAAAGGTTTCTGTACCAAATATTAAGTTCTGCTTTTCTGATGTATCAAATACTTATGTCATGCAATAAAATGCAAATTAATTACTTAAAAATCATACAATGTGATTTTCTGGATTTTTGTTTTAGATTCCGTCACTCACAGTTGAAGAGTACCTATGATAAAAATGACAGACTTCTACATGCTTTGTAAGTGGGCAAACCTGCAAAATCGTCGGTGTATCAAATACTTGTTCTCCCCACTGTAACTATGAATATAGCAATAAATATGCATGTACAGTAGTAAAGAATCAAAATCATGGCCAGTCAGTTTTCAGAAAACCCTGTTTCACTGATCAAAGGACACCTTCTGTTTTTGGTGATAGAATAATGATGAATTATTAATAGGTCAGTGTAAAGCCCCATCAAAGGCCACAAGTTCAGTCTATATGTAATGTGAATATTGATCCAACACTGAATCTTTTCGCATATTCCTTTTTTTCTGGTAAGAGGTTGGTCCTGAAGGCAAAAGCACTCTGTTGATTCAACAGAGTCTGAAAACACCAATAAGAAATAATTGTGCCTTCATGAACGTGTTTGATTGTGATGTAATTGATTTGTTTAAGAATGGCCGCTGCTGCAGCTTGCAGCTGACTGGTTCACACAGGTTTTTGTCCATGTGAGGGTTTGTTTGTCGATGTTCTGGGTCGAGTCACAAGAGGACGACCCTATCAGAGATATCAATGTGTTTGTACAGGAATGGCATTTGGATTATGTACCATATAAAGCTGGGTCTGTAACAGATTGCCCTGGCGGGTAACTTGGCGAGAACTGACAAAATGCACCACTTCCACGGTAAGAGAGAATTTAATATATAACTTTACTGTACAGTGGAGTGTCTCTCAGTTAAGGTCAGATGTAGAACGGAGTCCCCAACAGTGACGTAGGAGGAGCTTCCACACATGAAGACACTTTCTTTGAAGGATTTACAACTGATTTTAGGTATGTTTTGAAAAACTCTTAGCAAAAAAAAAACAGCATTCATTCGATGACCACTAATAGAAAATCTGCTAGTCATTCCAAAAACTGGTTAATAAAAGCAACAGAAACTTTCATTTTGGCAAAGATTTGCATCAGAACATCAGGAGATCTGACTAAGAACACTAAAAGACTACAGGAGAACCTTTAATTTAGGAGTCCCAAAACCGTTAAAGATGTGATTTTGCAAATCATATGAAGCTCTGGATACCAGGAATTTCTGATACAGAATTTGCTTTCATGAGTGGATGATTTTATTGTTCTATTATTATTCCAATATAAAGCTAACACCATTTGGGACAAACCGCAACTACTCTGGTTATAAAACAGTAGTAAGTAGATTTTCTTTTGTTAAGGGGAGCAGCCTGATTCTTCAAATGAATCAAAGAAAAATTTATTTATGTGGCTATAGGTCATTTCATATCTATAGAAAATAAAAAGATCTCCTTAATATCTTAAATATTTCTTCTAGACACCTCCTGCTTCTCAGATGTTCTTCCTGAGAAAAAGACTAATCTCATATGTATCCTGTAGTGCTTCAGAAGGTCTTAATAATTTCTCAAAATGTGCTTAGATTTGCTAAGATACCAAAGTCTAAGAACAAGTCAAAGATCTCTAGCATCTCATCAAATCCTTCCAAGATCATATTATCTGAGTCAGGCTATCTATATTAATGTTACTCTGTACTAATTGACTCATGTGTCGACTGTACTGTTATTTCTCCTAAGAGATTTCTAGGGAAACATCTAAGACAAAGTTGGTACTTAAATGAAACAAATGTGAACTTATTTTGTCTCCTGACTGAAATCATTTAACCCTGCCTTGTTGTTACATTTTAATATACAAACCCGATTCCAAAAAAGTTGGGACACTACAAATTGTGAATAAAAAAGGAATGCAATAATTTACAAATCTCATAAACTTATGTTTTATTCACAATAGAATATAGATAACATATCAAATGTTGAAAGTGAGACATTTTGAAATGTCATGCCAAATATTGGCTCATTTTGGATTTCATGAGAGCTACACATTCCAAAAAAGTTGGGACAGGTAGCAATAAGAGGCCGGAAAAGTTAAATGTACATATAAGGAACAGTTGGAGGACCAATTTGCAACTTATTAGGTCAATTGGCAACATGATTGGGTATAAAAAGAGCCTCTCAGAGTGGCAGTGTCTCTCAGAAGTCAAGATGGGCAGAGGATCACCAATTCCCCCAATGCTGCGGCGAAAAATAGTGGAGCAATATCAGAAAGGAGTTTCTCAGAGAAAAATTGTTATCATCATTATCATCATCTACGGTGCATAATATCATCCAAAGATTAAAAGTTATCATCATCTACAGTGCATAATATCATCCAAAGATTCAGAGAATCTGGAACAATCTCTGTGCATAAGGGGCAAGGCTGGAAAACCATACTGGATGCCCGTGATCTTCGGGCCCTTAGACGGCACTGCATCACATACAGGAATGCTACTGTAATGGAAATCACAACATGGGCTCAGGAATACTTCCAGAAAACATTGTCGGTGAACACAATCCACCGTGCCATTCGCCGTTGCCGGCTAAAGCTCTATAGGTCAAAAAAGAAGCCATATCTAAACATGATCCAGAAGCGCAGGCGTTTTCTCTGGGCCAAGGCTCATGTAAAATGGACTGTGGCAAAGTGGAAAACTGTTCTGTGGTCAGACAAATCAAAATTTGAAGTTCTTTTTGGAAAACTGGGGCGCCATGTCATCCGGACTAAAGAGGACAAGGACAACCCAAGTTGTTATCAGCGCTCAGTTCAGAAGCCTGCATCTCTGATGGTATGGGGTTGCATGAGCGCGTGTGGCATGGGCAGCTTACACATCTGGAAAGGCACCATCAATGCTGAAAGGTATATCCAAGTTCTAGAACAACATATGCTCCCATCCAGACGTCGTCTCTTTCAGGGAAGACCTTGCATTTTCCAACATGACAATGCCAGACCACATACTGCATCAATTACAACATCATGGCTGTGTAGAAGAAGGATCCGGGTACTGAAATGGCCAGCCTGCAGTCCAGATCTTTCACCCATAGAAAACATTTGGCGCATCATAAAGAGGAAGATGCGACAAAGAAGACCTAAGACAGTTGAGCAACTAGAAGCCTGTATTAGACAAGAATGGGACAACATTCCTGTTCCTAAACTTGAGCAACTTGTCTCCTCAGTCCCCAGACGTTTGCAGACTGTTATAAAAAGAAGAGGGGATGCCACACAGTGGTAAACATGGCCTTGTCCCAACTTTTTTGAGATGTGTTGATGCCATGAAATTTAAAATCAACTTATTTTTCCCTCAAAATGATACATTTTCTCAGTTTAAACATTTGATATGTCATCTATGTTGTATTCTGAATAAAATATTGAAATTTGAAACTTCCACATCATTGCATTCTGTCTTTATTCACAATTTGTACAGTGTCCCAACTTTTTTGGAATCGGGTTTGTAGTTCTTTATATACAATGCATGTATCAAAGTGTAATATTGGGGCATTTTGCATTATCTTTCTTTGTGAATGAATCATAAAACAATTTACAGTAAACATTTAAAAAAAAAAAATTCATTGATATTTATATTACTGTATATATATATATTATAAATACAATTACTGTATTTCTTGTTTATATATATACAGTGGGGAGAAGAAGTATTTGATACACTGCCGATTTTGCAGGTTTGCCCACTTACAAAGCATGTAGAAGTCTGTAATTTTTATCATAGGTACTCTTCAACTGTGGGTGACGGAATCCAGAAAAAATCCAGAAAATCACATTGTATGATTAAGTAATTAATTTGCATTTTATTGCATGACATAAGTATTTGATACATCAGAAAAGCAGAACTTAATATTTGGTACAGAAACAAATTACAGAGATTTGCAATTACAGAGATCATACGTTTCCTGTAGTTATTGACCAGGTTTGCACACACTGCAGCAGGGATTTTGGCCCACTCCTCCATACAGACCTTCTCCAGATCCTTCAGGTTTTGGGGCTGTCACTGGGCAATACGGACTTTCAGCTCCCTCCAAAGATTTTCTATTGGGTTCAGGTCTGGAGACTGGCTAGGCCACTCCAGGACCTTGAGATGCTTCTTACGGAGCGTGTTGTTTCGGGTCGTTGTCATGCTGGAAGACCCAGCCACGACCCATCTTCAATGCTCTTACTGAGGGAAGGAGGTTGTTGGCCAAGATCTCACGATACATGGCCCCATCCATCCTCCCCTCAATGCGGTGCAGTCGTCCTGTCCCCTTTGCAGAAAAGCATCCCCATAGAATGATGTTTCCACCTCCATGCTTCACGGTTGGGATGGTGTTCTTGGGGTTGTACCCATCCTTCTTCTTCCTCCAAACACGGCGAGTGGAGTTTAGACCAAAAAGCTCTATTTTTGTCTCATCAGACCACATGACCTTCTCCCATTCCTCCTCTGGATCATCCAGATGGTCATTGGCAAACTTCAGACGGGCCTGGACATGCGCTGGCTTGAGCAGGGGGACCTTGCGTGCGCTGCAGGATTTTAATCCATGACAGCGTAGTGTGTTACTAATGGTTTTCTTTGAGACTGTGGTCCCAGCTCTCTTCAGGTCATTGACCAGGTCCTGCCGTGTAGTTCTGGGCTGATCCCTCACCTTCCTCATGATCATTGATGCCCCACGAGGTGAGATCTTGCATGGTGCCCCAGACCGAGGGAGATTGACCGTCATCTTGAACTTCTTCCATTTTCTAATAATTGCGCAACAGTTGTTGCCTTCTCACCAAGCTGCTTGCCTATTGTCCTGTAGCCCATCCCAGCCTTGTGCAGGTCTACAATTTTATCCCTGATGTCCTTACACAGCTCTCTGGTCTTGGTCATTGTGGAGAGGTTGGAGTCTGTTTGATTGAGTGTGTGGACAGGTGTCTTTTATACAGGTAACGAGTTCAAACAGGTGCAGTTAATACAGGTAATGAGTGGAGAACAGGAGGGCTTCTTAAAGGAAAAACTAACAGGTCTGTGAGAGCCGGAATTCTTACTGGTTGGTAGGTGATCAAATACTTATGTCATGCAATAAAATGCAAATTAATTATTTAAAAATCATACAATGTGATTTTCTGGATTTTTGTTTTAGATTCTGTCACTCACAGTTGAAGTGTACCTATGATAAAAATTACAGACCTCTACATGCTTTGTAAGTAGGAAAACCTGCAAAATCGGCAGTGTATCAAATACTTGTTCTCCCCACTGTATATATAGTAAAATGTCCTCCTTTAAATCACTGTTCTGAATTCAATCCATTTTATTTTTCTTTTATCATAAAGGCTTGAAGTCAAGTTTGTGGAACTCTACCTCCAGCTCTGAGCGGATGAAAGCTTTAAACCGATTCCCTTCATTCAATCTAAACTTGCGTCGATCCAATCAATCCACAGCACCCTGCAACATTGAGCTTGTTACCCCAAAGGTGAAGGAGCGCACACAGAACGTGACAGAGAAGGTCACACAGGTAGGATGTATTGTTTAGATGAAGATCTGGAGACTGATAGTGTTTTTGTAAAAACTTCTGTCTATTGTACTGTTAAAACATATTCATATCCTTCAAGTTGTAAAAAAAAACAAAAAAAAACAAAATCCTATTGAGCACTTGATAGTTTATGTCTGAATAATGACAGAAGTTGGCACATGGAAAACAATGTGGCCAAAAACCACTTGTGGAAAGATCGTTAGGACAGGCACATGAACCCTTAGTGCAAGAGAAATGGCCTTTTGCCATAGGAAAAATCCATAACCCCTGTGGCCCCTGGTCCAAAACAGAGTATTGCCATGTAGTTGACGATATAAGGTCTCACCCCGCATATTGTTTTGATGATTATTTAAGGGAACTTTAATGTGTCTGTCTACCCAAATTCTAAGTGCCTTTTTCCCCAATTCTTCCTTCATTTTATCTTTCTATTTCCAAAAAGAACACAAACCTCTCACATCCCCAGGCATTTAGTTGTAAACATCTGACCCATTTTTGAGGTTAAAGTCACCATGAAATCAAAATTGACAATTCTTATTTTTATGGAAAATTGCAATATTTATAAACGATTTATCTGTGCACATCTTTTTTAAAATATATTATTCATGTGCCTTTGTGATTTTAATCAAAATAATTTGACATCTCTTCTCTTCTCTTCTCTGATGATATGTTTACTGGCGTGAGGGCGGGACAACCTGTCACTCACATGAGATCACAGCAATAGCAAACCACATCAATCCAACAATCCAATCAATTCTTAATGGACAAAATCAAGTCCTGTCCTACTTTTTTTTTCTTGTTTGAGAAGCCGTTTCACTCAGATGCACATCACAATAGGGAAGAAAAGTCTATCGCAACTTCTGTTTCATGCCGACTTTAAGCTGCTGTCATAGTTTGGGGAGCTTCGTACGGTAATAATGTAAAGTCACTGCGCATGCATAGAGTGTAATAAATTTGCTCCCTGAAAAATTCAAGCTTTCATACACATCTGTTATAGATATAAAACATTGCATGATGATAATGTTGAGTTTTGTCCAGGTCAATTTATTTGAGTGGCACAGTAAAAAGCATAGGGTGGCACACTAAAAAAAGTGGTAACCTGTAACTGTTATTTCAAGGATATTTCTACTTGATCTAACCCATAAAAAGGACTTCAGTTTATGTAATTTTTCAATGCAATGCAATTTTTATCATGCATGAAACCAATTTAGACCACATAAAGCTCAAGATCTTACCAAAACAAAAAAGCTTTTTATGTACCATGCCCTGTAAAAATCATTCACTGTTTCCCGCGATTGTAAATTCCTGCACATACATTTGCACCGCCTCACGTTAATATATTAATGGGTGAATCCAGGTTGATTGGGACACTTTTCCCCACTCATCTCAGTGGCAAAAAGTGTCTCAATCAACCTGAATTCACCCCTAATTATACCGCCATGCATTAGATGTTTTGTGAAACCTGTCTTTTGATTTCAAACCATTGATTTTTCAGATGCTGCATTCCTCTGTGTAGTAAAAACCTAATATGTTTTAGTATTACATTAAGATAATTAATATAATTTAGTCGCACTACAGGTATATGGGCAAAACCATTAAAGAGCGTAATGTGAAACAGTTTGATAATATGCAGACCTTAAAATATGTTAAATATAGGTGAACGTTATTTCACGTAAGTAAGTACAACATGAACATTTCAATCAACCAATCAGATTTGAGGGACAAGTTTACAGTTTATGTGCAGTTTAGGCTTACAACCAGGGTTTGGTGTTTCTACATCCGTGTTATTCACCTATCATTTCACTTTTTTGATTTTTAGAGATAAGTTATGGGTAGGGTTAGGTTTAGGGATAGGGTTAGGTCTAAATTTTTCATACATAAAATATGTTGATCCAGGAACATGTCTTACTTGGCAAAATCAAGGTGACCGTTAAATACGGTATAAACAATTAGCATGGTATTGACAGATGGGGCAGGCCAGTAGGGTGGCTAGAGTTTTTTAGGGGTGTCTGTGCCTCTTGAAGGCACTACTGTTTATTTGTATAGCACATTTCACAAAGCATATTGTTCCAAAGTAGCATTACAAAGCATAGAGTCCACCGCCACAAATAGCCAAGCTGACAGAAGCTGCGTTTCCATTACCCTTCAAATTGTGCAAATTGAAATTGCGAATTGAAAATACGCCCAGTGGAAACTTTCGCAAAAACTCCCATATATTGCAAAAAAAGTTTTAACGCTCACACGAGGTGGTTTTTCAGACAATTCGAAAAAGGAATATTTCACAAAACTGCAATGGTTTTTTTTTGCATTTACAGGTAAATGTAAAAGTCACATGATCATTCTGAATCCACAGTTCTTCACGTACTATAACTTCACAGAAAAAATTTACCTAGGGTGGGACCTGAATTTGTGATCGGAAATTGTTTGGATTGTTTTGCTATTGCTGTGATCTCATGTGAGTTACAGGTTGTCCCGCCCTTGTGCTGGTAAACACGTCATCATTTACAATAAATACTGCAATATTCCATTAAAAAAAATTCCATTTCGTTTTTGGTGGCATTTGTTACACAAAAAGTCCAGGAAGTGAATTTCAAGCGGGGGTGAAGTTCCAGTTCAAAAAGGATTTCCATCTTTTATCCATGTCTTTTAGCCCCCAAACGCTATGCAAATTTCATAAATATACTGGGATTTTCTGCATCTATGCTTTTAAAATATAAAATATATCCTCAACTAGGGTCCCCACTGACAGTGAGACACTTGCAATGAAGGTGAATGGCGAAAATGTTTAAGGATTTAAAAGCAGAAATGTAAAGCTTACAAATTTATAAAAGCACTAACATTATTTCTTCTGTTAAAACCCTGCATCACCTTGGTTCCCTCAAAAAAAAAAAAAAAAAAAATAGGATTTTTCCATTGGCTTTTGGATTATTGCAGAATATAAGCTCTGTGACCCACAAATGTTTATGATTCTTACATGTTTTGTTCATCATGATAATCTTCACAAACACAACTTTGATGAATTTGAAAGCCTAAATACAATCGGCAGAAGTACATTTTTGTAAATTTGGCTATAACTTTACACAGAAAAAGATTAGTAATTGATTTTTTTTTTTTACATTAAAAAAATGTTAACATGCATATTGTTTATGTCTTGTGGCTGTACTATTGAAACAGCAAGTATTTTACTAGTTTACGGACTAGCCCTATTCACTTCCGTTCTAAGTACCTCAGTAGAACCCAGATTTTTCGTGGCCATCAAAGTCGGCATGAAACTGAAGTTGTGATAGTCTTTTCTTCCGTATTGTGACGTATATTTGAGTGAAATGGCTTCTCAAACAAGAGAAATGTAGGGTGGGACTTGATTTTGTCCATCGGAAATTGAGTGGATGGTTGAACGGTTGTGGTTTGCTATTGGTCAGTCTCATGTGAGTGACAGGTTGTCCCGCCCTCACGCCAGTAAACATGACATCAGAGAACAGAAGAGATGTCACTCAGGGAGGGAGACGTTATTTTGATTAAAGATTACAAGGTCACCTGAATTAAAATAAATATATAAATAAACACTGACATGCACGGAAAATTAATTTATGATAAACACTAATATTCCATAAAAAAAATAAGAGTTGTCCATTTTGATTTCATGGTGATTTTAAGTTTAACTTGCATTAAACACAAAATATTAATTTTAAAACATCAGCTTAGGCTCAGTGATCAAAAAATTCCATCTTTTTCTCAGAAAGCAAAAGCTCCTGATTTATTGCCTTTTGTAGTGATTTCCATTTGTTAGGCATTCTTGCTAAAATTGACCATCTCTTTCCACGCACAGGTACTGTCTCTTGGTGCTGATGTTTTGCCTGAGTACAAGCTCCAGGTAACAGACGTCCACAAGTGGATCATGTTTCACTACAGTCCTTTCAAAGCCATGTGGGACTGGATCATCCTCCTGCTAGTGCTCTACACAGCGGTCTTCACTCCGTACTCTGCTGCTTTCCTCCTCAATGAGCTGGAGGAGGAGAGGAGACACACCTGTGGTTACACCTGTAACCCTTTAAATGTTGTAGACATGATAGTGGACGTTCTGTTCATCATAGACATTGTGATTACCTTCAGGACGACGTATGTGAATCATAATGATGAGGTGGTGACCCATCCCAAGCGCATCGCTATCCATTATATCAAAGGCTGGTTTCTCATCGACATGGTGGCCGCAATTCCATTTGATCTGCTCATCTTCAGGTCTGGATTAGATGAGGTATGAACTTCTACTTTATGTTTGTTAGTTTGTGATACCGATAAGACAGTGATGTGTTTTGTTATTTTTTTAAGAAGCATTTTGTAGAATAAATCCAGAAAACAGTAGATATAAATGTATAAGGGATACACTATATTGCCAAAAGTTTTGGGACGTCTGCCTTTACATGCACATAAACTTTAATGACATCCCATTCTTTATCCGTAGGGTTTAATATGGAGTTGGCCCACCCTTTGCAGCTATAACAGCTTCAACTCTTCTGGGAAGGCTTTCCACAAGGTTTAGGAGTGTGTTTATGGGAATTTCTGACCATTCTTCTAGAAGTGCATTTGTGAGGTCAGGCACTGATGTTGAACGAGAAGGCCTGGCTCGCAGTCTGCTCTCTGATTCAGGCCAGTCAAGTTCCTCCACACCAAACTCGCTCATCCATGTCTTTATGGACCTTGCTTTGTGCACTGGTGCGCAGTCATGTTGGAACAGGAAGGGGCCATCCCCAAACTGTTCCCACAAAGTTAGGGAGCATGAAATTGTCCAAAATTTGCAGCTCGCGCTCCGCCCCCACACCGCGGGTATAAATAGGAAGCGGATGCAGCGCACATTTGTTTTTCACTGAGGAGCCGAACTCGTGACTCGTCCATGCAGTGATGGTACAGCAACCGTGGCGACGGGACGTACGTCTCCGTTCCATCCTTCAGGGAACGAGGGTTACATACGTAACCGAGACGTTCCCTTTCAGTCGGTCACGTTCACGTACGTCGGACGTAACCGACAAATTGGGATCCCTATGGAAAACGCCATGGTTACTACCACTTCCAGCGCCCAGCGAAAAGCCCCTCAGACCCCCGTCTGTTTGGGGCGGGAAACTCACGCAGGGAGAGTCACTACTGCTGTTCCGCAAGACCCACTCAGCAGAGTATTGGATAATGCTGGGAAAGCGTGCCCCTAGGGGCCGCTGCGGAAGCCACATCCTACCCGTAGGGAGGTATCATGTGGAATATACACGAATGGACTGGCCGTGGGCAGTACAACATACGGAGTCCCAGGGGTGGCCCCGGCCATTGCAGGCGGGGGACAACACCGCACAGAGACGGCAGAGCGAGCTCTGCCAAGGGAAAGACACGGGCTCACCGTAGGGAGCCATACCGTGGAAGAATACAGATATGGGACCGCCGTAGGGGTCACAACATATGGGTACCCAGCCTAATACAAGTTCCACCAATGCATACGAGTGTTAGACCTGGCGTCGGACGCTCCGCCACATCTGACTGCCGCGGGTTGCGGAGGAATTCGACAGGGTTCGCCAATCTGGGGAACTTTACTGGAGAATACAGGCACACGTATCCGGTCCATGAGGAGGGGAATGGCGCAGCAAGCCGACACTAGAACGGGCACTTCGGTGTTACTGGCTATTTGAAGCGAGCACACGGGAAGAAACCGGCTCTACACGGAGGCTATAAAATCTAGCGAACGTGTTAGGTGTCGCCCAGCCCGCAGCTCTACATATATCTGTCAGCGAGGCGCCGTGTGCCAACGCCCAGGAAGAAGCAACACTCCTAGTGGAGTGGGCCCTCAACCCGAGCGGGCAAGGCACGCCTTAGGTCTCATACGCCAAGGCGATGGCATCCACTATCCAGTGGGCCATCCTCTGCTTGGAGACAGCCTTTCCCTTCTGCTGGCCTCCATAACAGATGAAGAGCTGTTCTGAGGTTCTGAAGCTTCGTGTTCTGTCCACGTAAGCCCGCAAAGCACGGACGGGACAGAGAAAAGCCAGAGCTGGGTCTGCCTCCTCCGAGGGCAGCGCTTGCAGGTTCACCACCTGGTCCCGGAAGGGAGTGGTGGGAACCTTGGGCACAAATCCGGGCCGGGGTCTCAGGATTACATGAGAGTTAGCCGGCCCGAATTCCAGGGACGATTCGTCAACCGAAAATGCCTGCAGGTCCCCTACCCTCTTGATGGAAGCCAGTGCAGTAGGAGTACTGTCTTCCAAGACAGAATTTTTAACTCAGCTGACTGCAAAGGTTCAAAGGGTGCTCTCTGCAGTGCGGTTAGCACCAGAGATAAGCCCCAAGAGGGTATAGAGTGAGAGTGAGGCAGATTTAATCTCCTCGCTCCCCTCAGGAACCTGACGACCAGATCGTGCTTTCCTACGAACTTACCTTCAACTACATTGTGATGTGCAGCAATGGCGGCAACATACACTTTGAGGGTGGAGGGAGACAGCCTTCGCTCCAACCCATCTTGCAGGAAGGAAAGCACAGAAAAGCACAGGAAGCACATCTTGCAGGAAGGAAAGCGCAAAACTTAGCAAAGACCCCCATCTTCGGGGGTCTTCTCGTCGAGAAGAACACCATTCGACGAACAGGTTCCACTTCAACGCATAGAGGCGCCTCGTAGAGGGAGCTCTAGCCGAAGTGATGGTGTCTACCACAGCCTGTGGTAGGTCACCTAGAACCTCCGCATCCCATCCAGGGACCAGACATGGAGTTTCCAGAGGTCTGGACGCGGGTGCCATAGGGTGCCCCGTCTCTGAGTCAGAAGGTCCTTCCTCAGAGGAATGGGTCAAGGAGGTGCTGTTGCGAGGAGCACTAGTTCCGGGAACCAGGTCCGGTTGGGCCAGTACGGCGCAACCAACAAGACCTGCTCCTCGTCCTCCCTGACTTTGCACAGTGTCTGTGCAAGAAGGCTCACTGGGGGAAACGCATATTTGCGTAGACCCCGGGGCCAGGTGTGTGCCAGCGCATCCCAGCTGATGGTCCCCTCGGTCAGGGAATAAAACAACTGGCAGTGGGACGTGTCCGGGGCGGCAAACAGGTCTAACTGTGCGGCCCCGAAGCGACTCCAGATCAGCTGGACCACCTGGGGATGGAGTCTCCACTCTCCCTGGAGCACTTGCTGTCATGAGAGCTCGTCGGCTGCACGATTGAGCAGGCCCGGAATGTGAGTGGCACAAAGCGACCTCAGATGCTTCTGACTCCAGAGGAGGAGATGGCAGGCGAGTTGTGACATGCGGCGGGAGCGTAGACCACCCTGTTTGTTGATGTATGCAATGGCCGCAGTATTGTCCGTACAGACCAGAACGTGCTTGCCTTGTAGCGGCCCTTTGAGGCGGCCCAGCGCAAGACGAACTGCTAACAACTCGAGCCAATTGATATGCCATTGCAGTTGAGGTCCCGTCCACAGACCCGAAACTGCAAGCCCATTGTACGTGGCCCCCCAGCCGGTGGATGAGGCATTCGTGGAGACAACAGCATGCCTGGACACTTGTTCTAGGAGAACTCCTGCCCGTAGAAACGAAGGGTCCGACCACGGGCTGAAGGTTTGGCGGCACTTCGGTGTTACTGAGACACGGAACGAGCCGCTCTGCCACGCCCATCTCGGGACTCGGTCGTGTAGCCAGTGTTGAAGCGGCCTCATATGAAGCAATCCGAGTGGCGTTACCGCGGCTGCAGATGCCATATGTCCCAGGAGCCTCTGAAAATGTTTCAGTGGTACCGCTGTCCTGCGTTTGAACGAATTCAAGCAGTTCAACACTGACTGGACGCGCTCCTCTGTGAGTCGCGCTGTCAGATTGACCGAGTCCAGCTCCATACCGAGAAAAGAGATCCTCTGCACGGGGCAGAGTTTGCTCTTTTCCCAGTTGACCCGAAGTCCCAACAGGCTGAGGTGACTGAGCACCATGTCCCTGTGTTCGCACAACTGTGCCCAGCGACTGAGCTAGGATCAGCCAGTCGTCGAGGTAGTTGAGAATGCGAACACCACGCTCTCTCATGAGAGCAATGGCCACCTCCGCGACTTTCGTGAAGACACGGGGCGACAGGGACAGCCCGAAGGGTAGGACTCTGTACTGATATGCCCGTCCCTCGAACGCAAAGCGTAGGAACGGTCTGTGTCGAGGGAGAATCAAGACATGAAAGGACCAACCTTCAGGTTGATCGCTGCAAACCAATCTTGGGGACGGATGCACCTGAAGATGCGTTTCTGCGTTAGCATTCTGAACGGCAGCCTGTGAAGGGACCGATTCAAGAACCGCAGGTCCAAGATTGGCCGTAACCCGCCGCCTTTCTTGGGTACAACGAAGTACGGGCTGTAGAAGCCTGTCTTCATATCGGCTGGAGGGACCGGCTCTATCACGTCCTTCGCCAGTAGGACTGCGATCTCCGCGCGTAGCTCGGGGCGCTCTCCTTCGACTCGGAGGTGAAGTGAATCCCCCTGAACTTGGGGGGCCACCGGGCGAACTGAATCGCATAGCCGAGTCTGATAGTACGGATGAGCCAGCGGGACGGGCTGGGAAGCGCTAGCCAGGCTCCCAGTGACCGAACCAGCGGCACCAACTGCACCACAGACGTACCCGCAGCGGGGCAGCGCAGCGGAGTGCAGGGACCTGACTCGGACGGCATAGCGGCAATGCAACACTTACCTGCTTCCGCTGAGGGGGCGCACGGGTGTGAGGAGGCCTCTTGTGTGCGTCCAAGAGGCCTCCTCACCGGAGGGTGACAAGGCATGGGAGCGTCGTACACCGACAAGCGCGCTCTCTTGGCACCCAGAGATTTTGGAAACAGCTCTTTTAGAAACAGCTCTTTTAGTGAAGTTTTGGGTACCACTAGCACGAAGGCCAGTGGCGGAACAGAAATCAAATTTGAACAAAGGATTCTCTCCCGGCCCTCCTCCGGGAGAGGGAGCGGTGCTGTCACCACCTCCTGAAGAGCTGTCCCCTCCATCTCTGGGTGACCCGTCTCAGGGTCTCTTACGACGGCGCTTGCCACCTGGCTTGGCAGCAGCCTGAGCGAGCTGGACGGCCTTCCTGCGGCCGGCTCCACGGCGTTGCCCTGGTGGAGGCTGCTGCTGGGCTTGGGCGGGGGGCGGTGGTGGGCGGCCGCCCTCGGCGACGAGCTGGCGGCTGGGTGGCAGGCCTACCCTCGTGCATGTCCATGAGTGCCTGGGCCTGGTGCACCTGGAGCAACGCCATGGCATGCAAGTCGGACGCAGCCTGTCCACAGGCTTTGTAAGCCTTCCAGTCAGACTGGAGGAGAACTTACAGGCCTTGGATGGGTGGCGTGGGTCACCGCGCCAGGTGGAAGCGGACGCCGGACACAGTTGCATCGCGACAGCCCGGTCCACTGGCGGGATCCCCACGTACCCTTTGGCTGGCCCGCCGTCGAGGGTAGTGAGGAGGGAGGAGCCACTCGGCCGGTTTCTGGCAGAAAAAGGTGCCGTCCACGACCTTGTGAGCTCCTCATGCACCTCCGGAAAGAAAGGCACCGGGGCGGGATGCTGAGAACCAGCGCAAGCCACCCCGAGAAACCAATCGTCCAGCCTAGAAGGCTCGGGACACGGTGGAGGGTTCCACATGAGCCCGACCTTTTCGGCGGCCCGGGAAAGCATAGCCGTCAGCTTGGGGTCTGTCTCGGGCAACGCTACTCTCCCAGAGGGAGGCAACGCAGCCGAGTCTTCATCCCCCGAGGACTGAAACTCCCCCTCCGATGCAGCGATCAACATCCTATCATCTGCTGGAGCTCCAAAATATCTTTGCCGGTGTTGTAAAAAGAATTTCAGGATACACGGAGTACTTACCAACACGATCATCATTTTTGAGAGAAATAGTAAAGGTGAATGCATATACGAACAAGTTCTCCGTTTAGGATTAGAACGAATTCAACCCAAGCGCTCTTTGGTGATGTGGATGATTACGTTACTGTTGATCATCTGTCCATCATCGTATAAAGCCCGCCCTGACAATTTGATTGGTCCGAACAGCTCTGGTTCGAGCATGGTTGCTCCACAACGGATCAAGTCCAGACCGAACTTCCCGACCTCAAATGTTGTGGGTGGGGCTAAGTTCGGCTGGCACTACTTTACTACTTTAAAAAAAACAGGCTTCCTATCTCAGTGGTTTTTAAACCTGTCCTGGAGGCACCCCAGCCCTGCACATTTTGTGTGTCTCCCTCATCTATCACACCTGATTCAACTCATCAGCTTGTTAGTAGAGACTGCAAGAACTAAATTGGGTGTCTGATAAGGGAGACATACAAAATGTGCAGGGCTGGGGTGCCTCCAGGACAGGTTTGAAAACCACTGGCCTATCTGGAGGTATAATTATATCCAAGTTCCAACATATTTAATTTTGCTTAATGATAATAAGACTATCACTTAAATGTAATGAATGTGCACTTGTAATGTACTTCAAACTTTAAAAGCATATTTAAAAAAACTGTACTTGCAGATAAATAATAATTAAATAAAAGACCACTTAAGTATACTTAAAGTACACTTTCATGAATGTTCCTTAACACACTTTAAGTGCACTTTGTAATGTCAAATTAAAGGTTTTTCCTTTTAAAACTGAGAAAAAAAACACTTTAATCAAATCACTTATTTTTATTTATTGACTAACATATTAAAGCACATGTAAAGTACTTGATTATAATTTTAACAGTAGTGTGTTATTCAATATTAAATTTAAAGTTTATATATATTAAACAAACTAGATTTCAACTCAATGTTCCGAAAACATTGCATTCAGTTTGTACTTCTTAAACTTCTTTTAAAGTATATTATTTCCATAATAAGTATACTCATTTTAAAAGTATTTCTGTTTCACAAGGGATATTAGACTGGGACTCACTATTTGTGTCATGATGCTCACTATTCTTTCTTTCTCCTCCCATAATCCAATTTGCAGACGACAGCCACTCTCATTGGCCTTTTGAAGACAGCTCGTCTGCTGCGGTTGGTCCGTGTGGCCAGAAAATTAGATCGATACTCAGAATATGGAGCTGCAGTCCTCTTCTTGCTCATGTGCACCTTTGTTCTGATTGCTCATTGGTTGGCTTGTATCTGGTATGCCATTGGCCATGTGGAGAGGCCTTACATGAAGACAGGTTGGCTGGATAACCTGGCCGATCAACTGGGAAAGCATTACAACGACAGCGATGCAAGCTCAGGACCCTCCAACCAGGATAAATACATCACTGCACTCTATTTCACCTTCAGTAGTCTGACCAGTGTGGGCTTTGGGAACGTCTCTCCAAACACCAACTCTGAGAAGATGTTCTCTATCTGTGTCATGCTCATTGGCTGTAAGTAACTGTAAAAAGATCTTTATTTCACACTGAAATTAGTCATTTCTGTCCCACTGTACTGAACACTTCTACTGTCCCTTTTTTAGACTACTTGGCTAGTAACGTTTAGACCTAAAAGCTAATGCTGGTGAACTACACTCTATAAAATTTCTTTATTGGCATCTATGAACCTTAAACATCCACGGAACCTTTCCATTGCACAAGTTCTTCAGATTATTAAAAAGGTTATTCACGCTAAGAAAAATGGTTCTTGTAAGAACTGTTCCTTGAAATGTACTTTGGGGAGGCAAAAATGTTTTTTTATCCCTAACCAGAGTTGCTCTCTCTGTACTTTGAGAAGCTTTTATAAACATGAAGGTCCACTCCTAAACCTAACTGTCAGTGGAGCGTAAGCAGATTGTATGAAAACGTATGAAAGATTATATGAATTCATACGCTACCAATTCATTGCCGAATTGGCATGAAAGTTTTGTTGGAATATGACAACTGGCCTTCTGTGGTCTCATGGGATGCTAATAATAATTCAGTCTTTTTCTTACTGACATGCACAGCCAACGCATAATCATCATCTCACTTTGATGAATGTAGTAGAAAATTTTCCATTCTGTCAGTAAAATATTAAAACACTTACTATTTTTAGACTTAGTCTTTTAGCTTGTAAGCACAGTGGGAATGTATATAATGTGAATGCATTATACCATGTGGTTATGGTTTTACTTTTAGTTTCAGTTTTAGTTAAAGTAAGCAATTTCTGAGAAACACTGTTGATATTTGAAATCAACACCCAAGCAAACACACCCCTACCCAAAAGAAACACAACCTCCTCCAAAATAACGAACACGCTATGCAACAACACAGGCAACTACAGCTGGCACATCAAATCAAATCAAAATCAAATCACCTTTATTTATATAGCGCTTTTTACAATGGCAATTGTTTCAAAGCAGCTTCACAGTGGTAACAGGAAAATAATGCAACGGAATTTGATTCGGCTGTACAGCCGCTCTGGTGAAAACGGTGATGTCATCCAGCTCATTTCAATTATCATATAGTGTCAATGCGGGCAGATCAGTAATATAGTTGAAATTTAGGTGTCCCCAACTGAGCAAGCCATCAGACAGCTCACACAAGTATGGATGAATCAGCTGTGATTCAACAACAACAGCATATCTTGGTTACGTGAAACAGTGGTTACTCATAATTTATTAGTAATTTCCGATAACAGCCGAGCTCATGCAGGCGTGCAGTGGGCGGAGCTAAAGAGTCACAAGCACACACACACACAAAATACATAATGGCATTTTCCCTGGATAACCTTCGGTTCACTATGCGTTCGTGTTGTTTACATTATATGCACTTACGCGTCGATTGCCAACAAAACACAGACATTTGATGCAGTTTCACTCACCGCCTGCAGTTTCGACTCATGACCGGGAACAAACAAACACAATTGCACAGTTGCTGCTCCGGAAAAACAAACTGCATCCACTGTTTCCTTAATGCTGGGTTATTTGGGAAGCTGAACAAGGTTATCTTTCCCTCAAAACCAAAAACGCACTTCTTTAGTGACATTGTTGATTTCATGGTCTAAAAACAAAATGACAGCGCTGCCGACGGCTTCTGTAACCCGAATGAAGCTCGTTGATGGGCGCGCTCTTGCTCTCGCTCTGGTTGATGTGCGACACGCGCTCATCCGGGAGAAGTGCCTATACAAGCAATTCCGCCCTTTATGATGTTCCGAAACTTATTTGAATCCTGAAGGAGTGTATTTGGGACAGAAATACTCTGTCATACGTCCAACTCGTTTTTTGACATTTTGGCCATGTTTAGCATGAGAATCTTTAACTGTGTAAATAAGTCAGAATGCATGAAATGGCATTAGACCCCTCCTTTAATGATAGTGAAGCGACGTAACTGACGCTGGTAGGTCACATGAACATGGTGAATGTAGTATGTCCAGATTACATTCATACTACACACATTCATATTATATAGAATGTACTTTTTTAGCAGTTGTGAAGTAATTACTTATTCAAAATAAGTACCTACTCAAGAGAGTATGCGATTTCAGAAGCAGCCATACACTCGCAAATTCCCCTCGGGGGAAGCCCTGCCGCCATTTTGAAGTGTGTTCAACATCGTCCAGTGAGCGAGAGAAGTTTATTTGTACAGACCCTCGAATCCGAGATTCTGTGCGAGTCTACTTGATATGAAATGTGAAATAGAATAGTGTATGATATTGGACTTTTGACATTTAACCACATAATACTTGTAGCTACCTTAATCTGACTGTTATAGTTCATTGTATTGTTATCATTTACGTTTGAGTAATTTTTTATATTTTCTCCAACAGCCCAAGCATACATACAGGCAGAGCTGGGTAGATTACTTACAAATTGTAATCGGTTACTGATTACAAATTACATTGTAGTTAGTAATGTAATCCATTACATTACATATTTAAGGTAATATAATCGGACTACTTTTGGATTACTTTTAGAAAACTTTTGGCCTAACTTGTTTATCACATTGATTTGAGTAGAACAATCTTGTACCATATTGATATAAAAAGTACTAAAAGAAAAAATATATATTTCATTTGTTATCAACAACATGAAGTGCATTAAATATTGCATTTACGTCAGGGTTTCCCAGACTGGGGTTCATGATGGAACTGCAGGGGTTCGTGAGTTTAATGAAAAGCTATTAAGTAATTCAATCATAAAATTTTTAAATTAAAATAAATTATTTAAAAATAAAAACAGCACAAATAAAACACTACTAAAAAAGATTTTAAAAATATTTTGTCATGTCATGTGACCATTAACCGACATCAGAGAACCGTGAACATAATGTCATAATTTATTATTTTTATTAACTTAATTTTATTTTTGACTTACAATATAAATTATATAAATATTTCATAACTTACAAATTAAAATCTCAGGGGGTACTTCAAGTAAATATATTAGGTCAAAGAAATTTCAGGTGACAAAAAAAGTTGTCTAAAAGAAGTTGTCAAAAGCCTTCCAAAGACATTAATGCATGGTTAAATAACTCACTGAAACTGAGTGATAATTCAAATAATAATTAATATGTTAGTCAAGAGTTGATTAGATATGCAATGTTAAGAAAACACTTGTTAAAAGTGAAATGATTTCTGTAAATCCAGTGATCGATTGATGTGTGGGTCACAGTTTTCAGTAATAGTCACATGACTAGTGGCTGGTCTGTGTGTGCAATTCCACAAACCTGGAAGACCTTCTGAACGTATACAAGCAGTATCCGTTTTTAGAAAGGAAAATTCAAAAGATAAAAAGTAGTAGTAGGGAGAATCAATGAATTATGAATATTTGACTGCCATTGTGAGAATAACATGTAATCAATAAAAAAGTAACTGTAGTCTGATTACGACTATTTTAAAACGTAATATAATCTAATTACAAGTACTTAATTTTTGGAATCTGATTACGTAATCCAGATTACACGTAATCAGTTACTACCCAGCTCTGCATACAGGCCTTATAGAATGATGTATAAACAAATTCATAAGGGGAAAAAACCCTGTAAATAATAAATCAGCTCCATTGTGGATTCCAAGTTGTCAAGGGCTTAGGGTGCTCCATTTAAACACATTGCTTACATTGCACGAGTGCCCACTACTGGCGGAACCCTTGCAATGACGTACATTCGAGTGAACGAGACGGAGGGAAATTAGCGAAGGAAAGGCATAAAAAAATTGGACTTAAACACAGCCCTAGTACAAATGTCCCACTTGCTCACTCTCTCTCCTCCCCCATCATGAGTATTATTGGCTACAAGAGTGTTTTGCTGCTGGGTGGATCAGTCCAATCCTCTTTTTCTCCTCCTATTTACACAGGACTATGTACAAACACAATATTTTATCAGCACACACACAGAACAAACATCTAGCAAATATTCACAATATAGTTTGGGTGTTGATTTCAATTTTCAACAGCATTTCTCAGAAATTGCTTACTGCAACCTGTAATAACCCTTATACCTTACCTTTGCTCAATGTCAAAAAAATTGCCACTGTTAACTAAATATTCTCCTTTTTACTTTTTGTCTTAGCTCTCATGTATGCCAGCATATTTGGGAATGTCTCAGCAATAATTCAGAGGCTTTATTCTGGAACAACACGCTATCACACTCAGCTGCTGCGGGTTAAAGAGTTCATCCGCTTCCATCAGATACCTGGAGGTTTGAGGCAGAAACTGGAGGAATATTTCCAACATGCCTGGTCCTACACCAATGGCATTAATATGAATGCAGTAGGTTATACTGAGCTAGAATCAATAACCCAAATATCATTGTTGTCTACTCCTGTATAGGTTAATCTATATAATAAAAACCCAATCTTATTTTCTAATTATAGGTCCTGAAAGGTTTTCCAGAGTGTTTGCAAGCTGACATTTGCCTGCATCTGAATCGCAGTCTGCTGCAGAACTGTAAAGTGTTCCATGGGGCGAATAAAGCGTGTCTGAGAGCTCTCGCCGTGCGTTTCAAAACCACCCACTCCCCACCTGGAGACGCTCTCTATCACCACGGCGACCTGCTCAGAGCCCTCCACTTCATCTCCCGGGGTTCCATTCAAGTGTCGCAACATAACATTGTGCTGGCCATACTGGGTGAGATTAATATTAACCCTGAGCAAACAGCTTTCTGATCCATTGGCGGTTTGAGACATAATAAAAACTACTTCCTGTTTCGTGTACAGGAAAGAACGACGTCTTTGGCGAGCCCATGAATCTGTATGCAGATCCTGGTCGCTGTAATGCTGATGTTACTGCACTTACCTACTGTGACCTTCACCGTATCCAAAGAGACGACCTTCTAGAGGTGCTGGACATGTACCCTGCATTTGGAAGGAGCTTTTGGAGGAAACTAGAAATCACCTTTAACCTACGAGACGTGTGTAAACCCAACGTCCCAAACACACTTATACATACCCCTCACTGGTTACTGAGATAAAAAAAAATATATATATTAATATATTATATTAAGGAAATATTAATAATTGGATGAATTAATGTTAATAATATTAATTTCTCACAAAATTGAATATTATAAAGATTGACAAATCTAGCATTCACACTTAAGAATGAATGAATTGACAATATAGGATCAGATTCAAACCAACTGTCAGCATAAAAAATTGTTTCTGGTGTTAATAGGACTTACTTTAAAAAAGTAAATAATTAAAAAATCCTAAACAATTACAGTTTGTGTGATGGATTTGACGTCATTATTGTGACAGACATAATAAGCACAATTATTTTATATCCCTTGTGAAAAAGAAGTGTGCTTAATTGTACTGAATGTGCATGTGTACTTAGAGAGTTTCTTAACTCACTTAAGTACACTTTTAACAGGTGCACTTTGTGCTGTCAAATTAAAATTTGAGCTTTAAATGACATTTTAAATCGTGTGTTAATAATCTTTTAGTGTTTTATTTGATAAAACTTTTAAAGTTAATATATTTTATATGTATTACATTGCAACTTCAGGTAACACTTTATTTTACAGTGCCCTTGTTACATATGTTACATGTACTTACCATAGTAATAACGGTAAATTATGCATAATTACATGCCTCTAACCCTCAACCAAACCCTAATCTGCAATCTGCGCAAAAAAAAAAAAATCAAAATAACGACTTTATTCAACAAGTTCTTGTCTTCCATCTGGGCCTCTGACATGAACTCACGAAGCACCACGACGCATGCGCGAGAATATGACGTAGAGCCGGCGTTCTGACACATGACCCGGAAGCGAGGAACTTTGTTTACAAGCAGAGGAAGACGCGCCTTATCTAAGCTGTTCAATTCTACATTGATTGTGCTTTAGGTCTTGGCGAAGTGCTCAAAATGGTGCTAAAGTGCTAAAGAACCCGGCTCTACGTCATATTCTCGCGCATGCGTCATGGTGCTTCGTGAGTTCACGTCAGAGGCCCAGACGGAAGACAAGAACTTGTTGAATAAAGTCGTTATTTTGATTTTTTTTTTTTTGCGCACAAAAACTATTCTTATCACTTCATAAAATTATTATAGAACCACTGTTGTGAGATGGACTTTTTTAACAACGTCTTTAGTACCTTTTATGGGTCTTGAGAGAGGAAATGTCATTGCTGCCAATGGAGGCCTTTCTGAGCCATCGGATTTCAACAAAAATATCCTAATTTGTGTTCCGAAGATGAACAAAGGTCTTATGGGTGTCGAACGACATGAGGGTAAGTAATTAATGACAGAATTTTCATTTTTGGGTGAACTAACCCTTTAAATGTCCTAATTTAACTAAGGCCTAATCCTGGTTTAATCTAAGACCTGTCTGTGAAACCAGGCCATAAAGATTTACTTTAATCCTATTTAAGTGGATGAAAAAGCACTCTAAATTTATATTAAATGCAATTAGCTGAACTTTAAACTATAATGCATTTTCATTTAATCAATTCACATGCAATTACGGTAACTGTATGAAAACTTTACATTAATTTCGCACTTAAGTCTATTCTTTTAAAGTATATTATTTCTGTAATAAGTACACTTTTAAAAAGTATGCTAAAGTGTACTTCTTTTTCCACAAGGGATAACACGTCATTAATATAATATAAATTAATCTAAAACATTGACTGTACAGTAATCATTGTTTTAATTGGTATGTAATCAGGCTGAACAGTTGATGGAAAGCGAAAATGTGGACTGCGGTTACCATGCTAGCAGCATACGACACAGACGAAACTCACTAGACAGGCGCAACAGGCCAGGTGAGTAGAATGCTCACAAACAAACACAAAAATACCCATTGAGACTTGTGTCCAGAAGTCCACATTTTGCAAACTGTATAAATTTACAAAGTAAAAAGATTTTAATTGTAGCAAACAAACTAAAACATGACATACAGTGGGGAGAACAAGTATTTGATACACTGCCGTTTTTCCAGGTTTGCCCACTTACAAAGCATGTAGAGGTCTGTAATTTTTATCATAGGTACACTTCAACTGTGAGAGACGGTATCTAAAACAAAAATCCAGAAAATCACATTGTATGATTTTTAAATAATTAATTTGCATTTTATTGCATGACATTAGTATTTGATCACCTACCAACCAGTAAGAATTCCGGCTCTCACAGACCTGTTAGTTTTTTCTTTAAGAAGCCCTCCTGTTCTCCACTCATTACCTGTATTAACTGCACCTGTTTGAACTCGTTACCTGTATAAAAGACACCTGTCCACACACTCAATCAAACAGAGTCCAACCTCTCCACAATGGCCAAGACCAGCGAGCTGTGTAAGGACATCAGGGATAAAATTGTAGACCTGCACAAGGCTGGGATGGGCTACAGGACAATAGGCAAGCAGCTTGGTAAGAAGGCAACAACTGTTGGCGCAATTATTAGAAAATGGAAGAAGTTCAAGATGACGGTCAATCTCCCTTGGTCTGGGGCACCATGCAAGATCTCACCTCGTGGGGCATCAATGATCATTAGGAAGGTGAGGCATCAGCCCAGAACTACACGGCAGGACCTGGTCAATGACCTGAAGAGAGCTGGGACCACAGTCTCAAAGAAAACCATTAGTAACACACTATGCCGTCATGGATTAAAATCCTGCAGTGCACGCAAGGTCCCCTTGCTCAAGCCAGTGCATGTCCAGGCCCGTCTGAAGCTTGCCAATGACCATCTGGATAATCCAGAGGAGGAATGGGAGAAGGTCATGTGGTCTCATGAGACAAAAATAGAGCTTTTTGGTCTAAACTCCACTCGCCGTGTTTGGAGGAAGAAGAAGGATGAGTACAACCCCAAGAACACCATCCCAACCGTGAAGCATGGAGGTGGAAACATCATTCTTTGGGGATGCTTTTCTGCAAAGGGGACAGGACGACTGCACCGTATTGAGGGGAGGATGGATGGGGCCATGTATCGCGAGATCTTGGCCAATAACCTCCTTCCCTCAGTAAGAGCATTGAAGATGGGTCGTGGCTGGGTCTTCCAGCATGACAACGACCCGAAACACACAGCCAGGGCAACTAAGGAGTGGCTCCGTAAGAAGCATCTCAAGGTCCTGGAGTGGCCTAGCCAGTCTCCAGACCTGAACCCAATAGAAAATCTTTGGAGGGAGCTGAAAGTCCGTATTGCCCAGCGACAGCCCCGAAACCTGAAGGATCTGGAGAAGGTCTGTATGGAGGAGTGGGCCAAAATCCCTGCTGCAGTGTGTGCAAACCTGGTCAAGAACTACAGGAAACGTATGATCTCTGTAATTGCAAACAAAGGTTTCTGTACCAAATATTAAGTTCTGCTTTTCTGATGTATCAAATACTTATGTAATGCAATAAAATGCTAATTAATTACCAATTACTTAAAATTAATTACAAACCCAATTCCAAAAAAGTTGGGACACTGTACAAATTGTGAATAAAAACAGAATGCAATGATGTGGAAGTTTCAAATTTCAATATTTTATTCAGAATACAACATAGATGACATATCAAATGTTTAAACTGAGAAAATGTATCATTTTAAGGGGAAAAGTAAGTTGATTTTAAATTTCATGGCATCAACACATCTCAAAAAAGTTGGGACAAGGCCATGTTTACCACTGTGTGGCATCCCCTCTTCTTTTTATAACGGTCTGCAAACGTCTGGGGACTGAGGAGACAAGTTGCTCAAGTTTAGGAATAGGAATGTTGTCCCATTCTTGTCTAATACAGGCTTCTAGTTGCTCAACTGTCTTAGGTCTTCTTTGTCGCATCTTCCTCTTTATGACGCGCCAAATGTTTTCTATCTGGACTGCATGCTGGCCATTTCAGTACCCGGATCCTTCTTCTACGCAGCCATGATGTTGTAATTAATGCAGTATGTGGTCTGGCATTGTCATGTTGGAAAATGCAAGGTCTTCCCTGAAAGAGACGACGTCTGGATGGGAGCATATGTTGTTCTAGAACTTGGATATACCTTTCAGCATTGATGGTGCCTTTCCAGATGTGTAAGCTGCCCATGCCACACGCACTCGTGCAACCCCATACCATCAGAGATGCAGGCTTCTGAACTGAGCGCTGATAACAACTTGGGTTGTCCTTGTCCTCTTTAGTCCGGATGACATGGCGTCCCAGTTTTCCAAAAAGAACTTTAAATTTTGATTCGTCTGACCACAGAACAGTTTTCCACTTTGCCACAGTCCATTTTAAATGAGCCTTGGCTGCGCTTCTGGATCATGTTTAGATATGGCTTCTTTTTTGACCTATAGAGCTTTAGCCGGCAACGGCGAATGGCACGGTGGATTGTGTTCACCGACAATGTTTTCTGGAAGTATTCCTGAGCCCATGTTGTGATTTCCATTACAGTAGCATTCCTGTATGTGATGCAGTGCCGTCTAAGGGCCCGAAGATCACGGGCATCCAGTATGGTTTTCCGGCCTTGACCCTTACGCACAGAGATTGTTCCAGATTCTCTGAATCTTTGGATGATATTATGCACTGTAGATGATGATAACTTCAAACTCTTTGCAATTCTTCTCTGAGAAACTCCTTTCTGATATTGCTCCACTATTTTTCGCCGCAGCATTGGGGGAATTGGTGATCCTCACAGTTGAAGAGTACCTATGATAAAAATGGGCAAACCTGCAAAATCGGCAGTGTATCAAATACTTGTTCTCCCCACTGTATTTCAGAATAATTTAATTCACAGTTCACCACTGTTCACATCTGCCCTCATTTTAGAGCCAGACATTTGACTATCGAAATCAGAAGACAGATTAAATTTGCAGAATGTTAAAGACATGTTTATCACCTAACTAACAAAAAACTAGTATATGAATACAAATTCAGCAAATATATTGTGAGAGCACAAATTATTCTGCAAAATTAGATTTTTTGTTGATTTATTGTCGTGCTACTCAAGATGGAATGGACCAGAATGACTCATACCCATCTCAGACGTGTTCGGCCCTGGATCATCACCATTCTCTAACCGCTCACATGCACTGGGAGGAGCTGTGCAGCTGTGGAAGCTCCACATTGCAGTCCAGTGAAAACCTCAGCAAGTCTCCCATCAGCCACTGTGAGCTGTATACCTCTGAGGCAGACCATCTGGACTACCCCTCTCCTGTTGTGACACTAATACCACCGAGTGGTGCCTTTGGGATCAGCAGAGAGCCTGGCATGGATGTGGGGAAATTGGGTGGGTATACAATATTTATTGGACTTTATACTAATATCTTATTGGTGTGGATGCAGCATTACAAAAATGTAAAATCTGGGTCCTGAAGCCAAACCATTGAATGCTGTAGGGAATACATATCTTTGTAGGCCAAAACCCGGAAACGGGTTAGCATTTTAGCACTTCCAGTTCCATTTTCTTGAAGTCAGGGGAATTTTTGGAATGAGTTTTTGATTAAATGCCTGAAAATAAGTTATGTGGTTAACAGAAGCTCAAGATATTTTCAATAAAAACAGTTGCTAACAAGTAACTAAATAGGACTGCAAAGGTTGTCTGGGACATTAAACGTCATCACAGCAAACAGGAAAACTCATCTACTCACAAGTTGAAGTCATGCGACCGTAGTGTAGTTTGTCTTACGGTTGTCCTATGTTTAGTTTTTTGCTTCTGGACATTCTATTTAGGCTTCAGAATTCATAAAATTGTGAAGATTATCAAGATGAATAAAATGTAATGCAAGTATCATAAAATTTGGTTATCACAGAGCCTATTTTCTGCAATAATCCAAAAGCCAATGGAAAAATCCTAGTTCCCTTTACCAAGGGAACAAGGGCGATGCTAACTTCTGGGTTGGCCTACAAGAATACTTCATCTCTGCAGCACTTTATTGCAGAATTTGAGGTCATTTAAGGTCATTGCAACCACTATTTTAGTGCTAAACGTTTTCACAGTTGAAAAATTACTTGGTGCACCTTTAAAATCTCCCAAACATGAACTTTAAATGACATATTGTAAATATGAATGTTTTTCTTGAATTGTTGGATTGCTATTATTCAATATCTCCTCCTAACACAAGCTCCTCCTCCATCTGGATTGTACCATTACTGGACTGACCACCAGGCAGTCCGGACCTCATGTCCTCCACCGCTCTTTGCAGATCATCATCCCAACGAACTTGACTCCAGCCTGGAGCTCCTACAGAGCCAGCTTATGAGGTAGGTGATGCGTCTTAAAGAAACAGTTAAGGCTGAAGTTATGTAGTTTCTGCAACACTAGTAGCACTTATCAGTTACTCTTGCCTCCCATGCCGGTTCGAATCCCGCTCTGAGCAGTGCGAGTAGAACCGGAGGGTTTAAATTTGTGCCATGACCCGGATGGGTGTGAGGTTTAGGGGGGTGAGTGTAACGGAGACAAAAATAAAGCATATTTGCATGTGGCACCTCCCCCAAGTCAAACAAAGCTCTAACGGCGCTTCTGAAGGCATGTCTCTCAACCGGTAAAAGTAGGCTACTTTCAATAAAAGCTCCAACATATAACATATATACTTTTAGCTGTGTTGCTATGTGTCATGAGTAAGCAACTAAGTAGGCTTAACACTCTGTACAGCGAACGTAAGCATCTCGCTTTTAAAAAACCCAACCAATGTATCTGCACCGGGCGCATTTTTTGATATGACGCATCAAAACTTTTTGAGGCTGTCTACACTGGACACACATCCCGTCACAATGCCCCATTTGCTTTGACGTGTTCATGACTTGATTAATCTTTAAAGGTCTAAATGCAGCGATTTTTGACTTGCACTTCTCTAACCGAAACTGAATGAGCAGTGTGAGTACAATCGGAGGGGTTACATTGGTGCCGTGACCCATATGGAAGTGAGGTTTAAGGGGGTGAGTGTAATGGAGACCAGCTAGTAAGAGCTGTGCAAGTAAACCTCACTCTCCTGGCTTCAAGAGGCACATTAGCGACTGACGCTAGAGGCTGCAGTTTAGCGTCTTTGTTAGCGTGCCTGCCTCCCATGCCAGTTCGAATCCCGCTCTGAGCAGTGTGAGTACAACCGGAGGGGTTACACTGGTGCCGTGACCCATATGGAAGTGAGGTTTAGGGGGGTGAGTGTTACGGAGGCTAGCTAGTAAGAGCTGTGCAAGTAAAACTCATTCCCCTGGCTTCAAGAGGTGCACTAGCGACTGACGCTAGAGGTTGTAGTTTTTAGCACCCTTGTTAGCATACCCGCCTCCCATGCCAGAAACGCTGCTCAAATCCCGCTCAGAGCGGTGTAAGTAGAACCGGAGGGGTTACATTTTCCCATGTGTCAGGCATGGTCCCACAGCGGCTAAACACCCTCTGGATCAGCCTGCTACAGTAGCCAAGCCTCAAACCGCTCTTTTTGCTACATCGACACATACGGTGACCAGGGGCTGTCAAGCTCTTGGTTCTCGCCACTGGTTCTCATGCATCACATAACTTGATAGGTTGAAGGCAAGATGTCCAGCAAATAATACTGCAGTGAATACTGAATTTCTGCTCCCTTTCTCCCAGGCTAGAGACAAGAATGACAGCAGACATCAATGTGATTCTTCAGCTTCTCCAGCGACAGATTGCCCCCGTGCCTCCAGCATATAGCACTGTATTACCTGACAACCACATTCCTGACCCCGCTACACTGTATGGAAGCAGCACACCGGTACTTCACAGCATGTTCCCCATTCCAAATATTCAACTGGACAGTAGAAGCACTACCATTCAGGTAAAAGTGCAGTCCAATAAGTTTTTTTTTCCTTGTGACTTCCCTTGTGAAAACTAAGTTTGCTTAATTGTATTGAATGTGCACTTGTTGTTTACTTCATACCTTAAAAGTATATTTGTTTTAAAAAGTACTTGCAGATGATATAATATTAATGGCCACTTAAGTAAATTATAAAGCCATTTAAATGTTCTTAAAGAGAGTACACTTTCATGACTATGTTTCTGAACACACTTAAAGGGACAGTTCACCCAAAAATGAAAATTACTGCATGATTTACTCACCTTCAAGACATCCTAGGTGTATATGACATTCTTCTTTCAGACGAATACAATCGGAGATATATTAAATAATGTCCTGGCTCTTCCATGCTCCGGGGGATTATAATATCCATATTAAAAACTTTATAAACTAAAATAACTTTTAGTTTTTAAAGTTTTAAATATGGATATTTTTTTCTTACACAAACGCATTGCTTCGCCATTATTAACCCCCCGGAGCCGTGTGGATATCTTTCATGATGGATGAATGTACTTTTTTGGGCTTCAAAATCTAATCCTCTATTCACTGCCATTATAAAGCCAGGATATTATTTAATATATCTCCGATTGTATTCATCAGAAAGAAGAATGTCATATACACATAGGATGTCTTGAGGGTGAGTAAATCATGGGGTAATTTTCATTTTTGGGTGAACTATCCCTTTAAGTACACCTGTAAAAAGTGCACTGTAATAATGTAAAATTAAAAGTTCAAATCATTGTTTTAATAATCTTTTGTCATAATTTTAAGAAGTACACTTATTTTGATGTGTTGACTAACATACTAAAGCACATGTAAAGAACTTGATTATAATTTCACTGAAGTGTGTTATTCGATATTACATTTAAAGTTATATATTTACATACTAAATTCAGCTTCATCACTACAAATGCATAATCACAAATATATTTAAATATATGACATACATTAAAGTGTTGGACTAAGTGGCACAAACAGTAGAACACTTGCCCACAAAACATATAAGAGCTGTTGGCTCATTCTTGTATAAGAAAAAAAAAAAAAAAAAAAATTGCAAAGGAGAAAAAAAAGTATATTTTAGATTTTCCATAAATGCTTGTTGTATATTTGGCATTACACTTTAACCATATTTTAAAGACAATAGAAGTAATTATGAAATTACATTAAAGATATACGCATTTAATATAAATGTAAACTATAATGCATTTTAATTTAATCGTAAATAATATGCAATTAAGTGTCCGTAATTTGCACTGAAGTATATATTTTTAATTATATTATTATATACTTTTAAAAGTATGTTCAAGTTTACTTCTTTTTCACAAGTAAAGTCACCTTTATTTTTATAGCGCTTTATACAATACAGATTGTTTCAAAGCAGCTTTACAATGATCAGCAGAAAAATAATGATTCAATGATGCAAACAGAGTTCAGTTTGGCTGTAAAGCAGCTCTAAAAAGAAAACAGTGTCATTGTTCAGCTGAAGTCAGTTCAGTGTTGATTCAGTTCCATTTTAAAGATCATCAATTATTAAATTAGTTCAATTTTTAGAGCTGCTTTACAGCTAAATTGAACTCTGTTTGCATCATTCACAAGGGTTAGTTACTTACAGAACTTTTTATTTTCCCTGATCTGAATGTTGAGGTAGGTGTAAAGGATCGGTCTCACATCTGAAAATTCTCCTTCCCTCACTTACTCACTTCCATGTTGTTCCAAAACCATCCTGATCCTAAATAATAACCTTTAGCTAAGCCATATCCACAGTAAACTTATGACAAGCAGAACTTATGACACATTATCTGTGTGGAGCTTTTTTTTTTTTCACTAGAATGAACAATAAACCAAATTAACTATCTTTAACACTATGTTTCCAGAGTTCAACCCAGCCAGAATCCATGTTCAAGTCAAATTCCCAGGGTTCTCTGTCCAGTGGCGTTCACATGGGAGCTGCGTCAGATGACTGTGAACCTGATAAACTAGAAACAAATGCAATTTCAACTCCAGCACTTAAGACCATTTTTATAGATGCACCGGGGCTCTGTGCGTCTCTCCGCTTGCCCTCATTGCCTGGTAACCTGGACGCTTTATCACACTCAGAAGACATTCAAAAACACATGTCTGATCCTTCCTTGCCAGTCAGCTAAAATCACAACACACCATCAACTGGCTTATCATAACAGAACAATGAGCAATGTTGTGTTGTGGATGCTAGAAGACGATGTAGTTTCATCATATTGGTTAACCAAGTATTGCTGCCCACCAGTTAGGACAGCCCCAAACTAGCACTAGTAACTAGTATGAAAACTCAAACTGGTATTTTCAGTGGAGTACAAAGACACACAACAAACACTAATGGACAGTCTAATGGCCTAATGGTTAGAGAGACAGAGTGGTAACCCAAAGGTTGCAGTTTCGATACTCAGTACCGGCAGGAAATGACTGAGGTGCCCTTGAGTGAGGCATCTAACCCCCAAACACTCCCTGGGCGCCACAGCAAAATGGCTGCCCAGTGCCCACAGCTCCTAATGTGTGTGAACTAATTTGGATGGGTTAAATGCAGAGGACAAATTCCAAGTATGGGTTACCATACCTGGCCTTCACATGTCTCTTTCACTTTAGACATCAGTGAACACTGCAAAAAATTATTTTCTTACTTAGTATTTTTGTCTTGTTTTAAGTCCAAATATCTAAAAATTCTTACATTAAGGAGCATTTACTAGGCAAGCAAAAGTTTTTGTCTTGTTTTGGGAAAAAATAACTCAAAATTAATTCTTTTCTGTTTGAATTAAGATTATTTTGCTTACCCCGTTGGCAGATTATTTTGCTTATTTTAAGCAAAAACTCACTTAATTTTGAGTTTTTTCCCCCAAAACAAGACAATAATTTTTGCTTGCCTAGTAAATGCTTCTTGTTTTAAGAATTTTTAGATGTTTGGACTAGAAACAAGACAAAAATACTAAGTAAGAAAAGCATTTTTTGCAGTGAAATGTTCTTCAGGCAGTGTGACTCGGGAAACAATCACACTTGTCGACAAACCTTTGGAATGATAAACCTAACCAAAGAATGTCTCTGTATGTCTGGAATTGAACTCTGTATATTCTGTGTATTTAGTTTATGTAATTAAAACAATGTTCAATAAAAATATGATAATTTGGGGGGCTGTTCTTTGGAGACCCACCAGATACACTATATTGCCAAAAGTATTGGGACATCCCTTCAAATCATTGAATTCAGGTGTTCCAATTACTTCCATGGCCACAGGTATATAAAATCAAGCACCTAGGCACGCAGACTGCTTCTACAAACATTTGTGAAAGAATGGGTCGCTCTCAGGAGCTCAGTGAATTCAAGCGTGGTACCGTGATAGGTTGCCACCTGTGCAGTAAGTCCATTCGTGAAATTTCCTCACTACTAAATATTCCACAGTCAACTGTTAGTGGTATTATAACAAAGTGGAAGCAATTGGGAACAACAGCAACTCCGCCATGAAGTGGTAGGCCACGTAAAATCACAGAGCGGGGTCAGCGCATGCTGAGGCGCACAGTGCGCAGAAGTCACCAACTTTCTGCAGACTCAATAGTTACAGACCTCCAAACTTCGTGTGGCCTTCAGATTAGCTCAAGAACAGTGTGTAGAGAGCTTCATGGAATGGGTTTCCATGGCTGAACAGCTGCATCATCACGCCGCCACTGGACTCTAGAGCAGTGGAGACGTGTTCTCTGGAGTGACAAATCACGCTTCTCTGTCAATCTGATGGACGAGTTGCCAGGAGAACGGTACTTGCCTGACTGCATTGTGCCAAGTGTAAAGTTTGGTGTAGGGGGGATTATGGTGTGGGTTTGTTTTTCAGGGGTTGGGCGTGGCCCCTTAGTTCCAGTTAAAGGAATCAGTTAAAGGCTTCAGCATACCAAGACATTTTGAACAATTTCATGTTCCTAATTTTGTGGGAACAGTTTGGGGATGGCCCCTTCCTGTTCCAACATGACTGCACACCAGTGCACAAAGCAAGGTCCATAAAGACATGGATGAGCGAGTTTGGTGTGGAGGAACTTGACTGGCCTGATAGAACACCTTTGGGATGAATTAGAGCAGAGACTGTGAGCCAGGCCTTCTCGTCCAACATCAGTGCCTGACCTCACAAATGCGCTTCTAGAAGAATGGTCAAAAAGTCCCATAAACACACTCCTAAACCTTGTGGAAAGCTTTCCCAGAAGAGTAAAAGCTGTTATAGCTGCAAAGGGTGGGCCAACTCCATATTAAACCCTACATTAAGAATGGGATGTCATTAATGTGCATGTAAAGGCAGGCGTCCCAAAACTTTTGGCAATATAATGAATATTGGCTGTTCGGATATTTAAAAAAAAAAAAAAGCTAAGTGCTTATTTATTGTTATTGCTAAGTGTAACTATCCATCAAAAATCTGGGTAAATCAGTCTGTTCTAGATTCACCTTATTTGGAAAAAATCAGTGTATCAAACAATCTTGTCATCTACTTTAAAATAAAATCATCATATTCCATATAATGGTAAGTTCAGTCTGGCAGTGGCTACTGTATGTATAGATGCTCTTTCTAATATTCCAAACTCTTTCTAAATCCAAAACTTTTTGTTTTAGTGCAGATCTACTTGATCTGACCACACCATTTGGAGAATCCAAATCATAATAAACATGCTGCAACAATAAAATCAGTAACATTAAATTAAAACAGCGTATTGTATTACAATTATTCCTCCCGCAGTGACCTGAGCAGCGTTCAGCCCTAGTTCAGCTATGAAACAACATAAATGGAAGTATGAGAATTATGTAGTGACCAAAAATGTTAAACAAATCAGAACTCTTACTGTATATTTAAGCTTAAGTTTTGTCTTTGTTTTCTCTGCTAACATCCTCTTAGCCAATTTCATTCCGTGCAGCCTGGGATTCTTTTAAACAATACTTATGTTTATATAATTTATAATGTATATTGCATATTTATCACTATCCAGTCCAACTCTTCCATTTTAAATAAAAATGCTATTCTTGTAAAGAAATTCATATGCATGCACAATTTAAATTAAGCTTACACTTCTATATTAAAAACTCATTTCAGTAAAGTGTGTCCGCTGGATCTTTACTGACCTCTGTGTGACACTGTCTCCATAAGATCACAACATTTCCTGAACATTTCCCCAACATCCCCCAACTTACTCTTATCATTAGTATGAATGTTATCTATCTTCTTCTGGTGTCTAGGAATAACGGTCTCTACTTCCTCATCAGTTCACTATGACTAGATAGCCATGTGTTCATGAATTCTTCCTTTTAACATCACAAGGCCACAGATTTCTATGGAAGCTTGTTTCCGCCACTGAATAAAAAATAAAAAAGGTAATTGCGACTTTTCATCTCACAATTCGGACTTTTTTTCCTCGCAATTTACGATTCTATATAAATTCTGACATTATAACACGCAACTGCGAGTTATAAAGTCAGAATTGCGAGATATAAACTTTCAATTTAGAGAAAAAAGTCAGAATTGCAAGATATAAACTTGCAATTTAGAGACAAAAGTCAGAATTGCGAGATATAAACTTTCAATTGCGAGAAAAAAAGTCGAGAAAATTGAGAAAAAGTTGCAATTATCTTTCACATTTTTTTTATTCCGTGGCGGAAACAAGCTTCCATAATAATTCGCAATTGCGAGTTTACATCTCGCAATACTTAGAAAAAAAGTCAGAATTCTGAGATGTAAACTCGCAATTCTGACTTTATAACTCGCAATTGTGAAAAAAAGGTCAGAATTGCGAGATATAAACTTTCAATTGAGAGAAAAAAAGTCAGAATTGCAGGATATAAACTTTTGATTGCAAGACAAAAAGTCGAGAAAATTGCGCGAAAAAGTTGCAATTATCTTTTACTTTTTAAAAGTCAGAATTCTGAGATATAAACTTTAAATTGCGAGAAAAAAGTCCGAATTACGAGATATAAACTCTCAATTGTGAGTAAAAATGTCAGAATTGCGAGATATAAACATTTGTAAGACAAAAAGTCGAGAAAATTGCGAGACGCAATTATCTTTCACATTTTTTTATTCCGAGGCGGAAACAAGCTTCCATAATAATTCGCAATTATGAGTTTATATCTCACAATTCTGAGAAAAGAAGTCAGAATTCTGAGATAGAAACTCGCAATTGTGAGAAAAGGTCAGAATTGTGAGATAAAAAGTCGCAATAACCTTTTACATTTTTTTTTATTCCGTGGTGGAAACAAGCTTCCGTAGATTTCAGATCGAGATGCCAATAAATGCTCTTTTTGGACTTAAGATAATGTTTTGAGTTCTGATACAGCATGTTTTCATTGAATATCTATGTTCTGTATATTTATCTATATATCAAAAATTCCAGTCATATTTCAAAATATTCCTCAGCCAAATGTCAAAATTACATAAATAAAGATGGATTGGTGCTTTAGATACCATGAAATCACATGAATTGGAGTTTTCTCTGATTTAATTTATTTTTATTTTCTCACAACAGACTTTTGTTTTGTAGAATAACAGAAAGAGCAGACGATTGTTCGCCCTAATTTTAGGCATCAAAATGTACCTCTTTACCAGTAACTAAGTTAAAATAAGCCACTTGGCACTAGTCTGGTTACCCAGAGAAGCACTGTTTAAAATATCTCTCAGATGATTTTTGCACACTAGTACCATTAGAGTTCTCAAAGTTGAGTGTACAGATCACAGTGCATCCAGTCGATTATTATACAGTATATTTACAATTAAATTTGCTGGCTCACAAGAAGAAAAGCAATATTACATCAAACTCAAGTCAACAAATACCATTCAACCACTAACTGAGATCTGGACAATATGCATATAAAAAGTATTCAACATTCAATATTAAACATTCAGAATGTATATTTTCGTTTAGATCAAGGCAATAACAGATTTTCCTTCAGTGTGCTTGCATAGACTTTATATACCATTGGATCCTGAAATAATTTCGGTTGACATCAAGTAAAAACTAAAACCGAAACTGAAACTCAAATGCTTGGTGCCTAATTCCATTGTCAAACTTTCTGCCCCGATTTGCAGTCTGAACGAATTGAGATTTTAGGCAGTCGGAGTTGACACAGCCTATTTCACAGAAGAACGCGTAGTGTATGATGGTGTATAAAGACGCTGTTTTTTTTTAGCTTCAGACTTTAATTCCATGCAGTTGGAGGATATCAAACATGTTTGATATTTTGAACTGATTTTAGAACACGTTTTCATTTGTCATGTGTTTCCTAGCAACGATGCCCATGTTTCTGCATGAGTTTGTTGTGTTCGGAATAGAGTCTGGTAGTGTGTGATCCTCAGGCGTTTAGTGTATGATGGCGAGTTTTCCTCTGTAACCATTTACAAAGTCAGCAAGTGTGTGATGTCTAGTGTTTTAAAATGTGTTCAGATTTGAAAAGTTGTGTAGTGTAGACAAGCCTTAAATGTAAATGCTGGAATTTACATCTTACGCATCTTGGAAGGAGTAATAAAGTAAACAAGCAAGTATAGAATCGCATCCAAAGACAGAAAGATTGGACAGGTCAAAGGGGAAGTGTCTTATTTCTGTATCAGAAGTGGCGTCAAACAAAATTGCTAAAATAATACATTTTACAGACAGGAAAGATGTCCTACGGAAGCTTGTTTCCACCATGGAATAAAAAATATAAAAGAAAATTGCGACTTTTTATCACACGATTCTGACATTTTTTGTGAATTTGCGAGTTTATATCTCTCGATTCTGAGAAAAAAGTCAGAATTACGTGCAATTCTGAGTTATGATATCCGAATTGCAAGAAAATAACTAGCAATTGTAAAAAAAAAAAAAAAAAAAAAAAAAAAAAAAAAAAAAAAAAAAAAGGGTCAGAATTGTGAGGGGAAAAAAAACTTTTTTATATCTCACAATCCTGACTTTTTTCCCCTTGCAATTCCGAGTTTACATCTCACAATTCTGAGAAAAAACGAATTGTGAGAAATAAAGTCAGAATTGTACGGAGCCCCTAAGGGGACATGGTGATGGAAAAAATATGAGATGGGGGCAAAAATAATAAGGCAATGCTTTTGCGTTCTCTTACAAATGTTTTGCGTTCCCTCGAGAAACTTTGCGTTTGTTCGCAAAATGTTTGAGTTCCCTCGCAAAAAAACGTTTGCGTTCGCTCGCAAAACTTTCGTGTTCTTTGCGAGTGAACGCAAAGTTTCTTGGGGGAACGCAAGCATCTTGCGAGCAAACGCAAATTTTGCAAACCATTTGCGAGAAAACCAAATATTTTTTCCTCCCATCTCATATTTTTTTTCTTCACCATGTCCCTTTAAGGGCTCCGTAGAATTGCGAATGAAAAAAGTCAGAATTGTGAGTTTATATCTTGCAATTCTGACTTTTTTCTCACAATCGCGCGTTTAATTCTTTATTTCGCACAATTGCGAGCTATAAAGTCTGAATTCGCAATTCTAGGTATAATTGTGAGATTTAAACTGGCAATTGCGAGTTATAAAGTCTGAATAGTGAGCTCTAAACTCGCAACTGCGATAAAAGAGTCAGAATTGTGAGATAAAAAGTTGCAATTAACTTTTTTATTTTTTTTTCTGTGGCAGAAACAAGCTTCCCTAATATTCTGTTGGTCGGAAAACAAGTGAAAAGATAGTCGACCCTAAACTCAGCGCAAGGTTGTTATATCGGGTTGCTCAGGATGTATGAACAGATTGCTGTATTATTTTTTTATCTATTTTTACAAGTTTGGACCAAAAAACTCTGTAGACTGTGTTGGCTATGCAGAGACAAGGCAGAAATCCAACAAACAGTGTTTTCTTCATCCCTTATTCTGAAACACAATCATGTCATTGTTTGGGTTGACGTGGAAACGCACTGGAGTGCCATTAGCACACATAATATCACTCTCTCACTCCAGCAACTCAATTCACTCACAGTTCATCATCTGTGACTACTCATTCACATAGTCCCAAAGCTAAATTTCTCACTTCATATTCAGAAAAATCGACAACTGATTTTCACACATCTTGTTTAGTGAAAAGGACTGCATAATGTATGAAATGGCACCACAGAATGCGTATTGACATGGCAAGGACAAAACACACACTTCTTTCCTCAAAGAAGTGACATATTAACTGGACACTGGAGTCGGGTATAACAAAAGGCACACGTTGTAATTTGGAACAATGGAGGCATTGAACGGGTGTCCGTCCACCCAGAGGCCACAGCTGCTAATATATGGAAATTAGACCACATTCTTAAACGTGAAGTATTTACTCCACAACACTGTGTTTAGTGTTAGCCGTCTTTCTGCGTATATGTGAGGCAAATTTAAATGAGTAGGAGGTGTCGTGCCTTAAAGAAGTCCTTATAAAATAATAATAATAGGCATTATGAACATGAATGATCACATTAAACATTGATTTCAAAACTACTGCATAAAGATGTCAAATCATCTACTCTCTTGCTTGCAACATCATTTTACAAATAAACCAGCCAGTCTGATAAGTGCCCCTTCACATAGATTAATACCAAATTGTATACATCACTGCAAAGAAGCAACTCAGTTAGATAACATTAAAAAAGTACAACAAAAATATACAAGGAGATAAAGGTATTTCACCTTGAATGAGTCTCCTTAAAGCTGTCAAGATCTGTCCAGGTCATATTTCAATCCAAAATCAAAAGGAATGAAAATAAATCATATTTTTGCTTAAAGAAAATTAAAAGTGAGGCATTCTGACATTATTTATTTTAATTAATTATATAATTTTATGCTTACCAAGGCTGAATTTATTTGATCAAATATACAGTAAAGACAGTAATATTTTGAAATATTCTAACAATTTAAAAGAACTGTTTTATATATTTTAAAATGTAATTTATCCCTGTGATGGCAAAGTTAAAAAAAATTACTCCAGTCTTCAGTGTCACATGATCCTTCAGAAATCATTCTAATATGCTGATTTGCTGCTCGAGAAACATTTCTGATTATTATCAGTGTTGAAAACAGTTGTGCTGCTTAATATTTTTGTGGAAACCGTGATACATTTTTTCCCATGATTTTTCTTTCTTTTTTTTTTTGGATGAATAATGTTCAAAATAATTTGATTTCGCCATGCAGCTCAGGCTGGAAACCTGTACATATTTCTATCCTGCTTCTGTTACAAATTTGCGGGAACCAATCACAAACCGGCTTATCCACCTGGCGCGCTATTGGCGGGTTTAACACAATGACGGATAGAGAAGCGATGGATCGGTGGTCTGATTGGTTGAAGGACTATCCAATTGCGTACAGAGTCATTTAAACTATGCCAGTTGATCACGCCTCTTGTGCAGGAGAAAATACAGAGCAGACTCCCCAGACCAATGTTCAATCTTAAAAGATTGGTCTGGTGATAGCCAGACAACAAAATAACAGCATTTATTTGAAATACAAATCTTTGACAAAGTACAAGTCTACTGTCACTTTTGACCAATATAATGCATCTCTCCTTAATAAAAGTTTTTTTTTTTTTAAAGTGGTCATGAATTGAGAAATCAACTTTTCATTCAGCCTTTGATATATAAAAGGTCATCGTGATATAAGAATATCCTGTAAGTTTCGGAGCTGAAAACTTTCTTGTTAGTCAAAGAAAAGCTTTTATTGACACCATGCCCAGCAAACGCTTGATCTCAGAATATGCCAACTCTTGACGTCATCGTGTGGTTAAACGCCGCCTCAACATAAGAATAAGTACACTTATTTTCGACTGAAAGACTGAAGGACCTTGGCGTATTGTATTATTGTATTATTATGGTATGACAATGATAAAAAATTGTTGTTACTGTTCTTTTATGCATTTAATAAAAAAACAAACAAACAAAAAAAAAACCATAAGAATAAGTACGCTTGATTCTGTAGCCCCGCCCACCGACTCGTGGAGCTAAACGGATTGCGCTACCGAGCAATAAACATGCCGAAGATAGCAAGATATTGCGCTGTGCCTGGTTGTGGAAGAACACAGTCGCTGCATAAGCTTCCTTCGGATTCTAACATTAGGAATGTGTTGTTGAACTTTATTTTTAATGAAGTTCCAGCTCACGTGCGTAAGACATTGCACGTTTGTTCGCTTCATGTCACCGCGGAATCGTTTGTAAACAAGACACAGGTCGAGACTGGATTTCGACACATAAGGATGACTGGTCGTTTTTAAACGGTGACCGTTTTCAAAACAATTCCCCACGTGTACTGACGGGGGAGTCGAAACTCATTATAATATGCAAAACTGTTATCCAATCATAGCAGTGGGCATTTACTTCCAAGTCTTCAATGCGGCACGCCCATAAAAACCGAGCGTTCCAGGAGAGAGGCTCAAAACCAGGGTAGAAAATAGCCTATTACTTATTCATTATGATGTTTTTGAATGTAAAAACCACGCAAACCTAATACGTTGACCTCAGACAACATAAAAAAAAAGCCAGTTCATGACACCTTTAAAAAATCTTACTAACTTAAAACTATTTTATATCTCACAATTCTGACTTTTTCCCCCCTTGCAATTCCGAGTTTATATCTCACAATTCTGAGAAATAAAGTCAGAATTGTACGGCGCTCCTAAGGGGACATGGTAGTGAAAAAATATGAGATGGGAGTAAAAATAACAAGTCAATGCTTTTTTGCGTTCCCCCGAGAAACTTTGCGTTCTCTCGCAAAATCTTTTGCTTTCACTTGCAAAACTCTTGTGTTCATTGTGAGTGAACGCAAGGTTTTTTGACAAAGTTCAAGCCTACTGTCACTTTTGACCAATATAATGCATCTCTCCTTAATAAATGTATTTTCTTTAAAAAAAAATCTTACTAACTCTAAACTTTTGAACGATAATTTCTATGTGCACTAATGAGAATCTGAGGAGGAAATGTGGTTAATTATAATGAAAATAATTTTAAGCAAAAATCTTAACATACTGTAAATATTTATGCGCATTATTTCAATTTAGGGGGCAATATGACCTGGACAATATTTGAGATTCACCTCTTGCTCTACATCTGTAAAACTGTAAAACCCATCCTATAATGAAGATAGTCATTGCTCAAACATAAGGAATTTTAAAAAAATACCCCAAAAATGTGAAAACCTGGATATGCCACAGATGAGAAATGTTGATGAATCTTCAGAGCCAGTTGCATGGCTGAACACACCACGCCCGTTTCGTACGGCAATAATGTCAGTCTTTCATTCACTGGCACTGTAGCTGCTCACCCAGGGCCTTTACACACAGAACAGAGCAGCTTTGATTGTGTCCAGCTCTCACGCACCGCTCTGTAAAGCAGTGTGTACGGCCCTGGCTTGGAATTGAATTGAACCTCCAGAAAAAAAAGCGAGATGACCAAAAGTAAAAATTCGAATGAAAATCCGTAGTGTATTACATATATCCAAAGACGTCATCCAGTGTTAACATCATTCAAGCAGTCTCGAAAAACGTACCATGTATTTGTCAGATGCAAAAAAGCCGATTTTTGGCAAAGACATGAAGAAAATGCATCCATCTTCAAGTTCAAACTCCACAGAATGCTACATAGGTTTTTGTTGTAATTTAATAGAAAGCCATTAGAATCCATTCCCATTGGGAACGCCCTTCACAAAATACGTCTTTTGCTCACTCGTTCGCTCACGCACACAACCTCACCATTACATTCATCTCCACACGCTTGCACACAAACTGTATCGAATAGTATGCCAGTATACTCTCAAGTATACTCCATTTGACCACTCCATGTCTCTGCTAAACCCAGGTATTCTGGGTTTTCTGCTGTGGGGGTCATGTAGCCATTGGGCTGCCTGTGAGTACCTCCGTTTATGGACGCTCTGGCGACTGCCTGAGCTTTAGCTGCGATATCATGATAGTAGGGGTTGTCGAATGCGGGTGAAGTGGGTGAGATGCTGCCCATAGGCACCAGATACTCTGGATTCTCCACACTGTTCCCTGTACAAAGACCGTTAATGAATCTCCTCTCGCTTGCTTTGCGTGGAAGCGTGCTGGGGCGCTCTGATGGGACGTCCTGGTTCACATACTCTGAAATCAAAGAGAACATTTAAAGATGATGTGTTGAAATTATGGTGATAAAAGTGATTTTTATTTTATTATTTTATTTTATTACTCTTATCTCGTTATTTCTTAATCCCTCCCTGTTTTAGCTTGTACTATTCTGGACGATATTTGAAACTTTGTATTGCTAGCACGAGAAAATGAATGAATAAATGAATAAGTGTGGTACCATGGCCAATATTAAGACAATATAGACTGTATTTATCTGCATACTCGCCAAGACGGGCATTTGTGTGTATTTGAGCGCAATAAGCCAAGAAAAAGAAGTCAATTTGGTACTCGCAAGCTGTTTGAGAGGCAGCTTTATGTGTGAGCGCAAAACCTGCGGGAACCGGAGCGAATGAGACAAGTGAGTGAGAGGTGTGTTTGCCGCCGGAGAGAAGAGAGAGTGAGAACACAGCTCGTATCGGCATATCTATACTGCAGAAAAGGAGTACTGGAACCATTTCAGATATTTCAGTATTGATTCATATCGAAATATCTATATTTTTGACAATACTACTGTATGGCATGTCTGGACTGGATATATATTTATTATTTATGATATTTATATATATATATATATATTATTTATGTCTTTGTAATATTTCATCAACTTGATCTGCCTAGGAAAATGCTCTTTCTGTTGGATGCAATCATCAAAATTAGCAAAATACCATTTCAACCAGAAATATGTCACATTACAGAAGTATAATGGGTTGCCTTTACTTCAAATTATATGTTTCACTCACCAGGTTGTGTGTGCACTCCACGTGGCAGTGTATTTGAAAGGAAACCAATAGGGCCATCAGTTCCAGCTCTCCAGTTCTCCAGCTCTCCATCTAAGCCATTGGGAATGGTGGGGTCTTTAGAATAACGACAAGGACTGGATGGAGGGCCGTTGTCCTCCACATAACCGTCCAGAAACACAGAGTCCGATTGGCCTCCAGCGGAAAGGTGTGATATGCTCCGTACTAGAGGTGGGTACTGTGTCCCAGACCACGTGGCATTGGCTGTTGCCCCTAGAGGAAGAGTCGGGTACTGACTCTGGCCCAGCGTGCTGACGGAGGAGTACAAATCCCTCCCGCTTGGCATACCATCCACCTCTAAACCTTGGTCTGTACTCTAAAGAAGAAAAACAAAAAAGTTACATGATTGTTAAAACTAGCATTCGAGGGGCTGCTGGACCTCTGTGTACTAGAGAGAAAAGCCAGAATCAAACTCTATGCAAGTACACAAATGCCAACGCTTCTAGCTACACAAGCACAGTTTCATGTGTCATTGCATTCTGAAATGTGTATTCTATGAACACAATGGAGCGGGTGAGAGAATGAAATCATCTCTGACCCTGTGAGATTGGTGTCTGCTGGGTCCATTGGCTCTCATTTCTCCTTGTGTGCTGAAGATGCCGCCGGGCTGAGGCACCAGGTATTCTTCTGCATCCAGCAACTCCTTCACATTCCCCCCCTCCTCTGCCATCAGCATGCGGAAGAACTCACTATCAACAGGATTCGACAGACTCATCTGATCGTCATTCTGAAAAAAGCAGGAGAAAAAAACAGAAACGGCATGATTTATGCATATCTGTGTCAAAAAATAACTGAAAATGAGTATAGTAATATTAATTTAGGGCTGAAACAACTCATTGATAAACTCAATAATGAAAATGGTTGACAACAAATCTCATTATTGCTCAGTTTGCACTATGCACGAGAACATTGGCACTTTAAAGTAGTGAAACATTTTAATTTCCCATATTTATTTATATTTTGCTGTTATATTCTTATACATATTCCCATTTTGCAGATCATCTTTTCTAAACAGGAACTTTCAATGTGTGCAAAACAAAACTTTTTTGAAAAAACATTTTAATCTTTATTTTTTAAACCATTTTTGTATAGCATATAGCATACATTATTATATACAATTCAATCATATTATTTATTATTGCTAATATTTTTTGAAGGAAAGCATTGGGTAAGATGTGGAATATCCAATTTTTCAAAGAAATAATCAATAGATTATTTGTAACTATATACAGATTATATTAAATTGCTTATCAATGTAGTTGACAGTTATAGCCTTATATTATTCCTTATAAGTTCATAATGATAAAATATTTATATATTTACGCACTTGGATGACTACATAGCGTGGGGGATCACGTGCCATGATGGTAAAATCCTCCACCAGGTCCTTAAATCGCGGTCGACTGTCAGGATCGATCATCCAACCTGGCATAAGGTCATATGGTCAAAAAAGTCCACTACATATTCAATACAAATGAATCCCCATGGACAGCTGCTGTGACATCTTGTTGATTACCATAGAAAATAATTTTGATTTGTCTCTCAGTTTGTAAAACAAGCTAAATTCACTATGTAGAAGTCACAGAAGAATTTACTGTGTCAAGACAATCAATCTGTGATACATATTTAAATCAAATAAGCACACAAATGTCTATACTAATCCTTTTCATCATTAAAAAATGAACACTAACAATTGACCATGATCATGTAGACGTCTGTGGTACAGATTAACGGCTGGGGGAGTCTGTCTCCCCCCTCTAGTAGTTCTGGAATGTCCCGCGCTGGTATGAGGTCATATGGCTTCATGCCAAAGGTCATCAACTCCCATACAGTCACCCCTGAAATGGAAAGAGCCAAGCCTCAAAAGTTATTTTAAACCAGAGGATTATCAATTACAGCAGAGCAACTGTAAACCCATGCAGATACTGACCGTAGCTCCATACATCACTTTGGTGAGTAAACTTCCTGTGTAATATGGACTCCAGCGCCATCCATTTGATTGGCACCTACTCAACACACACATAGCCTTATTCTCAATATATACAGGAGAGTAGATTTATCCACACTCAAGCGCTGTTTCCAAATCAGTTTCGACCAAAGCAACATGTAAAACACACACCTTTCCCCCATCAGCGTGGTACTCCTTCTCATCTATGTCCAGTAGTCTGGCAAGCCCAAAGTCTGTAATCTTCACATGGTTTGGGTTTTTGACTAGGACATTCCTAGCAGCAAGGTCTCTGTGAACCAGCCTCACTTCTTCAAGGTAACTCATTCCCTGGGTACACAAAGAACCAGACATGAGAACATGAGCGCAAGTGTCTTGGGAATAGAATAGCGATGGGTTACAGTTGCCACCATGGCAAGTTATAAAAATGTGTTCCAGTGTTGGAAAATAGAAAAGTAATCAAAAAGTAATTAAATGTAATCAGTTACATTACTTTAATAAAGTAATTGAAATAGTTACACTATTTCAATAGTTACACAGCATGTGGTGTTTCTGTGACTGTCTAAAGGCTGATTTATACTTCTGCATCCCTGTCCGTGTCAACGTGCAATTACACATGCAGAGGGAGCATGATAACCCCTGAGGGAGGGGTTCTAGCAGACCAATCACAGCGCTTGCGGTCCGCGTAGAATTGACGCGTTGTTACATTTTTGGAGAGGTGCACGTCAGGCTACGCGTGCTACACACAGCCTACAGCGTACACTTGACGCAGAAGTATAAATTGGGCTTTAAGTATGTTAATATTAGGCATGCGATTGGTTGTCTGTTGCTAAGCTTCTAGCTGTAACATTCTAACACAGAATCATTTCACACTGTACAAGTTTGACACCGAATAAGCAGTGCTAACCCTGGTCGTGACCAAAATGTTCTAATTCTAAATTGTTGAATGTTTCTTTACCCAGGATTAAAAGTGAGGTTTAGAAGTACCATAACCTGAGGTTAAGCGCAGTGTGAAAAGCCCTAATGTGAGTAACTGCAGTGTTTCCCCTTCAATTACCTAGACTGTGTATTTTTACGCTTCTCATAACATAAAAGATCTCTAACATTGTTTTGCACCATTGTTTTGGCAAAGCATCTGTCAATCCAACTAAAATCGAAATTGAGATATGGCTTTGTATTCTTAATAAATATCAAAATTGCAAAAGTATATAGTATGTTGCATTGCGTGTTTCAGAGTGAAGCGCAGCAATGTGTTCAAATGAGCAGCTCATGATCCGGTGTTTTCAGCATTTCGTTTCACAGTGATCAAACTCAATATCTGCATGTGTGAGTTTAACATGCATTTGGGAACACAACGCGCACCAGTTATGCTTTATTTTCACATTTGCATAATTTTTTTTACATTTTTGCATTTTTGTGGACAGATGATTACAGCATTTCACTACATTTCACATTTGTGAACCCGTTTTCACATAAACTGCAGTTCTCCTCTGAAATAAAAACTGAAGTGAAGAAATTAAGTTTATTGTAAAGTGAAATAATATACTTATTATGAAATATTAATTTTCATTTACATTTATTTATTACAATAGTAATATATTATTGTCTTAGGGATAATATTATTATTATTATTATATTCAAAGTGTTTGGCATCCTAAAACCACCAGTTGGAGCTCCTAATTTTGCTCACAAAGTGCACTGCACTCATGCAATTAACTTTAAAATGTAAACAAATTCCCTCCAGTCTCACAAAATCCTGTGAGAACCACTAAACTAAGATAACACTAAACAGCAACAACATTCCACAAAGTCTTCCACCATCAGTGCACGTGACATTCTGTAGACGTCTTACCTTTGCAATCTGTACACACCAGTTGAGGAGGTACTGAGAGCCGATGCGGTCCTTGTTCTCTCTGACATAGTCCAACAAGCATCCGTACGGCATGAGCTGAGTAACCAGCTGAACCGTTGATGTCAGACAGATGCCTAGCAAGCGGCATACATACGGGCTCGCTACACCCGCCATCACATATGCCTCCTGTGGATAGAAGCACCCATAGATAAAACACTTTAAAGTCACACATAGCCACATACAAATTAAACACTTATCATTTAGAAGAAGAATCTTTTGAATGTTTATAACAGGAAATTAATATTGCGATAAAATATAGGAATGTAAGGAGCACACTCACATCCAATATTTCTTTGTTGGCTTTGGGCGAGGTGTTCTCACGCAAAACTTTGATGGCCACTGGGATCTTGACGTTCTCCCCATCAGGAGCCCATATACCCTGGTGAGATGAGATAAACTCTGCGTGAATAGGGTTAAACTACATTAAGAACAATGATGTAGAACAGGGTTTCCCAAACAGGGTTCGCAAAGGAAACTGTAGGTGGTTTGTGAGTGTGAAAGTGATGTGGACTGAGATACTATCACAACTAAAAAGAGGTTTGAGTCTTTGAAGCTTTGAAGTTCAGGTACAAAGTCAATATCAAACACTTAAAAAAAGATTAAATATTTCATCTGTTTACTTGCATGTCATGTGACCATTAACTTATATGAGAGAACTGTGAAAATGCAAATGTGTCTTTAAATTATTGAAATATTAACTTCAAAACACAGGGGGTACTTCAAGTAAATATTTTACATCTAAGGGGTTCGGCTGACAAAAAGGTTTGGGAACACCTGATGTAGAAAAATAAAATTTGAGGTTAACTGTTTAATATCTCAGTATACTACTCATAGGGGCCACAACTACACCATTGTAGCATCTACGCTAATGGTCATTCAAAACTGTCAAAATTGCATTATTTTTTAGTGGGGAGACATGAAATAAAGATTTTTTCTCCTTATGCTGCCTTTATAGTCACTAGTGAAAGGTTTGAGATTTTGTGGTGCCATCAGCCAGTCGGCGTTGTCATGAAGTCATTTCCCAGCAGCTCAGGTGACTGGCTAAAAAAATGTGTTTGTGAGCAAAGATGGCAGAATGCTAGTCACATTTCCGAGGCTGCATGTGCCAGCTAAAACATTGAGATGATGAGGAAGGGTAACAGATATCTCTCTTCCTTACTGTGTGCAGTGTCTGACCTTATAGACTGTGCCGAAAGCTCCAGAGCCCAGCACTCTGAGTTTCTTCAGCTCTGTCTCCTTGAGAATACGCATCTGAGCCTGGTTCGGCATCGCTCCGCTCGGGGTCAGTGGCTCTACCAGCTTCAGGGAAAATAGAGATGCCATAAGACTACAGAACTAAACGTGAACTAGTCAAATCAAACATACTGCATAAACAGAAGAAATGCATTAGCATGACCAACCGTTATTCGTTACAATTAAAAGAGCCAAGAACAGTACAAAATCTAGCAGACTTTTCTACATTTTACTCTTTTTATTAGTTCTTGTTTATTTTATATTTAGGAACAACAGACTCTGTTCCATAACCTAGTTTGCTGCCTACACAGGCTTTTATGGAATCATAGGCACTCTGCAGAGTGCAGACGCAACATCTGTTCAAAAAAGTGTGAAAGTGATGTAGAATGAGACAACTAAAAAGAGGTTTGAGTTCACTTTAAAGTCCAGCCACAAAGTAAAAATAAAACATATTAAATATTTGATCTACTTATTTGCACGTCATGTGACCATTGACCAACATCAGAGAACCGTGACCATGATTATGTTTGTTAAATTATTGAAATATTAACTTAAAATCTCAGGAAGTACTTTATGTAAATATTTTGTAAAATGTAAATTATTACTGATTCAGTACCAAAATATATATATATATATTAAAAAAAAAAAAAAAGAATTAAAATGCACTATCCTACACAGTATTTGCATGTGCTATGTATTTTTATGCTCATTAGAAGATTGAGTTGATAGCTTGCAACATGTAAACGTCAATTTCAAAATCAGCTGATTTTAAATCAAATAATAGGTCTTTTTGATGTGTAAATGTTGGCAGACAAAACCTAATGCATTGATCTAGCCGACATAAGAAAAAGAAAGATTTTTGTATCTTAGTTTTAATAAATGCTCTTTTTGGACTGAGTTTGAGTTATAAAAGATTCAGTATGTTTTCTTAGTTTTAAAATAAAGATCGAAATTCAAATTCTACATGCAAATGAAACACTCTGCAGAGATCTGACCTCATGCTCCTGTAGAATTCTCCTCATGGTTTCTTTCTTTTTCTGGTGTTTCTGTCGTCGCAGGTAAAACACCAGCAGTGCCAGTAAAATGATAAAGAGAAACACTCCACCAATTGTGATTGCAACTGTTGTCCCAGGCCTACAGGAATTGTGTCAAAAAACAATTAGATTCAGTGCAGTCTATAGTTAAAGCTGTACTGTATAGCTAATGTTAATAACTAGACTTTTACATTTTTTTAATTTGTGTGGTGTTTCCCAAGTCTAAAGAGCCCACTCCATGTTTCATGAACCCTTATAGCATGTGTAAACAGGACCTATGATATTCAGATCACTAGATATTTCTCAGGTCCCTCTTTTCAAGTAAATAATTTTTTTCTGCCTTAAAGGGATAGTTCACCCAAAAATGAAAATTACCCCATGAATTACCCCATGACTTACGAAAAAAGCGTAACTGGCGCGACGATGACGTCGGATGTAGCGTAAATGTTTTGAACTGCGAGAGGCGTTACACTTTCTTCGTAAGTTGAATACGGAAGGCGGTCCGCCGGAAGCTAGATATTTTACTTTATAATATTTAAATATGGATATTTTTCTTACAAAAACCCATCAATTCGCTTCAGAAGGCCTTTATTAACCCCCTGGAGCTGGAGTACTTTTATAATGGATGGATGTACTTTTTTGGGCTTCAAATTTTGGGCTGCCATTCACTGCCATTATAAAGCTTGGATTAGCCAGGATATTTTTTTAATATAACTCCGATTGTATTTGTCTGAAAGAAGAATGTCATATACACCTAGGATGGCTTGAGGGTGAGTAAATGGGGTAATTTTCATTTTTGGGTAAACTATTCCTTTAATGTCCACCAGACGAATAGCATAATTTAAATCACTTAGAAAAGTCCACCCCTCCTTAAAAAATCACGTAATTTGAGGTATCACAACAAGTTATCGCAGTTTAAAACTTGAGATTAGAGGTTTGTTCAAACCCCTAACCCTAAGTATGAGCAGTATACGTGATGCTTGCTTTGGGAAACACTACTAAATAATATGAGTATTCTGCATATATACACATTTGATAACGTCTTACCCAGTTTTCTGTTGGATGGGGCACCCCCTATCATCCAATGGACACCTGACAATAAATACAAAACAAAAAATAAATACCAAATCCTAAATTTTTGCTCATGGCCTAATCTAAAAAGTGGGATAACAATCTATGAACTCAGTGAAGGACTTACGAGACGGTGCAATTGGTCTCGCAGGGCAGACAGTGTCCCGTAGCATTAAAGTACTTCCACACTGTGTGCTGGTCCTCTTTCACCCCACTGGGACAGCGCTCAACACACGCGTCTCCATCTTGAAAGTGCATACACTCCTTACACTGATCTGGACCCTGCACAAGAAACACAGTTAAACCCTTAAGGTGGACCTAATTATGCTTTTTTTACATGTTCAACTTTCTTTAGTGTTTATGTTGCCGTTTGAGCATGAAAAATGCCTGCAAAGTTACAAAGCCACTCCAAAATGTCAGTAAAGCACTTTTTCTGAACTCCCTGAAACGCCTTGATTGTAGTCTTCAATTTTCTTCCAGGAATGTACACGTCACAGTATTCGTCATTTAAATAATTCCTGGCCAAAGCAAAAAAAAGGGACGAGGTCTGGTTGAGTTGTGTCAGTAGTGTGTTGAAACATTTCTGAAATGATTGAACCGGTTGACCAATCACAAAACACTGTTCCTGCTGACCAATCAGAGTGCACAGAGCTTTTCGGATGGAGGGGCTTCATAGAGACAGGAAACTGTCAAAGCATTACTGACAGACTGGGAAAAAGGTGCTGCAATTATGTAAAATATGTGAAAAATAATGTGTTTTTGAATATTAAAGCATGTGACCTATTCTAGTAATATGGCTTCTTTAATGTAAAAAATGTAAATTAAAAATGTAAAAAATAAATGAAAATCCAGACATCATTACTCACCCACGTCGTTCTGAACCTGTATTACTTGATTTCTTCCATGGAACACAAAAGGAAAAGTTTTTTTGTTTTTGTTTTTTTGTATCACTTCTTGGAACTGAGGAACTGTGTTCATCTTTTATCAAGTAACACGTGATGTACTAAAAATTACAGTTGACTGACTTTCGGTGCTTTTATGGTACGTTTTTGTTATTTTTACTTTGACTGTGTGGAAAAGAGCAGCGTGAACAACATTCTGCTAAACTTCTCCTTTTGTGTTCAACAGAAAGAAAAGTCGTATAGGTTTGACGACATGAAGGTGAGTAAATAATGAATTAATTTATATTTCTGGTGACAATATAAAAAAATAAAAACTTTATATATTATTATATATATTACTTCTATTAATTATTATATATATATATATATATATATATATATATTTGTTTTTGAATTTTGCATTTGCATCTTACTGGGCCTGTACAGGAGGCAGAGCCGTTGACTGGTCGACACTCTGTGTGGCAAGGGACACAGTTAAATCCATTCACAAACTCCCGGAAGGACCTATGGAAAATGCATTTGATGTAGAGATAAACAACTTCTATAACAACAGGATATAAATCTGCATTCTTTATTGTATTACACTAAAGGTAGGGTAGGCTATTTTTTTATAAAAAAAAATTTTGTTATACTAGTTCAAAAACTCTCTTCACATCCTGATAGCAATCAATAATAGAAGTGGTCTAAAAAAAATCTTCTGTGGAAGTCTCGGGACCAAAAAATTATCGTCCAATCATTGCGCAACGATATGACATCCTACCTGCCTGTCAACATATGTATTTCCATACCTCCACTCACCCTGCTCGTGTAGACATCACAGGTCATCAGCGCGTTCCATAATGTTATGTGGTTTGAGACATAAGATAATTTAATGCCGTCTCTCTCGTGATGCTTTGCAGACTCTGCTCTGCACGTCATGTGTTTTGGAGGAGGCGTGACTGTGGAGACGCTCTGAAGGGAGGGTGGGGTCTTATGCTTTCAAAGCTTGCTATTGCTAGCCTCTCCGAAACTGCCTACCCTACCTTTAACAGTCATTGACATATACAAAGTATATGAAACAATGGAAAAGTCTTGTGCACAAAATTCAACATTCAATAATCTATAAGAACTCTACTTGTATTTATGTAAGTAAACACAACAACAAATGAAAAATCTGCTTATTTATACTGTACTCACCCCTGTAGGACATTACACTGCTCCACACACTCTGTCCCACGTTTGTAATTCACACACGACACACACTGACTGGGTCCCGGCCCCCAGCAGCCTGCATCCGCACACAGCGGGTCACAGATTCTTCCCTCTGAAACTATACAAGAGACAGAAGAATGTCCTGTTTGATTCCATAATCAAGCATGTAATGAAATATTATTCATTATGGGAAACTAAAAAGTGTGAACAAACACATTTTTTAACAAAAGAAAATAAATCCAAATTTAGTTTCTAGTTTAACAGATTTTTCCACCAGGGTTACACTTTATTCAATGGTCCACTTTAGACATTCTACTAACTATAAGTAACTTTGGAACTATATTAGAGTATTAGTAGACTGTTAAATTAGAGTTAGGTGTTAGGGTCCGGCTTAGTAGAATAAGTTGACGTAGTTGCAAAGTTACTTAGTAAAATGTCTAAAGTGGGTCATCAAATTAAAGTGTTTCCTAAACCTATACTAAATAATGTTTGAAATCAAGTTTCAGACCATGATTACTGCAAGGATGCAATTTAAAATGCTAGTATTTAATGAGAATGTGTCCACATAATATTTTAATTATGTTGTGACTGTTTTAAAAAACAACAAGGCACTCAAGGCCATGCTGTGCATATAGTCACTCTACTGCATTCCATGCTTAGCGACACACAGTATTCAGGTTTTAAAACACAATATGATTTCTTTTATGCTTCGGTCAACCCTATTTGGACGGTAATTGTTTCTCATAGGGACGTCTGTAAAAAATAAATCTGTATGACACTTCAGTGATAAAACTCATGCATTCACATGGCGAATATTTCACAGTGGAGGAGCGAGTTCTGCAAATCCAACATCCAACATCCGTGCTGCTCACATGGTCAGTCACATGATTGTTATTGCTTGGACAATTAATAAATTCATATTTAATTTAATAATTTGATTATTTAAATTTCCTACTGAAAAATAGGTAAAATGACGTGCTATAGTTTAAATAGTTTTCTGTTTTTTCATCTCTCAAAATTATGGATATCATTTTAAGAATGTGGAAATTAGCAGAAACAAGTTAACGAAACACTTATTTGGCCCGGCTACTTGTTTGACTAAAATGATCAGTTATGCAAGTCCTAATTTATATAAATGTGTATAATAAATATATTTTAAAAAAAACTTACTGCACACTATAATAACTGTAGTAGAGCGGTGATGTAATATAATTCTTGTAAACAATTTCCAGCATTTCACCAATGAAAGTGTCCCTATTTTAAATGTGTGCACATTACCGCAAAGTGCAACAGGTACCGTACAGTGATTGGCAGTGGTCAAAAAGGATTTACAGTCTTGAAAGTGCCTGTAAAGGCAATTCTGAGATTTGTTACTAAACACATTATAAATGTTAGAAATGTATTGCTGAAACACGTTACAAAGACTGTGAACTGTGTAGTACTGAATTGTGGAGTTAGACAGTTTTTCACCATTTCTGTGTTCAGGATTTTTTGGTGGGGGTAAAACGGTGGCTCGATGACACGCTGCATATTACTTGGTTGTGATAACTTACAAAACAAAAAACGATATCAAGAAGAGGTGGATTAATTTTGTGAAGAGCCATCTTGATGGAGAGCTGAGGATCACCACCAACACCTGCCTCTGCAGTGATCATTTTACACCGGATAGTTTTATAAACTTTCATCGGAGACAATTGGGATTCACTGATAATCCGCAGCAGAATGGGGCCGAATCAACTATCTCCCGCCCTGGCCTTCATCCTCCCGTCCCGCAGACATCTGGTGCCATCGTCGGCAGTACGTGCCCACCAATGAGTGTTGTCTGCTTACGGCAGCCCCGCATGTGGGCGTGGTTCAGCGCCGACAGCGGACACGCCCCCAGCATTGAGAGCAGAGAACACTGCTTAATTTTTCAAGATTTTGATAAGCTATTTTAGTTACTTGCCGTTTTTTTTATCATTCAAATTTGGCTGGGTGGTTAATAACACATTTTTCTGTGGCGTGACAAACTCAGAACACATTTAATTTTGACTTTACAGGGACTTAACTTTTGGATTGATCCTTTATTGTAAACACAGAGATGTGGATTCGGACAGCAATTTAATTACCACACAACCTTAGTGTTTGTTTAAAAAAAAACCTTTAAAAAAACTCAGCCATGAATTTTTTATGCAGGTGGTGGGAGAAAAACACTGACATTCTAGATTTGGACAGCAATAAAAAAAAATGACCTTACATCCCCATGAAAAAACAATTACCATCCCAACAGGGCTAAACATAATGGTCTTTTACCACATGTTTGCTGGTCTTGGTTGTCGCTGCTGATGAGGTTGGGTCCCTGTGTGGGGTGGAGCAGAAAGGACCAGGGCAAAGAGGAGGTGTAGCACAGTCTGGAGTTATTATGAATCAGTACTAAACCTCCTGTGACACTGCGCAAGGAACGCAACCCGAGAGACTCGATCGGCAAAGACTGAACTCCCAAAGACAAAACACCCCTGCAGAGAGATAAACCGAGAGAGATGATTCAAATACATTAACTACATAATAAGGCAATAGGAGTTATACATTTATGCAGAAAACTAGACTGGTTGACTAGTTTGCATGTGCAAATGTCCTTGCTATGATGCTGAACTGTTCTTGGTGGGTTTCAGATGTTAAAGCTACAAGTCTATCATAGCCACATTTGTGTGTGTCAATCTTTATTTTGACTAAAGTGTGAAAAATTACTTATAATTTCATAGATTAACTAGGTGCATTCCTTTCTCACAGTCTGTCTAGTTAGAACTGGCTTGAGGGGTGGAATGGAAAGAAAAAGGATACATCATGCAGCAGGAGTAGAGGATAATCATTAACCTTTATAACTAATAACAAACTGCAGGTTTGATAAGTCTAACTAGACGCCAGACAAACAAGAAAGTGGGTAAACAGTCTAGCAAATTATCCGCCAGTTTCACAGACAAGGCCTTTTAACTGAAAGCCAATTGCACTGACATATTTGTCTCAAGATGCACACCAGTAATGTTTTTTTCTAAGGCACGTTTATAAAAGCTACTTAAATGTCCTTAAACTAATGCCTAATCCTGGCTTAATCTAAACCCTGTCTGTGAAACCAGACTAATGTGTTTAAAAATTGAATTAGGAAACAGGAAAGCTATGTTTCAATTAAGATGCCAAGACAGATATACTTACTTGTAAAGCATTCTTCCTCTGATCACCTTCAAGTTTTCAAAAACGCTCAGATCAAGCAAATAATCTGGCCATGCATCTATGTACAGATATCCTAAAATACAAATATAATGTTATTAAAAATACAAATTTCATTTAATGATACACTGGTACAGCTAGTATAATTGCTATGTAGATTTTACTTCTCAAAGTACAGATCTTGGATCTATAGACTTATATTTTCTTTATAATCTTTGTGATACGAGTCCATTTGAATTGAGATCTTCACCTGTGATTTCCTCTATCGACTTCAACTTCTCCAGGTCACTCCGCTGCAGTCCAGATGAATTGGTAGCTGCATTCCTGCATACATTTTAACATTATAAGTGTAACAATAGGTATAACAATACCAGTCATGTATGGAAAAAAGAAGAAAAGTTTTAAGGTCAGTTAATTATTTACCCTCAGGTCATTCTAAACCCATATGACTATTTCTTCTGCGAAACACAAAAGGTGAACTTCAGAAGAATGTTCACACAGCTCTTTTCCATACAACGAAAGCTTACAGTGACTAGGGGCTGTCAAGCTCAAAAAAGGGCCAAAAGGACCATAAAGTATCCTAAAAGCATACACAAATTTAAACTTGGCATGTCAAGATTTACTAAACAGGGCAAATTTGCGTGAGAGCGCAATTCCGACGACGCACAAATCAAAGAACACAGACGCAGCCGGATCATTTCCATAATGACCAACGCAATCTAACAAGAGCAATGCAAATTAGCGTCTGGTTTAAGATATGCTTTTTTTGGGGCGGTAAATAATGCCGCAAATACCAGTAAACTGACGAGCCAAACCTTAGTAAATCACCTTGAGTGATTCATTTAAATACTCTCCTCCCATAAATTTTGCATCTGAAACTCCTACAAATGCATATGCCATAAGGTCAGACGCAAAAATAACCTTGCCCACGCCTTTTCATCACAAATTTTTCACTGCATGTCTTAAGTAAAGTCTGAGAGTAGTTTTTTAACGGCAAATAAGGGTTTACGCTGGTGCAAGCTGTCAGTAAATCTGACCCTTTATGTCAAGTTTGAAGTCAATAGCTATATGTTTCCATCCAAAGTTGCGAATTAAACTTGTGCGAAAAATTTGAATATTGCATAAAACATATGCAAATAAAGCACTGTTTCCATCCCATGTGCATAAGAACAAAATCTTTACTTCCTGTGAAAATTGGCTCAAAGTATCCGTAATAAAATAATAAATAGTTGCTGCAACCAGGGAAGCCTATGAGCCTTTTTTCCCTATATAATAAATGACTTGCGCCTCAGAACATGCAGATGAAACGCAATAGCAAACCCTGTCATGTTATCTTGCATTCAGAAGCGAACATTTGGTTGGGAACACATAGTTCTGGGAGGTTATTAAACTAAATCATTTTGATGACAGACTTTGGCTTGGGCATCTCAAAATGGCTAAAACAATATTTTAGATAGTGAGATTGGTCCGCTCATTTGTTGCACATCCAGGAATTAATTCGATAAATGTGTTTCCATCGTAGTTTATGTGTGTTTTCTTATTGAATAAAAAATTAACCACCTCAATTGTGCACATTTTTTTTGCACATTTTAAGATTTTCCATACACCGTTGTTTATGCGATATCCCATAATTTGCAAACATATGCAAACATAGCTAATGACATCAAATGGAATTGCTCCCAAGTGTCTCATGACACGTTAATTGAAACATGCCAAGTTTGAGAGCTGCAGCAGAGGCGAAAATGATCAATGAATAATTACTTACATTTCAGTCTGTTCCTCACACAAAGCTATTGTATGAATTCAGAAGACTTGGAATATAGCGCACGTATCATATGGACCACTTTTATGATACTTCTTCTGCTCTTTTTTGTAACAAAATCTTTTTAATATATTTCTTTTGTATTTCACAGAAGCAAGAGGACGAGTAGATGATGATGGCATTGTAATTTGTAGGTGAAAACTGTCCTTGCTTACACTTTGAAGGAGTCTGAAAGAAAAGCCAAACTTCCGTAGATCTTCTCACAGCCAACGAACATGCCAATGTTGGTGGCATCCACCACTGTCACCCCCTGAAGGTTTCCCATTCCTAGCCCATAACACACTAACAGACAGAACATACATAAATTAATACTACTATAAAAAATAGGAGAAATGGTACACAGCACATAGTATTTTTACACTACTGGTCAAAAGTTTGGAATAATTATGATTTTTTTTTTACATTTTTTTGAAAGAAGTTTCTTCTCTGCAGCTCACCAAGGCTGCATTTATTTGATTAAAAATATTGTAAAAACAGTTATGTTGTTAAATATTATTACAATTTAAAAAACTGTTTTCTGTTTGAAAATATTTTAAAATGAAATGTATTACTGTGATTGAAAAGCTGAATTTTCAGCAGCCATTATTGCAGTCTTGAGAGTCACATGATACTACAGAAATCGTTCTAATATGCTGATTTGATGCTTAATTATTATTGGTGCTCAATTATTAATAATGGTTCTTGTTATTACCAATGAAATTAAAAAAGCTTTTGCTGCTTAATATTTCTTGTGGAGTTCAGGATTCTTTGATGACTAGAAAATAAAATAAAAAAAATTAAACTTGGAAATGGAAATATTTTGTCTTCAGGGTTCCCACACCTTGGTTAACTTCAAATTCAAGGACCTTTCAAGGACTTTCCAGGTCCAATACCCTCAAATTCAAGGACTTAATGTGGGGACACATTCAAATATCTTGAAACTTGCATTTTCCAGGCATGATGTTTCAGCGTTTTCAGCCTATTTTTGCAATGTTTCACGGTGTGTCTGTGAAACGTTGAGGTACCATCGTAGTAGTTTCGTGCTTGCGTGAACGTCATGGCAATGTACAACATAAAGTACCTCACGCGGGAAACACTTAACGTAACGTGTAAATGTGCGTAACTAACGTAAATCAAGCAAGCTAGTATGCATAGGCCACGAAGTGTTGGCGAAATAACACATTAGCGGATTTTTTTTCAGAAAACTTCTTGCACAATATAAATTCAAGCACTCTCAAGGACCTGTATCTATGTATGTTTATTTTCAAAAACTTTCCAGGGCCTTGAAAAAATTTTTTCAGATTCACAAACTGTCAAGGATTTCAAGGACCCGTGGGAACCATGTGTCTTTATCAACACTTTTGATCAATTTAATGCATTCTTACTGAATAAAAGTTTTTTGTTTTTTTTTGTTTTTTGATTAAACCTTACTTACCCCAAACTTTTTAATGGTAGTGTATCACGGTTTCCACAAAAATATTAAACAGCATATATTAGAATGATCTTTGAAAAATCATGTGACACGATCACATGGAGTACTGGAGTAATGACTGCTGAAAAATCAGCTTTGCCAGCACAAATGATTACATTTTAAAATATAATCATATAGAAAAGCGTTATTTTCTATATTACTGTTTTTATTGTATTTTTGTTCAAATAAATGCAGCCTTGGTGATGTTAATTATATCAAACTTTTGACCGGTAGTGTATATATTGGAACTCTAAGAATACAACTTGTGTTATGAATTGCTTTCTAACACATTTTGGAACTTAAAATCGACACTTAAAATCGAGTTGTGTAGCTAGCAAGAATCATTAGCGGCCATGTACTAGCGTATGTATGTTTTAGACAAAAACATACACAAACACATGTACAGACCTTTTGGACACTCTCCTTCACACTTTTCACATTTCTGTGTTTCTTGTCCATCTGGTTCGACAGTGATGGCTTCCTTGTTAGATTTAGGACAGACCATTGTACATGCCACTTCCATGGCCAAATAGTTATCTAAAGAAGTAGAAAGTACAGCATATATAATAAATACAGAGAAAGAAAAGGCAAGACCTGTGGACATACAGCAAGATATTGTATTGTTAGCTAACTAAAAGTTTGACATACGGGGACACTGTTTAACACATGTGGCTCCAAAGCTGAACTTTTTGTCCTTGTTGGGTTTGGACTGGAAGGTGATTGGATCGTAGATGGTGGGCGGGGGGCAGTTGTCTTTACACGTCCCACTGTCATTAAAGTGACGACAGGCCTAAAAATGCAAAAATGGGGTGAAACAGATATTATTATATGTCAGTTAGATATGAATAATATAAATGCAATATTTATGATCTTTTTACCAGACAATCAGAGTCTTTCGGCCCCGTGCACCCAGCAGCACACTGCAAATGACAGCAATCACTGGGGTTGTGACCCTTACAGCGCAAACAGCCAGCTGTGCAATGCGTAGCGGTCACTGCAGAGAAAGAGGAACACGTAATGGTGTATCATACCGGGTAGGGCTGCACAATTATGACAAAAATCATAATTGTCGATTATTCCCTTAAATTGTAATTGCGATTATTAATTACAATTAATCACAATTTACATTGAATGATGTTTTGCATTAGGCCTCAAATGTCAAATATACATTGGTTTGGTTTCTTTAAATAAAAAAAAGTATAAAAAAAATGCATGGTATTATAATGTTATACTAAACCTAAAATTAAAACAATGGAAAAAAAACTCTTAAGATAACCTGTAGAAAAAAAACTCATCTTAGGCACACAGAATAATGTAAGTGGACTTTATATTATATTATTACAAAATTATATTATTATGATTATATAATATATTGTATAAATTAGATAATTTAGGGACATGAAAAATTATTTATTAAACATAATGAGATGGACTGGTAATCTTGATTCAGTTACACAGAATTCACGGCAATTGATCAAACACGAAAAATACCAATATGACAATGACTCACATATTTGGCAGTCTTGATTTGTTTCTCCCCAACATCCACCAGACCCACAAGCAGAAGAACAAAGAGGACCTAAAAAAAGATCATTGTTATTGAGCATAAACAAGTATATGATGCAGTGAATAATGTGATGTGTGATGGGATAGTTCACTCACAGTTCTTTGGAATGTCTTGCAGATGCACCGGTTTGTTTTGGTCTTCAGTAACAGTGTCTTTCCAATTAATATTCCGAGGAAAGCAAAGTTGAGGATTTCCCCAAATATAAACCCCGCCAAGCAGGATTTCTGTGAAAGAGTCAATAGTTTTACTCACAGGGATCCATTTTCATGACTGTACAACAATTTTTTAAATAATTTTAAAGAGAATGCAAACACAAAGATTAATTTCTAGTCAATGAAATGTTTTGGACTTGAGGATAAAGACACGTGATTGGAAATTTCGAGTGAGGCCGAAAAATTTCACATCATAGATTTCACTTCGGGTTCAAGTTGGTCACACTAATTCACTGTGTTGACCAGTAGAAAGCTGCTTGGTTTGAAAGCGACCTCAGTTCTTCATGCATCACTACACTTTCAACAATGGACCTTTTTGCCTGCAAACTTTTTGTTCTATAGGAAATAGTTATTGGCTGGTAACATTTGCCACCCACTGAATCACACAGGCAGTTACTCTCAACAGACTGATGTAATCATGTGAGCAGGATTTACTCAACACACAAGTTTTCACAAAGAGAATTATCTAGTGAAATATTTGAGAGCTGAGCATAACTACAAAAATGTATATTCACAATAGAAATTTCTATGACTAATTGAACTGTATTAATTTACATTTAAACTGCGGCATCCCCTAACTAGACTGGTCACCATCCATTTAAAGCTAGGGTAGGCAATTTCAGAGAGGCTAGCAATAGCAACCCTTACGAAAAAGAAGTAAACTTCAAGTTCATTTTATTGAGTATACTTAAGTAATGTTCAAGTATATTTTTAAGTATACTTTATGTAGTAAGTATACTAATAGTAATGTACTAGTAGTAAACTTGTAAGTGTACTATTTCAATACTGCTTGGGACTAAATTGGCCCATTTTTAGTATATAAAAGTATATGCTTAAGGGATCAGTTCACTTCAAAATGAAAATTTCCTGATAATTTACTCACCCCCATCTCATCCAAGATGTTCATGTCTTTCTTTCTTCAGTCGAAAAGAAATTACGTTTTTTGAGGAAAACATTCCAGGATTTTTCTCCACATAATGGACTTCTATGGCAACCAACAGGTTGAAGGTCCAATTTAATGCAGTTTCAAAGGGCTTCGAAGGGCTTCAAAGGGCTCTGCGTGATCGGGGAGTAGGGTCTTATCTAGCGAAACCATCGGTCATTTAAAAAAAAAAAATAAGATATACTTTTTAACCTAACTTGCTCATCTTGCGCTGCTCTGTAACACACCACGGATTACATAATCATGTCGGAAAGGTCACGCTAGACGTAGCCGGAAGTATGTCCATTATGTGGTGAAAAATCCTGGATGGTTTTCCTCAAAAAACGTAATTTCTTTACGACTGAAGAAAGAAAGACATGAACATCTGACATGATGAGATGGGGGTGAGTAAATTATCAGGAAATTTAGTTGGATAGCTGGAAAATTCAGTAAATGGCAGGGAAAGAGTAAAGCATATTTGAAGTAAATTCCTATGTACACTACCAGTGGTCTAGCCTACAGAAAATTTCAGATACTCAGAATTATGAACATCTGTTTTCTTTATAAATCAATATTTTCAAACAATGTAAGTTTATAAGACAAAAAGTACAAACCCGATTCCAAAAAAGTTGGGACACTGTACAAATTGTGAATAAAAACAGAATGCAATGATGTGGAAGTTTCAAATTTCAATATTTTATTCAGAATACAACATAGATGACATATCAAATGTTTAAACTGAGAAAATGTATCATTTTAAGGGAAAAATAAGTTGATTTGAAATTTCATGGCATCAACACATCTCAAAAAAGTTGGGACAAGGCCATGTTTACCACTGTGTGGCATCCCCTCTTCTTTTTATAACAGTCTGCAAACGTCTGGGGACTGAGGAGACAAGTTGCTCAAGTTTAGGAATAGGAATGTTGTCCCATTCTTGTCTAATACAGCCTTCTATTTTTGCATTTTCCTCTTTATGACGCACCAAATGTTTTCTATGGGTGAAAGATCTGGACTGCAGGCTGGCCATTTCAGTACCCGGATCCTTCTTCTACGCAGCCATGATGTTGTAATTGATGCAGTATGTGGTCTGGCATTGTCATGTTGGAAAATGCTCCCCTGAAAGAGACGACGTCTGGATGGGAGCATACGTTGTTCTAGAACTTGGATATACCTTTCAGCATTGATGGTGCCTTTCCAGATGTGTAAGCTGCCCATGCCACACGCACTCATGCAACCCCATACCATCAGAGATGCAGGCTTCTGAACTGAGCGCTGATAACAACTTGGGTTGTCCTTGTCCTCTTTAGTCAGGATGACATGGCGTCCCAGTTTTCCAAAAAGAACTTCAAATTTTGATTCGTCTGACCACAGAACAGTTTTCCACTTTGCCACAGTACATTTTAAATGAGCCTTGGCTGCGCTTCTGGATCATGTTTAGATATGGCTTCTTTTTTGACCTATAGAGTTTTAGCCGGCAATGGCGAATGGCACGGTGGATTGTGTTCACCGACAATGTTTTCTGGAAGTATTCCTGAGCCCATGTTGTGATTTCCATTACAGTAGCATTCCTGTATGTGATGCAGTGCCGTCTAAGGGCCCGAAGATCACGGGCATCCAGTATGGTTTTCTGGCCTTGACCCTTACGCACAGAGATTGTTCCAGATTCTCTGAATATTTGGATGATATTATGCACTGTTGATGAAGATAACTTCAAACTCTTTGCAATTTTTCTCTGAGAAACTCTTTTCTGATATTGCTCCACTATTTTTCACCGCAGCATTGGGGGAATTGGTGATCCTCTGCCCATCTTGACTTCTGAGAGACACTGCCACTCTGAGAGGCTCTTTTTATACCCAATCATGTTGCCAATTGACCTAATAAGTTGCAAATTCGTCCTCCAGCTGTTCCTTATATGTACATTTAACTTTTCCGGCCTCTTATTGCTACCTGTCCCAACTTTTTTGGAATGTGTAGCTCTCATGAAATCCAAAATGAGCCAATATTTGGCATGACATTTCAAAATGTCTCACTTTCAACATTTGATATGTTATCTATATTCTATTGTGAATAAAATATAAGTTTATGAGATTTGTAAATTATTGCATTCCTTTTTTATTCACAATTTGTACAGTGTCCCAACTTTTTTGGAATCAGGTTTGTATTTTATAGGCTACTTAATCAAAACAGTAAACAGAACTACAAACCAAGTACACTTAGAATACTTAATTATACTTTTAAGTATCTTGATCAAAAGATTGAGTACAAGTATAGGCCAAATATACACTATATTGCCAAAAGTTTTGGGACGCCTGCCTTTACATGCACATGAACTTTAATGAAATCCCATTCTTAATCCGTAGGGTTTAATATGGAGTTTGCCCACCCTTTGCAGCTATAACAGCTTCAACTCTTCTGGGAAGGCTTTCCACAAGGTTTAGGACTTTTGACCATTGTTCTAGAAGCGCATTTGTGAGGTCAGGCACTGATGTTGGACGAGAAGGCCTGGCTCGCAGTCTCCGCTCTAATTCATCCCAAAGGTGTTCTATCGGGTTGAGGTCAGGCAGGTTTCCTCTACACCAAACTCGCTCATCCATGTCTTTATGGACCTTGCTTTGTGCACTGGTGCACAGTCATGTTGGAACAGGAAGGGGCCATCCCCAAACTGTTCCCACAAAGTTGATAGCATGAAATTGTCCAAAATGTCTTGGTATGCTGAAGCATTAAGAGTTCCTTTCACTGGAACTAAGAGGCCAAGCCCAACCTCTGAAAAACAACCCCACACCATAATCCCCCCTCCACCAAACTTTACACTTGGCACAATGCAGTGAGGCAAGTACCGTTCTCCTGGCAACCGCCAAACTCAGACTCGTCTATCGGATTGCCAGACAGAGAAGCGTGATTTGTCACTCCAGAGAACACGTCTCCACTGCTCTAGAGTCCAGTGGCGGCGTGATGATGCAGCTGCTCAGCCATGGAAATCCATTCCATGAAGCTCTCTACGCACTGTTCTTGAGCTAATCTGAAGGCCACACTAAGTTTGGAGGTCTGTAGCTATTGACTCTGCAGAAAGTTGGTGACTTCTGTGCACTGTGCGCCTCAGCACGCGCTGACCCCGCTCTGTGATTTTATGTGGCCTACCACTTAGTGGCTGAGTTGCTGTAGTTCCCAATTGCTTCCACTTCGTTATAATACCACTAACAGTTGACCGTGGAATATTTAGTAGTGAGGAAATTTCATGAATGGACTTATTGCACAGGTGGCAACCTATCACTGTACCACACTTGAATTTACTGAGCTCCTGAGAGCGACCCATTCTTTCACAAATGTTTATAGAAGCAGTCTGCATGCCTAGGTGCTTGATTTTATACACCTGTGGCCATGGAAGTGATTAGAACACCTGATTGAATGATTTGGAGGGGTGTCTCAATACTTTTGGCAATATAGTGTACTTTTCTGTCAGGTATAGTTAAGTGCAATTTTAAGTATATCTGAGAAGTATATAAAAAGTAGACTGAAAGTATACTTTCTTATTTTTAGTTTAACAGAAGTATACTAATAGCACACTTGAATAAACTTCTTTTTCGTAAGGGAAGTTAGCTTTGAAAGCATAAGATCCCACCCTCCCTTCAGAGCGTCTCCAAAGCCACGCCTCCTTCAAAATACATGACGCGTACAGCAGAGCAGAGTCTGCAAAGCGTCACGAGACACACCGTTAAATAATCTCATGTCTCAAAGCACATAACATTATAAGAATAATGAACGTAAACAACTTACAGAGCTCTGACTTTTACCACCTGACTGCTGCAGATAAATTTTGGTGTTGATAGTGTTGCCATAGAAATGCATAAATCTGAGTCTGAAGAAAGCTCAGAGTAGAACATCACGGGTTGCCATCTCTCATTGGTAATTACGACATGGCGTGAACACAGCATAAGCTTGTTGATTTGGTTCAGGATGAACTGTAAAAGGCAGCTGCTGTTTGTTTGCGGCGCTCTGTGACTGTCTGTCTACAACTCTGCATAGCCTCATGGAACGCGCTGAAGACGTGTGTGAGTGATGTCTGCGCGAGCAGGGTGCGCAAAGGTATGTAAATATATATGTTGACAGGCAAGCAGGACATCCTAACATTTTTTGATCCTGAGACTTCCACAGAAGGTATATATAAAATTTTTTCATAATTATACCACTACCACTTCTATTATTAATTGCTATCAGGATGTGAAGAGAGTTTCAACCAGTATGACAAACAGTGTTAACTGAAGCTTTAACTTAACCTAGTTTTAACTGAAGTTGACTGAAAAAAATGAAAGTAGTCAATAATAGACTTTCACTCTTAAATCTAAAATAACCCAATATAAATTTGACTATTTTAAAATGCTTTCACAATGTCCCACACTCCTTACCTGTAAGACTCCTGAGGCGTAGTTCTCTCAGGCCGACTCCCACCTGACTGTGGTGGGTGTTGTTATGTACTGCGAGAGCATAGCTGGAGTTATACAGCTGACTGCCTCGTATGATCCGTAGACTGTCCAGAGGAACTGAACGCACTGAAACGTGAGCTATCAGCACATACCCCTGAACCTCCACAATCCCCTACAGACAAACATGAGCATCTTTTCATTTTCAACATTTTACTGACATTTGAGACTCATTATTAGTGAGTGGCTTAAATTAATAGCAATTCTATTGTCCTTATCAGTTGTGTAAGAACTTGTGAAGTTTTTGAAAGGCAAATTTTTACTTGAAATAGGATGTTAAAGGGATTGTTCACCAAAAAATGAAAATTACCCCATGATTTACTCACCCTCAAGCCATCCTAGGTCTATATGACATTCTTCTTTCAGACGAATACAATCGGAGTTATATAAAAAAATATCCTGGCTCTTCCAAGCTTTAAAATGGCGGTGAATGGCAGCCCAAAATTTGAAGCTCAAAAAAGTGCATCCATCCATTATAAAAGTAAACCACACGGCTCCGGGGGGTTAATAAAGGCCTTCTGAAGCAAATTGATGGGTTTGTGTAAGAAAAATATCCATATTTAAAACTTTATAAAGTAAAATATCTAGCTTCCGGCGGACCGTCTTCCATATTCAACTTACGAAGTAAGTGTAATGCCTCTCGCAGTTCAAAATGCTTACGCTACGTCCAACGTCATAGTTACGGCAGCTGAATACAGAAGGCAGTCTGCCTTCTTTATAAAGTTTTAAATATGGATATTTTTCTTACACAAACCCGTCGCTTCGCTTCAGAAGGCCTTTATTAACCCCCCCGGAGCCGTGTGGATTACTTTTATAATGGATGGATGCACTTTTTTGAGCTTCAAATTTTGGGCTGCCATTCACTGCCATTATAAAGCTTGGAAGAGCCAGGATATTTTTTTAATATAACTCTGATTGTATTCGTCTGAAAGAAGAATGTCATATAGACCTAGGATGGCTTGGGGGTGAGTAAATCATGGGGTAATTTTCATTTTTGGGTGAACTATCCCTTAAGATGGGTCATTCCTGGGTAACACTTAATTTTACATTGTCCTTGTTACACGTTACATGAAGTTTCTATAGTAATTACTATAAATTATGCATAATTACATGCAACTAACCCTAAACCAAACCTAATCTTAATCCTAACCCTATATAAAGTACATGTAGTTAATTAATATTACTCAGTACTTAAATGTACTGTATAATTACACTGTAACAAGGACACCTTAAAATAAAGTGTAACCCATTCCTGTTATTCAGTACCCTTTGAGCTTTTTAAAAATGATTATGCCTGTGTAACATAAAAGGGCATTGCAGACTTTTAGAAATATGCTGTGGTCAAACTCAGGCACACACACATTATTCATTATGTGATTATTTACATAATAGCAAGAAAATGAACAGGAGTTTGGAAATGCTTGAGCACCAAAGAAATCTAGCTGCTGTATAATAAAGAGCACTACAGCACTACCCTAACACACACAAACACATGACAGTCCCGTACCTGCAAAAAGGAGAGGTCTGGAGTGCCCTGCAGATGCGTGATCTCCAGGTTACCATGAACCACTTGACAGCCCGTGTACAGCAGCTTGAGCATCTCATAATGATTCTGAAGACTGGAGGGTAAAGCCAGCTTCATATCTGTCCCGAGACATACTGAAAAGTAAAACAAAGACACACACATCAGCATGGCTGTATAAAATTATATGGAATACTTTTTTTCACAGATTAGGCCTATTAAGGTTGCACTCTGTAATTTTTGTTTACATTTTGTTTACATGGCCAATATGGCAGTCTTCTTGGACATACTGACACCAAGCAGTGTGGATGCAGCAGTACACAAAAGATTTCACTTATTTAAATGCATTAATCACCCAAATAGTTGATTAATTAATCATTCTAATAAAAGTTTATCAAAATAATTGTTGGTTTCAGCCCTATTTCCCAGACAATGCAAGTAGTGAGCTCAGGTCATGTGAGATCAACATATCAGCCCTCATGAGACAACCTGCTCCATGTAAAATAAATCTTTTAATAATAGAGTGGTGCAGTTGTGACATCAAAATCGAAAGACTAATTCGTCAGTGGTTCCCTCAATATTTTCCTATGGGTTTTTATAATGGGGTTTTTCAATTTATGAGTAAAATAAGGTCTGTGGTAAACATAACTTGCCGATACTTGGACATTTTGTTTTACAACGTAAATTACATACACCCATATCGAAAACATGAATTATAAAGCTGTTATGTTTTTTTAAATGTATTTTTTCTAATAAGTAACTAGATAGGAATGTTTGGGGTGTAAGTGTGTACACTTTATTTTGTAGAACAAAACATCCAAGAATTGTCAAGTTATGTAAAAAACATTTACAGAATTAGATTGTGTTGAAATGAACACACAGAAATGCAATCACTTGTTCAAGCCAGGGAATGTGCAAAAGGTTCTCATACTCATGGGCATGGGAATACTTTTAATAAAACTTAAATTTGTCCTTAAAATTAAAACTTGATATTCTATGCCTGACCTGGAGTTTTATTCTTATCCAAAATGAGGCAATATAAGCATTATGGAGTCCTAAACACACATCATGTATATACGTTTCATTCATACTCAAAGCCGAAGGGCGTTCTCTCGCAGAAACAGACTCATAGAAGTTTTTTTTACTGACTCATAGAAGTAATAACTTATGAAACAAAGGCATTCAGCTTTCGCTGTAGCTGAATAAAAAGCAAAAACGTTTTGACTGATGAAACATGAAGACAATAAACATGACTGCTGCTACAATATATGGTTTATGTGTGTTTTTCAATAAAGCCAATCATTTTAATAAATTCTATTATTATTACTTTAAGAAGTACATTCTACTGTGCAATAGTAATATATTTTTCATAATTTCTTCAAGTTAAGCAGAGCTTTTATTTTGCCAGGTTGCAATGACCTTTGATTTTCTGTGTGTTTTAATAAACTGTATTATTAGTCTTTATTTTACTTGAAATAGTACAATCTACTGTGCAATAGTAATATATTTCTGTTATAATTTCTTCAAGTTAAAACTTTTATTTGACAGGTTGTCGCGAAGGCCTCTGAGTTTCTGTGTGTATGTGATATGACAAATGATTTTATCAAATGAAATGGTGAAATGCTCATGAAGTGACTCTCAGAGCAGCTCTGTAGATGAAATGTGTGTTCATGTACTCCAGTAGTGACACCACAGGAGAAGAAAGTTCAACACTATTACTTCAGCAATAAAAAAAAAAAAGAAACACGTGATGTTTCTCTAAAGTAATTTTTGCTTATTGGTATGGTTGAATTGGATCATTGCAGCAGAAAAGACACTTGTTAATAAAGTTTGATTAAATACATAAAGTACACCGATCAGGCATAACATCCTAATATTGTGTTGGTCCCCCTTTTGCTGCCAAAACAGCCCTGACCCGTCGAGGCATGGAATCCACTAGACCCCTGAAGGTGTGCTGTGGTATCTGGCACCAAGATGTTAGCAGCAGATCCTTTAAGTCCTGTAAGTTGCGAGGTGGGGCCTCCATGGATCGGACTTGTTTGTTCAGCACATCCCCCAGATGCTCGATTGGACTGAGATCTGGGGAATTTGGAGGCCAAGTCAACACCTCAAACTCGTTGTTGTGCTCCTCAAACCATTCCTGAACCATTTTTGCTTTGTGGCAGGGCACATTATCCTGCTGAAAAAGGCCACAGCCACCAGGGAATACCGTTTCCATGAAAGGGTGTACATGGTCTGCAACAATGCTTAGGTAGGTGGTACGTGTCAAAGTAACATTCACATGGATGGCAGGACCCAAGGTTTCCCAGCAGAAAATTGCCCAAGGCATCACACTGCCTACGCCGGCTTGTCTTCTTCCCATAGTGCATCCTGGTGCCATGTGTTCCCCAGGTAAGCGACGCACACGCACACGGCCATCCACGTGATGTAAAAGAAAACGTGATTCATCAGACCAGGCCACCTTCTTCCATTGCTCTGTCGTCCAGTTCTGATACTCACTGTTGTCGCTTTCGGTGGTGGAAAGGGGTTAGCATGGGCACCCTGACTGGTCTGCGGCTATGCAGCCCCATACGCAACAGTGATGCACTGTGTATTCTGACACCTTTCTATCAGAATCAGCATTAACTTCTTGAGCAATTTGAGCTACAGTAGCAATGAGCCTTGGCCGCCCATGACCCTGTCGCTGGTTCACCACTGTTCCTTCCTTGGACCACTTTTGATAGATACTGACCACTGCAGACCGGGAACACCCCACAAGAGCTGCAGTTTTGGAGATGCTCTGACCCAGTCGTCTAGCCATCACAATTTGGCCCTTGTCAAACTCGCTCAAATCCTTACGTTTGCCCATTTTTTCTGCTTCTAACACATCAACTTTGAGGACAAAATGTTCACTTGCTGCCTAATATATCCCACCCACTAACAGGTGCCGTATTGAAGAGATAATCAGTGTTATTCTCTTCACCTGTCATAATGTTATGCCTGATCGGTGTATATTTTTATTATTTAACATATTCAATTATTGCAGGTTTGTGTAATATTCTGAGTTCGCATTTTATTGTTTTTATTAATTTTGAGGAATACTGAATCTGTTTTTGTGCAAGTGAGATGAGTAAATGCATGCTCACATTTAGTCTAGAACTACAAAAACCATCATGTTCACACAGCGCACACATCACCTCTGCACTTACTCCCAATTTCTCTCAACATGCGGACAGGAGAGGTGCCAGTCAATAAATGGGAAAACAAAGAAACTTGTGTTATTTTTTGAAAAAGTAACTCAGATTTTTGTTGTAAATTTAAAAGTAATGCAATGCAAAAAAAGTAAACTCATGACGCAACTCACGTGACTTGTAATCCGTTACCCCCAACACTGTTTATTGTTGCATTATAAAGTTATAACCATTAGAAGGAAGGGTATGCTGGTAATAGAGGTCCCCTCTCAAAACACTCTACATGGCGCTCTTTGTGGCCACTGAATAGATGCAGCAGTTGTTTCAGCTACGCACCGGCATGGTGGTATTTAAAAAATGCATATCATGAAACCGGTATACCGCATGAACTGGTATACACCCAGCAGTACATAAAATGAATTAACATCATTTTAAAATTAACATCATGGAAATTAAACTCAGAGTACTGTCTATAAAGTCTGCATTAATATCACTTTAAATGTATTATTCATTTGTCTTGTAGTGGAAAATAACACCTTAAATATACACACATGATTTGTTTCATTTACAGTCATGACTACCGTCTTCCTGTCTTGGCTTTATCACACTACTCTGTGCAGGATACTGTAAATAGATGTGTTTGGCACTCACTCTGAGCGTCCATGTCATGACAGAGTGTGTGCATGTGCAGCGCTGTACTGAGATTTGTGCATGTGTAAGATATTTGGTGACTGTGTGCCCTCATTCACAGATGATTTATTGTAAGTCACTATAGATTTGTAAACTACAGGCTAACATTTGACAATAGACTGTAAACCAAAATCATTTCTATTACACCTCTACAAGTTTTATGTTTAAAGTCAGTTAATTCCAGTGGCCGGTTGCAAAAATTGCTTAGACTAGTTGTACAAGTTAGTCATCTAATTTTTTTCTTTAAGACTGGTCAAAACATAACTAGTCAGTTACATAAAAACACAGTATCGTATGAGACATTGAAAGAGCTGGTTTTGTGTAGTAACAGAGGTGACATGCATGCATGCTGATGGGACTGAGATTGAATAATAAGTCACTGTTTTCTCCAGTTCACACTTCCTTTCCAAGTTCCCTTCCTCCTCTTTCATCATCCTAACATTCCCTAGTCTCATGTCCCCTGTGTGTATAGGGGCCTTGAATTGAAAACAACTGTATTCGTCCACGTCTCTGTGGCTCTGTTCTCTTCCTCGCTCATTGTACTTCTGTTTCTACGTAATCATTTTTTTAACTCCTACTCAAACTTGATTTAGACTGGCTGAAGTGTTATTATACACCACAAACATATCGCCAGTGACATCCAAACCAACAGGTTTACAAACACACACACACACACACACGTATGCTCTGAGTACCTCTGTAACCCTCTACAATGCGAGTAAATCACTCGCATATGCAACCAAATTTCATGAGAGGTGACTAAAAATGTCTTTAATTAGCCAATGGCTAGTAAATTTGCCCATTTTAAATTTGTACCATTACAGTCGCCTGTAATTGAGAAGTTTAGCGCAGATATCATTTACATCTGTTTTTAAAGGTGCAGTGTGTAATATTTATGAGGATCTATTGACAGAAATGCAATATAATATACATAACTATGTTTTCAGTGGTGTATAAAGACCTTACATAATGAACCGTTATGTTTTTATTACCTTAGAATGAGCCATTTCTATCTACATACACCGTGGGTTGCCTTACAGTGAAGTCACCATTTTGCGCCACCATGTTTCTACAGTAGCCCTAAACGGACAAACTGCTCTACAGAGCACTAGCTACTCCCTGTTGTCTCAGACGACGACATCTTTGTCCTGTGTCGGCCACCGTAGATTTTCTATGTGCTTCGAAAGGAAGGGGTGAGCTGTGGGAGGTTGCAATTCGCAAACTCACGGCTAGATGGCGCTAAAATTTACACAGTGCACCTTTAAGCCACGCCAATTTAAGCATTCAAGCGCAAGAAGACGCAAAAGATAACAGCACATTAATACTGAATTTAGTTCTCTTTCACTTTCTTCTTATGCTTGAACGGACAATTTCACACAAAATTATGTAAAAATGCCAGACTTGGCGAGTATCCTAGTAAATATAGTCGGTTATGTGTTGAGTGAACGTAAACAGTCAAGAAATAAAACGCATGTGTACCGTAGCAGTGTATTGGATCTGTGCATTATATCTTAAAGTGACAGCAGCCTAATATTCCTGCTGCCGTCTGTGTTTTTAATGTTAATCAAACAACAGACTTAATGCAAAAAATCACTCAATGCTCTTGACTGAATAACTTTTGTAACTTTAATAAGGATTCATCTATATTTAATTTATACAGTGAAGACTATGCAGTGTTATTTTACATTTAATTACTTTATTCAATTTATGTACATAATCTACCTAATCTGTATCTAACTACTGTTACCTGAAAAACCTGAAAAGCACAGTTTATTTAATTTGCATCTTTGTTCTGTTGTTTATTTGTTCGTGACTGTTTACTTGACTTAAATAGTGTTTGAAATGTATATTTTATATTTATATTTTATATTATATTATATACATGTAATATAATATAAATTTGCATTGTTCTTGCATTGTAAAAAGTCTGGCGAGTAAAATACCTGTACCTGCCAATGGCGACTTGAGCTTCAGTGTGTCTGTAGAGGGCTTCTCTGACTTTTGTTTGTTAGTTTTACGCGGCTGTCTAAACCAATAAATCACACAGGCCAATTAACTTGCTGAAATTTGGTTATTTTATTGCCATCGTTTGTCTGATAAACATTAGTTCTTTATTTATCCGCATAGGGAAATTGTGTTTCAGTGATCATCTGCATGGGCATTCTTAGCAATATCCAATAAGACAACATAAAACACAGAGCATCTACAAAAAAGACAGGTCAAATCAACAAATTAAGTTTAAAAAAAAAAAAAGAAATTACAGAACAGTGCTTTTATTAGGTGAATGGGCTCTCTCCTGCTGACTTATAATAAATAAACTATTTTTTTTAATGAAATACTATTAAAGATAAAATTAGGGTTGCACAATTTGGGAGAAAAATACAATTGCAATTCTGATTTAAAATGTGATTTTTTTTTTTTTTTAAAGCTCCAGGTTTGCTGTACTTGTATGTAGGGCACAATCTGGCCAAAAATTGTGTGATTATATATCAATAAATATATAATATAACTATAACATCTATTATTATTATTATTATCATTATTATTATTATTACTAAATAAAAATATTAAACAAAATATGAAATATTACTATTGTAACAATTAACTGTATTTAAGAAAAATAATATAATGATAATAATTTATTATCATTAATTTTACTTCAAAGTACAACTCTAAAATTACAATACTATTATAATACTAATTATGTGTTGTTTTGGTGGAAAACATCAGAGCACTCAAATATGATAAACGAAAGCTCAAACCTAATTGGTTCTTGCGGAGACTCAAATTTTCATTTTTAGATGAACTATGCCTTTTATAACAGGTACTCCAATAAAATTTCAGTCAAATTCCTAATTGATGAAAAGATGAGTATGAAAATGGATTTTAATGATGAAATAGAATAGATCATAGGCTTTCTAGCATTAATATGCGAATCATTAATATGCAAATCATGTGTGTGCATTTAAGGTGTTATTTTCGCATTTTGATTGGAACATTTGACAATGAACTTCCCACGCCACAAAGAATTCACCAAGAAGGCTAAAGGTACGATGAATTTTTTTTTTTTCATATTTAGAGGGCTAGATAATTGGTTGTAGTTAGTTGATTATTTCTCTGTATTGTTGTTGTTTGTCACCGTTTGCAGTTCAGGCTGTTCTAATTTACCATAAAATGATGCACCTGTTACATGTGTTGCAACATGTGAGTGTTCTGTGTTAGTCAAACAGAGGGCCCTAACATACACCCGGCGCAATGCGGTGCCAGGTGCGACGCAAGTTTTTTTTGCTAGTTTCAGCCCAACGCAGTTATCATTTTCACATCCTGCGCCACATTATTTAAATAGCAAGTGCATTTGCGCCCATTTGTGCACCCATGGGCATTGCTGGTCTGAAAACGAGGTGTGTTCAGGCGCATTGTTGGCGCGTTGCTATTTTGAGGCAACTGAAAACGACTGCGCCATTGACCAACTGAAATCTGGTCTAAAGTCAATAGAGCAATATTTTTTGTGTTATTTAAAGGGCGCGTTAGTAACATGCGCCTATAGGCGGGTCCACAACGCGTGTACACTCTGCTTATTACACACACAGGGACGCGCAGCAGCACACAAACATTTTTTAATATTAAAAATAAAAGGATTCCTCTCTGGAGAAGCGTTCAGTCTTTCCGCTCGCAAATTCCGCCATGTAAATAGCGAATCCGCCATGGTGTGAGCGCAACTGGCTTTTAAAGGGAATGGAAGATGACACTCTGATTGGTTTATTGCATGTTATGCCTAAAACACACCCATGACTCATTAAGAAAATAGGGATAACCCTTTTGACCATGCACCAGGCGCCGACCATTTTTCCTGTCGTTAAACTAGCAAAAGTGAAGTGGATTGGATACGCCGTGCTTTAGATTATGCCCTTAGATCGTTAAAATAGGGCCCGGTGTGTTTTATAGAAAAGCAGACACAATTAATTACTTTTGGTGGTGGTGGTATCATGGTAACTTGTCTGTATAAAGCCACTGAAATTGTGTATCTAAGATGTATTTATATTGGTGATCTTTATTTCACGGATAATGGATATAGATAAGTTGAATTTTCGAATATGTTGGTCTAGGCAATTTTCCTTTTTGTTTTATGTAGTAATATTATTCAATGCTCTTCTCTGTATTTGCTCAGTAGCTTTTAGTTTCATAGTTGTAGTGGCGACATGTTTGTTTACAGTCTGACAAATACTTAAAGGGATAGTTCACCCCAAAATGAAAATTCTGTCATTAATTACTCACCCTCATGTCATTCCAAACCCGTAAGACCTTCGTTCATCTTCGAAACACAAATTAAGCAAAAACAAACAAAAATAATGACTTTATTCAACAATTTCGTTCTGGCCTGTGCCAGTCTCCTACGCTGTTTACGTCCCGCGCATACGTCGTGGTGCTCACGTGAACAGCATCGGCTGCCATAGATCTCGAGAGTACTTACAACGTAAACTGCGTAGGAGAAGAAATTGTTGAATAAAGTCGTTATTTTTGTTTGTTTTTGCGCACAAAAAGTATTCTCGTCGCTTCATAAAATTAAGGTTGAACCACTGAAGTCACATGGACTATTTTAAGATGTCTTTACTACCTTTCTGGACCTTGAAAGTGTTAATTAAATAGCTGTCTATGGAGGGGTCAGAGAGCTCTCGGATTTCATCAAAAATATCCTAATTTGTGTTCCAAAGATGAACGAAGGTCTTACGGGTTTGGAACAACATGAGGGTGAGTAATTAATGACAGAATTTTCTTATTTTGGTGAACTATGCCTTTGAGAACAGGTACTCCAATACAATTTCAGCCAAATTCTGCATGCTTAAAATGTTGTGCTTGTGGTGAAAATGTGAGTATGTTTTGGAGAAACACATTTTTATTTATTCTATGCTTTAAAACATGCAGTAACAAACTGACAAAGTAAGTGATGAATGTAGTACCAAAACAAAAGCTCATGTCATACACAGTGTAGACACATTCCTTGTCATTGGAAACTTATGTCACATGGTGTAAGAGCTGCTCTTGGTCTCTAGGACAACAACACAAGAGAGACAGATTGAATATAAATCAGTGCTCTTTACCTGTGCAGTGAGTAAATTCACCACACCTACTCTTGGTGTGCGGCCAGACAGGAAATAGAGTGTGTACTTCGCTAGCGTGTACTCAGTAGGTTTTCAGCTGCCAACTTCTGTTAACCGCTGCTGTCACGGAGACTGATCTCAGAGACGACAACAATACAGAGTGCAAGCTGACATTTACAGTGACCAAAGATCAACTGCTGCCTACCAGGTCCTGACCTCAGTTATAATAAGAGAAACACCAAAGCTCTTCCCAAGACAACCCCTTACAATCCTTTATCATTGCCCACAGGAACAGATGAGGTATTGTCACTTTGATTGTGTCCTTTGGGCATTGACCTCAAATGCTGCTGAATGGACATGCCAATGCATCAAAATGGATAAAACTTTCAATAACACAGCGGTGACAAAAACACTCAACTAAAGGGACGTTTAAGTGCACAATGACAAATGAATTCAATTTGTGATCAAGTGTTGGTCACAAATATGGTGTATAATACTGTATGCAAAAATACCTTTTCTTTATTCATTCAAATACACATGCAACAGCATCTTACAAAACATATCAGTGCTTTTCTACATGCATATTCTATTCTTGCTCTCTTGGACATAGTCAGTCACACAACAAACAAGAATTACTTAACCGACAGGAAGAACAGGATTTGGACGAGACCTTGTGTCTCTGTGTTTGTGAAGCGTGTATCACTCCGTTCTGACACACCGCTACACGCATACCAAAATACTGATAGGATGCAGGCATACATATGCTGAACTAATGCATGCGAGCATTCCTGACGAGATAATGAACTTGAACATACTTTACATATATAGAAGCTTTCCTGCATGTAACCAAACACAACGCACACCACACAACAACAGCCTGCTTGTACGATAGTCGACTAATGCATTCATGAGTTTGGCTAGTTTATGTAGATTTCTTCTTATATTCTTTCTCACAGTAAAAAACTCTTGAAAAAGAATAAATATTTATCTAGTTTAGAGCCTCTACAGAGACCACAGTGACCCAAAGCTGTGATTGTAAATACATCAAAAAACTAGAGTGATGGTAGCTGGTAAATTAAATTCTAATGGAGCTTTTTTGTGCATTATTTACAGCTACTTTTTATTTGATCTGTATTTAAAGGTAATTGTTCCAAAATGAGAATTTATTTCAATTAAAGGGGTCCTATTATGCCCTTTTATGAAGTCCTGATTTTGTTTTTGGGGTGTACTAGAATATGCTTTCATGCTTGATTGTTCAAAAAACATATTATTTTTCACACACTGTAAACCCTAACAAAATAATTAATTGGTTTGAGTAGTGCCAACTCAAATTAAACAAATGAGTTCAAACAAATTAACTTTTATGAGTATTTAGAACTTTCTTTTTCTTTTGAGTTCTCAAAACGGACACATTTTAAGTAATCTGAATTGTTTCATTGTTTTGAGCTTTATGAACTTGTTTAATTTAGACTAACTTAAATTTAACTGAAAATTTCTATGTCCCAGCATGCTTTGCCATGATGACACTCAAAAAGGACAGTAAATGCCAAAATTAAGTGTTATATTATGTTTTTTTGTGCAAGATTAACGTTAAGTGGGAGATTTAGCAGTGTTTAATGATTTGTTATGCTAGTTTAGCTATTTTTTTTGTAGAGTTACCAACAAGTGGAGAATGAGCCTAGTTTGAGACCAGATATATGTTACATGTATTATATTGCTGTACTCATTCAGCAAGTGCTATGCTAATGCTACCAAAGCATTGTGTAACCAATTAGCAATTGGCATTTATTGAATTAGTTCCAGTTTCTATGAAGCCCCTTCATCTGAAAATACGACATGTGCTGTGATTGGTTAGCTGGCCCAGTGTGTTGTGATTGGCACCGCTTAGCGCACGTTCGGGAAACATCACGCCCCTTACCATAACCGCAAGCTCTAGTACTCAGAGTTAAGTATTAACAGAGTGTCTATTTACACCAAGTGCAAATAGCGTGCCTTGTTGGCAAGTGCTATTCACACTAGCATAACAATGCCTGGTTGGGCCTAACAAGATTAAAAAAGACGTGCATATTTGAATGTCTTCAGTGGCATAGTCAGTAGAGTGTAAGGCTTGTGGAATCTAGGTTTTGGCGCGATCGGCCCCTTTTGCCGAGCTCGGTCTTCTCCCTTTTCCCATCACATATCACATCGGAAAGGAATTTACTTTCAATAAAAATTAAGAAAATGTTCTAAAAGTGGAAATAAATTGCCTAATGAAATGTTTAATAATAATAAAAGTATTTATTGGGTAGGGTTAGCGGTAGGTGTAGGGAGGGCTTTTATTGTCCCATTAAGGCTGCATCCATTTAATAATTTTAATAAATATAATCATTTACACTCTATGTTATTATTGCATCCTGTTAATGTACAACAATACAGAGGTGCAAAAAGTATATATCTGTCAAAATAAAGTATAAATAGCATCTAATTACTATTTACACATATTGCAAAGAACTGCTACTTTTACATGGTGTAAATAGAATATATCACTATTTTCACTTAGTATGCTATTTCACTTAGTAAATAGCATCTACAGCTATTTGCACTTAGTGTAAATATCATCTATCGCTAAGAAAATATGTTATTTTCACTTAGTGTAAATATAATCTAGTTGCTATTTATACTTGGTGTAAATAGCATCTATCGCTATTTGCACTTAGTGTAAATAGCAATTATCGCTAAGAAAATATGCTATTTGCACTTAGTGTAAATAGCATCTATTGCTATTTATAGCCGCTGCCAAATATTAAAGGGTACATAACAGTTTCTGCCAATCTCATGTTAATCTTGAGTACCTATAGAGTAGTATTGCATCCTTCATATCGCCGAAGAGTCTTTAGTTTTATCATATTTATAAAAGACAGATACGCTGTACCTATTCTTTCCGAAAACAGTCAAACTCGTGGAGGCGTGCAGTGGGTAGAGCTAAAGAGTCAAAAGCACACACACACACACGAAATACATCATGGCATTATCCCTGGATAACTTTCGATACACTATACGTTCGTGTTGTTTACATTATATGCACTTACGCGCGGATTGCCAACAAAACAGACATTTGATGCAGTTTCACTCGCCGCCTGCGGTTTCGACTCATGACCGGGAACAAACAAACACACTTGCAGAACTCCGTTGCTGCTCCGGAAAAACAAACTGCATCCACTGTTTCCTTAACGCTGGGTTATTTGGGAAGCTGAACAAGGTTATCTTTCCCTCACAACCAAAAACACACTTCTTTAGTGACATTGTTGATTTCATGGTCTAAAAACCAAATGGCAGCGCTGCCGACGGCTTCCGTAACGCGAATGCAGCTCGTTGATGCTCGTGCTCTCGCTCTGGTTGATGTGCGACGCGCTCATCCGGGAGATGTGCCCATACAAGCAATTCCGCCCTGTATGACGTCATACAGGGTCATACTCGAAAAAAACTTTTCAAAACTTATTCGAGTGTATTTGGCACAGAAATACTCTGTCAGACGTCCAACTCGTTTTTTTTCATTTTGGCCATGTTAAGCATGAGAATCCAAATCTTTAACAGTGTAAATAAGTCAGAATGCATGAAATAGCATTAGACCCCCCTTTAAGGATGGTATCAATTTCAAACCAATTCAAGCCTGATTCAAACTTAAGAATGTTAACAAACAAGTGTATCGTCCAGAACGGAATTCATGCACGGACTTTGCAAGCACAGATTTCACAGGACGTTTCAGAGTGGTATGTTTGCAATTTTCTTAAACATTTTAGATATGATGTTATACACCATTTAATCATGATATTTGTCGGAAAACTATGGTAATACAAACAGTAATTGTTCACAAAACCAAGGTTAATTTTCCTAAGGGGCGGTGAACAGACTTACAAAAGCTACAGTAAACACTATATCAACACTAATGTTGGCTAGCTGGCGAGCGGAGGCAAAGGTTTGCCCTTTGTTTACATCGGAGCAAAAACATAAAACTTATAATTGGAACTGTTAACAGAAAACGCAACTACAAATAATAGTGCTGTCAAACGATTAATCGCGATTAATCGCATCCAAAATAAAAGTTTGTGTGCATAATATATGTGTCTGTACTGTGTATAATCATTATGTATATTTAAATACACACACATTATATGTGTCTGTACTGTGTTTTTTAGTATTGGCCGGCTCCTGTGTCAGCATCACATGCATGCGTCGTGGTGCTCACATGAATGGCACCAGAGACTCACACGGAAGAGAAGAAACTGTTGAATAAAGTCGTTATTTTTGTTTCGTTTTTTTGCGCACAAAAAGTATTCTCATCGCTTCATTAAATTAAGGTTGAACCACTGTAATCACATGGACTATTTTAACGATGCCTTGAAAGTGGTAATAACGTTGCAGTTTATCGGGGGGTCAGAAAGCTCTGGGATTTCATCAAAAATATCTTCATTTGTGTTCCGAAGATGAATGAAGGACTTATGGGTTTGGAACGGCATGAGGGTGAGTAATTAATGACAGAATGTTCATTTTTGGGTGAACTAACCCTTTAACAAGACTCAGCAGAAATCACAGACTTGTGTTTCATCAAAACACAGACAAGGAAATTTCCTCCTGGCTCTAATGAGTCACAAATCTGACAGCTAAAGCCCGTTCACACCTTCACAAGAATGATACCGATAATGATATAAGTGTCCACACCAACTGACAATAACTGTTTATTATAAGCGTGAGCAGCAGTTATGTCGCCTGCTATTTTAATGCTCTAGTCAGGTGGATTCTGATTGGCTGTCAGTGATTTTATCATCAACTGAAACAAATCATTCTAAAAGTGATTCCAATGATATCAGAATGTCAGTGTCGTTGACGTTTCTATTCTTATAGATTTAGAACGTTTATTAAAACTTTATACTTATAATTATCGTCCTTGGTGTGAAAGAACCTTTACTCCGATAATACCTGTTGATAAAGCATGTGAGCCTGAAGACATGTGGTGACACTTTCAGCTAACAGCATTGCTAAAAGCCCCATTACAGGTTCTGAAACACTCAACAACAAAACATGTAAAGCATATCTAAGACAGCTCTGTGCACCCGCAACAACTGATAACAAGGACAAGCCCACCCAACACAGTAGTGAACCAACTATTAGTTTAGTAACTGCACACACAACATGTACTTATGCATATGCAGAATCAGATGGCAAGAGTTTGGCAGGGACTGATTTTGATTAGTTTTGAGAATGGGAGACATTGTCACATTAGATAAGGTCCCATGCCAACAATGTCTCATGCAAATGTCCTAATTCCATTGTTTATGGATTCTACTTGTCAACAAGACTGAATGCTTCTTGCAGACTGTTGACAATCTGAGCACCTCAAGGATGCTTAACCCTTTAAAGCCTGACATATGAAAAGAATAGTCAGAAAAATCTATTTTTATTGTAAATATTAAAAACGAAATCTTTAAAAAAAATGTGCATATGTGATTTTTGAGTACAATTTTTGATACATAAGGCTTTTGTGGCTCATACAGTATAGGAGAATATGGAGCTCATACTCAAGAAAAAAACATTTATTCAGTGGACCAAACTGAAAAAAAATATGCAACTTGTTGCAGTTGCTGATATTTATATGACCAGAGAGTAAGATGAAATTAGCCAATAATGTAAATAAATGAGATCTTTATAACAGACTACTTACATAAAATGGATATAAATATCACTTGTCACACTATATCTCCCAATAATACATTGTTTAGTTTTATGATCAAAGCTCTGTAGCTTTTAAAGTGGGGGCAAAAAAAATATAGGTTACACTTTATTTTAAGGTGTCTTTGTTACACTGTAAATAAACATTGAAGTACTGAGTAATATTAAGTAACTACATGTACTTACTATAGGGTTAGGGTAGGATTTGGTTTATGTTTAGTTGCATGTAATTATGCATAATTTATAATTATTACTATAGTAACTACATGTAACATATGTAACAATGACACTGTAAAATAAAATGTTACCAAAATATAATGCAATGCAATACAATGAAATTGAGAGATGTACAAATAAATGTTCCTCAAAAGCCTGATGTATCATATTTGATAACATGATTTTTTTTTTAAATGTATGGATAATCAAGTAACCCTAAGTTTCTTCAGTTCATATCTTAAAATGTCTTAAAACTAACAATATAAAAGTTATTATTGTTCTGTTTTCTTTATAAAAATCCTTAAAGATTTCACAGCAAAAAACAAAAAAAAAACGTGTACCATGACCTGAAGGGGGACATTTTTACAATTTTACTAAAAAGCACAACAAAACTTTTTTCAGCAAAGTTTTGATGTCGACAACTTAGAGGCCTTAGAAACATGAAAAAATCAAACACTCACATGCAGACACACATTTGTTTTGTTACGTGTGTAACCAGAAACTGACAGTTACACAGAACTTTAAAACACACGACCTTTGGAATAACTCAGCGAGCAGGAAGGAGTGTATATGATTTCCTAAGAAAACATGAATTCTTCCTCCACTGAGTGCGTACAGTACACAAAGAGAAATGAAAAGAAATTCAATGTGTAGATCTAAGTAAAAAACAATAATAGTTTATGACATAGTGGTATTATGTGTTGTGCAGAGAATGAGAACTACAAAGTTTAAACTGGTATTAAACCTCCCAGCAATTCAGTTTTGTGCACAATTTTTGTTCGTCTCTGTGAGATCGCTGAATCCATTATTTTACAGGCTGATGTATACTGGGCTTCTCTGTCATATCAAATATAATATAATAATAACACACACAGAAAAGTTCTAAAACATACCATGGTTCTACTTTGGTGTTTTGGACATCTTTTATGTCAATACCATGGTTTTAAGCATGTACCATGGAATTCTTTATGTAAATGGTCATTACTCAGTACCATGGATATCAAAGTACAATAGTAATACTATCTGAAACAACCATTGTACTATTGTGCTGCCACTGTACATTTGCGTGTCTGCTACTACTATTTATTAATTAATTGCTATTTTTATTATTAATATTAGCATCACCATCATCATCATGATGATGTTGTTGTTGTCCTGTGTTCATGACCCAATTGATTGCTATTGTATTATTAGCTATTGTTAAAATAATAACTTGTGTATCATCGTTATTATCGTGTTGTTGTTGTTCTGTGATTATGACCCAGTTAATTGTTATTGTATGATTAGATTATTACAAATTTGATTAGTACTACATTTTGGTTCACAGGAGAATGTCATTATTTCATAAATTCAAGGGGAAAAAAACGTAGTCTGCACTGCAGTGTATATTTTGTATATTTGTTTAATACTAATATAGGAGTTGTGCCTATTAAACTCGTGAACTCTTGGCTGACAGGTTTCAGCGCTATTGTCATGCAGAAGTTGCAAATCAAGTTTGTGCGACATACTTCACCTACGACTAATGCGCCAACAGTGTGAGAGAAAAACACCGACGGGATTTTTTTGAACCTACCCACTTTAAATGAGCCTAAATTAGTTAAATTAATAGTTTAAATGGTAAAGTTGTTTCTCAACTTATCAAATTCCACACTCCGTCTACACTGCAAGCAAGCGACGCGACAAAAAAAAGCTCCAAACCTTGGGCTCGAACAGTCGCGTGAAAACGCAGTGGGCCCCGCGCGCCGGTCGCGTCGCGTCTTGAGCAGTGTAGATGGGGTGTCAACCGCTTGAGTAGCAGTTTCAGCACAAGAATGTGTTTGTTCGTGTTAAATTCACTTTCTGCTCAGTAACTTCAGATTAATGTAATATGTAATAGTATAAAATGGGAATTTGTGGACAGTTTGGGAATGTGTGGAGATGACCCACCTTCTCTCCCTGTAGCGGCTGTAATACCCAACAGCAGCAACAGGACCCAGACGAGCCCAAAACTTCTGTCCGCCTCCATCGATTAGTCCTCCATTAGTTAATAGTACTCCAATTCATACCCAGATCCCGAATATGTTACACGGATCCACCTCGTGTAGTTTCGATGCTTTTAATATACCTGTTTTCTTTTCTTTGTTATTTCCCGAATACCAACAACTTCCTGGCAGGAGGGAGTGCGCCCGACTCTCCAGTCAGAATGTGTATGTGTGCGTGTGCCATAATGCGCGCGCTCCCGCGGAGGAGTGGCAGTACAGATTGACTCCAGCCCAGCAGAACAGCAGCTCTGCTGCCACACTCAGAATCAGAATGAGCTTTATTGCCAAGTAGGCTATGCTTACGCATATAAGGAATGCGTCTTGGTGACAGAAGCTTCCAGTGCACAGACAGAATGACAGCGACAAGACAGATATCCTAATGGAAATTTAAATATTAAAATACAAAATAAACAATATGTGCAGTGTTGGTGAGTAACTAGTTACATGTAACGGAGTTACATAATTTAATTACAAAATAAATGTAACTGTAATCAGTTACAGTTACTGAGAAAAAATGTGTAATTAAATTACTTATGAAAATTTTAATGATTACAAAGGGGGTTAGGCCTACATCTGAATATTTTCTGTAAAAAGCTATATATGTTGAATAATATTTGTTGCTTTGCCTGTTTTTGATGTGCACGATGCCTCCTGCCATTTAAAGGCCGTTTAGTAAAGCGATGCTATTCTGATGCTTTTGATTGGTTCTCGTTTGAATTTGCAGAGCACCATGTCTGCCAATTACTTCAATCCACATTGCCACTGAAAGCTTTAGGCTACAACCTGTCTGAGAGTTGCCACCATGGCAAGTTATAAAAATGCGTTCCAGTGCTGGAAATTAGAAAAGTAATCAAAAAGTAATCAAGTTACATTACTTTAATAAAGTAATTGAATATGTACACTACTTATTACATTTTAAATAGGGTAATTTGTAATCTGTAACCTATTACATTTCCAAAGTAACCTTCCCAACACTGAATATATGTATGTACAGGTATGTATATGCAAGGGAATGTGAATAAGAGGTATGGTATGCTAAATATAAGTATAAAGAGTGTTGTGTATTGCATGTTTATTGGGCCTTTAATGTTCATGGGGTAGATGGCCTGAGGAAAGAAACTTTTCTTGTGCCTGGCTCTTCTGGTGCTCTGTAGCACCGACCAGACGGCAGCAGTTCGAGGAAGTGGCCTGGATGTGAGGGGGCTGGAGTGATTTTGCCAGCCCTTTTACTCACTCTGGATGAGTACAGTTCTTGGAGAGTGGGAAAGGGTGCATAGATGATTCTCCCAGCAGTCCGGACTATCCTCTGTTGTCTTCTGAGGTCTGATTTGGTTTGATTTGTTTGATTCATGCAGACCAATTATGGAGTCGGGAGCCGTTTTAACAAGACTTTTTTTTTTTTTAACAAGACAGTTTTAACTAGTGGTCATGTTTTTTTACTTGCTGACTTTAAATAAACAGCATATTGTTTTCAACAAAATCCATTACAACAATTATAAAAAAAAAAATAAAAAAAAATTTAAATTTAAAGCAGAACATAAAATCTATTCAACAACACTAAATTTCCAACCATTAGCCCAATAAAAATGTGATAACCTGTCTATACCTAAGCACGTTTCAACATTTCAGTTTAAAACTTGACTCCTGTCTGAATGTATGTTAGTGCGTTACACAGCAGATGATACTAAAATTTTAGAGACAGAATTCATTAAATTATTTAAGATGGTTCTGAATAAGGTGTTTGAAACCAACTACAACAGCAACAACAAAAACACTGCTAGAGAGAGCATACAATTGTGTCAATGGACTTTTAACCTTAGTTATCATTTGTAGCATTTGTGAAAAGTTAACTAGCCCCACTCTAGACACTATAGTAAATTATGACTAGCAACTTATCCATTTCTAATTAAATTCTATAGGCTACTGTCATTCAGATATCAGAAACTATTTGCTTCTGAGATATATCTTGCAATTTTATAGTAAGACTTTTTATTGAACTTTCAGGTAACACTTATGGTGATTACAAAAGTTCAGAAAAAAATCTTGTAAGAATGAAAATGTGTCAGTAGTAATTATAATAGGCAAAAAGAATGAGCATTAGTATCTAATAAATAGTTACTGGAAAAACTGTAATGGTAACAATTTAAATAGCTGTTTTCTGAACCCAAAAACATATAATAGTGAATAAGGACAACTTTGTAACCAGTTTTCAGTAGAGCTCAGATATAGTCAATACTGGATGAGCTATTCATAGTTTAAAAAATAAGAATTCATAACTTTGCTCTTCTTACATGGGATAAATATTTGATCCTTGGAAAACGCAGCTGTTCAATCTAGATTACCTGTTTAAACAAAAAGTGAAAATTAATTTATTATTATTTTTTTTTTTAATTGTTTCCAAAATTGTTCTTTGGGGAGTTTTTAAATGTTAACACAATGCATTTCTACTTGCAGTGGCTGCTTTTCTCAAAAGTCAATAGACTTGGGGAAAATTCCAGAGAATGGCATGTGTTGCCAAAAGTGGCCTTTTTTTCTCACATTAATAGTGAGTGTATTTGTACCCCAAGCTCAAACTATGAGTAGGCAGAAAGAGGAGGAAGAATAATAAACCTCTTTCATTCAAAACTATCTAGTGTCTTGTCACCTACGTAATATCACCTTCGTAATACAGCCCCAGAGTGAGTAAACCTTACTCCAGTTTATCATATAGCTGTATATTTAAATGATTCTCAGCGTGCATTTATTTATACTAAAGCAGATTTCTTGAGGCAAACGCTTTTAGTCTTCTTCCAGTAAGCAATCAGGTGCTATTAGGCAGAGAGTACATGTTCAGAATAGCATAATACTTGTTATACTAGCATAATGTGTTACCTGGAAAACCTACATTTGTAAAAAAAAAAAAAAAAAAATACATACTCATTAAAAAAATAATAGACATGCTGTAAAAGTAGGCTATCCTTTTAAAATTTACTGTAAAAAAATAAAAAAAAATAAAAAACTGGCAGCTTTGGTTGCCAGATATTCACCATAAAAAAATATTGTGACAATGTTTCCAGTATTATGGGATATTGGTGGCTGTAAATTTTACAACTAATAACCATATATTTCATTAAGTGATATAATGTTACTATACTAAACCTGAACTACCAAAATCTGCTTTTTACCTTAAAGGGGCTATATGTAAGAATTTTCATGTGTTAATTGTTTATTATTGCAAATGTGTGTACAGCTTGTAACGAAACTTAAAAAATAAGACATTCTCGGAGTTCCTTGGTGTTCTATGAGAGCATGTTGACTGATTTTTTTGTGAAGAACTCAGGATGTTTTTGCTGCAAAATCAAAAAGATGTGATTTTTACGCACACTCCCGAGAGCCTTGCTTCTGTTCTGTGACACATAAAACTAATGCTTATACAATGTGCAGGATATTGCCTAAAGAGCTATTAATGTCAATGTGTCATGCAAAGAAACTGGATTAATTCAAACTATATAGTCTCGCTGTAAAGGTATTTCCAACTTCTTTTTACTTCTAAGCAAAGAACGAAAAATAATTTTGCTGTGAGTATATTGGGATTCAGGACCATAAATCACGTTCAGTCTCTTGTACGTTATGTCTGCACGAGAATGCGAGCATGAGCATTAAGTTGCTGGCTGCAGTTCACATAATGGCCACCGGTGTCAGTAATTACAAGAGTTTCTGAATTCTGCATATAGTCCCTTTAAAATATACTGTGAAGCAGGTAATACAGGTAGCGCAACAGAAAGCCACATAATAAATCGAGTTCTGTTTCATTCCTCCTGACCGCCAGAGACAGTGTTACTGTATATTAGTGGATAATCACAGTGCCAGCCAGATCGAAAAACATATACCAACGAAGTCACATAGTGGCGTGAGCTGAACTCAGGGGATATAGGCCACTGCAGCTCAGCACCCCACCTCTTTCGTTTTCTTGCCTTTGGATTAGGTCGTAGTGTTATCAATTCTCTTCGTCAAGTGCAGCTTTCTAGGAGCAGCAAATTTTTCGTCCTCCCAAGCTGTGACAATACACGACTTAACAGTAAGTTTTTTTGTTTTTGTTTTGTTATTTTGCTTATAGGCTGTTGCTGTATGGTGTCAGTTACCTCACGGTTCTATCCGGAGGTGTGTTGTTGACTAGTTTTTTTTAGCGAGTTTTGTGTTTTTATTAGCCTGGCTGCCAGCCGAACTTAGCCCCGCCCACAACATTTGAGGTCGGGAAGTTCGGTCTGGACTTGATCCGTTGTGGAGCAACTATGCTCAAACCAGAGCTGTTCGGACCAATCAAATTGTCAGGGCGGGCTTTATACGATGATAGACAGATGATCAACAGTAACGTAATCATCCACGTCACCAAAGAGCGCTTGGGTTGAATTTGTTCTAATCCTAAACGGAGAACTTCTTCGTATATGCATTCACCTTTACTATTTCTCTCAAAAATGATGATCGTGTTGGTAAGTACTCCGTGTATCCTTAAATTCTTTTTACAACACTGGCAAAGATAGTTTACACTCATCTTCTTCTACTTCTTCCAGCATGCATGCAGTTGAGTTCTGTTGACAACTATGCTTCGTTCAACATACATCACTTACTCCGTTGCTCTAATTGGTTGTAGGTCTATCCAATTGAGTGCAGAGGCATTTTCTTTCCTGGTTCGGTTGAAACACGCCCCATAATCACCGCCCAATGGAGCAGTATCAGACTCATATTCTGACTAGAATCTGAGTATGACGACGTCAGGCTATGTGTTTATCCCTGTTTGCATTGTATTTTGTCTTGTACAATCTGCCCGACGGTCCTAGCCATGTGTGTTTAATAAATTATTTAAATTGGAGACCGAATTCTCTCTCTCTCTCTTTTCTGTTCCTCATGGCTCATCTGGAGGTAGGAGGATTTATTGTAATTTTTCCTATCACTCCTCGTTGTTGTATCCAGAGGTTTTCTAATTATTGCTGTTCAAATACGTAGCTTATCACTCCATTTCCACTGCCTTCCCACTGAATTGCAAGCAAACTCAAAGGACCAGGTATAGCCAGAAGGCGTTCTAATACTATACGCACTTTGCCTTCAATGGCAGAAGCGGAGTCCATTGGAGTGCAGAGTGTACCTGAAGTCGAACAGCCAGCTGCTGCACTGGTGGTGTCAGCAGATGAGGCACTGCAGGGGAACGTCCGATGCCCTAGTGCTCAGTGTGGCCGCACAGATTCCTTTCTGAAGAAAGCATATGAGTCACTTGCCTACATCACTCGTGCTGAGAACACTGTGTGCCAATTAATTTTGGCTGTTTCTAACTCTTTGGAGTCTGTAAAGGTGGATTGACTGCTTGTCGGCAGTGATGGCTTGCTCAAGCCATATTGCCAGAGGAATGTAAAAAAACCTTGAGGGATCTACTCATCATTCCTGGACATCTTTTTGGTCCCAATGTATCTGAGGTGTTGGAAAGACGCATGACCCCCATGGTAGTCCAGCCCCCTGCTGTTCCCCAGGGGGTCCACATCAACATCCTCCCACAACCTCAAAAGGCAGAAACTTCAAGGCCTGAGACGCTAGGGCCGGTGGTCGGACATTTATGACACATCATCTGAGTTACTGGGAAAACAAAGTGTCAGACCCTTGGGTCTTGGTAACATTGCGCAACGGTTATACATTGCAGTACTCTGTGGGCCCAGGGGTGGTGGATTCTACCGTATCTAGATGACTGGTTGCTCTGTACTCAGACAAAAGTCCAATCTGTACATGATACACAGCTGCTGCTGGACAACGTGGCCAAGTTGGGTCTCTCAGTGAACAGAGTAAAGAGTTCTCTGTCTCCCGCTCAGTTCATCATGTTCATCAGGATGACAATCAATTTGGTCACAGTGCATGCCTCGCTGCCTTGCTGTCTCTGTCTCAGACGACAGATATCCTAAACCTTCTTGCTCAGTTTCATCTGGGAGTGGTCAATGGATCACATCAACCTTTTGGAAATGCGTGCAGTTTTTTGGCCTTAAGACATTTCCTTCCGGTTTTGGTGGGCCGCAATGTGCTTGTCCATTCGGACAACACGTCAAAGTTCTTCAATCTGAACCACCAGTGGGGCACAAGGTCGGAGATCTTTTTGCGGCTCACTCACAATATCCTCACCTGGTCACTTAGACGGTTTGCATCATTGAGGGCTTTTTATCTGCCAGGGGTAGTCAATCAGACAGCAGATGCTCTGTCCAGGAATTGCCGGGAATTGCATACATCCAGGGTGAGTGGAGGCTCCACCCGGATGTAGTTCAGGATGTTTGGCAGGAGTTCGGTATGGCGGAAGTAGATCTATTTGCTTTGTTTGCCTGTTGTGGTTTGCCCAGATGGATTGTCACACGATTGGCCAGATTGTCTTCTGTATACTTCTCCAATTCCTCTGTTGTGGGAGACACTTCACAGGATTTCTCAGGGCAGACACAGGGTACTTCTGATAATGCCATAGTGGCTGTCCAAACCACGGTTTCCTTTGCTCCTAACTTTGTTGATGGGCAGACCGAAGCAGCTTCCTTTCAGGAGGGATCTGCTATTCCAGCTGGACGGTCGTATTTGGGATCCAGATCCAGCCCGTCTACAGTTATGGCCTTGTGGCCTTCCTTCTTGCCGTGGCTTTTTCAAAGAGGGTTGGTGAGCTTCATGCTCTGTCTGTGAGTCAGTCCTGTAAGAGATGGAAACCAGAGGGTACTGGTTTTATCCATTGGTCCAATCCGGCTTTCCTCCCTAAGATGCTACTGCACCAGTATATTAATCACTCTATTGAACTGTGTTCTTTCCAACCAACAGTTTTTGAACAACAATCTCTGCTCCTGTGTTTTGAAAATGTATGTAGAAGCTACAGCGCAGTTAAGGCAATCAGAACAGTTGTTTGTCTGTTAAGGGGGAGCTATAGGGAAGCTGCTCCTCTATCTAAGCAGAGGCTATCACGATGGGTTGTTGAGGTTATTTCTTTGGCCTACAAGAAGGCTCTGCAACCCATGCCTGGGACGATCACTTGCCATTCCACCAGGGCTGTTTCCTCTTCATAGGCTGCGTTTAGGGGTGTTTCTCTACGGACCTCTGTGAGGCAGCAACATGGTCCTCTCCTTGTACATTTGCGACCTCTCTGGCTGGTACTGCGATTATCCACTAATATAACACCGTCTCTGGTGGTCATTAGGAATTCAACAAACCACAGTTACATATGTAACCAGCGTTCATTGTACATGGCCTGCCCATAAACCATGGCCAATACTTGCATATAGACGTTCAAAGGATCAAACACATGAAGACAAAACACCATCAGGGTAACACAAGTCATTAAAATAATGCAATAGACTAAAGACTAAAGGTGACTGCCTTTGAGGTTGTTGCTCCCAAATTTTGGAATGCTCTTCCTTTGGATTTAAGATCTGTGGACACTGCAGACTTTTTTTTTTTAAAGCAGCTAAAAACCGACTTGTTTAAACATGTTTAAAGTTAAAATGGTTTCACTCTTATTTTGTTTTCTTTTTTATATTTGGATGTAAAGCACTTTGTGAACTTTGCTCTAGAATGGTGCTATAGAAATAAATAAAAAATATATTATATGTTATATTTTATGTTATAAAACAAAACTATTTAAATAAAATATAATCATGTGTAACACAGGGACTTCTGGAAATGTCCTTTCACTGTTTTTCACTGTTAATTCATCATTTTTACTTGCGAAAACCATGAATTTGTCAGTAATTTACTGTTAAATGAACATTTACAATTTTTTCACTGTATACGGTAACCTAGGTTTTTACTATAGTATTTGGTTACACTTTATTTCGATGGTCTGCTTTAGACATTCTACTAACTAAGTAACATAGTTGATGTCAGCTAGCTCTCATTAGATTATTAGTAGACTGTAGAAGACTGTTAGTTGACTGTTTGGGTTAGAGTTAGTAAAATAAGTTGACGTGTAGTTGCAAAGATACTATAGTCTATAGAAGGTCTGTTGCGGACCATCACAAAGTATTAGCAGATATTAAGCAGACAATCTACTAATACTCTAATGACTGCTAGAGTACAATCTCAGTATCTGTCTTCCCTTAGTACAAGCTGAAAATGAAGCATTTTGACTACAGAAAGGAAGAGATAGTGATTCTCAGTGAAATAATAATTATGACATTTATGTTGTATTGTCTTTCAGTCATGCTAAAATACACTATATTGGCAAAAGTATTGGGACACCCCTCCAAATCATTGAATTCAGGTGTTCCAATCACTTCCATGGCCACAGATGTATAAAATCAAGCACCTAGGCATGCAGACTGCTTCTACAAACATTTGTGAAAGAATGGGTCGCTCTCAGGACCTCAGTGAATTCAAGCATGGTACCGTGATAGGTTGCCACCTTTGCAATAAGTCCATTCGTGAAATTTCCTTTTCTCATTATTCTATGGTCAACTGTTAGTGGTATTATAACAAAGTGGAAGTAACTGGGAACAACAGCAACTCAGCCACGAAGTGGTAGGCCACGTAAAATCACAGAGAGGGGTCAGCGCATGCTGAGGCGCACAGTGCACAGAAGTCACCAACTTTCTGCAGAGTCAATAGCTACAGACCTCCAAACTTCGTGTGGCCTTCAGATTAGCTCAAGAACAGTGCGTAGAGAGCTTCATGGAATGGGTTTCCATGGCCGAGCAGCTGCATCCAAGCCTTACATCACCAAGTGCAATGCAAAGTGTGGGATGCAGTGGTGTAAAGCACGCCGCCACTGCACTCTAGAGCAGTGGAGACGTGTTCTCTGGAGTGACGAATCACGCTTCTCTGTCTGGCAATCCGATGCTTAATGCTTCAGCATACCAAGACATTTTGAACAATTTCATGTTCCCAATTTTGTGGGAACAGTTTGGGGATGGCCCCTTCCTGTTCCAACATGACAAAGCAAGTTCCATAAAGACATGGATGAGCGAGTTTGGTGTGGAGGAACTGGACTGGCCTGCACAGAGTCCTGACCTCAACCCGATAGAACACCTTTGGGATGAATTAGAGCGGAGACTGCGAGCCAGGCCTTCTCGTCCAACATCAGTGCCTGACCTCACAAATGCACTTCTAGAACAATGGTCAAAAATTCCCATAAACACACTCCTAAACCTTGTGGAAAGCCTTCCCAGAAGAGCTGAAGCTGTTATAGCTGCAAAGGGTGGGCAAACTCCATATTAAACCCTACGGATTAAGAATGGGATGTCATTAAAGTTCATGTACATGTAAAGGCAGGCGTCCCAAAACTTTTGGCAATATAGTGTACATAATATTGTAACAGCTATAACATGAAACTCCTATTCATCAGCCATTGTGTGTTACACCGTAGCATCCATAGGACCAACTATTATCCTTAGTTTACACATTATATGAATTTGCTAAGTTTTCATGTTTTTCATTATTGCTTTTATGAAGTGTTAAGGCACTTGCGGTTTAGCTGTATTATAACTATATTCACAATGCAGCACAGCCTCTCGTGGTGTTACTGAAATAAACACAGTACAGTCAAAGAATTAATACAGAACAATTTTATTAATTTCCTCAAGGGTTCTTTATACACATTTGGGCCCGTGTACAATTGGTGGAGAAAAGTGCATTACAATACCAAGACAAAGAAAGAGAGCAAGAGAAAGGGGCAGAAAGATTGAGAAGAGAAAGTGAAGTTAGGGAGATATACAGGGCAAGTCCATTTTGAGCCGATAGATGGCCACAATCAAACTGGCCAATGAAAAGAGGGAGAATTTGGGAGCACCTGTGGGACATTAACAATTACAATACCCGGAAGCCACCTCTCGCATTTGGAATTATGTTACATTACATACAGACAAGTGTCAAAAATGTAATAATAAAACTAATAAATGCTTTTCAGAAAGCAACCAATTACCAGTCTGGCCATTCAGTAAATATCATTCCCTTTCTTTTTAGTTTCTTTAATGTGAAAAAGTTCAAGTTTACATTCAGCATGCATGTTATTTTACAGTACAGCATACCAAATGGTAAGTTTTCATTTAATGAATTTGCAGAAAATATAACATATGACTACTGTTCTGCTTTAGAAATATATAGAACAAAATATGAAACATGGTTTTAAGGGAAGCTGAAAAGCATTATAAATGTTAGTAGGCCTATCACTTGTGTCCATAAACAATTATCTTGCTTTAGCTTGGTCATCTCAATTAAAGGTGCAGTGTGTAAATTTTAGCGACATCTAGCGGTGAGGTTGTGAATTGCAATCGTCCACCGCTCACCCCTCTCTTTCGAAGCACATAGAGAAGCTACGGTGGCCGACACATGACAAAAATGTCGTCGTCGGAGAGAGCAGAGAGTGACTAGCGCTCTGTAGAGAAGTTTGTCCGTTTAGGGCTACTGTAGAAACATGTCAGCGCAAAATGGCGATTTCATTGTAAGGGGACCCGTGGTGTATGTAGATAGAAATGGCTCATTCTAAGGTAATAAAAACATAACGGTTCATTATGTAAGGTCTTTATACACCACTGAAAACATAGTTATGTATATTATTTTGCATTTCTGTCAATAGATCCTCATAAATACTACACACTGCACCTTTAAAAGGAACATTCCAGGAACATCTGTGACGTGCTGTCAATCACCACAGAAAATAATTTTAACTTTGATTGTATAATAAAGAAAAAAATGTGTTGAGTTAGATACTTACTACTTAAGTCTAGGGATTCTGTACACTATTAGAAGAAAAGGTTCTATATAGAACCTTAAAGGTTTCTGTCAGGCACTTCATATCCTTTTACGGGTTCCCATCATGGGATCATTTTATGGATTTAGATTTAATCAATGTTTTAATTAATTTTTAATTTTAATAAAGTGTTATGAATTAAACAGCTCGTAAACATACTTTATCACTAGAAAAAAAATGAAATAACCTGATTATATCATGCAATCATTTAAGACATTTCTCCTTATAGAACATTTTTGGCACAAAGTGTTCTTTAAAATTAAGTCTAAAACCCTATAGGGTTCTATATAGAAACACACTGAACCTTTTTTTCTAAGAGTGCAATGGATTTTCATCACCATTTCCATCATACAAACAAGTGTGGAAAATTCTGTTTTGCTTGTTATAAAACTTGGAATTTTTTTTTTTGGAATCTATTCTCTAAATGCATGTTATAGATCTTACTGTGAACAATTCATCCATGCATTTGTTTTATTTTTTAAAAGAAATTTTGACCTAGTAATGTTTAATCAAAATGTCAAACTGGACCTTCTGGTGAAAGCAACAGACTTCTTTGTTGCTTAAAAAGTAGTAGTTAGTAAAACTCCCTCATAGTTGTAAAAAATACTGTAGCATTGCCTTTCTACTCATTAAGACTCTCAAAAGACAGATGCAATGAATTGTTGAGTCTGATCAGCGGTCCTGCCATCACTGTTCTGGATACCCTTGTTGTCCCCTCCCCCTCTATACCACTTTTAGCCTTTCTAAACTGCTATATTTACCCTCCAGGGCGATCATGCTTGCACTCTTGTTCTGACACATACATACGCGCGCGCACGCACACACACACACACACACACAGTGCACAAGTGACGATTTGGTACAAAGACAGGCGATCAAACATGGTTTTGGCTCCAGTTACAATAACTCTAGAATCTGTATGAATTCATTTGAAAATGATACAAGAAATAGAGAAATAGTCTGGCACAAGTGAGTAAGAGTATGGTGGATGGTGAGAGATTTGTGGAGAAGTGCTGCCTTGCATGAACGATAAAAAGATAAAAATGTAAGGCATAGTGTGACAAGTGTTCTGAAGAGAAGGAGCTTAATAACATGAGGATATAAGCCATCAGGTTACTATAGTAATGTCTGTAAATGTGATGCACTACAAGCTCAAATTGCACAGCAACTAAATGCACACACACACGCGCACACAAACATGTTGTGTTTTCATGTTTTATGGAGACTTTCCATAGACATAATGATTTGTATACTGTACCAACTGTATATTCTATCCCTAACCCTACACCTACCCATCACCGAAAACTTTCTGCAGACGTTTAGTCTGATTTATAAGCTGTTTTCCTCAAAAAATGTCTGCACATGGCCAAGGATTTCTGATATTGCCATCTTTGTAGGGTCATTTTGCCCTCATAACTTAGGGTTTATCTGGAACACACACACACACACACACTTACACTTCTTCATGCTATTTCCATTACGTTCTGTGTAAAACCAATTCTAAGTAATTTTTCATTGCAAAGGCATTCTTGGTGAAAATAAATTAAAGTCGCTCAAAAATCTAACAATCAAAATGAAAATGTGTCAACAAAATAAAGCACAAAGTGATTGGATATATCAAAAAGCATAAGGAAATCAAAACAAAGATAAAGCAGCAACATAGAGAAAAACCATAATATGTCATAATGACTTTTCCTTTGCTATCTCATATCATGCCATCTTTAAATCTTCCTGTCTTAAAGTCTGTCTTTTATATTCAGGCAACAAGTAGTTCTGTGGTGGTGATATTAGACATTCTCCTTAAAGTGATTAAAGGAGTAGCTGACCCAAAAATAACAAATCTGTCATTTACTCAAGACTTTCCTCCATGAAACACAAAAGGAGACATTTAGCAGAATGTTTGCACTGCTCTTTTCCATACAATGGAAGAATACTGTGACCAGCAACCTCCAAAATGGGCAAAGAAAACACCATCATAATACCATCAGTATCACAATACTATCCATATTATGAGAGTTAAGAACTACAGTGAAATATTATCAAATAATGACCTAAATTTTGGTCACATAAAGAGTTAAGTCATACTCTTTTTTTTTTTTTTTTAATACTTTTAATGGTGCTTTTTTGTCATTTTTGAAGCTTGACAGTCCCACTGTATAACCATTCTGCTAAACCTCTCCTTATGTGTTCCACTGAAATTCATCATGAATAAACATCAACAGAATTGTCATGTGTGTGTGGACTATTCATTTAAATCTGCAGTGATTAAAGTGAGTGATAACTATAGAAAAAAAAAAGGATAACTTGATATGCACTGCTACAAGAACAAAACAACCAATCCATCACAAGTCTATGCTGGGAAATCAGAGAACAGTGACTTCCCGCAGTGTGGAAACTAATCAGCACTGCTCTCTGCTGGTAGCTCCTGGTATTGCACCCTAGTGAGGTAACCGTCACAGTCTCAGAAACAGAGCACACTGCTCACTCATAACCCCTTGAGTACTGATGTTCAGCACACTTATAGTGAACAGATGTTTAAAAGTAAAACTCAGTCTACCTCTGTATATCTCTGAAATATATATACACTGCAGGGTCATTAAATCACTCACCACAAATGTAGACGGATATGAATGGGAGATATGAACAACTTATGTGAAGATATTTAGGTGTTATTAATCGGTGCACCTTTTTAAAAGAGTGTTGTGTTGGTAAAGTGGTGTAGAAAGGATAATTCACTTCTTAATTGAAGGCAAAGCTCAGTGAATGCAAACATCAATCAGGTTTCAACTACAGTACAGTGGCACATCTTTAAAACTTGACCAAACGACAACCCTTTCGGTTCAATGCAAAAATAAAAAGTTATGGTAAAAAGAAACTGTAAACACAAGAAAACATTCGAATTCGAAACTTCAGCCCCAGGGCACGTGCCAGAAACCACTGCGGTTGAGGCCTTGCTCAGTCCGGCTCGCACTTGCCCTGATGGGAAGGATATCAGAGGAGGGGTTGGGGTTCTGAGACGGTTTCCTCCTAGTCCAGTTTCACTCCAGGCTTCTCTGTGTTGAGGAGGTGAAGGCTGTCGTCTATGAGAAAACTACAAGAACAAAAAAAACAAGGAAAACATACACTGTAAAACAGTGGTTTTCAAACTTTTTAAGAGCGACCCTCTTTTTTCTTATATAGGCCTACAACCCATATATAGGCCTACAACCATTTACATTCAAACAAGTCAAGCCAAGCATAAGAATACTTACATACAATGGGCCATTTGACTGTATTCTCCATTACACCACTAGATGGCACAAAAATTCAGCTCAGCACTTTTCCACACAACTGCTTTTGATCTTTGATGCCTTCACAATGCAAAGTTGATTCTGCAGTAATTTGATAGCTAGGCCTATATATGGGACGCTAATTAACTGGTTAACAGTTAACCAACAAGAATTTTAACCAATTAATCGTTTGCTGCATGCTTCAAAATACACTACAAATATATATATATTTTTTTATGTTTTTGAGAAAGAAAAAAAACAGGTAAGTCACGTATAAGTCGCATTTGATTGCATTCAGAAATAATACCGGTAAATAAAGCGAAATGTTATAATGTACTACAAACATTATAAACACTACAAACATAGCTATAGGTTATTTTAGTTCCCTCACTCCACAACAAATCCTTTAAATTTAACGGTATTCAGAACAGATCAAGAATTAAAAAAATATAAGTAGACTATAACTATAAAGCCAAAACGAAATAATTTAATGAGAAACAAAGTAACCAGCATTAGGCTCACACAGCATAACTCTCTCATTTGAATCCAAATGTTCCCTTTCGAGAGTACTCTCGTATTGCGTAAGTTAGCTTACGCTATGGGAAAACTCCTTTTCTCGAGACTATGAAGCCAAAAATTATCCTTATAATTGTATGTGTGTAAAACGCAGTGCAGCTGCACAGCAGACCCAGGCAGAGCGTACTAGCACGCTGATTGGCTGTGCTGCGGCAACTGCACGAACCTATGGCGAGGCGGCTGAGGCGTGCGAACCAATCAGGTCGCTTTGCGCCCAAGCACGTCAACTCCCGCCTAAATGGGTGTGGCTTGTAGCTATAAAAGCCCGTTCTATGCCATAGGATTCAGATTTAATCTCCTTCAGCGGACTCACCCTTCGCTGACCTCCAGATTGTGAAGTTACCGCCGTCGACAAGCCTTCAGCAGAACTAGCTCCTGCCCTGCAGCTCTGAGGACGCTCTGTTCGATATCCTTTTATATCCTTTACAAGCTGTGTGTGTGTGTGTGTGTGTGTGTGTGTGTGTGTGTGTTCGCTGCTGCAACACACACACACACACACACACACACACTCACAAAAGAGCGGATATATCCTGTGCCTCGTGCAGAGGCCCTCTCTTCGGCGGGGATCGTCACATTCCTTGCACCGCGTGCTTAGGCCGTGACCACGCCGAAGCTGCACTCTAAGGGCGGCTGCCCGGAGTGCAACGAAATGACACTGTCGATCCTGCGGGCTCAACTCGTCAGCTTCAATGAGGATGGCGTTCCCTCCGCTCTCCCTCTTCTCTCGCTCGGGCCGCGCAGAAAGAAGCGCCGCGGACAGAGAATGCCAGAGCAGACGAGCGAGCCCACGCCGGAGCTCTCCCCGCGTGTCTCGCTCTCAGAATCCTCTTCGCCGGTCTTGTTCATTGACCAGGGCCGTCGAGACCTCGGACTCGATTAGTCTCATCCCGAGGAACCCACGCGAAGCAGGCTGGACGAGTGGTTTCTGCAAGGCCGCCGTCAGGCCCCTCTGCAGAGGCCCGCCCCCTTCTTCCCTGAAAGTTCACGACAAGCTAACGAATAACACCGCCCAGCGCCATTTTCAGCTCGTCTCAAATCCTCGGCTTCTTCAGCGCTCTCGTCACTCGACGGCGCGAAGAGAAAAGGTTATGAGAGTCCTTCCCCCTCTTGAGGAAGCGGTCGCCGCTAGGGGACGGCAGTCAAAAGCGACGCACCCATCCAAGCCCTGCCGCACTACGTCAGCTCTCACTGATCGAGCGTATGCCTCCGCCGGCCAGGCTGCTTCGGCTCTACACACTCGCTGCATCCGGAAGTGAGGAGTGGTCGGACTCTGTCACTGACTCCCTTCTACTCAAGCCCCCAGTGGTGTCAGCGCTGTCTCCCAGCCAGAATATTTCTTTTTGGGAACAGTCATAGACTCGGTGCGGATGAGAGCGCGGCTTCCGTCACAGCGCACGCTCACTGCCTAGCGGCGTCGCAAAATGGCGGTCATGTGCCATTTTCACTCTTTACGCTTCTCCCAGTCCCCTCTACTCAGGCGGCTGGAGAGGTCAACATTACAGTTAACGAGCCTGTTATGAAGCACACACGCCTGCACACAAACAGCGTATTAACGGTGACCTTAATAAAATCACAAAAAGAGTTTTTCCTCTGTTCTGACTGCAGGGAGTGTGCCCACTATACAGTATGCACCCCTGCACATAAGTACTTCACACAGCGCCGAGTGCTTCACCGAAGCACAGAAGGCGTCACAAGCCTTGTGCCATTTTCACTCTCTTTACACTTCTCCCAGTCCCCTCTATTCAAGCGGCTGGAGATGTCAACATTGCAGTTAAGTAGCCTGTGATGAAGCATGCATGCCTGCACACAAATGCCGTATTAACGGCGACCCTAATAAACCATTAAAAGAGTTTTTCCTCTGTTCTGACTGTAGGCAGTGTGCCCACTATACAGTATGCACCCCTGCACATAAGCACTGTTAATTCAGTGCTACAAAATCACACAAAATTCCCGCCGCAGCCGGATTACCACCACAGACTTCCTTACATTTCTCCCAGTCCCCTCTATTCAGGCGGCTGGAGATATAAATATTGCAGTCAACTAGCCTGTTATCAAACACGCATGCCTGCACACAAACGCTGTTTTAACAACGACCCTAATAAAATACAAAGTTTTTCCTCTGTTCTGACTGCAGGCAGTGTGCCCACTATACAGTATGCACCCCTGCACATAAGCACTGTTCACACAGATTATCCCCTGTTGACTCTCTCTCCAGATCGCACCGAGAGCGCTCTGAATGTAGAGCGCGCGCCCACTACAAAGTGCGCGCCACTACACATATGCGCTGTCCCCACAGTGTCACAAGTACAAACCAGCCGGGCAACCGGGTCCCTATTACAGAGCGGCCCGTCTCCAAACTCAATTTAACCCCTTGCTATGCAGGCTGAGGCCTTGGAGGCCATCCCTGGTATATCAGAATGGGTTTTGAACATAATAAAACAAGGTTGCTCGCTACAGTTTGCTCACAGAGCCCCGCGCTTTCGTGCCGTGGTTGAGACATCGAGACACTTCGCACCGAAGTGTCAAAACTGTTAGAAAAAGGAGCTGTGGAAACTGTCCCCTTAGCAATAAATGAGTCTGGCTTTTACAGTCGCTACTTCATCTTTCCAAAGAAATCCCTAGCACCCCGTACATTTACGAGGTGCATGGATGCAGCCCTTGCCCCCCTTGACACTACAGGGAGTGCGAGTACTGAACTACCTCTACGATTGGCTGGTTATAGTCCAATCAGAGGTGCAGTTTATAACACACAGGTTTATAACTCATGTCTCCCAGCCAGAATATTTATTTTCTGGGAACAGTCATGAACTCGATTCAGATGAGAGCGCAGCTTACGTCACAGTGCACGCTCGCCATCCAGTGCCCAGCGGCGTCGTTTTAAAGCTGGCATTTACACTCCTCTCAAATATTCAGAGGATGTTAAGCCTCATGGCCTCAGCATCAGCAGTACTCAAACTAGGGCTACTGTATATGCGCCGCATCCAGCGCTGGTTAAAACCCCGCGCACCGACTCGTGCGTGGCAGTCAGGCCACTTATGCATCAAAGTGAACCACGGCTGTATCAAAGCCCTGCATAAATACATAATAAAAGGTCACCACGTTCTAGTCTGAACGGACAACATGTCAGTGGTATCCTATATAAATCGCCAGGGTGGACTCAGGTCAAGAAACCTGCACACCATGGCCAAAAGCCTCCTTTTATGGACTCAGCACAACCTGTGCTCGCTAAGGGCAGCGCATGTGCCAGGCATTCTGAACCAGGGCCCGGATATGCTGTCCAGAGACAAAATTCCCCCAGAGGACTGGTCTCTTCACCCACAAACGGTTCAGTTCATTTGAGCATCTTCGGCAAGGCAGAGGCTGATCTCTTCGCCTCAGAAGACAATGCTCATTGCCCAACATATTTCTCCAAGAGCAGGGATGCGCTGGCCCACAACTGGCCCAGCCGCCTGCTGTATGCATTCCCTCCGGTCGCGATGTTACCTCAGGTCATCAAACGGATCAGGGAGAGCAAGTGTGCAGTGCTTTTAATAGCTCCTCTCTGGAAGAACCAACTATGGTTCTCCGAGTTGACTCAGCTGCTAGAAACACCCCATGACCGATACCGCTGAGGACAGACCTCCTCACACAGGCGAAGGGGACGATCTGGCATCCCCATCCCGACTTGTGGGCCCTTCATGTATGGCCCATCAACGGATACCCGGGAACCTCCCAAAAGGGGTGCTGAATATTATTTCTGAAGCGAGAATGCCTTCAACCAGGCGGCTTTACGCTCTAAAATCGTCAGTGTTCTCAAGCTGGTGTGCAGCTCGGAACCTGGACCCACACTTATGTGGAGTAACAGAAGTGCTCTCCTTTCTTCAAGAGCTTTTGGACGCGTGTCGCTCCCCTTCCACGCTCAAAGTATAGGTGGCGGCCATAGCAGCGTTTCACGCTCATGTGTCCGGACAGTCACTGGGGAGAAGCGACCTAATCGTGCGCTTCCTCAGAGGAGATAGGAGGCTGAACCCACCTTGAACCCCAGCCGTTCCTATTTGGGGCTTTTCCATGGTCCTAGAGGCCATGAAAGGTGCCCCATTTGAGCCACTTCAGTCTGTAAACCTGAAGCACTTTTCGCTCAACTGCTCTCTCGCTTGCACTAGCGTCAGTCAAGCGAGTTGGCGATTTACATGCGCTCTCAGTGAGTGCTTTCTGTCTTCAATTTGGGCCTAATGACTCCAGGGTTGTCCTCAAACCAAGACACGGTTATGTACCCAAAGTGCTCTCCGCTCCGTTCAGAGCACAGGTAATTTCGCTATCAGCTCTTCCCTCGTCTGAGGACGAAAGAGACGCAAATTTACTCTGTCCCGTCAGGGCTCTTAGAGTTTATTTAGGGCGTTCCACCGCATCCAGGCAGTCGGAACAGCTTTTCGTATGCTTTGGCGGTCGCACCAGAGGGTGCGTGATCACGAAGCAAAGATTGTCGCGATGGATAGTAGATGCTATCTCGCTGGCTTACGAGTCAAGAGGTCTCTGCTGCCCCATAGGCGTCAGAGCTCATTCCACTAGAGGCATGGCCTCGTCGTGGGCTTGGTCCAGCGGAAAACCACTGGAAGATATCTGTGCGGCGGCAGGCTGGGCCTCTCCGTACACATTTGTTACATTTTATAACTTGGAGGTTCCTGCTTTGCAAGCTAGGGTTATTTCCATATAAACAAATGTATAACACATTTGCAATATCATATGGCCCGAGTCTGTCCGGTCTGGTTTTATCTAAATCCCATAATAGACGAATGTATACACATTTGCAATAACTATAGGCCTGACTCAGTCCGGTCTTGTTTCTATCTAAATTCAATATAAACAAATGTATAACACATTTGCAATAACTATAAGACCCGACTCGGTCCAGTCGAGTTATCATCTAATTCCATATAAACAAATGTATAACACATTTTCAATAACTATAGGCCTGATTCTGTCCGGTCTAGTTTTTATCTATATGATATGACAGAATATTCATTCCCTACATATACCCTTATATGAGGCTCACCACTCGTTGGCCTCTTTTTGGGTCTCATAACTTTTACTCTTCTATGGGACTCGGGCTCTTGTCCCAGGCCATAGTATGGGGTGAAGTTTTTAAGCACGCACAGCGTTTTAAAGTGGGTTCCCATAGCGTATGCTAACTTACGCAATACGAGAGTACTCTCGAAAGGGAACTTCTTGGTTACTAACGTAACCTCGGTTCTCTGAGAGAAGGGAACGAGTATTGCGTAACCCGCCGTGCTATTGTGCTTAGATCAGGGGATCGCTTCGGTCGATTTTACCTGAATCCTATGGCATAGTACGAGCTTTTATAGCTATAAGCCACGCCCATTTAGGCGGGAGTTGACGTGCTTGTGCGCAAAGTGTTGCCCGATTTGTTCGCACGGCTCAGCCGCCTCGCCATAGGTTCGTGCAGTTGCCGCAGCACAGCCAATCAACGTGCTAGTACGCTCTGCCTGGGTCTGCTGTGCAGCTGCACTGCGTTTTACATATATAAAATTATAAGGATAATTTTTGGCTTCATATTCTCAAGAAAAGGGTAAGCTAACTTACGCAATACTCGTTCCCTTCTCTCAGGGAACCGAGGTTACGTTAGTAACCGAGAAGTTTCCATATTCGCGATGTATTTGGATGCTAAACCATTATTTATTATAGGCTTTGTACTTCACTCGCGTCCTAATATTGATGGAAAAAATAATCCTCTTCACATGCGCAAAAATGTGCTTTGGCAGTGCTCACGCTGAACGGCACGAATTGTAGGCTACTACTGACTATTTAAACTGAGCTGTGTAACTTTTTATATGTTAGGTTGACTATTTTATTTTGATAATGAACAGGCTGCGATGTCAAGTTTGCAATGCTGGAATGCATTTTGGTCATACAGATAATAAGAGTAAGACATCGTTAAAAATTGCAAAGTGTTTACTTACATTGTGCTATTGTAAAATAAAGAAAACTAGATGTGCTTTCTGTCGTCTGGGTTTCCTTTCCGTAAACTTGTTTGAGGAGCGCCGCGCCTCACAAAAAAACGAACCAAAATCAGCAGCACAGTCGCACAGTTTTTTCTTTCTTTTTGTTAATCTTAATTATTTAAGTCAAATATATTTCGTGTATAGACTGATTTTATGAAAACAAATTTTGTTATTTTTATTTTTATTTTTAATGTAACTCCATTTTCCTTAAATCATCCTGGCAACCCATTTTTTTAAGTCGGTCGTGACCCAGTGTTTGAAAACCACTGCTGTAAAAAAAAATAATTTTGAAGTTGTAAATAAAATATAATAATAATAATAATAATAAAAGATAAAATAAAAGATTATTGGAGTAAAATTTATTCTTCTTTCATGTTAAATTCAATGTACTTGGCATTTCTTTATGGAAGCTTATTTCTGCCACAAAATAAAAATTTAAAAGATAATTGCGACTTTTTTCTCACAGTTATAAAGCGAGTTATAAAGTCAGAATTGCGAGGTGCGAAGTCAGAATTGCGAGGTGCGAAGTCAGAATTGCGAGGTGCGAAGTCAGAATTGCGAGGTGCGAAGTCAGAATTGCGAGGTGCGAAGTCAGAATTGCGAGGTGTGAACTCAGTATTGCGAGATGTAAAGTCACAATCATATGAGACTGTTCTGGGTGGTCATTATACCACATCATTTTGATGACAGACTTTAGCTCAGGCATTTCAGAATAACTCAAACAACACTTGAGATGCTGTGCAGTGAAACTGATCCACTGGTTAGTCCAGTTATCCAAAGACATCCTCTATTGAGGCAAAGTTGCAAGAGATTTTTGTTGCGCATTGAGGGATTTATTCTGTAAATGTGTTTCCATTGTAGTTTATACGTATGTCTTCTTATCGGATAAAAAAAAGGATCCGACTCAATTGAGCACATACGCTTTTTTATGGGCATCTTTAAAATGGATGCGCATCTTGGCGTTTCCATCCAGCGTTTTTTTAATGCAATATCTCAAAATTACGAAAAAATTGGTGGATGGAAGCATGGCTATTATAGTTTAATATGGGGGCCAAAATTATTATCTGTAATTTAATTTAAGGAAATTAAACAATCAAAATGAAAATTTGTCAACAAAATAAAGCAAAATGATTGGATATATAAAAAGTGCAATGAAATGAAAAACAATGATAAAATAGTAATAGAAAAAAAAAGCATGCTATAAAAGATGTCTAAGGAAAATAATATTTTTCTCATATCATGCCACTCATTAACTCTTCTTCTCATAAAGATCAAGTCAGCCTTTTGTATTCAGGGAAGAAGTAACTTTGTGGTGCCAAGCCTGGAACAGCCAGGACATTTTTGAATATAACTCCGATTGTATTCGTCTGAAAGAAGAATGTCATATACACCTAGGATGACTTGAGGGTGAGTAAATCATGGGATAATTTTCATTTTTGAAGCTTGACAGTCCCTGGTCACCTTAACATGTGTGCAAAAATTAATATGTGCAATTTACATCCTGCAGACACAAGATGAAAACATAAAACGTGAAACAGGCCATGCATGTGTACCTGTAAAAAAGGAAGTGGACGGGCACGGTGCTAAGGTGCCAGACGGCATGAGCGTCTAGAACCCAGAAGAGTGGAGGGAAATCCAGCAGCTCCAGCAGGGCAAGGCCATGCAGTAAGAGCACCACCATACCACACTTCCACCAGTACGGCAAAATCCTCCGGTTCAGCCAACACCAGCACAGCCACCACAACAGGTTTATCATGCCTGTGACAGAAGGACAAGATCAGAGATGGGTTAGTAACAAATACCTACTGTATCTCATTACTGTATGAGTCTTGTTTTTAAGTATTACATAATGTAAAGCTGGTTTTCCACTGATGCCAGACTCATTCATGTGTTATGAATACTTTTATTTTTTGGTTTGCATCCATCAGGCTCCAAATGAAAAAATAACGAAAATCAAAGGAGCTTTTAGTTGTACAGAATTTAACTGGATTATCAAAATAGGCATTATCATATGCTTATGTTATACATAAACATATTTCAGATGAAATATGATTTAAATTTCCAGAAAAATAAATATATTGTAATATTTACTGTTATTGTTACACTAACATTTAACAGTTAGCACCTGAACTTATTCAACAGTGAACTTTTTTCACAAATATCATATTTGCTTAGTGCTTATTATTACATAGTTTATCACACAGAGCTGACGCAAACAATCTTTGTTATTAACATGTATCCAGTCAAAGGTGAAATAACAAAAGTGTAAAACTTTGTAAAAGTGCATATATATATATATATATATATATATATATATATATATATATATATATATACACACACACACACACACACACACACACACACACACACACACACACACACACACACACACACACACACACACACACACACACACACACACACACACACACACACACACACACACACACACACACACACACACACACACACACACACACACACACACCTAAAGGATTATTAGGAACACCATACTAATACTATGTTTGACCCCCTTTCGCCTTCAGAACTGCCTTAATTCTACGTGGCATTGATTCAACAAGGTGCTGAAAGCATTCTTTAGAAATGTTGGCCCATATTGATAGGATAGCATCTTGCAGTTGATGGAGATTTGTGGGATGCACATCCAGGGCATGAAGCTCCCATTCCACCACATCCCAAAGATGCTCTATTGGGTTGAGATCTGGTGACTGTGGGGGCCATTTTAGTACAGTGAACTCATTGTCATGTTCAAGAAACCAATTTGAAATGATTCGAGCTTTGTGACATGGTGCATTATCCTGCTGGAAGTAGCCATCAGAGGATGGGTACATGGTGGTCATAAAGGGATGGACATGGTCAGAAACAATGCTCAGGTAGGCCGTGGCATTTAAACGATGCACAATTGGCACTAAGGGGCCTAAAGTGTGCCAAGAAAACATCCCCCACACCATTACACCACCACCACCAGCCTGCACAGTGGTAACAAGGCATGATGGATCCATGTTCTCATTCTGTTTACGCCAAATTCTGACTCTACCATCTGAATGTCTCAACAGAAATCGAGACTCATCAGACCAGGCAACATTTTTCCAGTCTTCAACTGTCCAATTTTGGTGAGCTCGTGCAAATTGTAGCCTCTTTTTCCTATTTGTAGTGGAGATGAGTGGTACCCGGTGGGGTCTTCTGCTGTTGTAGCCCATCCGCCTCAAGGTTGTGCGTGTTGTGGCTTCACAAATGCTTTGCTGCATACCTCGGTTGTAACGAGTGGTTATTTCAGTCAAAGTTGCTCTTCTATCAGCTTGAATCAGTCGGCCCATTCTCCTCTGACCTCTAGCATCAACAAGGCATTTTTGCCCACAGGACTGCCGCATACTGGATGTTTTTCCCTTTTCACACCATTCTTTGTAAACTCTAGAAATGGTTGTGCGTGAAAATCCCAGTAACTGAGCAGATTGTGAAATACTCAGACCGGCCCGTCTGGCACCAACAACCATGCCACGCTCAAAATTGCTTAAATCACCTTTCTTTCCCATTCTGACATTCAGTTTGGAGTTCAGGAGATTGCCTTGACCAGGACCACACCCCTAAATGCATTGAAGCAACTGCCATGTGATTGGTTGATTAGATAATTGCATTAATGAGAAATTGAACAGGTGTTCCTAATAATCCTTTAGGTGAGTGTATATATAAAAAACAAATAATTGAATAGAGTAATGAAAAAATACTGTGAACTATTCTCGCTTTTCCTTATTGTTATTTCATTGGAAAAAAAAATTATGTGTAAAAATGTATGGTGTAATTTAATGTTATCAGTGGTTTGGCAATGTAAAACTGTTACAATACAATAAAGTTACTTGAATCTGAATCTAAAATGTGAAACAAAGACCTTTTTGTGTTGTATTTACACAACACTGAGTGTGTTTACATACAACAAAATGCTTAAAAACAATCCAAAATAAGCACCTTGTAAAAACCTGTTTTTACAGTTTGTATGTAAATATCAAACTAACACTGCAAAAAAAAAAAAAACTGTACATGTTTACATGAGATTTTTAAATGTTAGATCCAGTCAAAAATGTTGCAAAGCTGACAACATTTACATGCAAAGATCTACACGGTTCAATAAATTGACTGAGCTTTGATTACATTCAATAGTAAACATCATTCAAAACCCATTTTACTTCAGTAATGTGACACTTTTCTGAATGAAAAATGATTTTAAAATATAGGTCATGACGATTTAATTCATGATGATTTTATTCAGTGGGAATTGATTGGATTATGAGAAGGAAGGAATGGAATCAAACAGCAGAATCTAAGTTTGCAGTGGATTGTGGAAGACTACTCCCCTGGTTTTTTGTTTGGATAATGTACACTGATGAATCATTCACAATGAAACCAGAAATATTTAAGAGTTTATTAAAGTGCCTCTATTATGCTACACTATATTGCCAAAAGTATTGGGACACCCCTCCAAATCATTGAATTCAGGTGTTCCAATCACTTCCATGGCCACAGGTGTATAAAATCAAGCACCTAGGCATGCAGACTGCTTCTACAAACATTTGTGAAAGAATGGATCGCTCTCAGGAGCTCAGTGAATTCAAGCGTGGTACCGTGATAGGTTGCCACCTGTGCAATAAGTCCATTCCTGAAATTTCCTCACTTCTAAATATTCCAAGGTCAACTGTTAGTGGTATTATAACAAAGTGGAAGCAACTCAGCAACTCAGCCACGAAGTGGTAGGCTACGTTAAAATCAGAGTGGTGTCAGCGCATGCAGTGCACAGAAGTCACCGACTTTCTGCAGAGTCAATAGCTACAGACCTCCAAACTTCGTGTGGCCTTCAGATTAGCTCAAGAACAGTGCGTAGAGAGCTTCATGGAATGGGTTTCCATGGCCAAGCAGCTGAATCCAAGCCTTACATCAAGTGCAATGCAAAGCGTCGGATGCAGTGGTGTAAAGCACGCCGCCACTGGACTCGTGTTCTCTGGAGTGACAAATCACGCTTCTCTGTCTGGCAATCCGATGGACGAGTCTGAGTTTGGCAGTTGCCAGGAGAACGGTACTTGCCTGACTGCATTGTACCAAGTGTAAAGTTTGGTGGAGGGGGGATTATGGTGTGGGGTTGTTTTTCAGGGGTTGGGCTTGGCCCCTTAGTTCCAGTGAAAGGAACTCTTAATGCTTTAGCATACCAAGACATTTTGGACAATTTCATGCTCCCAACTTTGTGGGAACAGTTTGGGGATGGCCCCTTCCTGTTCCAACATGACTGCTCACCAGTGCACAAAGCAAGGTCCATAAAGACATGGATGAGCGAGTTTGGTGTGGAGGAACTTGGCTGGCCTGCACGGAGTCCTGACCTCAACCTGATAGAACACCTTTGGGATGAATTAGAGAGGAGACTGTGAGCCAGGCCTTCTCATCCAACATCAGTGCCTGACCTCACAAATGCGCTTCTAGAACAATGGTCAAAAATTCCCATAAACACACTCCTAAACCTTGTGGAAAGCCTTCCCAGAAGAGTTGAAGCTGTTATAGCTGCAAAGGGTGGGCCAACTCTATATTAAACCCTACGGATTAAGAATGGGATGTCATTAAAGTACATGTACATGTAAAGGCAGGCGTCCCAAAACTTTTGGCAATATAGTGTATTTTAAAGGTTTTTTGTGTTTTAATTTTGTTTTGGGGGTCTCCTACAACAGGTTTACATGCATCCTAGGTCAAAAAACACTTGAATTCACATCACCTCTTTTTTCACAGTGTCTGAAATGGTTTTATGAAGTTGTGACTGGTCTGCCACTTACAGCGTGTGTTGGAAACTTAACGGCCATAAGTATATCTGAATTACAGCACCTTCCTCAGCACTTGATTCACAGTGAATCGAACACTAACGATGCCATCGGTTTTACCGTAACAATTCGAGCCCGAGTCTTCATCCCTTGGAAGTGCATGGATTGCTTTTTTCAGTGCAGAAAACAGAAAACATGAACCAAACTCTTCCAGGCCTCAGCTACAACTACAGTGTTTAAGGGTGGGTCAAAGTAGACGTTGTTTACAGGCAGCCAGTGAAGACCATAGGCTGGCATTATGCAAATAATTTTTTACAAACCTACATAGGTTTGTGCAGGAAGTAAGACTGGAATTATTGACGCCTCATTTCAGGCAGTTTGGCATCAGTTCTTTCTTTTGGGAGATAATAACTTCATTTATCAGGCACTTTGATCTTCGAAGCTTTTCAGATTTTTACATTCACAAACATTTATATTACACTAGATGAAAGCTAATATCTGAAAAAGCATAATGTGGCACTAAGTAAACAGAGTCCATTCATGACCCCCCCCACCCCCACCATTTTTACATGACCTTACATGTTATCAGCATATCATAGTCACTGTAAAACCATGCATGTAAACACACTCACTGTGGTATTCACAACACCTTACCAATGGTGGCATTGGCAGCCATGTTGTACCCATAGTCAAAACTGACGAAGGTCAGATATGACACATGGGACGTGAAGGCCAGAATGAGCAGAACTCCCACCATACTGGAAATTGCAGGCCTGCGCAAGCCCAACGTCCTAAAACACAAATATTAATCCTCAAATCACCATCATAAACAGAGTTCAACAGCACTACATATTGCATTTCCTGTTCACACACCTGACGCAGCACAAGTAGATAGAGTAGAGAATGACAGCTGATGCACAGAAGTAGTCCATCTTCTATAAAACAAAGACAGAAAATCTCTATCAACGCTTTGGACATAAATATTTTTGCTATGACATGCCATTAATGTTAATGTTCAGAATTGGTCTTTGAATCATTTCTTGAAAGGTTACCTCTGTTAGATAGGTGTCTCTCGTGTGGAACACTGTAGACCAGAACCATGCATTCAGCGAAATCTGCAGAGACACAAACATGGTTGAACACCACTTACATTTACAGGGGGGTCCAGTTTCTCTTGAAGAAAAAGTGTTTTGTATTTTCTGGTTGATTTCTCTTTTTAATCACAATAACAATATGAACTGAAAATTAAATATCTAGAATTTCGGAATGTCTTAGTATTAGACAGCAGCGCTGGAGATGACATGAACAAAACTGATCATGTGATCCAGCATGATTTCAGAATGTTCCAAAGAGTATCTGACCATCTGTACAACAAGATCAAAGAGTCACATGATCAACGTCACTAATTTGATTATTGACCTAGAAATAGTGAAAAATCCTAATATTTATTCCTGTTATTTACGCCCATAAACATTTAAAAATTGATTCATGAAATAAAAGTAAAATATTACATTTTCAGAGTTTTGGATTCCTCTTTTTTTGTTTGCAGAGGTGTAGAATAGGGATGAAAATTGTAAGGAATTTAATGATAATGGTTCCAGTGTTTTTGCCTCCTGTTGCAACAAATCCCTTCAGTTAAAGCCTTTAGTGATAATTTGCTTAAAATTATAACAAAGGTTTTGCATAGCTTAAGGAATTTGTTAGAACTGAGCCCTGGATCCTAAACGATTCTTTTAGCAACTGAGAGTACTAAAAAAAAAAAAAATGTTGTTAAGAATAATTGGTCTTAACAAGATCTCACAAGCCTTAAAGGGATAGTTCACCCAAAAATGACCCCATGATTTACTCGCCCTCAAGCCATCCTAGGTGTATATGACATTCTTCTTTCAGACGAATACAATCGGAGTTATATTAAAAAATGTCCTGGCTCTTCCAAGCTTTATAATGGCAGTGAATGGCAGCCCAAAAATTTGAAGCCCAAAAAAGTGCATCCATCCATTATAAAAGTAATCCACACGGCTCCGGGGGGTTAATAAAGGCCTTCTGAAGCGAATCAATGGGTTTTTGTAAGAAAAATATCCATATTTAACACGTTATAATGTAAAATATCTAGCTTCCAGCGGTCCGCCTTCCATATTCAACTTACGAAAAAAGTGTAACTGGCGCAATGATGACGTTGAACGTAGTGTAAGCATTTTGAACTGCGAGAGGCGTTACACTTTTTTTTTTTTAAGTTGAATATGGAAGGCGGTCCGCCGGAAGCTAGATATTTTGCTTTATAAAGTTTTAAATATGGATATTTTTCTTACAAACTCATCGATTCACTTTAGAAGGCCTTTTTCAACCCCCCAGAGCTGTGTGGATTACTTTTATAATGGCTGGATGCACTTTTTAGGGTTTCAAATTTTGGGCTGCCATTCACTGCCATTATAAAGCTTGGAAGAGCCAGGACATTTTTTAATATAACTCCGATTGTATTCGTCTGAAAGAAGAATGTCATATACACCTAGGATGGCTTGAGGGTGAGTAAATTATGGGATAATTTTCATTTTTGGGTGAACTATCCCTTTAAGTACAGCATAACACAGTAACAATTCTGGGTTCATTTCAAGCAGAACATGACAAAAGTAATGTCTTATGGACCGGTGTGTAAGTCAACAACCACTTTGAACAATTTAGTGAGTCATCAGACTAATTCAAACCAATATCTCATGAGTTTGAGAATGATTTGAGTCATAACTGAACCAGCTCATGCAAATGCAATTACATTGGTTGTGCTGTACGTTTGCTTTTGGAAGCAACCAGTGAGAACATCACAAAAGGAAGACACTTTATCTATTTACTGTCTTATTCCACACCACTAGGGTTGCACGATTAATCGTATTTTAATCATGATTATGAATTCTGATTCTCTCAATTAAGCATAATCATCTGCGATATTATCCCGCTGGTTATTTATCCTGAAAATGTCTTTTTCATTTGACTTTTCCATTATCTTGCATTGGTAACAAGCCAAAGAGATGTCCAAAGTCAAAATTCAGCTTAAATGAAAGTGTAATACAGCCAGTCTGTGTTCCTTCACAAGGTCACTTGTGCTATTTGCTGCAACTAAACCTTCTCAGTGACAGTGACGAACTGTAATAAATTCAAACATGAATCTTAACTATATTGTTTGCGATTGTGGTTGCAGAACAAATGCACCTACTCAACCTCTGTGCCACAACGCAAAGTTTTTTTTATTGTTGTTTTAAAGGGATAGTTCACCCAAAAATCAAAATGCTCTCATCATTTACTCGCCCTCATGCCATATGTATATGACTTTCTTTCTTCAGATAAACAAAAGATTTTTAGGAAAATATTACATATCTGTGAGCCTATATAATGCCATTGAAGGGCTGCCACTCGTTTGACGCTTGAGAAAAAAAAAAAAAAAATTCACACATGGAAATCCTGAAGGTAATCCATACGACCCTGAGTGGATGAATCCATGTCTTTTAAGACGAAATGACAAGTGTAAGAAAAATAGTAATATTTTTCACTTTTTTTTTTTTTAAACTATAAATCATTGCTTACATTCTACTGTCATATGAGCATTCATGAGAGGGACGTTGTGACGTGACGTCAGTGCGCTCTGAAGCTCGCACGAGAAGTAAAGTGGAAACATGGAGGACTTATCTCAATGATTTATAAAAAGATTTTTTTTTTTTTGGGTGAACTATCCCTTTAATAGACAACTTTAACATAATTTGGAATTATTGAAATTAATATTAGGAATTTAACTGTATTAGCTCCTGAGAAAAAAATTCTTAAAATTACCAGTTTTTATAATGTGGAGAGTGTGTTAATGTATATAATAAATATAATACATCAGGAAACTAGATTAGGTAAAAATAAAACCTGAATATGAGTTGACAATCGATTGAATTTTGCTCACGTGAAAGTGCAATAACTCTGATAAAATGTAAAAAAGGAATTTCTCAAATGAGAATAATCGTGATTAATTTTACGAGTTCACCCTTAGATATAATCAGATATAGACAAAGTATGTATATTTGTCGTGCAGTCTAAGGGGAGGACTTTGGCCTGAACCCAAAGTACTCCCCCATCCCTGGTTGGGATAGGAAATATTTAAGAGTGAAGAATTGGGGTGGTGGAGGGATGCTGGAAAACTGTCGAGGGATAGAGACAGGTTGGCTATATAAATGCCATATATATATACCTCCTCTCATGCTAATTAGTTTGATTATCTGAACTTGCTCCTCCCGAACTTTGTTAATAAAACATCATTTATAGTGCAGCCCAACACACCACCCACTATTTCGCCCCCATTACATTGAATAGTGCTGCAGGAAACAGAGCATTTTAGTACGGCGTTCCTTCTGACTCAAGGTAAGAATGCAGAAATTCTGGAATCATTAACGGAAATCATTGTCCTTCAGTTGCAGCATTTTTGGAAAAAAAAATGAAACTAGTTATAAGAACTGGTTCTCTGTACTAGTGCAGACAGACACTGTCTCACCAGTGAGAAGGCGGTGATGGTGTGGTACATGGGGCTCTGACGAGGGACGGCGCTGCGGTATCTCAGCAGCATCAGCAGACATGCCAGACCGTTGAGCAGAGACGCCAGTGCAGACGCAGGCTCCTCAAAACACAGGAAACGAGCAAATGGCCACTAAACAAAATCACAAATAGGAAAAAAGATGTAGAATCAAGGTAAAAGGTACATATTTCTTTGAAAGGTTCATAGTGATGATGATCATTAAAATTGGTCTCCTTTCACATTGGTTGACATTCTGACACTAACCTTCCCGTGAAACTGTGGTACACTGTAGCCCTCTGCCTGGTACAGACCCACGGTGGTCCACATGCACTGATACCTGCAGTCATCACGACACGTCCAGCCTGAAAATGATCCATTGCACAGGAAAGATCTGATAAATCTGACATTTTCGCAAATGTACAATACTACTAACCAAATCTTATCAAAAGTTTTTTATACTCTACATGCACAATTAGTCAGAAGTCTAAACAATGAATATACTGTATGAACAATGAATTTATGTAATATATGCTCTTATAAATCGTTTGATCAAAAGGTTTATGCTTACATGCTTAAAATTATATTTGTAGGCAAATATAAGTCTACATATTAATTTCTTTACAAATGTAATTCTTTTTTGGAAAACAGGATGAGGAAGGAAAAGCAGTCAAGTGTCCAATATACATGCTGCAAACTCCTTCATTACTTTTATAAATGCATCCCGGGATGCACCTTTTGAAGTTGGTTTTAGAGGATCTCCATTGAAAATACCTCACCTTAACCTCAATGGGCTAGATAATGAGGGGCGAGTCAATATTTTTTTTGCTGTAATCAACATTATGCCACAAAAGGAATATCTGTTTGTCTGTTTGATTGGACCACACAGGCCAGACTTCGCTCCCCACATGCATCAATGAGCCTTGGCCGCCCATGACCCTGTCGCTGGTTCACTACTGTTTCTTCCTTGGACCACTTTTGATACTGACCACTGCAGACCGGGAACATCCCACAAAAGCTGCAGTTTTGGAAATGCTCTGACCCAGTCGTCTAGCCATCACAATTTGGCCCTTGTCAAACTCGCTCAAATCCTTACGCTTGCCCATTTTTCCTGCTTCTAACAACTTTGAGGACACAATGTTCACTTGCTGCCTAATATATCCCACCCACTAACAGGTGCCGTGATGAAGAGATAATCAGTGTTATTCACTTCACTTGTCAGTGGTCATAATGTTATGCCTGATCGGTGTATGCATATTTTGCAGTAAACTTAAAATATGTTGTTTTTATACATATAATCAACCATCTGTTTTATTGTTTGTTTTCATAGTTTTAATGACTTTATAATATATACACAATACCGTTCAAAAGTTTTGGGGTTGGTAAGATTTTTTTATGTTTTCGAAAGAAGTCTCTAATGCTCTCCACGGCTGCATTTATTAGATCAAAAATACAATAAAAACAGTAATATTGTGAAATATTTCATTTATATTCAAAATAACGGTTATAGTTTTAATAACTGTTATATATCTTCAGTGTCACATGATCCTTCAGAAATCATTCTAATATGCTGATTTGCTGTTCGAGAAACATTTCTTATTATTATCAATGTTGAAAACAGTTGTGCTGCTTCATATTTTTAAAATAGTGTTTTGACAATTTACTTGAATATTGAATAACTGATGACAGACAAGAGAAGAGATTAATCTAAAAGGTAAATTAAAAATATGACATATATAGACATATGAATAATATACACATTTAATTGCCCATATTTTAATTGAAGATATGTCTTAACAGCAACAATATGAATTCAAACTGAATGTTTTTACTCAATTAGCCTATAGGTTTAAATGAATAGCAAAGACGTCTAAAATGCACATCTACGGAATAAAAACCCCATAAATTACAATTAGTATTAAATTTAAAATAACATGCCGCTCAGGGCTTTCAAAGGCTCTAATTTGATCTTTTCACTTAAAAATAAAAACAATATTTTTTTTTTACTCCACAAATTTAAAAAGATTAATGTGTCCACAAATCCCTCCAGTGTTATTTGTTTTATTAGCAATTTCATTATGTGCTTTTTTTCAATATTGCTATTTAGGATTATTTTTTTAGTTTTTTACTTTTTTTCAGTATATTGCCAAAGCAGCATTTCTAATTTTTGTTTAGTTAAAGTTAACTAATATTTATATTTTATTTTATTTCAATTAACAGAAATTGTTTTAATAGTTTTAGTTACCGATAATAACCTCATTAAAAACTAGACTCAAAATCAGATTAGTTAACCACAAAACTGTTTCAACTGACTAAATCTTACAAATGTTGACATTCAGATGAAATGACAAAATTAAGAAGAGCATAGTCATTCATCAAATGTATGTATGTATGTATGTATGTATGTATGTATGTATGTATGTATGTATGTATGTATGTATGTATGTATGTATGTATGTATGTATGTATGTATGTATGTATGTATGTGTGTGTGTGTGTTCTGTGTTCTGTGTTCAGGAGAAAAAAAACTAATGAAAACAGATAAAATCTGTCTGCTGTTGTTGGCTGCTCCAGCTAGTTTAACTGGTCTCCCAGCCTGCTGGTGTAGTTTAGCTGGTCTCCAAGCCTGACAAGTGTCCAAAACCATTCTAAAGTGCCCAAAACCCCCTTGAAAGTTTTTGTTGTGATTTGCATATTTTCATAAATACTCATTAAGATATACATGAAAAATTCTTAATAAATTTAATTTATAAAAAAATATTATGACATATTTTCTATTGATATTTGAGGTTTGCATTATACTGAAATATGTTAGTAATGTTACCCAATACGAATAGGTTAGTATATTACCTGTGAGTGCCATATATGGAGGTTGAGCGGACTGGAATCCGCGCAGTCGGGCTCCTGTGCAGTTCGTCCGGACACATTGTTTGACGCAGTCGCGGTAGACGGGCTCTTTGTCCCCCTGAGAGGCGCTCGCAGGAGCGGACAAGAGAAACACCGCGGCCGCTAGAAACATCAGGCGCGACATGCTGCTTTCAGTCCGTCCGGTCATAAGGCACAACAGTGCAACATCAGGCCATTAGAGCGAGTCTAGTGAGAGTCTCATTGAGCGAGCATGACAGTATTCACCGCCACAGTGTCTTGAGTTACAAATAAGCACCTTTTATTCGCTGCCCGGGCAACAAGTTGACACATCACAAGCGAAATGTTACATTTCACTTAAAGACAAAACCGGAAGTGCAAAATCAGCGCGCATGCGCTCTCTTGCACACTACACACAATTAATTACCTGGCAAATTAATGAATGAATAATCCAAATCGACTTTTATTTTATTTATTTTTTTACAATTGCAAAGCATGATTGTTTTTTATATTGAATATATTATGATTGTGTGTTTGTGTAGCTCTGCTGGAAAAAAATACACATTGAAATTAATATACATAAGCTTCAGCTACCGTTACCTACCGGTTGGTTACACTCCTATGCAAATACCTTTATAAAAGTCGAGAAAACTTAATATGATATGCTCAATTAAAAAAAAAAAAAACTCGTTTATAATTATTATACGTGCAGTCTTTATGATCCCAAATGAACAGAGATAACACAAATGTATTTTAAACATTAATCTGCCACACTGCAGGAGTGAACTAGTTAAGCAAAAGGGTGATTAAAAGAGATAAACAAAATAAATGCTCAGGAGATAGATATAAGTTTTATTTAAACCCCCCCCCCCATTTCAGTACCTGGATCCTTTTTCTACGCAGCCATGATGTTGTAATTGATGCAGTATGTGGTCTGGCATTGTCATGTTGGAAAATGCAAGGTCTTCCCTGAAAGAGACGACGTCTGGATGGGAGCATATGTTGTTCTAGAACTTGGATATACCTTTCAGCATTGATGGTGCCTTTCCAGATGTGTATTCTGCCCATGCCACACGCACTCATGCAACCCCATACCATCAGAGATGCAGGCTTCTGAACTGAGCGCTGATAACAACTTGGGTTGTCCTTGTCCTCTTTAGTCCGGATGACATGGCGTCCCAGTTTTCCAAAAAGAACTTCAAATTTTGATTCGTCTGACCACAGAACAGTTTTCCACTTTGCCACAGTCCATTTTAAATGAGCCTTGGCCCAGAGAAAACGCCTGCGCCTCTGGATCATGTTTAGATATGGCTTCTTTTTTGACCTATAGAGTTTTAGCCGGCAACGGCGAATGGCACGGTGGATTGTGTTCACCGACAATGTTTTCTGGAAGTATTCCTGAGCCCATGTTGTGATTTCCATTACGGTAGCATTCCTGTATGTGATGCAGTGCCGTCTAAGGGCCCGAAGATCACGGCATCCAGTATGGTTTTCCGGCCTTGACCCTTACGCACAGAGATTGTTCCAGATTCTCTGAATCTTTGGATGATATTATGCACTGTAGATGATGAGAACTTCAAACTCTTTGCAATTTTTCTCTGAGAAACTCCTTTCTGATATTGCTCCACTATTTTTCGCCGCAGCATTGGGGGAATTGGTGATCCTCTGCCCATCTTGACTTCTGAGAGACACTGCCACTCTGAGAGGCTCTTTTTACACCCAATCATGTTGCCAATTGACCTAATAAGTTGCAAATTGGTCCTCCAGCTGTTCCTTATATGTACATTTAACTTTTCCGGCCTCTTATTGCTACCTGTCCCAACTTTTTTGGAATGTGTAGCTCTCATGAAATCCAAAATGAGCCAATATTTGGCATGACATTTTAAAATGTCTCACTTTCAACATTTGGTATGTTATCTATATTCTATTGTGAATAAAATATAAGTTTATGAGATTTGTAAATTATTGCATTCCTTTTTTATTCACAATTTGTACAGTGTCCCAACTTTTTTGGAATCGGGTTTGTACCATAATACAGATGGATAATAGCAGTATTGTTTCTTCATAGCAGGACAATGTTCTTTACTGGTGTTCATTAACTTATGAGCCATAACCCCAAAAATTTCTGAAATAATATCTTTGAAAACATTATTTTCTTAGAGATATTAGAATCATGGGGGGAAAAGAACACCCCGTGTTGAACAACCTAAAAACACAAACCTAAAATATTTATAAACACTTTTATGGCAGTACACTCATAAGTCTCCTGTTTTTGCAGTCTTTGCCGACATAATGTATTATAATTTGTAATTAAAGGCAGATGAAGATACTCACACAATATCTTCAATAACAATGTTTTATTGAAAAACTGTATTTGGCAACATTTTCATGAATCAAATATAAATTATTTGACAGAAAACAGGGCAACAACAGTAATAAAGTATTTGACCATATGGATGCCATCTTATGCTTTAAATATTTTGTTTTAATGAAGGTTTTAAACATCTGGCTCATCTGTAGCTGTAAATAATATTAGAATTATAAAATAAATAATTAACATTGGTATCTTTTGCATAAAACATCACTTTGTGATGTCTTCAGTAACAGGGTTTATAGATGATCAGAATTGTAGATATCAAAACCAAGTATCATAACTATAACCATCTTGTGTTACATCAAACATAAATATGACTGGCATATAATGAGCTTTTTCAATGAGTATCCACATGTAAAGAAAGGTACCAAATATGTCATAATTCAAAATAAATTACTATTAACTTTTACTTAATCCTAAAATCTAATTAAAAAATGTTCTATGATATAAACCATGATATTTTGTTAAGAAAAACTGATATTCATCATTTGGGGCCACTTGACAGTCCACAACACTGCCAAAAAATATCTAAATTTCACAACTCAAAATAATAAAGTTCTATGTGATTGTAGCTATCTTCAGATAATCTTCTCCAATAATTTATCCATCATAGAAACATTCTCTATAATGACAAATGTGATCAACTACAAACCATGTTTAAGCATAAACGCATTTGTGCAATTTAAGATTACGTGGATCTGCGTATCTCTTTCCGCATTTATCGCAGATGTACTGCTTCCCCCCTCCATGAACGTGGCGTTTGTGAGTACGTAGGTGACTACCTTGACTGAAACACTTGCCACAATACTCACAATTGTACGGCTTCTCACCGGTATGGACCCTCTGGTGCAGTTTTAGACTGTTTGTATTGTTAAACCACTTATCGCAGTAATTGCAGCCAAAGGGTTTTTCTCCAGAGTGAGTGCGGCCGTGTGATATGAGGCTACTCTGCTGACTAAAGCTCTTCCCACACTCCTTGCAGCTGAAAGGTTTTTCCCCCGTGTGGATCCGTTTGTGGATTTTCAGATTTACAGCCTGGCGGAAGGTCTTGCCACATAGGTCACAACTAAACGGGCGCTGGTCCGTGTGGATGCGCTCGTGGTTTTTAAGGTTGACGGCGTGGCGGAACGCCTTCCCGCAAGACACGCACGAGTACGGTTTCTGACCTGTGTGAATAAGTTGATGCGTTTTTAGTGTTATGGCCCGCGTGAAGCTTTTCTGACATATTGAACACCGAAACTCCTTTTCACCTGTATGGGTGAGTTGGTGCCTGGCAAGATTTTGAGCAATGTTGAATCTTTTTCCACAAACGCTACAGCTGAATGGCTTTTCGCCGGTGTGGATTATTTCATGGGTTTTGAGGTGCGCGGCTTTCCCGAAGCATTTGCCGCAGACTTTACAAACAAATGGCTTTTCTCCTGAGTGGACTCGATGGTGGTCAGACAGACTCTGTTTGTGAGCGAAAGCCTTGCCGCAAAGGACACAGCCGAAGGGCTTTTCTCCAGTGTGAATGCGCTGATGGGATCTGAGGTTGCTTTGAGAAGAGAAACTCTTGCCGCATTCTGAACAAATAAAGGATCTCTTTCCAAAGAGTGTAACAGCGTCCTGAGGATCTTCACTGCTGTCTTCTTGCAAAACAGATGCTACTCCATCGTCTGAAGAAGTGTTTAAGTGACCTGACAGGAGAGCAATCAAATAATTGTCATTGGCTAAATATCTGTTTATTACAGCAAAAAATCTTTTGGCACTTGGATTCAGCATGTAATGTGTTAGACTGACAACTTTTGGACAGATTCATTAAACAGATTAATTTGTAAATTAACATCATTAACATACCACTAGTGATGGACTTCAAGTCAACTTTTCCAAATTCATTTCTGATCGTCACAGCTAACGCCAGTGGGGATTCTGGACGGTCTTCTGTGGCCTCGTCAGACTGCAGGCATAAAGAAGTTATGTAATTAATCATAAAACAATTCAGCGACTTTTCTCTTATAGACTTATAACAGTTTCTGTTTTATGTTTTTATGAAAATGTATTGCTGTGTAAGTTATAAGCAAAATTTTACCCACAAATAAAAATTCAAATATAGTGCATAAAGAACATAGTGAATCGAATGTACCATTTTTTCAGGATATTCTTCAGGGAAAAATTTTTTTGTGTTCCAAAAAATAAAAAGACCAAATAGTCTAAATTTAAAAAAAGGAAAGAGAGTTGAAAGAAGAGAAGTCAACATTTCACTCTGCTGCCACCTTTTAATGAAGCATTGCAGATTCAGGTTGTTGATCGTCTTTTTTAATTGATCCGGAAATAATAATAAAAAAATAAATGAAAATTATATATATATATCAAGCCTGCATTTATTTGGGAAAAAAACTGTAATATTGTGAAATAGTATTACAATTTAAAATAATGATTTTCTATTTTAATATACTTTAAAATATAATTTATTTCTGTGATGCAAAGCTGAATTTCTTTCAGCCATTACTCCAGTCTTCAGTGTCACATGATCCTTCAGAAATCATTCTAATATGCTGATTTGATACTCAGTTATTATCAATGTTGGAAACAGTTGTGCTGCTTAATATTTTTTTGTAACCTGTGATACTTTTTTCAGGATTCATTGATGAATAAAAAGTTAAAAAAAGAACAGCATTTATTCAAAACAAATTTGAAATCTGTTCTAACAATATAAATCTTTCCTATCACTTTTTATCAATTTAACACATCATTGCTGAATAAAAGTATTAATTTCTTTTAAAAAAAGAAAGAAACATTTTTTTGAACAGTAGTGTATATTGTTACAAAATATTTCTATTTTAAATAAATGCTGTTCTTTTTTTAACTTTTTATTCATCAAAGAATCTCAAAAAGTATCACAGGTAATAAAAAAATATTGTTTCCAACATTGATAATAAATCAGCATATTAGAATGATTTCTGAAGGATCATGTGACACTGAAGACTGGAGTAAAGGCTGATGAAAATTCAGCTTTGCATCACTGAAATAAATTATATTTTAAAGTATATTAAAATAGAAAAACATTATTTTAAATTGTAATAATATTTCACAATATTACTGTTTTTTTTGAGACTTCTTTACTATACCATCAAATAATTTCCCAAAAAAGGTCATATTACATAACGGTCAAATGTTCGTTTCAACTACAGCAGAATGACAAGTACTTACAATACAGGTGTGTTTATTATGCAACACAACAGTAAAGGAGTGCAACGTGAAGCTACACAACTCAACCTGCCATCAGTTTGATTTACTCTTCCTGTTAAACATCAGCTACATAAATGCAGTTTTTGGTTGAACGTTCTGCTAAGTGGAAACGTTTCATACGACTAATAAAAAAATCCTAGCTATGAACAAATATTATACTCCATCATAGAACAGTGTTCTGTTGATAGTAGATTTATGTTGATAAAATATTCTGAGTCGCCAACATGCCCTTATTTTTACATTTTGGTAAATGAAGCTAAATAGCCTTGATGTACATGTTCAGTTTACCTCATTTCTTGTTTTTGTCTCCAGGCTTCTTGCACTTCCATCATAAGAATGTTCCTCTTCTAAAACGTACAAATGACAATAATTTTACAAAAAAAAAATCTATTAAAATGTTACACCCTTGGAAAGAAAGGTAATTATACTTTATGCCTTAAAGACAGAATGCGATTTCTTACCAAGTCCTCCAACAGACAGAATGTTCAAGATACTGCCGGGACGTTTTGCCCTTTTGCCTGAAAATGTTTTGCACTCCAGGTCTAGCAGAAATTTGGTTTCATCAACGAGTTTGATTATTTTCCCAAGGGCCTCGTTTCCCAATACTTCCATGACTGATGCAAACTGCTTCTGAAAGAATAAATAAATACAAATTACTAGTGATAGACCAATATGCCAGCTGATTAATCAGGCACTATTTGGCCATTTTGAAATTTTTGGCAAGTTCATTCCACCTAGTCAGTTTTTAAAATCTTCAGCCTTGTCAATGGATTTTTATTTTATTTTTTGTTGTCGTCTAAAAGATTTCGTTTAATTCCAACAATTTTCATTTATTATTTGCTATTATCAAACTGCATTGTCTCTAATGTACGGAAGCTTGTTTCTGCCACAAAGTAAAATAAAATAAAAAAGGTAATTGTCACTTCTCAAAATTTTGACTTTTTTCTTGAAATTCTGAGTTTATATCTCACAACTCTGACTTTTTTCTCACAATTATGACACAAAAAGTCAGAACTGTGCAATATAAACTTAGAACTGTGATATATAAACTGTCAGAATTGAGTTTTTTATTGAACTTTCAAAATTACAAAATTCAGCAAGTTCTTGAGACATTTCACAATTTTTTTTTACAAGTATAAATTAAAACAGCAAAATTCTGGTTATTTTCAAAGTTGGAAACTTTCCATGAGAATTAACAGGAATATATGGGAATTAATAGGAATAAACTGGACATTTTTAACAGGGAACGTAAATGTATTTGGGGGGGAAAAGCATCTTGCAGCATAATCTTGGTTAAAACAACCAGATTGCAAACTCAATTGAACTTCAAACTGCACTACTTACTGCAATTGGACTTTTACAGCATTTTTAAAGGGATTTTCTGTTGTTTAATGAAATAACTGAGTAAAGTAAAAAATCAAAGTCAAAAATGTCATTCTTTCATGTCTGTTTATGACAGTTTCTATGAATTATCCCAAATTTCCAATTAATTCTCATAAATTCCCATTAAGTTTCCAACAATATTTCCAATAATTCCCCAGCTTCACTTCCCATTGAGTGTTTCTGGAAAGTTTCTGGAAATTTACCAGAAATGTTCTGCCCCTTTGCAACCCTAGCAATAACTAAATAAAATGAAATAAAAAAGGTTGAAATAAAAATTAAAGGGCATCACAAACATGTTAAATTAATTTAACAGAGGCAGATCTTTGGGCTTTTTGATATTTTAAAAACGTTATAGATTATAAATAAACTTTAAAGGCTGACTGCAAATGAGCACAATTGGGTTTTAACCGAGTTACTCCATTTAGTCTGATGATGAATATAAAAATGTCCAATTTTGGTAACACTTTAGTTTAGGGTTCAATTCTCACTATTAACTAGTTGCATATTACTAGGATATTGGCTGTTTATTAGCACTTATTCTGCATGACCACATCCCTTAATCCTACCCAAAACCAACTACCTTACTATTAATAAACAGTAATTAGGAGATTATTGAGGCAAAAGTCATAGTTAATAGTTAGTTAATAGTGATAATTGGACCCTAATCTAAAGTGTGACCTATATCTTTATTTTGTAAAATAAAAAAATAAATAAAAATCTCTATTTTTTTTAGTCATTGGTTTGGAGTTTGATATATTATTAGTTGGTCAGCTGTTGAATTCTAATGGTCAACTTAAGTATTAATGAACTAAGTCTTAAATTTAAGTTCCATATTTCAGTTAAAGAATATTGTATTGTCATGAATTCTATCTCTGTCAAAATACTACCTCTGTTTAATAGTTAGTTAATAGTGATAATTGGACCCTAATCTAAAGTGTGACCTATATCTTTATTTTGTAAAATAAAAAAATAAATAAAAATCTCTATTTTTTTTAGTCATTGGTTTGGAGTTTGATATATTATTAGTTGGTCAGCTGTTGAATTCTAATGGTCAACTTAAGTATTAATGAACTAAGTCTTAAATTTAAGTTCCATATTTCAGTTAAAGAATATTGTATTGTCATGAATTCTATCTCTGTCAAAATACTACCTCTGTTCGGAAATAGGGGCGCTTGGTGTAACACAGTAGGATCGTTGTGGTTTGTTATTGCTGTGATCTCATGTGAGTGACAGATTGCCCAGCCCTCGCGCCAGTAAACACGTCATCAGAGTAGAGATTGCCATTGGGGGGAGGGGGTTGGGGAAGCTACTTTGATTAAAGATGGCAAAGCCACATGAATTTAAAAAATGGTGTGCGTTGATAAATCATTTATAATAAACACTGCAATATCCCATAAAAAGAACTGCCCATTTTTTTCATGGTGACTTTAAAACTTTGGTGATGCGTTGACGTGCGTTGAGACTTGCGCTAACTGCGCACTGATCTTTATACTATATGCACACACGCGCTTATAGGGCTGTGAACGCGTCGCATGTTTAAGGTTACAGGCCGCAGATCTCTAAACAACATCATCTTATAATCTCACCATTCTCTCCTCCTTTTCCCTCTTCATTCTTGATTCAGTCTCCTCGTTTTCACACTGATCTCTGGTAATATCACTGCTGAGATATGACAGTGTCTCCTCTTCCATAAGTTTGTACATTTCAGCGATCGCGGCATGAACTAACGCCTCCACCACGGACGCCAGATGCGTCTGTAACGCCACACAGCGAGACATTCTGCCTAAAACTAAAACTCACACCTCTGGAAGTCGCGCTGTTGCCCGGGTGCTTAATTAAAAACTAAACACAAATCACGATTCTGCATTGAGAGCTCATTAAAGTGAGCGAACGATGGTAAACATACTTTAGGAAACAGCGGGCTGTAGTACACGGAAGTACAACAGGCTGCGACAATTACAATCCGGGTCCTCCTAGAATGCATAATAAAAGTTCGTTGTTGGCTGTTTTTGAACAATTAATTTTATTATTATAGTATCTGTGTGGTTTCAAATTACTTGGATAACAACATAAAAATAGACATTTGTTTGATAAAGTTTAAACATTTAAAGAATATTAAATGTTTAATTTTTCTCAAACTTTTTGAATTTTATTTAATTTTTTAATTGAACATATATAAAAGCAAATACACATTTATAACTCAAAACAGAATTTAACAACAAAAATAGAATTATAAACAGTAGACAGAGAGGCAGTAAAAAGAACAAACCAAACATTGAGCCAGGGGTAACATATATTTTAAAATAAATTAGGTTCAAGAGAGCGAGCGAGACAAAGAGAAAAAATGGCTTGAGGACTTTTTTTTGTACATTATAAAAAGGCATAAATATTATACTTTGTGCACAGCGTAAAGGACTTTAAAGCTTTGACATTGCTGGAAGAAGAGATAGTACCCAAATAACATTTCAGGTCTTTACAAAAAATAATAAAAAGAGGTTTAACAGACAAAAATTTGCACTTGTGTATAAAAAACTTGGCTAGAAAAATAAATAGATTTATAAGAAAATACTTGTCTTTTAGACTCTTGTCAGAGAAGAATATTAATTGTAACTAAGCGCTGTCCTACGTCATGACGTTTTGTGACGTGTACACAACGCGCCAAAATTTTGGCGCGACCTGCTACTGCTAGGAGAAGCCTATGCTGGTGTGTGCTTAAAGCATTTAATTGTTAAATTCTATCTGGCATATTTTAACAAGTTTCTGGTCGCTGTCAGTTGTCAACGTATCCGGTAAGATCGTTAATAAAACGTTAAGTTGAGTTGCATTGAGCTAACGTTGTTCTTTTTGTAAGGTGAGTTAGATACATTATAGTATCAATATTATGTTTGTTAAATCCATATGTATTTCCGGACAACTCTATTTGTCTACAAAACTATTTTGAAACTTTTAATCATAAGGTTTGTATCATAATGTGTCACGTTAAAATAAGCCTCGTGCATTCTTTTGGCATTGTTTTCTTGTAGTTAACATGTCTGAGTGATTTGGTGTGTTTTTCCCCCTCTCTCACATAGTCATGGGTTTACTGGAGCAGTGTGAGGAGCTCTTCAAGACCTCTAATCTGTATGAAGTTCTGGGTGTTTGCAAAGAAGCATCTGATTCAGAGATCAGACGCGGATATTATAAAGTCTCTCTGCAGGTTCATCCAGATAGAGCTCCTGATGATGAGTTAGCCACCACCAAGTTTCAGGTAACCACTGTTTCTTTAGTGCAACACTTCTGCCCAGTAATCTTTAAGAACCTTCTTTAATGGTCTAGTGGGGTATAATGGTTAAAGAGCTAGGTTGAGGTAGGTGATAGACTTACAAGAGGTGATCCACAAAATGAACTTTAACCCTCTGGTGCTCCTAACTTCTGGGTCACACTTGTTGTCCAAACTCAGTCCTGGAGAATTTAGCTCCAACTTGCCTTGACACACCTGCCTGGTAGTAATGCTGCCTTCACATGCTATCAGAAATTTCCTAGTTCCCACTTCTTAAGTTGTAATTACGAGCTCATCGCATTCAAGTGCTTTGATGTCAGGAAGAACAGGAATCATGGAGGACACCAGGTTTATTTGTCTATTAATTGGGAAAATCTTATTAAAGCCAAAATGATATTTAGTGTTCCATTATTTGACAACCATATTCACTGCACTATCTAGATAGTTGGCTTGCTGACAATTCTGTAATTTCGGTCAAATACCAGTCACAGTAGCAATCGTTTTCCCCTCCGCCATGTTTAAAGTTTATGACCCGCCCAACTCGGGAACTTGGGTATCACAATTATCCCCGAACTTCCCAGTGGTAAATACGACTTGACAGGGCGTTCATGTTCATGTTTGAAGCTAAACTCTGCAGGACAGTGGCCCTCCAGGAGCAGGACTGGACACCCCTGTCCTAAGTTTTAAACTTTTTTTTTTTTTTTTCAGTGAAATTAATGTACTATATTTTAGTAAAATAATATTTTTTAATTAACATTTTGTATTGTGGAGGGTATTTTATGTTACTAAATATTATTTACTCAATTATGCACTATTTGTAAACATTTTTAATTAATGCAGAGTTTAAGGCTTTAAATCAAAATAGACAATTTTATAGTTTTTTAATGGAATATTTCTGTATTTATTATAAAAAGATTTATCTGTGCTAATCTTTTTTTATTTATTTTTTTTATTTATTTATGTGCCTTCGTAATCTTTAACCTCATCCTTCCCTCGGGTCATTTTGATCCGAAACTCATTTTTTTAAAAATTTAATGTTCATTGGAGGGGTCCAAGACCCTAGGACTTTTGTCGCACTTGAACCACGAATACACAAAAAAAATTACTAGATTTGAGTTTTGTGCTTGGAGTCATTTAAAGGTAAATAAAATAACAAAAAATCTAAAAAAAAAAAAAATTCCAGAAAAAATATTATCGAAATGAAATAAGCTTTCTGGACAAAAAAAAAAAAGTATAATTTTAGGGCTTTGGGTCATTTTGACCCGCGAGGGAAGGATTTGTTACAAAGTGCAAGAGAGGGATGAGGGTTAAACAAAATAACTTCCACCAGAGTCCTGCACGGGTCCTGTTTGATAAACGCGCACCCGCTTTAACAGCACACCCGACCCGATATCCGACAGAAACACTAATTTAATTCCGTACCCGACCCAACCCGCTTGACTTGAAAACCGTGACCCGACCCGCACCCGCATTAAATTCCCACACGAAGTAGACAAAAACCATTAATTTATTTTTTTCATGTCTAACCTAAGCAATAAACATTACGCATTATGAGTTCATGCAAGAACAATTAATAGACACGCAGCCCATCATGTTAACAACGAAGAAGAAAGAAAGAGAGAGAGAGAGAGCGACATCTGTCGTGTAAACTATATAAAACTATACATCAAGTGAACAATCTACTTTGTACCAATTGTGCATACATCACATCGAGTCATACTATACGCTTAGACGTCTTTTCACGTCTGCTAATTCCATCTTGAATATCACCGGATGTGATATCAAGGAGGGAGTTTTGGAGGGCTCCTGCGCGTGGTGGCTATCTTACAGGTCATAATCATAGACACAGAGGCGACATAATAAATATGAATGCATAAAAGGTTCAAATAAAATAATATAATAAAAAAAAAAAATAGTCATGATTCTAAAATTTCAGTATCCGTTACCACTAGGGCTATAAAATTTCATGGTTCTAAGTATTAATTTTGATATCACAGCAAAAACTATTGGAACACAACCCCTCTAAATTTTGACAATTTGATTAAAAAAAAAAATAGGCCTATATAATAAATTGTTAATTTTTAACGTTACTAATAATAATAATTATACATTAATAATGCACATTATGAAGCCTTTAAACTTTTTTTCCCCCAATGTATTAAACACTGATTGCATTAAACACATTGCAAACAGAACAGTGTTTTAGTAGGCCTATATAACTGTATGCTTATACTAAATATTTTAGCAGATATATTTTCACTCTGCTTTTAAACGCCGCTCTTCTGAAACTCTGCAGTGTATATGTGACCATTGGTCCTCTTTTTAACAGCATGAAAACTAGGCTAAAACTTTTATTCATATTGTGAATAGATTAAATACAGAAAGCAAGCAAAGCGCTCTCCCTTTAATATAATCACTATAGCTGTCAATCAGATGCAGCGCAACTGGCAGTGCTTAAAGGGGCAAGTCGCGCAGAAGCCTTTAACGGTCTGCAGACAGAGCGTGAACACAATCACGGCACCGTTTGGAAGCATCTGCCTATCACTGTGTACCGGATTGAGTCGAAATAATCTTGGCTATTGGACCCGCAGCCCACCCGTGCCTACCGCACCCGACACGTAAATATTATTCCACCCGTTACATCAAATATTAGCGGGTCACCTGTCGGGTACCCGCCCGCGTGCAGGACTCTGACTTCCACTCCTTCTTGCAATGTCTTCTCTTCTCTTCTCTGATGATGTGTTTACTGGCGTGAGGAAGGGACAGCCTGTCACTCACTTGAGATCACAGCAATGGCAAACCACATCCATCCAATTAATTCCCAATGAACAAAATCAAGTCCCACCCAAAAATTTTTTTCTTGTTTGAGAAGCTGTTATCACAATAGGGAAGAAAAGACTCGCAACTTCCATTTTATGCCGACTTTCAAATCCAATGCAAAAAAATTGGCAAATTAAGGCCTGTTCACACCAAGAACTATAACGATAACTATGTTAGCGTCCACACCAGTGTATGATATTGTTCTGTTTGTTCTAAGTGCGTGCTGCAGTTTTGCCGTCTGACGCTTTAAATGCTCGACCTCTGAAAGCAGGATGGATTCTGATTGGCTGTCAATGTTTTTATTGTTCATCAGCTGGAAAAAAATCATTCTGAAAGTGATTCCAACAATACTGTTTCTCTGTGCTGTTATAGTGTGGTGTGAACTGCTATTCTTATTACATTTAGAATTTTTTTTTTTTTTAGAAATGTATCGTTATGGTCACAGTTATCATTCTTGGTGTAAACGGGCTTTTAGAGCCATCTGGTAGACAGAAGAATTATATTCATACGTACAGTGTTGCCAAGTCCGCGGTTTTCCCGCGGAATTGGGCTACTTAAACACTGTTGCCGCAGGCTGTTTTGTGATTGTGATATTTAGCCCCGGGAATGCGAATTTTAAAAACACATTTTACCCCCAAACGCAATTTTTACCGGGGAACCCCCCCGAAACGCGATTGGGCTTGTTTTGAGTAGCAATTGGGCGGGTTTTGTTGTGAAAACCTGGCAACCCTGATGGTGTAACAACTAGATACATTTATTTTCGTATTTCCCATTGATTTCCTATGGCGTATTTTTTTTGGAAACCTGTCCAATTTGTTTGTGCTCACTTGCAAGTGCCATAAAAGTCACAAACATTCTGAAGTAATAAAAAATCAATGTATTTTAATGTATTTAAATGACTTAATAATCATTAAATCAAGTAATCTAATAAAATGCATCCTTAAACATAACATTTTTATCATTTCCACAGGTCCTGGGAAAGGTTTATGCAGTGTTGGCTGACAAGGACCAAAAGGCGGTCTATGACGAACAGGGAACAGTGGACGAAGAGTCAGACTCTCTTGATCAAGATCGCAATTGGGAGGAGCACTGGAGAAGATTGTTTCCCAAGGTATTTCTTGTATCGTGCTTGTTTTATATGTTGGGTTTTTCCAAATGAAGTTGCTAACAATATTGTCATACTTCTCTGCCATAGATCACATTGCAAGACATCTTGGACTTTGAGAAGCAATATAAAGGCTCTGATGAAGAGGTAGAAGACCTAAAGAGACTGTACCTACAACATGAAGGTGACCTGGATCTGATCATGGAGTCCGCCTTGTGCTGTACTTATGAAGATGAGCCACGTGTCAGAGACGTACTGCAGAAAGCCATTGATGCTAAAGCGGTGCCGGCATACAAAGCCTTCACTCACGAGAGTGTCAAAAAGAAGAACAACCGCAAAAGAAAGGTGCTGATTCACTTTACCATTTTGAAGTTTTGATATGAAATAATGCATTGTTTAATAGGATTTAAGATGTGTTATCCTGTCTTTCTAGGCAGAAAAAGAGCGCAAGGAGGCAGAGGAAATGCAAGAGGAGATGGGCTTGAACAGTGAGGACAGCCTGGTAGCTATGATAAAGGTAAAAAACCATTGAGATGTAACCGAAGCTGCTGCAACACTGCTGTAAAATGTCTGAAAATCTATGCTATAGTTCTAAATTTTTGGGTTGGTAAGATTTTTAAAAAATGTTTTTGAAAGACATCTCCAAGGCTGCGTTTATTTGATCAAAAATGCAGTAAAACAGGAATATTGTGAAATAACAATACAATTTAAAATAACTGTTTTGTGTTTTAATATATTTAGGGGCCAAGCACCAAAGGTGTGTACTAGGCACCTATTGTATCAGTTAGCTTTCTTCTTCCGCTCAAGTCTATGGCAGCCCGTAAAACTGTATGGTAAAAAGTTGTGAAATTTAGCACACAGATAGAGGACAGTCTGAATAATAAACACAGCGATTTGAGTCTCTAACTTGCTCTAGTGCCACCAGCTGTCCAAAGTTGCACTCATGCTAATGAATAACTTTGAACTTTCTTCCATTTTAAAACCTACATTTTGCAACTCATTCCAGTAGGGCTTGTGCGATTTAATCATAATTGATTTTCGAATTTGGCTTCCAACCATTATGAAAACAAGATAATTGGCGTGAAACGATTATTGTGCCGCTGCCGCATTCTGTCCCACGCACCTTCCTTTCCTAAAAGCCCAAACTTGACATCCAAATCAGCCAAATAAATGAGTGTTGTAAAATGCAGTCTACTGTTGCTAAACTGCGGGATGTGTTTGATATTAAACAGTATTATTAAAAGCTTATTAAGCCACGAAAAAGATACTATTCCCTAGGCGGCCTCCAGTGCACGCGCTCCGAGATGGGGCGGAACGCGCATAAGCAAAGTATAGTGTGGGCTTTAGATACGTGCCTAAACAGTCAAAAAGCCTACATACAAATGTTGAAATGCCGTTTTAGTAATTATCCTCGTAAACGCAGTCGATTATGTCTTAAGTGAATGTCAACACTGAGAAAGAGCGTGTGTGCAACAGTATATTGGGTCCTTGCAGCTCTTAAAGTGACAGCAGCCTAATAAATCTGCTGCAGTCATTATTGTTAATCAAACAAGATAAAAATAAAATCACTCACTGCTCTTGAATGAATAAACTGTAGTTTTAATAAGGATTAGTCTATATTTAATGTATATAGCAGTGTTATTTTACATTTTGATTATTCAATTTCTGTTGTAGGCTATTTCCTGAATACCACTGTTACCATCTTCCTAAAAAGCACTATTTAGTTTGTATTTTTTGTCGGTTGTGTTTGTAATTTAGTTTTTGTTCTTATTGTATAGCTGACTGTTTACTTGTCTTCTGTAACTCGCTTCTTGAAAGTACTTGAATTTCAGACACATGGATTCAAGGACTGGAAAGTACTTGAAAACAAACATAGGTTCTTGAAAGTGCTTGAATTAAGCATGAAATACATTTTGTTAGAGTAACATGGTGCTATTACAAAAATTGGCCTTTATGCGCTGAACAGCGCTACTGATTGGGGAGGGAGCGGGAAAAACCTGAAAAATGCTGTGTGAGCGGATGGATCGTGATCACGTGCAGCCAGCTTTGCATAATGAGCACATAACGTGGAGCTTTTTAACTCGCTTGGTGCCAGGGAAGTGCAAATTCAGTGATGCTTGGCTCAGTATTGAGCTACATAAAAATTGGTTTATCAAAGTTCCAACGAATAACGCTTAATAAAGTAGGGTTTATAAGCGCAGCACTCCTTTGTTTACCGAGGTTACTGCGGAAACCAATATATTTCTGCTGTTCCATAAGCGCCATCTACTGTCAAAGAGTGACATTTCCAGAGCATCAGTTGGTTTGTTCAGACTAATGCATATTAACCCATGTTTTTAGCTTACACACAGAGTTGTAAATGTTAACTGGTGGATCGATGAGAAGCTAATGTGCTTTTAAAAAATGTCGACTAATAAGGTATCTAAAATATTAAGTATAATTATATTTTAAATTATTACGTATAATCACTTATGATTTGGAATCTTGCCTTATCTTAAAAATGGCTTAAAGGCTGAAATGTGAAGGTTTTTATTAATATTTTTTATAAAACTTGTTTTTGTCAACTTATCTGAACTGTTGTTTGTCGTTTTTTTGTTTTGTTTTTTTAACAGTCATTTTATGGTTTAGGATGTTTCAATAAACACTGATCTCATCCTGTGCAGGTCTTAAAAGCCTTAAACTTGATTTTTAAAAAGGTACCATGTACAGGTGATTTAATAAATTATTTTGCATATTATTAATGCCTAGCAATTAACTTATCCATATCTTTTCATTTAATTGGAAAATTCATGTATGTAATCTTATATTAATGTTTTAAGTAATGATTTGTAAAAAAGAACTAAAACCAGTGTGAAATAAATGTTAAAAGCAGGAATAAGAGAGCTGCAAACTGCATCTCTCATTAAAACTCGCTCCCTCTCTTGTACACTCTACCAGCCTCTTTCCTCATTGGATTTTAAGTCACATGCCCCTAAAATTTTATTTTAGTTGTCAGTATATGCCTTAGCGTTACTGCAGTGATAAATACAGGTACAGTAGGTCTTTGATACTGTTCAGATTGGCAGTAACAAACCCACCTTTATCGTATTTATTGGGCTTGATATAAAATAAAAGGTGCTTTAAAAAGTCCTTGAATCTGGTGTTCATGAAAGAGTGGGAACCCTGGTAACTGTTTTGAGGACTTATACTTACATTAATGAACCTATTATTAGTTTTTGCTGAAGAATTGATAATTGTGAAATTTCACTGACATTTAAAATTACTCATATCATGAAATAAGACCTATAATCGTGTTAAATCGTGATTTCAATATTGAACAAAATAATCGTGATTATGATTTTTGCCATAATCGATTCCAGACGGTTCGTCCAATTTTCACCAAAATTTTATCTCTTCAGACTGTGCTGGCAAAAAGTTATTAAAAGCTTTTTCATAAACCAAACTATTCTTGAATAACACAAACAAATTTATCGAAGGGCATGTCAAAATGGATGCAAGGCTATATCTCTGCAACGCTTTAGCATATTAAGACGAATCTTGGTACATCTCATCACAAGCATGACCTGAGGCTACTTGCAGTGTTTCGGCATAGCACCACCTACTGGTCAGGAGATATGAAAAATGGCTATTATTGCTTATAACTTCTCAACATTTTGCCCAGAATCATGCCAAGCTGATTCTGAGGCTGTAACTGCAAATCTTCGGCATATTGACGTCAAACTTTTGTATGTGTCATTGTCACCTCACACTGACCACACCACATCAGTTTGGTAACAGTGCCACCTATTGGTCAAAAGTGATAAGCAATTAAATCATATTCCTAGTGACTGTATTTGATTTTTCAGCTGTTTTGACTGAAATCATCTAAAATTTCTTTAATTACTCGCTTTGCCGTTGGTCTGATGATCCCAGTCATGCTTGCATGACTCGTCGTGCCTTTTTTGTGCTTGACACCTTAATTACTGCTTGCAGCTAGGCCTATAGGGGGGTTATTTCTGCTATTATTAGATTTGTTCATGTCACTGCCTGTTAAGCATTCATTTTTTTCTTGACATTTGTTTTCTATTTAGCAAAGACAAAAAGCCAAAGAAAATGGATTCAACTCTCTCATCTCAGATCTGGAGGCTAAATATTGCAAGAAACCAGCAGCAGGAAAGAAGGGCAAGAAAAAGTAAAGTTTCACCAGACTGGGCTATTTCTACCAAATGTCATCATTCATCTTGTGATCTAATCTAGAAATGTACATAATAATCAAAGGACACTTTATAATGGATACTGACCATTTGTTAGACATAAGACACCTGCATATTGAGACTAATAACAGTTAACACACACTCTCTCATCCATTTATTACAGTGTATTAGATTAGTTTGAATCTGCTCCACGTGTCCATGCTCATACCAGCTTGTGAATCAAATGAGAATAAGTTTAATGCAAGTGTTACTGTAACATTTTTTGTATATATGTTTTCCCCTTTCATGGTTTTGTAGTGTTAATGTATTTTTGTTCAAGTAGATCATTTAAGTATAATAAACTTGTTTTGATCAATATGAAAGTCTAAGGCTTGGGTTTGTATGTTTTGACAAATCTATTCATATACTTTTTATTCATAAAACATTGGAAATAGAAAAGAACCAGCACAAAGTCACTCTTTTACATTTATTTTCAATAAAAAAAAAAAAAAAAGCATTTCAGCTGGGTTTTACAACACTACACTGTAGTAACAACTGATTACTTGGTGACACTGAGGAAATCTGAGGAAAGCTCGGCTGTCCAAACTCTGCGTCATGAAGTATTTTTTGGATCTGAAGCTTCACCAAGGACTGCTTTGAAGCAGGTAAGCGTCTTAACGCAGGTGCTAAGCTCCGAAGAAATAAATCGACTTCGTCTTGCTGTTCGTCTTTCTCTCTGTCTCTTGAGTCTTTAGAGGCCAAATACCTCTCCAACAGCTCTAGTGTCTCTGATCGCCTTCTCTTTACAATGCCAGACCGGATCGTTCCTGGACTTGTCCCGGATGTTCCCGTACTGGTGCTGGCTGGTTCGGTCCCGCTGTCTTCATCTGGCTCGTCATCCTCGATTTTTCCGGGAACGCTGTCCAAAATAACACTGTACACCAGTAAAAACCACTGTGAATAACCATGAGGTTTTGGATGCTTCATTACAACAGAACAGATGCATGATAAAACCCATTGCACAAGTGTGAATAAAATTAAGGGGCCATTTACACTACACGGCCATTTTTTTTTACATGACAACAGCATTTTAGGGTCGTAAAAACGCAAACTTTTGAAAACTGGTTTTAAACAATACTGTTATCGTCTCAGTGTAAATGACAAAAACACGAATTTGTGAAAATTGTGACGTCATGCGTATTACGAGTTCAGTCTGTAGGCGTGTAGTTTCTTTAAGTGACGGATATGTGAACAGGGATTGTTTTGACAACGTTGTCATCTCAAAAAACTTTAGCTTTTAGTACATCGTTGTCATGTAAACCCTAAAGTTAAAATTTCCCACCATGCTAGAGATTAAATGATGTTACTTGATTAAATAGATAAAAGAATAATTGCCAGGTAAACTGTTGAATCAGAACATTTTAACATGTTTATTACTGTAACACAAAAAAAAGAGCACATTGGCAGATGGGTGTGATTAAACTGACAAAAATCTGTGTATATTAACAACTAATGTGATTTTAATTGTCCAATACAGGCAAGATCATCAAGACTTCAGACAAATGTTTTACGTCAAGTATATCTAATAGTGCACACTACAAAAAAACATGGAGTTCATGCTTTTATTACACTAAAGTAATGTGGCAGTTATGTTCAGGGAGGAATACAAATGTATTTTATTTATAAAAAATTTAATTTTATATGAAAATATCTGAAGAAAAAAAAGATTCATTTGAGACAAGTCTGAGTGCATTGTATTAATGGATGCAGTATGCAATGCAGAACATTCAGAAAATTCCCTTACTATAAATAGAGTGTATACCACTGAAATAGTAGTATGGTAATATGCTATTTTTAGCATTGCTTACAAGTACCAGAGCCTTTTTAAGTAGTGAAAGATGACAAAATTTGATATGCAAATGACACAAGAAAGAACCAATCAAATCCAATGTGTAAATCATTTAAAAAAAAAAAAAAAAAGAACCAATATCACAACTATTCTATACTCACAGAATTAAAACTCTAGTTATAGTCCTTGATGTAAACAAGTTTACAGTTATTAGTGTAGTTCATCTTTCATGTGCTGTGAAATGTGTTTAATTCTGTGAGCAGCATCCAATTGCATCTCCAAATTAAAGTGCTTTTTTTAATAAAAGTTTAATCCAATTTTATACGAAAATGTAAATTCTTGCCAGTACAATCAAATAATACATACAGTTACTTATACATACAGAATACATTTGTCACACTGGAAATAGGAGGTTGCATGCATTGTATTGCAGTCTGCTCTGAGTTTAGAAAATCACTTACTATAAAAAGTGTACTATACTGCAGAAATAGTATGAGTAGTATGATAATGCACTATTTTGAACATAAACGGGTTAGTTTACCCAAAAATAAAAATTCTGTCATCATTTACTCACCGTCATGTCGTTCCAAACCTTTAAGACTTCCATTCATCTAACACAAAATAAGAGATTTCTGTCCCTCCATTGACAGTCTATGCAACTACCACTTTGACGCTTCAAAAAGTTCATAAAGAGATCGTAAAACTAATCCATATGAATGGAGTGGTTTAGTCCAAATTTGCTGAGGAGGCTCGATAACTTTATATGATGAACAGATTTAATTTAGGCTTTTATTCACATATAAACATTGACCAGCGAACATAAACAGAAGCTCAACCAAACCTGCTTGACACGTGAGAACAAACCTCATTGTTTCTGGTGGAAGCTCAAACGCGCTGCATAACATGAGACTGAACCTCATTGGTTCTTGCAGAAGCTCAAACGCGCTGCATAACATGAGAATGAACCTCATTGGTTCTTGTGGAAGCGCAAGCGTGCTGTGTAACATTAGAACAAACCTCAATGGTTCTTGCAGAAGCTCAAATGTGCTGCGTAACAAGAATGAACCTCATTGGTTCTTGCAGAAGCTCAAACGTGCTGTGTAACATGAGAATGAACCTCATTGGTACTTGCAGAAGCTCAAATGTGCTAAGTAACACAAGAATGAACCTCATTGGTTCTTGCAGAAGCTCAAATGTGCTGCGTAACACAAGAATGAACCTCATTGATTCTTGTAGAAGCTCAAATGTGCTGCGTAACACAAGAATGAACCTCATTGGTACTTGCAGAAGCTCAAATGTGCTGCGTAACAAGAATGAACCTCATTGGTTCTTGCAGAAGCTCAAATGTGCTGCGTAACACAAGAATGAACCTCATTGGTACTTGCAGAAGCTCAAATGTGCTGCGTAACACAAGAATGAACCTCATTGGTACTTGCAGAAGCTCAAATGTGCTGCGTAACAAGAATGAACCTCATTGGTACTTGCAGAAGCTCAAATGTGCTGCGTAACACAAGAATGAACCTCATTGGTACTTGCAGAAGCTCAAATGTGCTGCGTAACACAAGAATGAACCTCATTGGTACTTGCAGAAGCTCAAATGTGCTGCGTAACAAGAATGAACCTCATTGGTACTTGCAGAAGCTCAAATGTGCTGCGTAACACAAGAATGAACCTCATTGGTACTTGCAGAAGCTCAAATGTGCTGCGTAACACAAGAATGAACCTCATTGGTACTTGCAGAAGCTCAAACGTGCTGCGTAACACAAGAATGAACCTCATTGGTACTTGCAGAAGCTCAAATGTGCTGCGTAACACAAGAATGAACCTCATTGGTTCCTGAGGAAGCTCAAACGTGCTGCGTAACACAAGAATGAACTTCATTGGTTCTTGTGGAAGCTCAAACGTGCTGCGTAATAGAGGCTGACATTTTTTCGGGAATCCCACGGGATGGGAAACAAAATCACTATTAAATCACGTGATTGGGACGGGACAGGAAAAAATGTCAGCGGGAGTGGGCGGGACTGGGAATCGCAATAACACTATGATACCCAACTTTATACACAAATATACCGTTTATATAAATAAACTATATATTTTAATTTTGAACTCAATTCTAGTTGCCCTGTCTCTTTATGCTCTCCTGTTTGCTTTGGTGTGGCTGGTTAAGTGAATGACGTGCTCCACACCCGTAACAGTTGGTGGCGGTAATGCACCAAGTTGGTATGCCAATGCCAATCACCAATAATATAAGAGAAGGCGGCGGCTTCCCCATGCACTTTGTAGTCGCGAAAATCATAATCAAAATGGAGTCAGACATGAAAGCCACGCTGCAATGACTACTGTCGGAAAATGATACCTCAGTTGTGCTCACAGACATTTCTGGGCTGTCTGAAGTAACCAAAAATGTTTATGATTTGAGAAAGATGGCGTGAAAACACCATACGCCAGCTGCAAGACATGCGTGTGTGTGTGTGTGTGTTTGCATGGATGATTTACGTGAAATTTATTGTGTGTGCATTGTTTAAGCTGGCTTTCAGTTCAATAAAATGACAAAAATCTAAGGTGGGTATGCTGTGATCTGTACTGTATTTTTTACTGTAACTGACAGATTCCTGTCAAAAAAAGGTGGGAGGGAATGGGAGTCATTATTCCGTGATTGGGACGGGTCGGGATTTCCCCCCAGTTTTTTCGTGGGATTGGGATGGGACGGGATTTTTTTTTTTGTGGGAGTGGGATGGGAGAGTTTGAAAATCCACTCCTGTGTCACCCTCTACTGCGTAACACAAGAATGAACCTCATTGGTTCATTAGACAAGAAAACATCGCGACACTAAAACTTAAAACTGCATACCGCAAGCTCTTTTCCCTTCCTCTTTCGCCGCGTCCTCTTTTTTTTAGCACACATAAAAACTACAACTGCCGAAGTGTGATTCTTCATGGTCTTTTTGTTTACCACTAGCGCATGCTGATGACGTTTTATTCTTCTATAGAAACTTGCATCGTAGCCTACGAGTCAATAGGTGTCATCATCGTACAGTTGGTTCTTGTGGAAGCTCAAACGTGCTGTGTAACATGAGAATGAACCTCATTGGTTCTTGTGGAAGCTCAAATGTGCTGTGTAACATGAGAATGAACCTCATTGGTTCTTGTGGAAGCTCAAACGTGCTGTGTAACATGAGAATGAACCTCATTGGTTCTTGTGGAAGCTCAACTGTGCTGTGTAACATGAGAATGAACCTCATTGGTTCTTGTGGAAGCTCAAATGTGCTGTGTAACATGAGAATGAACCTCATTGGTTCTTGTGGAAGCTCAAATGTGCTGCGTAACACACAAGAATGAACCTCATTGGTTCTTGTGGAAGCTCAAACGTGCTGTGTAACATGAGAATGAACCTCATTGGTTCTTGTGGAAGCTCAAACGTGCTGTGTAACATGAGAATGAACCTCATTGGTTCTTGTGGAAGCTCAAACGTGCTGTGTAACATGAGAATGAACCTCATTGGTTCTTGTGGAAGCTCAACTGTGCTGTGTAACATGAGAATGAACCTCATTGGTTCTTGTGGAAGCTCAAACGTGCTGTGTAACATGAGAATGAACCTCATTGGTTCTTGTGGAAGCTCAAATGTGCTGCGTAACACACAAGAATGAACCTCATTGGTTCTTGTGGAAGCTCAAACGTGCTGCGTAACATGGGAACAAACCTCATTGGTTCTTACAGAAGCTCAAACATTTTGCGTAACACGAGAACGAACCTCATTGGTTCTTGCAAGTCAAGTGAACATGCTTGAGCTTCCATTTACCACAACTGCTGTGTGAGCTGATGAATGTTTATATGTGAATAAAAGCCTAAATTAAATCTGTTCATCATATAAAGCGATCGAGTCTCTTCAGAAAATTGACTAAACCACTCAATTCATATGGATTAGTTTTACGATCTCTTTATGAACCTTTTGAAGCTTCAAAGTAGTAGTTGCGTGGACTGTCAATGGAAGGACAGAAATTTCTCAGATTTGATTAAAAATCTCTTAACGAAAGTCTTATGGGTTTGAAACGACATGAGGGTAATTAATGAAAGAATTTTAATTTTTGGGTGAACTATCTCTGTAATACAGTGTTTATCAAACCTGTCCTGGGGACCCCCACCACTGCACATTTTGTATGTCTCCCTTGATTCAACTCATCAGCTCATTAGTAGAGAATGCAAGACTTGGGCTGTGCCCAAAATCACCCCCTATACCCTCATTCACTATTCCCTACATTAGTCCACTTATATAGTTCACTTGAGAGAGTGAATGAAAACGAGTAAGCAAATTCAGACACTGAGTGCACCGGAAGGGATGCCGCTTTTGCATAGTTTGTGCTTGCGGTTAAATAATTATTTGAAACTTAGCAAACTGGCAGCTCCAGTAGTAAGATGAAAAGATTTGTCTTGAAGTCTGTCACTGAAATTATGTATAAACCTTAATTAAACAATTAAATCAATTAAAAAGGAATTTATACCTGTATGATATTACGCTGTAGCCACATTGGACCAGTGGTTTGGAAAATGAATGGATGGATGATTCAGCTGCGGGCGACACTTTCAGGTCAGACGCAGGAACTCATTTGACGCGCCAACTCTGACAGTGCATTATGGGTATTCTCTACCTCAGGAGATTCCAACCATGCACATTTTGCATGCCTCCTTTGCCTGACACACCCATTTCAGGTCTTGAAGTCGGGAACCCCTCCTCTAGCTGTTGAGCGTACATCAGTTGTACACTTGTTATTGCGGTGCATTGTGGGACTGAATGAGTGCAGTCGATGATAACACCACTACAAATGACTATCCTCTCAAATAGTGTGTAGGGGTGTAACGATATTCAAACAGAACAGAAAAAACATGTTACACCACCCATGGTACATACCGCAGTACTCTCATGGCCTACCGAATGCTGGTCCTGCCCTGCTGTACTGACTTCAAAACCGAGGTATGTACCAAACCGTCAGTTTTGTGTACCGTTACACTTCTACTATTTAAGGGTATAGGGGGTGATTTCATACACAGCCTTGAATCTAAAGTGGGAGAAATTTAAAATGTGCAATGGGTCCCCAGGACAGGTTTGAGAAGCACTGTATCTACTAAAAGACTACCCAATTTGATATGCAAATAAAGCAAGAAAGAACCAATCAGAATCCAGTATACAAATCTTTTTGAAAAGGACCAATAGCACAACTGTACATAATGTTACAATAACGTCACCGCTGTCAACTGGATTTTGAATACAGAACATTTAGTGAAATGAATGGGAGACTTTTCAAACTGTTCAAGCACTGATATAATAGTACAGCTGTAGGTGCAAGACAGGCTTCATACAAAATACACTCGAATACCTTCTGTGTTCTGTGGAGGGATCGAGAAAGTCCATCACTCGCATATATTTCCATTGCTTCTTTTTCTTAGCTGCCCGTCCACTCCGACTTCCATCCTGCTCCAGTCGCTTTTTCCTTGTGTATGTGTCTCTTAGATTTTTCCATTTAGCTTTCACCTCTTCCACTGTACAAAGACACAGCCAATGATGATACTGGTTAAGCGCGCTGACAGTAAAGCTACATAGCAAGCTACACAAATAAAACTCACCATCGACTCCCATTTTATCTGCTATTCCTTGCCAGAGCACTTCTTTCCTCTTAGTATTTTTGTACTCGCCGTGGTTTTTATCAAATAATTCCTTGTTCTCAGAAACCAAAAACAACAACAGCTCCGCGTCCATCTTGACTACCATTCTTCTTCTAACGTATTAGTACAGGATTTAGTGCTTCAGCGCCACCAAGTGTGCAGGAGAGGCGGGATTGGACCTGGACGGATACGTGGTGCAAAAGATTGAATCTGATTGGTCGGTGAGTTTTTTTCCCCCCCTGAGGTCAGTCAAAGAAACAAACTAAAATAATGTATGTAAATATACATTTTAAATATACTAAAAATATATAAAATATATTAAATATATACAAACAAATACTTCCAAAAACGGAGCATTTGAACCGATTTTAACTCGTTTTGTTTTACTTAATTTTGAAAACTAGGCTACAGGAGAAAACTGTCAACCTATCCTTATTTCACTGAAAATTTGAGATGAATATTTTCTTTTGGTGTGAATATGCCCAAATGTTGTTTTGTGAAGTCACATTAACCCTTCATCACCCTTATTAGTGTCATATATAGCAAAATGTTAGATATGTAGTATGTCACTATATCTTTGTATTCTCTTTATTGCAATAAAATTCATAACAGTAATTTTAAAAACACAAGCGTAATTTTCTGCAAAAACACAGTGTATAACTGATTAGTACTTTTTGAGGTAGATGTGCAGTTTTATTAATTCAGATGCAATTGATCATTTACAAATATATTTCATGTTATGTATAATAAAACCAAGTATAATAAAAGTCCTTCTTTGAATATTACTGAAGATCCCTTCACAAGTAGTCCACCTCAGTGTCTTGTGGTTATCACAGCAAATACATTTTGTTCAGGTTTTCATGCCTTTTTTCTTCCTATATCAGTGGTAACCCAATGCACATAGTTGCATGGTTACTAGTCCAAGTTATTTTCTTGATAGCTGTTGCTGATTGGCCCATTCCTGAATGAGCTGATTGGCTATGGCATAAGAAGGTGGGACCCAGAACGCAGGTGGCTCTCTTTTAGGGTTGAGTGGAGGTTTCTGTAGTGCTTCTATTATTTCTTCAAAAGTGAACCAGCGAGCATCCTCAAGTTCTTCCGTGTCTACATTCACCTATCCATGAACACAGTTAAAGCAGGTAAAGGTTATAAAATCAGAAATGCCTTTACTGTGCTGTTTTAAATTAAATGCATTAACATTTATTTTGATATGCCTGATTGTTTTCCAGGGTCTCAAAATAGTATTTATCCACTTCATTCACATTTTAATAACTGAACCAATTCTCATTCACACAAAGTTCTTGACAGGGAAATACTGTATATACATTTTACCAAATTTATTAAAATCGGAACATAATTGAATGTAAAAGCAGACTCAAACTAGAGACTGTGTGAGATGTGATTAAAGGCAAATATTAACACTGGTGGTGAATTATTTATTTTCAGTTTAAAAAAAAGATTTTACTAATTTCACTTATAGCATAAAGAAAACTTTTTTTTTTTTTTGTTGCATTGTCATGTTCTTTGCAATTAAGCACCCGCAGGGTGAAAAAGATAAGCATATATATTAATAACTTAAATGCAATACAAAAGTTACACAATTGTGTATAAATAAAACGTAAATAATAATAAACTAATGAAATGTGTCTATTATATTGCCATGAAAATTATGGCAGACATGTTAATTGTGCTTGTTATTATTTTGGGGTAAAATATCGCATGACAGGTTTTGTGATATTACCTCTTTTTTATACAGTTGTTTTAATAGAATTTATGTGTTTGACCGGTTGTCACTACAATAAGTGTCACATCTGCCAGCTGGAGTGCCCATAATCTCCACCAGAGGGTACTCCTCCTGACTCCTGGGCTATCTCAACATGAACTTCAATTCCCATAACCCTCTGCCTGGACTCATTATGTTTTGATTAGGTTCAGCTGTGTGTCATTAGCTTGTTAAGCCCTGCCTATATAAGCCATGGCTGAATCTGAAATCGCCCCCTATACCCTCAAATAGGGCATTATTTGAGGGGACAGCCATTTGTAGTGGTGTCCGAAACCATAGTGGACATTATTGACTGCACTCATTCAATCCCACATTGCACCGCAATAACGAGTGTACAGCCGATGTACACTCAACGGCTGTCCGACTTCACGCACTCGTTTTCATTCACTCCTTCAAGTGAACTATATTAGTGGACTAACGTAGGGAATAGTGAATAAGGGTTTAGGGGGCGATTTCGGATTCAGCCCCTGTGTTTTTACCTTTCTTTGCAAAGTCTTGTTTGTGTTACACTGCAGTTGAGCGATTTATCCTGGTTCCCGTATTATGGTCTCGATCTCCTGTTTGCCTGTGTCTTGGACTCTGTTGCTACCTGGATTGTTTGCCCTGTGGTTTTGACCTTCTGCCTGTTATTTGAATTATTATTGTGGATTTCCCTTATTAAAGCTGCGTTTGGATCTTCAACCTGTGTTTCAGAGCAGTTTGTAACAATAGGTAGTTAAAGGCATCATCCAAGTCTCACCTGCGTTTTGTCTGGGTTAACCGTTGCGTGGCAGGCTAACATAAAGGAGCTTTGTGGGAATGGCCAGTGCTGTGATCCAGAGTACTGTAGGTTTTCCACCTCCAAACCCACCTCTTCTGCCACCTCTCTGTGCAGGGCTTCCTCCACTGACTCTCCTGCAAAATGATTTGATTAAATAGAGCTGGTAAAATAAAAAAAAAAATGGCTAAGTAACCACACAGACTGATATGGTGTGGACAGCAGCTGGTAATAAAGTGTGACTCACCCATGTCACAGAAGCCAGAGAGTGCGCTGTACATGCCTGGAGGAAACATGGCCTGCCGCGCAAGCAAACACCTGCTCCCATCAGACACCAGCACGATCACTACAGGTGCCATCTGCAAGTCAAGGACAAACAGCTCTATGTTAACCCTTAAACACATACCTCGGGTCTTTAGTGACCCAGGACGTCATGCACTACCCTCCTCCTCATTTATTTTTAAAGTTAGACATCAACCTTCTTAGTATTCATCAATCAATTCATTATAAACATTATAACAAGAAAAAAAAAGATTATAAAAGAATGCCTTTTTTCCCATTCATTTTTTTTGTAAATATTGTATAGGTGTGCAACAGTGCAAATATATTTTTCTGCACTGCAATAATTGAATCTTTAATGACGGAATAAGTGCAATTCACCTTTATTCCACAGGGTGGCAATGTCTGATACACAATGATGAAGTGACATTTCACTCATAGTTACCGCAGGCAGAAAACAAAAGAATAGGAAGTATCATCAGCAAAACTTGAAATGGCTCAGCGATTTACTGCAGAGCAAGTACTGAACGCAATCAAATATTAGTGTCACTGTCACTTGATGGTGGATCTGGTGAAGAAGCTGTCAGTGATCAAAATATCGAAGATGTTGAAAATGATAGTTTTGAGAATATGTTTGAGATGGCGAATATAAGCCAGATGCTGAATGTACTGGGAAATGAGCTCTGACGAGGACAGTGACGATGGTATAAAACATCTGCTCAAATTGAACCCTTCCAAGCTCCAAAAGGTAACAAAATATTTCTTATTTTGTTCTTCTGTAATTGTTACTCTAATATCAGGAGTGTTTTATATTATCGCAACAGGTAGAGATCAGTCTGTGTTAGATATAGACCCGGGTCGCTAAAGACCCGATTATGTAATAATGATTAGCGAAACATTCATGCATTTAAGGGTTAATGTTTTCAGTGTGAACCGTAACAGCATTCGCAATTCATTGTACTCTGAAACAAGAATAATCAGCGAGAAATTGTATTAACAAGGAATTGATTGGGTTGTAATAAGTGGCCATACAATTACATTACATACAATAGCCTAAAACAATGACTAAATAGCTACCCAGCTACTGGCAAAATTAAACTATACTTTTGTACTGTACAGAGCAGAACAGCACATCAATATAACACAGCATCAGTCAAACAATTATATATATAAAATAAAATAAAACAGAAATCTGACACTCCTTTCTATGAGGTGGCATGTATGTGCATATTGTGGCAGTTGTCCTGCTGTCTGACATCATGAAAAGCACCTGCTTACTTTGGGGTAGTAGGTGACGCCACTGCTGTGGCAAACTCTGAAACTTCCTGACTGGTTCCTGACAGTCGGCTGCCCCGTAGCACTACAAAAGCCATTGGTCTGATGCCATCGAAGGAGAGCCTGTCCCTAATACAAACACCAAATTAAATTGTATGTATGCGAATAACGTCTTAGATATGGTCAACATACAAATGGTACGATGGCTATGGTATGTTGAAAGGTATGGCTACATCACGCCATATTAGAGTTCATATGGACTGTGAGGTTAACTTCCAGCATCATGACAGTAAGATTTGTACAAGCAAACACCATTCACATTACCACTTGTAGTAAATGTAAATATCTAGTTTAACAACAACTATTGCCTAAAGTAGTAATGGTGACAAAGAGGGAGTGGGATCAAGTTCCTTGGATGATCCCTGGGATTGAACCTGCAACCTGCTTACTTACCCCATGTTTTCTGAAATCAAATATCATCTGGCACAAAAACAACATGATGTTTCAAAGCGGTTACAATGCAGTAGCATTATTGATCATTTAGAAACTTAAAGTACATACTTTGGCCACTAGAGCAGACTCTGGTCCAGTTATCATGAAGAAAGCTTTCCTGAGGTCCACAAACATACCTCTACACTCCTGCTCCAGTGCACTGCGATCTAAATCACCTACAGTGAGAAGAAATGATATAGTGTATGCAATAATATAAAGTGTACAGTATAGGTTTTGCATGGTCACAGAAAACCTGGAAATGTAATGTTGTTTTCCAGGTCTGGAAAACTTATGGAAAATAATGGAAATAAGAACTTAAAATGTCATGGAAATTCCAGGAACAATCAAACACCACTCACATTCCCATTCCTATAGCGTTCCTGTATCTCAAACAGTAGAGTATGGAGCTAGCAAAACCAAAGCAATGTACTGTAAGTCAACGAATGTGTTCAGCTTTAAAACATTTTTCATAGTACTGTATAGTAATGGCTGTGTGAACTGACCCAATTCTAGAGAGAATTGCGGTTCACCCTTGTCAGTGCATCCCAGAAGAAAAGATTCGTTAACAAAGTGTTTGTCCTTTCCAACCTTCTCCAGTATGTGTTCCAAATCTAGAGGAATTGGCATACAAACATACAAACTTATATCCAAAATCTTTTAATTCATGATATGGAAGAGTTCAAGTGGTGCTGTATTGAGACCTGAGGTATTTAGACATGCCGGTTTGTAAATGCCGCTGTTGGTCTTCTGCAGTAGAGGAGCAAGCTTATGATACAGTAGAAAGTTCCCAGACTTCAGTGCTTCTCCACATGCCTCGTCATCCTCTTTTAATCTCATAAGGTACCTAAACATGAATATTTTATTTTATATTAAGAATTGCTTGAGCAATATTTCTCCGAAATTCATGCTGGGAATTATTACAGATAAAACTTTATAATTAATACCAAAAACAGCACATGAAATTAAGCCAATCAATGTTTCACACATTTTTTATTTATGTTAATTAGGTAATTCATCCAAAAAATCAACACAGAAAGAAATACATTCTTAATAAAAAACAATGTGACAAATGTCACATTGCAAATTATTAAATTCTTAGAAATAATCTTCATTTTCTTTATGGAAAATATAAGTTCTTATTTCTTTCTTTTACTTTTGATGTGAAATATGACCTGGACATGTTCTTGACAGGGTTGTGAGAGTCATTCAAATAATCTTCGATTAAAAATAATGTAATAATGTTTATCTTATTCCATTATATTAACTCCAGTACTCCAACAAATGGCATTGTAAATGGATGTATTTAAAAGAAGACAGACCTCATTCGAGACACATATCCAGAGCAGGAGCGTGATAACACCAGGTTACAGTTGAAGAGAAGCTTGAATGAATTCAGCATGTCTAAAAGGTCCACAAGATACTGCCTTGTGTGTTCAATTTAAAGGTTTTAAGTTAAAATTCACATGTAGGTTTAAAGAGTTCAACAGTCATGGGGTGCGTAAGAGATAGAACTTGCCCTTGAAACTTTGTAACAAAAGTAAAGTGGCAATAGAGACTCTTCTTTCAGTATCACGATTTACTATAAAGGACAGTTTCGTGGATTATCTTCGTGAAAATGCACAGTCAGAAGAATGACACAAAAATACATATATATTTTCAACAGAACACACCGTCGTACTACACCGCAACTAATTCAAAGCGACTGTTTCGTAAAACTTTGTCGCTCTCCACTCCAGGAAACTTCCCGTTTACACAACATATAGGAACCTAAATAATATACTGATATAAATAAACAAAAGTGATTGCTTCTGTACTGCTGTACGACGCCTGCGCATGCGTGTAATATGTAGACGTCAGTACGTCATCAAGAGCGAGTAAATGAGGAAACAGCGCCCTCTGTCGTTGTAGAAGTGTGACTTTGTACATTTTTTTGTACAAAAAAAGTTTTTTATGTACATTATTTATGCTTTTTATGCACCATGCTATGTTTTTGGACATACTGTGATGATACTACGTTGTTGGACATGTAACATGGTAAAATGAGGGTACATTGGAACGTATTCTGTAAAAATACAATGTTATTTACATGACATACACTATTATTGACAAAAGTTTTGGGACGCCTGCCATTTAAATGCACATGCACTTTAATGTCATCCCATTCTTAATCCGTAGGGTTTAATATGGAGTTGGCCCACCCTTTGCAGCTATAACAGCTTCAACTCTTCTGGGAAGGCTTTCCACAAGGTTTAGGAGTGTGTTTATAGGAATTTTTGACCATTCTTCTGGAGTAGAAGCGCATTTGTGAGGTCAGGCTCTGATGTTGGACGAGAAGGCCTGGCTCACAGTCTCCTCTCTAATTCATCCCAAAGGTGTTCTATCGGGTTGAGGTCAGGACTCTGTGCAGGCCAGTCAAGTTCCTCCACACCAAACTCGCTCATCCATGTCTATATGGACCTTGCTTTGTGCACTGGTGCGCAGTCATGTTGGAACAGGAAGGGGCCATCCCCAAACTGTTCCCACAAAGTTGGGAGCATGAAATTGTCCAAAATATCTTGGTATGCTGAAGCATTAAGATTTTCTTTCACTGGAACTAAGGGGCCAAGCCAACCCCTGAAAAACAACCCCACACCATAATCCCCCCTCCACCAAACTTTACACTTGGCACAATGCAGTCAGGCAAGTACCGTTCTCCTGGCAACCGCCAAACCCAGACTCGTCCATCGGATTGCCAGTCAGAGAACCGTGATTCGTCACTCCAGAAAAGACACTCCTCAGCATGCGCTGACACCGCTCTGTGATTTTACGTGGCCTACCACTTCGTGGTTGAGTTGCTGTTGTTCCTAATTCCACTTTGTTATAATACCACTAACAGTTGACCGTGGAATATTTAGTAGTGAGGAAATTTCACGAATGGACTTATTGCACAGGTGGCAACCGATCACGGTACCACGCTTGACTTCACTGAGCTCCTGAGAGCAACCCATTCTTTCACAAATGTTTGTAGAAGCAGTCTGCATGCCTAGGTGCTTGATTTTATACACCTTTGGCCATTGAAGTGATTGGAACACCTGAATTCAATGATTTGGAGGGGTGTCCCAATACTTTTGGCAATAGGTGATACAAACATTCATCCAACACCTTAGTACGTGTATATCACAATCAAAGTGATAGTTACCATCACTGTCTGTTCCAAAGTACTTTTTTTTAATATAAATCTATAACATTTTATACAACTTTCATGTATTTGTTTTGATTTGTTTGATTTCATGTCCCATCATTGGACTATCATTTTCCCCACAACGAACAATTTTGTCAAAAGTTACTGTACTTATTTACCAAGTATACAATGCTCTGTCAGCTTAAAAACTCAAGAGCATGCTGAAAACTATATGTTGTAACTTTCTGAGCTATCAAAAACACAAGAGGCAAGATTGCACCATGAGACCAAGTGGTCATATTTTTATTTTTATGGGTCAGAACAGCGCACGCGCTCTGTTTCTTAAAGGGGAACTCTCTTGGTAGTGTGTTATTTGTATCTATCCCTGCAATGTCACCTACTAAACAGAGCTAAAAGCATCAGTCCTAAGTAGATCGGAAAGATTTGTTTTATCCATTTGTTCCATTTGGATGAAAAGTAATGCAACAAAATCAATTGTGCAAAATTAGAAGAAATACGTATATGTATCCAATATATCAGGAGAGTGCCTTTATGCGACTGTGGGAGCCTGTAGTTGCTCAGTATGAACAGCAGATGGCGCTGCAGCTCAATCATGTCTCCTCTGTAGCTCCTTCCACATTTCAGCTGCGAACGAATAGTGAACGAACCGCTGAAGAGTGAAAGAGGGAGAGAAGCTAACCGAACAACATTTTTCGATTTTGTTTTATCGACTTATTCCAGGACGGAACAGTAAGTTGACCTGCTTATTATGCTTCAGTAAACATACTCGCTTCAGCAAACATACTCTCTATCATAGACAGCGGCTCAAGACACTCTAGAAATTTCCCTGCATATTTCCATAGTTTTCCCATTCCGTGTACTGCCATTTCTCGCCGGTTCTTTCAAGACATTTTCCTATATCTATTTTCTCTCTCTCGTGGATTTGGCAGCGTAGATTTGATCAAGTGATGGAAAATCCCCTCTTGCGTTCTGATTTCAAAAATCGCTGCGATCATAAAATCACAACCATCCCTCCTACAGTAGAGATTCCTACAGTATGCAGTCAATAGCTGATTGTAATATGAATGGTAATAATAAAGTCAAGGGTGTACGTATTTAGCACCAACATAATATTTAGATTAATATAATCCATTGGCGTTATAATAAGAGGTTAGCCTCAGATCTCTACTGAAAATATGAACATGCTAAAGACAGGCAAAGATCATTTACAGCGGTAAAAAGAGACACAAGACGAGTTTACAAAGGCACTAGTTAAGAATAGTGAAGTGAGAAGTTAGTATAGTAAAGTTACAGTGTTTGGGTCATGTACTGGGGGAGGGGAAGGGACGTGGCACTCAATCCACATCAGTTTACAAATATCCCGGTTACTGTAAAACATGGACGTAATAACAGTCATCCGTCGGTTATCTGTAACCTATTATAATAATGTAAATACTTTTGTTACTCGGGTTAACATTAGAGAAGACCATTCTATTTGCACAAGTACACAGTTACAGAAAAGGACTTGTATCATGGTATCATATACCATGGTATTACCATGGTACATAAAAAAAATAAAAAAACAGGTAACCTATATTAATACCATTGTACTTTTTGTTAATGTTATGCACACTGAAAATGTATCTATCTATAAATGTATTTCTATCTGATTGACCTTTAAAATCAGACCCTAAAAAGTAAGATTGATAGATACAGTCATAATATTTCATATGTTACCATATGAAGCACCACATTTTAGCTTACCTGACAAAACGTTTTTACTGTGCATGGTTATGAAATTCTGTTTGATAATCCAAATGTTAAGACAAAATTTTATTATGGTAACCATAGTTTCCATCAATAATAGCAATAGCACTATTGTCATAAAAAAGTAATTAAAATAACATATTTTTAAAAATTATTGAGTTGTTTAAAGGAAATTTCACAATAGTTTTATTAAAAAAATATTTTAATCAATTATATATATATATATATATATATATAAACACACACATATGTGTGTGACCGTGGACCACAAAACCAGTCATAAGATTGAAATTGAGATTTATACATCATATGAAAGCTGAATAAATAAGCTTTCCATTGATGTATGGTTTGTTAGGATAGGACAATATTCTGTGGCCGAGATACAACTATTTGAAAATCTAAATATTGAGAAAATCGCCTTTAAAGTTGCCCAAATGAAGTCCTTAGTAATGCATACTACTAATAAGAATTTTTTGATATATTTACGGTAGGAAATTTACAAAATATCTTCATGGAACATGATCTTTACTCAATATCCTATTGATTTTTGGCATAAAATGTATTGTTGGCTATGACTGGTTTTGTGGTCCAGGGTCATATATATATATATATATGCAAATTGCTACCATTTATTATATATATATCATAATTTATTTAAAAAAAAATAACTTAAAATGTAAATAATTCAAACAATTCATTTTTTTGAATAAAAAAAGGGTGTAGTCCTTCTCTTTTATGAGTGGCCACATTCATTAAGCGTCCCTGTCGTGACCCTAGGCTATTGCTTTTTTAGTGTATTCACTGCAGGATTTTAGGCAAGCCTTCTCTACAAGTTAATACTAGTTCCTCAAATGTTTAGTCAAGTCATATGTTCTGATTACATTCTTGTCTTTTTGAATTAGGATAAAGCACATTTTTAACAGGCACTTGTTTTCGCAGGAGGAATCTAAAATGATTTGTGTGCTACTGGTTTCAGGTCTTATTTGTGTTTGTGTAAATTCCTGTAGTGCTCGTTTTAGCAGCTGTTTCTGCCCACAACAGATGGTCAAGTTTTTGAAAACTGCTGGGAATTGCATTAGTTGCTTTGCTTTTCTGAGATTTTTAACACCAGAAAGTTAAGTGAAGTTTAGGACAAGCGACGGTGAGCACAGTTTTTAAACGTGTGTTATAATGGTTGAGGAGTAGCTGTTTTGTCTTGTTTTGGTTACTAACTTTGGACTCCTAGTTCTAAACTGACTTTCTTTTGAGCCCATATTCTTACTAACTCATAACCTGACAGATAAAGCTGTGTCTAGTTCTGTGTTTTCTTTCTTTTCTGTGAACAGGTAAAATGAGAATGCTCAACCCAACCTGACACCCATTGTATAGTGTAACCTACTAAAAACACAATTGTTCTTAACACAATTGTTCTTAAATAACCTGCTGCAGAGTCTAGTGGTTCAATCCACTTATTAACAAAAGCAATGCTTGCATGTATAAAACTTAGTCATAATGCTATAGGATGAGTTATATGTAATTGTTATAAGTTATATGTTTTGTTCCAATGCTTAGCTTAGCAAATACAACTAATAATTATCTCCCCTAAAATGGTTTTGAAATCATCTGTTTCAAGATTCCTTGTGCAAAATAATTCAACATGCTCTCAAATCACTTCTATAAGCAAATACTCAAATACGGCATGTTATCCAACAGTGGCTTTATCCCAATTCACATACTCGTACTACACACTTAAAGTATGCTCTTCACTGCTGAAATACAATTGTCTTTTGCATTTGCATGTAGGCCTAAGCATTCATTCGGACAAGAAAATCAGTTGTTCACGTAATACACGTCATTTATTCTGAAGCAATGTTCTCATAAGAGTTTTGTCATTTTATTTAAATCAGCATATTTGTGATATCTGCTCCCTTAAATTGATCTCCAGGGCACTTTTATTCCTAACCTTATTAAATGTATGCATGTGACATCTTTCATGTCAAATTCTTAAATTATATCAATAAATTAAATTAGAATAATAAGACGCTAAAAGGCTGTTACCAATCAATGAAATCAGTATCAACAAAATCCATCTTTCCATCACAGAGAGAAAAAAAAAAGTATATATATAATTTTTTTTTCATATTGTTTTCTCTGTGATGGAAAGATGGATTTTGTTGATTTTATATATATATTCAGGGTTCGTACAAGGTGCTTAAAGTTCTTGAAGTACTTAAATTTAAGTCCTGGAAAACCCTTGAAAACAGCCATATTTATGAAGAGGTACTTGAAAAATGCTTGAATTATTGAAAGACAATATATATGAAGTGTTTAATTTTTTTGATTAAACAAAATATTTTCATGCGAAATTAACGCTGCATAGATATAAAGACATTTTGCATGACTATGAGCATGATATTGCCCATAAATATCCAATTATATGATACAGCTTTCATTCTTTAGGTCCATCATATATTCAGAAAAAAAAAAAAATCAGTTTGAATAAAGCGATATTCTTTCAATGGTTGCCACAGTCATCGTACTTTGCATGTGCTGCACTTTATTTGTACCACTTTGTTTTATTAGTATATTTCATTTATCTGTTGACCTTTTTTAGAATTTGAATTTGTTTTGATAAGTGCGATCTCTGATTGTAGTCCTTGAAAACTAAAAAATGTAGTGCTTGATAAAGTCCTTGAAAGTCCTGAAATTTCATTTTACAGTATCTGTACGAACTCTGTGTATATTTATATATACTATATTGCCAAAAGTATTGGGACACCCCTCCAAATCATTGAATTCAGGTTTTCCAGTCACTTCCATGGCCAAAGGTGTATAAAAGCACCTATGCATGCAGACAGGGCCGGATTATCCATAGACGGGATTGGGCGAGTGCCCTGGGGCTCCAGCCAAAAGGGGGGTACCCAGGGCCGGATTATCCAGTGGGCATTATGGCGAGTGGAAGAAAAAAAAAAATCCTTCTTTTTTTACATTTCTTGTCTTTTTGGCAAAAAGACGCCCGCCACTAAATATCTACAGTGGCGTAGCTTTTGACGCGTTCGACCCGAGTTCGAATCCGCCTTTTGCCGAACTCGCTCTTCTCCCTTTTCCCAACACATATGAGATGTAAAACTTATAGCCTAACATAAAGGTCTCTAACGTTATATTTTGCCAACGAACTAAAATCGAAACCATGATATGGCTTTGTGCCGTTATAAAACAGGAAAAGACTTTAATTAAGTAGCATATATAGGCAGTCTGTTTGTGCTCCATGATTTAAAGAGAAGTGCGCACTTTGCTTACGTGATCAGCTGGTGATCTGGTGTTTTTGCCGTTTGCCAGGGTTTATTTCTTGCGAGTGAAGAAATTAGGACAAAGGTATTGTAATTTTCCTATACTGTAGTGTAATGTAAAATATACTTATGAAATATTCATTTTCATTTATACAGTACATTGTTTTACAAAAGGCTATATGGATATTACATCATATGAATAATTATATAAATCATTATTATATTATAATAATTGTTTGCTATCCTAAAACACCAGTGATAATGTAATGTAGACTGAGACTCTATATCATAACTAAAAAGATGTTTGAGCCCTCTTTAATGTCCAGGTACAAGTCAATGCTTTTTCTTTGTCCAATTTGCACAGTTCATGGGTTGAAGCTGGTTGAAGCTCTTAATTTTGTGTTTCTAGAAGAATGGTCAAAAATTCCCATAAATACACTCCTAAACCTTGTGGAAAGCCTTCCCAGAAGAGTTGAAGCTGTTATAGCTGCAAAGGGTGGGCCAACTTTAAGAATGGGATGTCATTAAAGTGCATGTGCATGTAAAGGCAGCCGTCCCAAAACTTTTGGCAATATAGTATATATACAGTATATAAAATATATAAAAATATATAGTATATAAAATATATATATATATATATATATATTTTTTTTTTTTTGGCAGGGTAAGTAAAAACCTGAAACATGGCCTATTTGAATTAGGCCTTGTGGATCTCTGCTTTAAAAAACTTCAGAAGAATGTGAACTGCCTCCTCTCCTCCTCTGTTACAGAAAAAAAAACAAAAAAAAAACATGCACATACGAAGAGTTGGAAAAACCACCAGAGAAATTAAACCATCCAGATTCCTTTGCCGTGCTATTGTCAGTGCACTTGATTTGGGATGCACTAATTCTAAACTTGCATATTATTTAGGATGTTTAACATGCATATTAAGACATGGTGAATACAGCAGCTTTCCAAAAAAAGGGGCAGCAAAATTATTTAGGGAAGGAAGAAGATTGTGCAACTGCTCAGTTGTTCTGCCCTATTTATAAATTGAAGTTACAGGCTAACTGAATGCTGTCAAGCTGATGGCAGTGGGCTGGCAGCACTTTCCTCTTTCACAGTGCCAGCGGGGTTTTGAGGGAATCTGTCTGGCACAGAACAACTTGTCGTGCCTCGTGTTCCTGTACGCCTCACTGCTGAAATACATACAGCAGCTGTGAGAAGTTTATAAAAGGGATAGTTCACCAACAAATGAAAGTTCTGTCCTTATTTACTCACCCTCAGGTATTTTTCCAATCCTTTCTTTCTTCTGTGGAACATAAAGGAAGATATTTTGAGAAATGTCTATTTTCTATTTTTCTGTCTATTTTTCATGCACCATTATAATGCGATTATAATGAGATTTAGACAATATTTGAACTTTACCTTATGTAAACGCAATACTTTGATCAAATTGATGCGATTAAGATCATAATTGATCATAAGATCATAATATGGCGTATGCTAATAAACTGGTATGTAAACACTTTAATCAAATCTATTCCATATTGACCAAAGTGCACGTTACATACACAGATGACGCTGTCATGCACAGATTCAGAAACATAGTGGTAAAGAAGGCATTACATTTTTGGGGTGACAACATTGTGCGACATTAATATGCAGTGTGTTAAAGAGATAGTTCACTCAAAAAATTCTGTCACCATTTACTCACCTTCAAGTTGTTCCGCCTGTATGAATTTCTTTCTTCTGCTGGACACAAAAGAAGATATTCTGAAGAATGTCAGTATCCAAACAGTTGATGGACCCTATTGACTTCCATAGTATGGGAAAAAAATACTATGGAAGTCAGTGAGGCCCATCAACTGTTTGGTTTCTGACATTCTTTAAAATATCTACATTTTATACAGAAATTTATACAGGTTTGGAACAACTTAGTCATCTAAATGATGACAGAATTTTCATCTTTGGATGAACTGTCCCTTTAAGGGTCGAAAACATCGAAATTAAGACATTTTAGGTGTGTTACCGAGAAAAATCTAATATGTCCACAGTAATGCATTTTGCATTCGACAAATTAAAACATTGGCCAGTAACACACCTACTATATGTGAGTTCATCATTTGTGCTGTGTATTGGGGTATGCGAATAATGGCGGTAAAAATAATCAAAATTCTTAGTGAATAAGTAAACAGAAGTGAAGATGTTTGCTCGTGTCATGTAAACATCTTACTCTGATTATTGGAAATAATTACATTATTGGTGCACATGTAGTCAATGGAAGTAAATTTTGTTTGGTTCCCGACATTCTTTACAAAATCTTTGTTTATGTTCTGCAGAAGAAAGAAATGTATACAGGTTTGGAATGACATGAATTTTAATTTTTGGGTGGACTGTCCCTTTAATAAATGCTCGCAGATAGCAAGCAATCATTGAAACAATGTTGAGTTAATGTTGATGCGTCAACGCTAATTGCATTCAATTAATGTTACAAAGGGATGTTGCTTCAGTATCACTTTTGCACCCTCAGTTAATATTGAAACAATGGTGAAATTTCAACAAAAAAAATCAGTGATAATGTCATTGAATCAACATTACACTATGATGTTGATTCTACATCACTGCTGTTGAATCAACACTGAAATGAACAAAAATAATCTTTGGTAATATTGTTCGATCAATGTTACAATGTGATGTTGATTCTAAATCACTTTTGTTGAAACACTGAAAATACAACTGAATACTAATGGCAACATAAAACAATGTAGGACAAAAGCATTACAACCTTTAAAAATAAAATTAGCTTCAGAAGTCTGATGTCATAACTACAGGATTTAAAAATCTGTCATACATCAGACTACTGCCTCTTTTCCTTGGGGTTCTCTGAAATCTAAAAAAGTAAACATGATGTTACGTCACATTCAAGAATGTTAAAGGGGTCATGAATTGAGAAATCAACTTTTCCTTGAGCTTTTGATATATAAAAGGTCATCGTAATATAAGAATATCCTGTAAGTTTCAGAGCTGAAAACGTCCTTGTTAGTTAAATAAAAGCTTTTATTGACAGCTGGCTCATCAAACGTGAGATCTGCGAACTTCCCTGTGACGTCAGAGAGCAGCGAAACGCCACCTCAACAGAAGAAGACGAACGCCTAATTCTGTAGCCCCACCCACCGATTCGCGCATGACATGTAGGTAAATAACAGGCCTATGTGGCTCTAAACCAGATCGAGCTACCAAGCAATAAACATGCCATTAAAGATTACAAAATATTGTGCAGTGCCTGGTTGTGGAAGAACACAGTCGCTGCATAAGCTTCCTCCCATTCCAATATTAGGAATGCGGTTGAACTTTATTTTTAATGAAGTTCCAGCTCACGTGGGTAAAGACATTGCGCGTTTATTTGTTTCATTTCACCGCGGATTCTTTTGTAAACAAGAGACTGGATTTGCAGACAGAATGAGATTAAAAAACAATGCTGTGCCTTCTATATTGGATCTGACAGGAATGGTGCAACACACTTATGCGAGTAAAAAAATTTTTTTATATGTGATAGTATTGCATTGTTACAGATCGTTTGATATCTACTGATTATGTGTAAGTTACGTGTCTATCTAAACATAACTTACCACGCTGTCACAGGAGTATCCTTTGTATTTGAGGTGTTGTTGGTTCATTGTCCTGGGATCAGACTCTGGGTCGAACATGTATGGGCCAGGGCTCACAAAATTGCTAGCCAGACGTCCCGGGCTAATGTGTTTTCCAATCGGGCTACCAAAATGTATTACCGGCCTGCCCGACGGACTATCTTAAATAGTGAAATAAAATTCCTTTTTTGGTGTGTGTTGTTCACTCTCTTGACTTGATATTTGAAGGAAAAATACAATCGCGGAATTTTGAACATACTGATTTGTCAGGCGGGCCAAGTAATAAAAAATAACATTCCAATTAATTGCGGGTGGATGAGAGATAAATCATTGTGTTTGTTTGATAAAGACATTTTGCGAGACCTGTGGGCGAATCATTCCCGTTGCCGTTTTTCCACACGTTTTCAAAACAGTTTCCCACGTGTACTGACTGGGGAGTCGAAACTCATTATAATATGCAAAACTGTTATCCAATCATAGCAGTGGGCGTTTACTTCCAAGTCTTCAATGCGGCACGCCCATAAAAACCGAGCTTTCCATGAGAGAGGCTCAAAACCAGGGTAGAAAATAGCCTATTACTTATTCATTATGATGTTTTTGAATGTGAAAACCACGCATACGTCATAAGTTGACCTCAGACAACAGTATAAAAAAATAAAAAGCCAGTTCATGAACCGTTTAATATACTAAACACAATTTGATTCACTTAAAAAAAAAAAATACTATACTATGATTATAGTATCATTAAATTCTGTTTATTTATTCTGTGTTTCTAAAATCAATATCAAAAGAAAGCACTATGGCAGAGGTGTCCAATTTTACCAGCCAAGTTTATTTCCAGCCCTAATTAAACACACCTGAAGCAGCTAATCAGGGTCATTAGGATCAATGAAAACTTTCAGGCAGGTGAGCTGACCATTACTATAAACTATATCTCAGCGTATTTTTCATGAAACTGTACCGTTCAAGTAACAGAGCTAAGGTTTTTTTTAAAGGGATAGATCACCCGAAAATGAAAATTCTGTCATCATTTACTCACCCTTATGTTGTTCCAAACCTGTATGAGTTTCTTTCTTCTGTTGAACACAAAAGAATTTTGAAGAATGTTGGTAACCAGACAGTTGACGGTAACCATAGTAGGAAAAAAATACTATGGATGTCAATGGCTATCATCAATTGTCTGGTTACCAACATTCTTCACTCTATCTTCTTTTGTGTTCAGCAGAAGAAAGAAATTCATACAGGTTTGGAACAACTTGAAGGAGAGTAATTGATGACAAAATTTTCATTTTGGAGTGAACTATCCCTTTAAAGCTGCAGATTCACCTTATGTAAACCTTAATCTCTTTAAATATCACAAAATAGGCATGTCAGTCACTTTCTCAATAAGCAAGATGTCGTTTTTTGTGATTGCGTTTCAGTGGAAATGTCGGAATACTTTTATTCAATATACAATAAACAACTGTAGAATACTATTATTATGAGACTATGGAAGTAATTATTATAAAATCCTGAAGCACTGAGAGCATCTTGTGACCCACTGAGAGTAGCTTGTTGCCACTGGTCAGTAGATGTAAAATCATGTGATCCCCATCAAACAACAGGTGGCTGTTGAGATCAAAGGGTTATTAAATCACTGTCCAGATGTCACGTGGGAATATCTTATCTCTAGGGATGAGCAAGTGTCCTTGAGGAATGCTGAGTAAGGCCCAGTTAAGGGCTATTTTTAAGGAATAGGCCAATTGGCAGGATTCCACAAAACAGGGGGAGGGGCTGTAATTGTGGGAAGCAGGTGTGGTGATTGATCTGTACTATCATTGGTTAACAGCCGATAAGAAAAAGGTATAAAGATGGAGACCTGGACAGAGACATATTCAGATGCAGCGGCTGTCATCTCGGCTTTGTTGCTTTGTTCAATAAAGTCTTATTTTGACTTCTGGAACTCTTGACCCCTGAGCTTTATTTGCAAGATAGAGAAGACTTTTTATCCGCAACAGAAACAGGCTAAACTGAATGGAGATCAGTTACATTCCTCAAATTTAATACAGATTCAGGATTATGAATGATTACCTGATTAAGCAGTAATCAGGGAGCAAGAGCTAAGGCACAAGTCAGGTGATTATGCTGTCAACAACAACTCAATGTATAATCAATGTCAGCATTATCAGGAGGGTGCTGCTTTTTTCAATTGTCCGTCTTCATCTGCCTTCACTCCTACTAAAGGAGCAATGTGCTCTGCAAGCACTAATGGATGAAGACATGGGCTGTGTGTGCAGTGTGACATTTTTTTCTCATGTTCATGTCTCTTGCACTTCAAGAAACTTGTTAAATGATGTTAGAACTTTATTCAGGAATTTCCCAATAAACATTACTAAAGCAAGATGCATTTTTTAAAAATATAGAAAAAACTTTCATCACAGTTTCAATGCTGATCCAACGTACTTTGAACATTGAAATTTCAGTCTCAACCAAAATGATGGTTTGGATCAAAACTCAGCATTGTATCAATGTCACGATGCTATCTGGGGCTTCCATGTTATAGACTTCTCTTTTTGTGATAATGTTTTGTTGAGACCAATAGATTTTCTTTGTCATTTTCTGATTTACTCTATTTCTGGTATGTTTTGTGTATATTTGACTTTAAACTGGCACAAGAAGAGAATTGTGATTTTTTTTTTTTTTTTTTTTTTTTTTCATTCAGATGTAATGTCCCCATCTAGGCCATGGGGTTTTTGAATACAGTATTTGAGCTGAAAAATGATCAGCTTTTAGTGGTAGTTCTACTATTCTAGGTGAAAGATCTAGAATTCCCCTTATATTTAACAAAAATTATATAAGCTTAATATAATTAAAAACGCCTTATATGGTTTGATATAGTTTAAATGTTCAAAATTTCCCTTACACTCCCTTCTCTGATTACATATAATCACACAAACATTTTTCAGAGTTTATACAATTCTTTCAGTTTGCACCATCTCGTGACTTGACAAAACCTGCTTTAAACCTTCAACTAATCATCTTCTCCCAACATTCTATCTTCAAGCAATGAAAGCTATATGTGTGTTCTGCACAATCATAACCATTTCTTAACCATATTTTGTTAGCTTTTAATGCAAGCAGGTTTTAACTTACTTTTTAACTTACCTATTTAAGGGTCTATTTAATAATATAACCATAAGGAGTTTTAGAATTATCTCTTTTTTTTAACACAAATGTTTTGTATAACTTTAATCCATTGTTTTAAATGATGTAGTTGTTTAAAATTAACTTCTGTATAACCCAGCTCTTGCCATGAGAATAGCCTTGGCTGCTGACATGCCATTAAATCTTTAAACTAGTCAATTTCGGTAATTTTGGAGAACTGGTATAGTTCATAATGGATCCATTGATCCAGATCATCAACTCGGCAACCACACTGTAAATTAGGTAAACTTTTCAGAATTTTTCTTTAGCAATAGCATACTTCACAGATTTTCTTTTTTGCCCTGTATTGTATTGCAAGCTTTAATCGAATTGCATTATAATATTCAGACCTAGTCCTTCGAAGCGACTTATCACATTCTCTCTTTTTAGAGAACTGTTGCAACTATTAAAAATTGTAGCATCTGTGTTTGTAATGTCTTCATTAGTTTCTTCAATTAATAATCCTTAGATTATTTATTATTTTACAATAATGTATAGTGAGAATCCCTATAGTCTATAATATCAATAGATTTTCCTCTTTTCAATTTACATGTACCTGGAATATTTTCATATTATCAGTAACTAATCAAATCATGAGATCTATAGCAATACTCAGTCCTATAGTTTCATTGAATCAAATAAAATCATCAAAAACATCACACAAACTGAATCTTCTGCTAAAATTAAACCATTTGTTGGTTCACATCATCTTCCAGGTGTGTTGATCATCTCTTTTGCCCCGTGGACGGTCCATCTTCACCAGGGTGACTCTTTGCAAGCCGTTGCAATGGGCTTTCCCTTGTTGGCAAGGGAGGTTCGTTACCAGCACGTAACCTTGATCCCTCACTTTATTCTGTCTGAGGTTTTCTGAGGCTGGTTGGTGTAAGATGAGATGACAATCACAATCGCACCCCCATTGGTTCGTATTGGTGGAGTAAACCATTTCCTGGCTGCTGTCACCTGTGAATGTAGACCTTAAGCATTTTTGTTAGTGACAACATGTATTAAATCATCTGCTTATCTGGCTGGTCGTCCTTTTTGGTGTGCCCTGTTGGACTTTCATGTTAACAGTAACAAAACAATTTTTATACATTTGGAATGAATCAGTTCCATTCGCTAGAATCCATCATGACGTTCTGCAAAAGAAAAAAAGTTAAGTGTGGATGGACAGGGCAAGCTCACTTGCTCTCTGCCTTCCCACGTTATGCGCTGCGCAGGTGTGGCACTGTTTCTTTCTGCCACAACAATAACTCAGACCAGGATAGTTAACTGAATTCATCCATGGCCATTATTTTATTAATGGCTTAATAATGGTCCGCTTAATAAATTTAGATACAGCTGTTTTAAATAAAAAGTCTTTCTGGGTCTGTGAGGCCCAGCATTGAAATTTCTTCAATGCAGTTTTAAGACTTATGAATGCCAAAGCTGCCTTTGTTGTCCAGATTATTTTATCATGAGGGTTGAGGCCTTTTCCATGAGCAATTGAGCTCAATCGTGCCTCATCAATTGCATAATTTGGAATAAATGTTCCGACAGTAAGAGCACATACCCAGAAATGACATTAACTGATTCTTTGTTGCAGGTTTTGGAATTTTCTGGATTGCCTCCACGCGTTTTTTTTTTTCTTTGTTCTTTTGAGATCCCGGTGGTGACAGTCCAGGCCCCCAGCTGTCAGTCCTCTCATCCCTTAATTTCTGGGGTAGAGGCTAACCTTCTTTTTCAGTTAGGATGGCCAATCACCAACGCTGTAGGTCCAGACGAATCACTCACGGGATCCTCATCCTCATCGGCAAATTGTCGTGGAAAAAAGAAACTTTAATAATTATCATGGTGAAGCTGGAATTGAAAAACACAAGCTAAGTGTCTTTAAAAGCTTTTATTCTTGCCAAGAAAGTCAATTCGGACATGCAGGTTGTGCAGTCAGAAAAGACAAAAACCAAAGCCCCTCACTCATTCTTTTATACTCTCATTTCAGCGGGTGAGGGCCAATAACACAAAAACACAATAACAAACTCCTTAGTTGGTGTTATCTGCAGCTGTCCCACCTTGAGTGAAACACAACTTTCCGAGAACTTGTTCAAGGCTACAGACAACGAACACTAGTTCTATTAAGTATCAAAGTTTATCAAACAAAAATGTGTTTACTACAGAAAACTAGAATTCCCCTTATATTTAACAAAAACATCTTATATAAGCTTAATACAAGTTCCTCCACACCAAACTTGCTCATCCATGTCTTTATGGACCTTGCTTTGTGCACTTTGTTCCCACAAAGTTGGGAGCATTACATTTTCCAAAATGTCTTGGTATGCTGAAGCATTAAGAGTTCCTTTCACTGGAACTAAGGGGCCAAGCCCAACCCCTGAAAAACAACCCACACCATAATCCCCCCTCCACCAAACTTTACACTTGGTACAATGCAGTCAGGCAAGTACCGTTCTCCTGGCAACCGCCAAACCCAGACTCGTCCATCAGATTGCCAGACAGAGAAGCGTGATTCGTCACTCCAGAGAACACGTCTCTACTGCTCTAGAGTCCAGTGGCGGCATGCTTTACACCATTGCATCCGGCGCTTTGCATTGCACTTGGTGATGTAAGGCTTGGATGCAGCTGCTCGGCCATTGAAACCCATTCCATGAAGCTCTCTACGCACTGTTCTTGAGCTAATCTGAAGGCCACACAAAGTTTGGAGGTCTGTAGCTATTGACTCTGCAGAAAGTTGTCGACTTCTGCGCACTGTGTGGCCTCAGCATGCGCTGACCCTGCTCTGTGCTTTTTACGTGGCCTACCACTTATTGGCTGAGTTGCTGTTGTTCCCAATTGCTTCCACTTTGTTATAATACCACTAACAGTTGACCGTGGAATATTTAGTAGTGAGGAAATTTCACGAATGGACTTACTGCACAGGTGGCAACCTATCACGGTACCACGCTTGAATTCACTGAGCTCCTGAGAGCGACCCATTCTTTCACAAATGATTGTAGAAGCAGTCTGCGTGCCTAGGTGCTTGATTTTATACACCTGTGGCTAGGGCTGCAAAATGAATCAAATTTGTAATCATGATTACAATTACGGATGCCACAATTATGTAATTGTTCAAAGGCACAATTACAAAAAAAAAGTCCACTTACATTATTCTGTGTGCTTAAGATGTTTTTTTTTCTTCTACAGGTTAAGTAAAACTAAATTTTAATTTTAGTTTTAGTATAACATTATAATACTATACATATTTTTACTTTTTCTTTCATTTAAAGTAGGGATGTGACGGTGAGGAAATTTTCCCACCGGTTAATCGACGTGTGACAACACCGATAAAACCGGTATCACCAGCGGGTGCTTTTCAAATCGCTAATTTTAAAGCGAAAGTAAAATGCGCACGGCCGCTCTGGCATTTATAACAGTATTTTGATATAACAGTATGGCATGCAGTTGCTTCAAACAATGGCATAAAGCTATTCAAAACATTCAATGTAAATTGTGATTAATCTTAATTAATAATCGCAATTAAAATTTCAAGGGAATAATCAACAATTATGATTTTTGTCATAATCGTGCAGCCCTACCTGTAGCCATGGAAGTGATTGGAACACCTGAATTCAATGATTTGGAGGGGTGTCCCACTACTTTTGGCAATATAGTGTACATTGTTCTGGAGGAATTTTGTCCCACTCTTATAAATAAATTTACAACGGTGGTCCAGTTTATTGATGATTGTGGGCATTTGTTTATGCACAGTTCTTGCCACAGCATTTCAATCGGGTTGCGGTATGGACTTTGACTGGGCCACTGCAACACCTTGATCAACTTGATTTTGCTGGTGTGCTTGGGATCATTGTCTTGTTGCATGACCCAATATCGGCCAAGCTTTAGGTGTCGTACGGATGGCCTCACATTTGACTCTAGAATACTTTGGTATACAGAGGAGTTCATGGTCGACTCAATGACTGTGAGGTGCCCAGGTTCTGTGGCTGCAAAACAAGCCAAAAATAATCAACCCTCCATCAGCGTGATGGACAGTTGGTATGAGGGGTTTGTGCTGATATGCTGTGTTTAGTTTTCGCCTAACTTGGCGCTGTGCATTATGTCCAGACATCTCCACTTTTGTCTTGTCTGTCCAAAGGACATTGTTCTAGAAGTGTTATGGTTTGTTCCGATGCGACTTTGCAAACCGAAGCTATCCTGCCATGTTCTTTTTAGAGAGAAGAAGCTTTCTCCTGGCAACCCTTCCAAACATGCCATACTTGTCTCGTCTTTGTACTGCCACGAACTTTAACATTTAACATGTTAACTGAGGCCTGTAGAGTCTGAGGTGTAGTTCTTGGGTTGTCTGCAATTTCTCTGAGCTTTGCACAGTCTTATGTCGGGGTGAATTTGCTGGGACGTCCACTCCTGGGAAGATTGGCAACTGTCTTGACTGTTTTCCACTTGTGAATAATCTTCCTCACTGTAGAATGATGGACTTCAATTGTTTGGAAATGGATATATAACCCTTCTCAGATTGATTGGCAGCAACAATTGCTTCTCTAAGATCATTGCTGATGTTTGTCCTCCTTGGCATTGTGTTAACGCACACCTGAATGCTCTAGACCAGCAAACTGACAAAACTTCTGCTTTTATGGAGGTAATCACACTTGCTGATGATCAATTAATCAAAGACATTTGATTAGCAGCACCTGAGCGTTACGTACCCTCTTAATTCCTATGTTAACAGTAAGGGTGTCCTTAGTTTGTCACCCATGGCTTTTCCATTTTGGACTAGTTTTTGTTAAATAAATAATGACACAGTGTGATATGTCATGTGTTTTTGTTCATCTGAGGTTTTATTTTCCAAATTTTAAGACCTGCCAAGGACCAGATGATTTATTTTATGTCCTGATACAGAAAACCATGAAATTCAATAGGGCGTCCTTTCTTTTTCACATGACTGTAGATATGTTCTTTTAAAGTTCTTCAAAAGTTTTTTACAAAATATTTTGTTAACTAAAAAAAAAGAAAAAAAGAGAGAAATGTAGCAAGCTGAAATTATACCTCCAAAAATTCATAAACCCACACTTCTGAATGTGATGGCATATGATGCAAAACATTACTGATTGGTTTGTTGTTTTCAAAACGTGTTTTGGAGGAGGCGTGGCTTTGGAGACACTCTGAAGGGATGGGGGGGTCTTATGCTTTCAAAGCTAACTTGCTATTGCTAGCCTCTGCAATCTTTATCTAGTCTCTCTGTCTTTTTATCGTAGCTGAAGCGTAGCAAAATAACGCTCCAGATAAACAATGACACTCAAAACCAATGTTACTCATGTATGGAGCAGAAACAACCCACCCTTTTTTTTAGGCCTTCCCACTTAGGTCTCCACTTAGGAAAGCTTTTGTAATATTAACGTGGGTCCTAAAGCTCTTGCCTGGTCATAACCCTTCTTTTTCCAGTGATATTCCTCTGACCTTTATTCTTTTGTAATGTCTCTCAGCCATCTCTCTTTCAACAGTCTTTGTTCAAATCTCCCTCTTGCTCACTCGCTCCATCATGAGTGGACACGCCCCCTACTGCTGATTGGCTACAAGTTTGTTGTGGTGCTCAGCCCGATTCACTTTCAACAGCATTTTTAAAAAAACGCTTACTGCACCACAGTATTGAAAGTAAATTCCAGCACAGCGCTACAACAACCCATAATGAAATGACCCTTCACAATAGATAATGGTTTACAATGAACTCTGTTAGAGAGCTAATATCGCAATTTATCTGTTCAATAAAATACCTTACTCACCTGTTGAGTAATATAAAATGGCATCTCTGCGTCGCTTTCCCTCCATTCTCGGCATCTCTGAAAAGCCAAGCCAATGTTGATTCTTGTTTTATTACGAGTTCTGTTGTATTCTCTTTTTGCCAGCAGACATTTTTTTTAATGGGTGATTCCCCAGAGGTTTGAGATTTAGTGTGCTTCATGTCAACCTTTCTCACTTGTTGTGACAACTAACCCATGCCACTCCCACACCATACACGCGTCAAAGTAGCTAGAGCAAATTTTCTCCATTCACGGATATGACGAGACAAGTACGGGCGAGTGGCATATGTATGCAATTTCCCGTGAAAACCATCCCGCTGAGTCTAAAATATATATACTTATAATAGGCTTACCTTAGTGAACCAGGGTACGACAAAAACTCTTTTTGTAAGAAGGATTGATGATGTATTGACACATTATTTAAATTTTGTTTACTTTGAACAAAAAAGTTTCATAGTGTACCTTTATTTGTAGTAATTTTGTTGTTTAGTAATGTGCTTTTGTGATTTTTATTAGTTTTTGTTCTATTTTTTTATATTACTACACTGAACAGAATTATAAACGCAACACTTTTGTTTTTGCCCCCATTTTTCATGAGCTGAACTCAAAGATCTAAGACTTTTTCTATGTACACAAAAGGCCTATTTCACTCAAATATTGTTCACAAATCTGTCTAAATCTGTGTTAGTGAGCACTTCTCCTTTGCCGAGATAATCCATCCACCTCACAGGTGTGGCATATCAAGATGCTGATTATACAGCATGATTATTGCACAGGTGTGCCTTAGGCTGGCCACAATAAAAGGCCACTCTAAAATGTGCAGTTTTATCACACAGCACAATGCCACAGATGTCGCAAGTTTTGAGGGAACGTGCAATTGGCATGCTGACTGCAGGAATGTCCACCAGAGCTGTTGCCCGTGAATTGAATGTTCATTTCTCTACCATAAGCCGTCTTCCAAAGGCGTTTCAGAGAATTTGGCAGTACATCCAACCGGCCTCACAACCGCAGACCACGTGTAACCACACCAGCCCAGGACCTCCACATCCAGCATCTTCACCTCCAAGATCGTCTGAGACCAGCCACCCGGACAGCTGCTGCAACAATCGGTTTGCATAACCAAAGAATTTCTGCACAAACTGTCAGAAACCGTCTCAGGGAAGCTCATCTGCATGCTCGTCATCCTCATCGGGGTCTCGACCTGAGTGCAGTTCGTCGTCGTAACCGACTTGAGTGGGCAAATGCTCACATTCGATGGCCTCTGGCACTTTGGAGAGGTGTTCTCTTCACGGATGAATCCCGGTTTTCACTGTACAGGGCAGATGGCAGACAGCTTGTATGGCGTCGTGTGGGTGAGCGGTTTGCTGATGTCAACGTTGTGATTGTGGCCATTCCACAGGCCACAATCAACAACCTGATCAACTCTATGCAAAGGAGATGTGTTGCACTGCATGAGGCAAATGGTCACACCAGATACTGACTGGTTTTCGGACCCCCCCAATACAGTAAAACTGCACATTTTATAGTCTTTTATTGACCTTTTATTGTGGCCAGCCTAAGGCACACCTGTGCAATAATCATGCTGTCTAATCAGCATCTTGATATGCTACACCTGTGAGGTGGATGGATTATCTCGGCAAAGGAGAAGTGCTCACTAACAGCTCATTTAGACAGATTTGTGAACAATATTTGAGAGAAATAGGCCTTTTGTATACATAGAAAAAGTCTTAGATCTTTGAGTTCAGCTCATGAAAAATGGGGGCAAAAACAAAAGTGTTGCGTTTATAATTTTGTTCAGTGTATTTAGGTTTAATTTATTTTTATAATAATAATAATAATAATAATAATAATAATACGTTTTATTTATATAGCGCCTTTCCCAAGCTCAAGGTCGCTGGACAAGAAAATAACATACACAGCATCAATATAGAACATAGATATACACATACACACAAATACACAGTGAGAAAAAAACAAACAAAAAAAAAAACAGCAGAACACTAAACAGAGGAGGGTTGGAAATACTGTAAGAAAAGATATGTTTTTAGTTGAGATTTGAATGAGGATATAGTAGCAGTGTCACGCACAGTAAGAGGGAGAGAATTCCAGCATTTCGGAGCCACAGCACTGAATGATCTACCACCCATATTTGAAAAGTGGAGGAAGGAGTTGCAGAGGTCAATTGAGCCAGTAATAAGATGCGATGACGGGTTAATAAGTTTGTTAACAGTTGAAAATAATGTCTTAGGTCAACTTTTAGCAGTGTTAATTATGTTGGAGTAATATTCTGTACGTGTGGCATTAAGAGCTGACTTGTATTTCAGCTGGTGAGCACAGAAATCTTGATAATGCACCTCCAGGCCACTTTTCTTATATCGGCGCTCAAGACGTCTGCCAGTTTGTTTAAGCAGTCGGAGCTCAGGTGTATACCAAGGTGACGCATGAGATGAAGGTACCAGCTTAGTTATCATAGGGGCGTGATTGTCCAAGGCTTCAGAGATAGCAGAGTTGTAAGTAGAGAGAACAGCAGAAGGACAAGAGAAATCAGAGTAAGAAGACAGAGAAGATGCATTAATGGAGTCTGAGAATGACAGAGGATCAACAGATTTAACATTGCGATAATTAATAGTAGTTTTGAGAAGAGGTTCAGGAAGAGGAAAGTCAAATCTGACTGTTATCAGTTTATGATCAGAGATACCAGTTTTTGAGATACAGAGACAGAGACGTTATTAATTCCTGAAGGGCAAACGAGATCAAGCGTGTGACCGCGGCAGTGAGTAGGAAAATCAACATGTTGTACAAGACTAAAATCGTCCAAAGTTAGTGTAAGGTCACTGTCATTAGAGCAGACAGTGTCAAAATGGATATTGAAATCACCAAGCAGCATAACATAGGAGGATACAGCATAGGCCAGAGTGAGTATTTCAGAGACTTAGGAGGACGATATATTAATATGATCAGCAGAGTGGTGCGAGCAAGCACTTTAAAAGCCATGTATTCAAAAGATTTTACATTATGAAATTTAGTAATGACAATTTTCATAGCATCACGATAGACAACTGCTAGGCCACCACCCCTACCACAGAGATGTGGCTTAGACAAATATGTATAACCAGATGGAGTTAAGAGGTTTAGATGAAAGTCTCTGCCAGGTTTCTGTGAGAAGCAACATATCCAGTTGAGTATCAGTAATTATATCATTGAGGAAGGATGCTTTTTCAGTCAGTGAACGGCAATTTAGTAGTGAAAAGTTCTGGGACAGACACACACCAGATTTAACATCATAGCGGTGACAATTCTCCCAGGCCAGGACCTTAATGAAGCAGTATCTCTTAAACGACATGAAGACAGCATCCTTTGAACGACGGATCTACTGGTCCAGATAGACGGAATACAGTGCACGGAAGTGCGATATTCATCACGCAAATGCCTGGTAGAGCGATGGATGTAGCGTGGTCGGCGAAGAATCCCCAGCGAGCGACAATACTCATAAATCCCAGAGTCAAGACGCGGATGGCAGTTTATGGTCCGCAAAACAGATGATGAGTATGTTAATGACATGCCGTAAATGCCACTAACGACGAGGAAAAGAAAAACAAACTTTTTGGCCAGCGTTATCCGACGCATTGTCACTCATAAAACAGCTGAGCCGGGCAGCGAACACACCCACAACTTCAGCCGGAGGAGGAATGACGCCGTCCGCAAACAGCGACACCGCCAGCAGAGAGAGTGGAGACCGACTCAGCCAGAGGTGTCGGACGATCAGAGGGTCAGCAGGAAAAGGCTTAACGCATTAATGAGACAGTCAGAGAGAGTGGAGACTCACTCACCAACAGTGACGAGGCGGCCAACGGGCAGACCATAATCCAGCAGACACAGCGAAGGCAGGTGAGATGGAGAGTGACAAAGTTGCTGGAGAATCCTGATGGTTGGAAAACAGGATAAAATCACAGTTGGCCAAAAAGTATTCCAAAAGACAATAAAGCGGGAGAGACTCAAACAAAAGAAGATGGGCAAAACAACAATTGGCGTTCACAGCGTGAAGCGGCAGCCAGACACGCTCAGTGTTCTCACACCGGAACCGGAAGCGGAGACCAGAATACACATTTTATTCCAGTTTTATTTCAGTTTTAGTTTTTTTCCCAGTTAGTAATTTTAGTGGTTCAGCTTTAACTTATTTTAGTAAGTTGCCAAATAACTTTTTTTATTTTTTTCATCTATTTTATTTGATTTCAATTAACAGATTTAGATTAGGTTTTAGATAACAATAATAACCCTGCCACAGTCAAATATACAGTTTAGCAGTCATTATACAAAAATATTGGGCCACTCTCGATGACATGGTTGACCAATCAGAATCAAGTATTTCAGAGAGCTATGTAACAATGTAAATCTCTTTTTCTCTCTTTTAGGCTGTGTGTGGAACAGGATGAACATGGGAGTTAGGAGTGTGTGCTGTATTTTACTCATCTCTCTGCTAAAGTCTTCCTCTGCTCACAATGACTTCTTCACATCCATCGGTATGCCACCTTTTCAACTTTTTTATAAATGTATGTTTGAAATGTTCCTACAGGTTCTAACAGGCAACAAATGCCTCTAAATCTGTGTGTTCATGAACATTTACCATGCAACTGACAGGTGTTGTGGAAAACTAGACGAGTCATTCACTGATGCTCAGTTTAACCTGTGTTTGCAGGTCACATGACAGATCTGCTGTTCACAGAAAAAGACCTGGTGACATCATTGAAAGACTACATCAAAGCAGAGGAAAGCAAACTGGAGCAGGTGAAACAGTGAGTAATATCTATTAACAGAATCAACTGGAGCCATATAACATATAACAAACATAAGTATAACATCAAGTATAACTTATATCAGTTTGAATTAGCAATAACAGATTTATAAATAGGGCATGACATAAATCTTTCAAACGGTTGGCTAAGATTACATTCCAATTATGTATGTCAATAAAATCTGACAATTTGTATGGGTGTAATAATACATCAGTATGGATCAATCCATCAATCAAATGACTAACAATATGATGTATCAATGCAACGCGTAAATAAATATAAATTAAAAATATATATCATCTTAATTTTGAAACTCTCTTGTTAGCCACATCTGCACGAAATGTCTTTCGACAGTTCTACACATTTCATTGAGCTGTCATTGAATATTTAATACGTTTTAACAAGTTTATTTTTTAAATTTATTTTAAAAATGTATTTTACTGTATAGATGTATTTTTTCAATAACTAGAGTACCTCATTTATAGATTTAGATATGCACACTTTAGAGAGCACAGAAGAATGAAAGCCATTTAGACAGTTGTCTCATTGCACAAGCCAATGATGAGCTGTCATCAGATGATCAATGATCAATGAACTTGATTTTTCTTTTCTTCATTATTTATTGTTCTATATTATTTAAAAAACTAAAGTGTATTTTTTGTTGTGGATGTCCCAATTGAGATACAGGATTTGCAATTTTTAGAGAGTTCAATTAAATGTTCTTGTTTTATTTTGGTTGTATTTGTGAGTAAAAAAAGGACCATAATATCGTAATATCGCCTCTGAATCTAATCAAAATCATAATCATATTGTGCTATGTTTTGAGGTATCGGCAAATATGGATGTCAGATCATATAGTGATGAAACGTATGATTGTGATATAATAAACTTATCTTCTTAGCTAAAATCGAAACAGTATTTTTCACTCCGGTAATGCAGGTGTGATCTTCAGTGAAAAGACTAGATGAGGCTTTTGCCAAAAAGATGATCAATACTTTTAATTGAAAGATGGGACATCTTTTCCTATAGTCTCCAGTCTCCATATTAAGCTTTACGATTTCTCATATTCATTTTTCTACAAGTGGTTCATCTCCTTCTTCATTAACCATGTCTGATATTACACAATTTTAAATCACACTTAGTGTGGAGCAGATATTCACAGTCGTTTCACTGTGTACAAGCTGTATATGGTTGAAGTGACAATAAAGCCACTCTGAATCGGACACTGTGTGTGTGTTGTCAGGTGGGCTGAGAAGCTTGATGCTTTAACAACCACAGCCACACAGGACCCAGAGGGGTTTTTGGGTCACCCTGTCAATGCCTTTAAACTCATGAAGAGACTAAACACAGAGTGGGGTGAAGTGGAAGACCTAGTGCTCAAGGACATGTCTGATGGTTAGTATCAATGTTATTTAACCCATTACAGTTTTTTTTTATTTATTTTTTTTACAATTGCTAGGACCCATTTCTCAATACTTAGGTCACTTTTTCAGAACTCTTTACGCAGTGAGCAGTCTATGTGGGCTAAACTGTGGATCGTGTATCATTGCTTCGCACAAAATACATTAAACGACTTTCAAATTACATGTATTCTTTTCTCAATTAGACACAACTACTGCCAAAATTCTATGTACCTACAGGCCAGTTTGCGCATTTATATACTTTTTAACGAAATGTTAACTTAAATTCAAAACCTAACATAATACAAAACTGAATAAAACAGCAGTTTTCTACATTTCTTCAGTAATGCCATATATAAATATATTCCAAATCTAAAAAATGTAATACTGTCAAGACTATTAGATGTAGCTGAACACCTACACTGGTGTTAGTCTTTCATTTTCATTACCATCTGTACAAAAGAAACCTAGGGAAAATTCATGAATAATTTATACTTTAATGTAAACCATGCGGTGAATTCTAAACACTAGAATGTGTCATTCTTGTTTTGTGAATAAAATTTACAAAAGATAACATTGTATAATGCTGCCTGTTGTTTGTGTTTTTAGGACATTGTTTTATGAGTGACAAAGTGTGTTTGTTGGGTGAAAACCTTTGCTAGTGTTATGAAAGAATGACTTGATTTGAGACACATATGAAGTGTTTTGGTTTTAATGCGTTTTGTATTCAAAATTATTACTGTGCCAAGATGAAAGTTGGTAAAGGGAACGGTATGAGTAGTGACCTAGGTACAGTGGGGAGAACAAGTATTTGATACACTGCCGATTTTGCAGGTTTGCCCACTTACAAAGCATGTAGAGGTCTGTAATTTTGATCATAGGTACTCTTCAACTGTGAGTGACGGAATCTAAAACAAAAATCCAGAAAATCACATTGTATGATTTTTAAGTAATTAATTTGCATTTTATTGCATGACATAAGTATTTGATACATCAGAAAAGCAGAACTTAATATTTGGTACAGAAACCTTTGTTTGCAATTACAGAGATCATACGTTTCCTGTAGTTCTTGACCAGGTTTGCACACACCGCAGCAGGGATTTTGGCCCACTCCTCCATACAGACCTTCTCCAGATCCTTCAGGTTTTGGGGCTGTCGCTGGGCAATACGGACTTTCAGCTCCCTCCAAAGATTTTCTATTGGGTTCAGGTCTGGAGACTGGCTAGGCCACTCCAGGACCTTGAGATGCTTCTTACGGAGCCACTCCTTAGTTGCCCTGGCTGTGTGTTTCGGGTCGTTGTCATGCTGGAAGACCCAGCCACGACCCATCTTCAATGCTCTTACTGAGGGAAGGAGGTTGTTGGCCAAGATCTCGCGATACATGGCCCCATCCATCCTCCCCTCAATACGGCGCAGTCGTCCTGTCCCCTTTGCAGAAAAACATCCCCAAAGAATGATGTTTCCACCTCCATGCTTCACGGTTGGGATGGTGTTCTTGGGGTTGTACTCATCCTTCTTCTTCCTCCAAACACGGCGAGTGGAGTTTAGACCAAAAAGCTCTATTTTTGTCTCATCAGGCCACATGACCTTCTCCCATTCTTCCTCTGGATCATCCAGATGGTCATTGGCAATCTTCAGACGGGCCTGGACATGCGCTGGCTTGAGCAGGGGGACCTTGCGTGCGCTGCAGGATTTTAATCCATGACGGCGTAGTGTGTTACTAATGGTTTTCTTTGAGACTGTGGTCCCAGCTCTCTTCAGGTCATTGACCAGGTCCTGCCGTGTAGTTCTGGGCTGATCCCTCACCTTCCTCATGATCATTGATGCCCCACGAGGTGAGATCTTGCATGGTGCCCCAGACCGAGGGAGATTGACCGTCATCTTGAACTTCTTCCATTTTCTAATAATTGCGCCAACAGTTGTTGCCTTCTCACCAAGCTGCTTGCCTATTGTCCTATAGCCCATCCCAGCCTTGTGCAAGTCTACAATTTTATCCCTGATGTCCTTACACAGCTCTCTGGTCTTGGCCATTGTGGAGAGGTTGGAGTCTGTTTGATTGAGTGTGTGGACAGGTGTCTTTTATACAGGTAACAAGTTCAAACAGGTGCAGTTAATACAGGTAATGAGTGGAGAACAGGAGGGCTTCTTAAAGAAAAACTAACACGTCTGTGAGAGCCGGAATTCTTACTGGTTGGTAGGTGATCAAATACTTATGTCGTGCAATAAAATGCAAATTAATTATTTAAAAATCATACAATGTGATTTTCTGGATTTTTGTTTTAGATTCCGTCACACACAGTTGAAGTGTACCTATGATACAAATTACAGACCTCTACATGCTTTGTAAGTAGGAAAACCTGCAAAATCGGCAGTGTATCAAATACTTGTTCTCCCCACTGTATTTAGAAATGTGTCTTAGCAAAAAAAAAACAGACGTTCTTCTTATAGCTATGGTTTTTCTTATGAAAAGATAACCACATTTTCTTCCAGGCTTTATCTCAAACCTGACCATTCAGCGTCAGTATTTCCCTAACGATGAAGACCAGAGCGGTGCAGCCAAAGCTCTCCTCCGACTGCAGGACACCTATAAACTGGACACACAGACCATCTCTTCTGGAAACCTGCCTGGTGAGTGTGACCTACATGAAAGATAAGACTAAATATTTAGAGTAAACATGCTTCAGATATGCATTTTTTTATTTGTATGACATCTCATTGCATGTTTTCTTGCAGGTGTTACTACAGGCTTGCCGTTTAAAAGCACCCTGACGGTAGAGGACTGTTTTGAGCTGGGTAAAATCGCCTACTCTGATGCAGACTACTACCACACAGAGCTATGGATGGCCCAGGCGCTCAAACAACTAGATGAAGGAGAAGAATCCAGTGTTGTCATTGTGACCGTGCTGGACTACCTCAGCTACTCAGTCTACCAGCAGGGGGAGCTGGAGAGTGCTCTGGAATATACCAAAAGACTGCTCTCTGTGGGTTAGTCTGCTCTACAAGACTATGGCTATGTCCACATTCATCTGGATTTATTTGAAAATGGCGTTTTCGTTTCAAAATGCCCTCCGTCCACACTAGGATCTTTAAGCGTTTTCCAGAAGTTGCTCATCCACACTGAAACATCTGAAAATCTCTTAAGTCACCTTGCTGTGTATGCGTAAAACATTATAAAAACTCACTCAGATGGTACAGAGAGAACATACTTAATCATTTTCTTCTGGTATGATCATTCTGTTAGAAAAATATCCCACCACTCACTGGTGCGTCCATTTATCTTTAGCACTAGAAAGAACACTAAAATAGCAGGCAAAACAATGCCAGTACAACCATAGGTATATATGGGTATAATATGTATCACATGACTAAACATGCATCATCGTTTTTGAATACTTCCATTTTCACAGTCCACTATAAAAGCTTGTTTCTGTCACGGAATAAAAAAAGGTAATCGTGACTTTTTATCTCACAATTCAGACTTTTTTCTGTCAATTCCGAGTTTATATATAGCAAGAAATAAAGTCAGAGTTGCAAGATAAAAACTCACAACTATGAGAAAAAAAAGTAAATACTTTATATCTTGCAATTCTTTCTTGCAATTGCAAGTTTATATCTCACAATTGTGACCCTGGACCACAAAACCAGTCATAAGGGCACATTTTTTGATATTGAGATTTATACACCAAGTTATCCAAATGAAGTCCTTAGCAATGCATATTACTACTAATAATAAATATTTTATATATTTATGGTAGGAAATTTACAATATATCTTCATGGAACATGATCTTTACTTAATATCCTAATGATTTTTGGCATAAAAGACAAATCGATAATTTTGAGCCATACAATGAATTGGTGGCTATTGTCACAAATATACCCGTGCGACTTATGACTGTTTTTGTGGTTCACGGTCACAATTATGAGTAATAAACTCACAATTGTAAGAAAATAATTAAAAATTGTGAGATAAAAAGTTACAATTACCTTTTTTATTTTTTATTTTTTTATTCCCATGGAAACAAGCTTCCATAGTCCACACTACAACGCAAAATCAGCGTTTTTTTTTAAATTTATCTACTTGGGAGAGCGTCTTCAAAAAGCTCAGTTTTCGCTGGAAAAAAAAAGCAGTCTCAGTGTAAACAAAAGGCCAGAATATATAGAAAAATGTGCATTTAATGTGGACGTGGCCTATAATGCAATATTTACACACAATTTTCACATGCCATTGAAGAAAGGAGACCAGAAGTTCATATCATGATCTGTGAAATTGAAATATTATTTCTGAGCCATTTGAGATATTCAGCAGTTGTCCAGACTATTACAAAATGTTTAACACATTTATCTCTGCTGTCTAGATCCTGAGCACCAGCGAGCACTTGGGAACCTGAAGTATTTTGACTACCAGCTAGACAAACAGAAGAAGGCTGAGAAGGAGCAGAGCGGCAAGGAAGAGAGTAAGAAAGAGCAAGAAAAGGAGGTTGAGAAAAAGGGATATCTCCCTGAGAAGAGGAAATATGAGCAGCTATGTAGAGGAGAAGGACTCAGAATGGTGATTATTAAAATACTGTAACTGCTGCATTAACATAAATATTCACTGGAATGTCACGTTGAGCATGAAATGCTGATGCATTAGCTGATGTCAGTCATTTAGTATATCGCACTTGCTTTATATTAAGTGTCTTTAACTACAATGTAATAACATTTTAATTATTATTTTTATAAAATTAACTTATTGTGTACATATATGTTTTATATTGCACTTGTTTAAATAATAACTGCATGTAATTACATCTATAATTAAAGTTGCAAGCAGCGATGAAAGGGCCCTCGCATCCGGGAGCACCGCCACCCGGTGGCCTCAGGAAAACAGCGAATAGTGGGCGACATGCATTTAAGTGGGTAAATATAGGAGAAAAATGGCAAAGTCACTTCAATGTGCCACACTTCCTGCTGCCAGCAGGTGGCGCTTTGACTATAACCGAATATTGGCATGTAGATGTCTTCAGGCCAGGACTCTTATCAAACATGTGAAGTTTGGGGCAGATCGGACATTGTATGCCTGACTTACAACAGCTTCCTCTTTCATGGCGAAACATCGAACTTTGACAGGCCGCCACAGACACGCCCTTCAGCGAAAACTCAAGATCTTCACAATTTTTTGTCGCAAAGGCCTTTAGATTAGACTGACCAAATATGATGTTGATCTGGTTAAATCACTATGAGGAGTTAATCACAGTGTAAAACATGCCATTTCCTGTTGCCCGCAGGTGGCGCTATGACTGTAACTGAATATTGGCGTGTAGATGTCTTCGGGCCAGGACTCTAATAATACATGTGAAGTTTGGGGCAGATCGGACATTGTATGACCGAGTTACAACAACTTCCTGTTTTATGGCGAAACATCGAACTTTGTGAGGCCGCCACGGACACGCCCTTCAGGGAAAACTCAAGATCTTCGCAATTTAACATCGCAAAGGCCTTTAGATTAGACTGTGCAAATATGATGTTGATCTGATTAAATCTCTAGGAGGAGTTCGTTAAAGTACAACGTCTGGAAATGGCAAAATTTGCAACAATTTTGCAAAGAAAATTCAAAATATCTCACTTCCTGTTGGTTTTCAGATTTCGTACCAGGAGACTTTTTTGTAGGTATTGGGCTGTTACATGTGTCTACCGAATTTCACACCTGTACGTGAAACGTAGCGGGAGGGGCACTTCGTTGAAATGTTGTAGGTGGCGCTATTGAGCCATTTTGCCACGCCTAATTCTGAAACCCATATCAGACGTAAATTTTCACCACTTTTGACGCATGTGCAAAGTTTCATGAGTTTTCGAGCATGTTTAGGCCATCAAAAATGCGATTAATTTGGGAGAAGAATAATAATAGGCTGAGCAATTCCAATAGGGTCCTCACACCATCGGTGCTCGGGCCCTAATTACACTGTTGACCCTTCCCTTCCTCCTTAACCCACCCTTAAACCCATCTCAATAGCAGCAAGTGTTTTGCAATACAACATGAACACAATATGTATATTGTACCTAACAATTTTTTTTACATAAGTACATCGGAATTAAAGAAACCTAATATTAAGTGGGATTAATATATTGTGGGACCAGCCAGTTTCAGTTGTTTTTTTACTGTGTTGATGTATCCTGATATGTCTGTTTATAGTGGTTTCTGTATTTGAGGTAAGTAATTATTAAAGACAGGACTTTGAATTATTTATGCACACCCATGGTGTTAATGCGGCCATGACACAAAGCTGTATTTTTGTCCACAGCTGAATGCATATTGCATTCAAAACTCATTAAAAACACCCAGATGCTCCAATCAAATTGGCCGACTGCTGTGCAGCTTTTGGGAGTCAGTGAATGGGTTTTTCTATGGCAGTGCCTGGTTCAGCACATTGAAACTTACTACTCATGCTGTGAAATAACATGAAGCATTAACCAGTTTATTTGTCATGCACAAGATATAAATTAAATGTACATAATATATACATAATCTCATCCTTACAGACTCCTCGCAGACAGAGCCGTATGTTCTGCCGTTACTACAACAATAACAGACATCCATTTTACACGCTCGGCCCGGTGAAACAAGAGGACGAATGGGACCGCCCACGTATCGTTCGTTACCATGACATTATAACAGAAAAAGAAATGGAGAAGGTCAAGGAACTGGCCAAACCGAGGGTGAGTTCAACTTTTATACACATTAAAATGTTTATAAATATGTACACTATTAATGACCAAAATGTGTGGACACCCCTAAACCACTAGTCCAGTAATTCATATGATGGTCACGTCAGAATAAGAGAGATCATACAAAATACATGTTATTTTTTATTTAGTACTGTCCTGAATAAGATATTTTACATAAAAGATGTTTACATATAGTCCACAAGACAAAAAAATAGCTGAATTTACTAAAATGACCCGTTCAAAAGTTTATGAACCATTGATTCTTAATACTGTGTGTCGTGATGATCCACGGCTGTTTTTTTGTTTTGTGATGGTTGTTCTTGAGTCCACTGTTCGTCCAATGTCCAATGTTCATCAGAAAAATCCTCCAGGTCCTGCACATTCTTCAGTTTTCCAGCATTTTTTGCATATTTGAACCCTCTCCAGCAGTGACTGTATGATTTTGAGATCCATCCTTTCACACTGAGGACAATTGAGGGACTCAAGCACAACTAATAAAAAATGTTGGAACATTCACTGATGCTCCAGAAGGAAACACGATGCATTAAGAGCTGGGGGGTGAAAACGTATTGATTTTGAAGATCAAGGTAAATTGTACTTAATTTGTCTTCCGGGAAACATGTAAGTATCTTCTGTTGCTTCCGTAGGGCAGTACTAAATGAAAAAAATTGATATTTAAACAAAATAAGAAAAAATTGAACATCTTCATCCTGTTCAAAAGTTTTCACCCCCCGGCTCTTAATGCATCATGTTTCCTTCTGGAGCATCAGTGAATGTTTGAACCTTTTTTTAATAGTTGTGATTGAGTCCCTCAGTTGTCCTCAGTGTGAAAAGATGGATCTCAAAATCATACAGTCACTGCTGGAGAAGGTTCAAATATGCAAAAGATGCTGGAAACCTGAAGAATTTGCAGGGCCTGGAGGATTTTTCTGAAGAATGTTGGTCAGTTTAACTGCTCAGGACAAACAGTGGACTCATGAACAACCATCACAAAACAAAAAAACAGCCGTGGATCATCCAGGTAACGACACACAGTATTAAGGATCAATGGTTCATAAACTTTTGAACGGTTCATTTTAATAAATTCAGCTATTTTTTTTGTCTTGTGGATTATATGCAAACATTTTTTTATGTAAAATGTCTTATTCAGGACAGTACTAAATAAAAAATAATGCATTTTGTATGATCTCTTTTATTTTGTTAAAATTATTCACATTTTCACAGATTCTGCAAGCGGTTCACATACTTTTTCTTACAACTGTAATTTTCGTCCATCCATTGAAAGTCCACAGAACCCAGACTTTCATGCATCAAAAAGTTCATAAAGGCATTGTAAAAGATTTATACGAATTGAGATAATTACAAGTCTTCTGAAAAAAAAAACAATCACTTTATATGATGAACAAATTTAATTTAGCCTTTAACATTGATCAACGCACATACATAAGGCACATCAAAACATTCTTGCTTAATGTGAGAAAAGCAATGAGGTTTGTTCTCACGCATCAAGCAAGTATGATTGAACTTCTGTTTACCTTATTTGTTTTGAAATGAAATGTTCATCAAGAATATGGATGTGGTGTTCAAGTGTCCACATCCTTTTGTCCATGAAGTGTTTATAATGCACCACATTTTCTGGAAAAAACATCACACCAGGTCAAAATAGTATTGTTGAGAGAAGCAAAAAACCCTGACAAGTCACATCGGTTCAAGAATATGTGTGTAAAAATATTGGTAACACTTTACTGTAAGTTTTCATTTGTTAACATTAGTTAACTACATTAGTTAATTTAAACTAACAATGAACAATACTTGTTACAGCATTTATTCAACTTAGTTAATGTTAATTTTTAACATTTAAAGGGGTCATGAATTGAGAAATCAAATTTTTCTTGATCTTGTGACATGTAAGAGGTCATTGTACTATAAAAACATCCTGTAAGTTTCAGAACTCAAAACTTCTCTGTTAGTCTTTTATTAAAAACCAAGCTCCGTAAACGACTCGTTTAGGATTTTGTCACATTATGACGTAATAGTGCGACCCGCTTCTGCAGAATCAAATAAACGCCTACTTCTACATCATCGCTTCTTTGGCCCCGCCCACTGGCGCGTTAGTGAGATGAGAAGAGAGATACGTTCGGTACATTTCACCATGGATTCTTTGGTAAATCAGTCGCAATTTCACTGCTTGCTTTGCAAACAGTGTTAATTCTAATGCTTAATCTGTGATCAGTGATTTCTGATATGTAAGGATTCATGTACAGTCATGATCTCAAAATCATTTTTTGCTGTTTATGCATCAGTAAATCAAGCCAGTGACTAAACTGTCAACTTCACATTGTTTCTCTTAGTAGCATGAAAATAATCTGTTGTTTCATTTGTTATTAATTGTATACAGAAAGCGATCAAAGAACCCACCCTTTACAATCGCTGGAGCTGTCAATCACATGACGTGACTGAGTTCTGGACTCTCGCCAATACTCCCGTTATAATCAAAGACGCTTCCTAAACTATACAATAAAATCTCTTATTTTATCTCAAATCTCTGATTTACATAGTATTTGCACTGTTAATTATTATGAAATCGAGTTGCAATGACGAGATCACTGCATTCATGCACTCAACAGATATGACTGTCATCGCTACAATGCTCATCACTGCAACCTTTCATACGACAGGAGTATATATAATGCTATAATCAACACTTTTCATGATTAGTTCATCTCAACAGCAGTAATAGTAAAAACGTAGAGAGTTCCACATGTAATACTTATTTTATATGCAAAGATGTTAGCCAATCATAACAACAGTGGGTGTTTACAGATTGTTCAAATAAGAGGGCTAAAATCAGGGTAAGAAATTATCTTTTATTTCTAAATTATGACAATTTCTGGTGTAAAAATCATACTAAAAGTGCACCTCAGGAAACAATAAATAATAATAAAAAATGCAGTTCATGACCCCTTTAATAATACATTTTTAAAATCAAAAGTTGTATCTATTAACAAATGAGACCTTATTGTAAACCGTTACAAAAATACGCTTGATACCATTCCATCACATATACATGCATTCCTGAAATTATTTAAAGGTGTACAAGTATTTTTTCCACTGTAACAAAGTTCCATCTATAAAGAAATTAATAATACTTTTGACAAACATGTTTAAATTGATGTCCACTCAAATGAGATGAAAACATATCAGTGGTAATGAGCATTTTCACAATGGTGGTTGACCTTTAATGGCAGCTACCATAATGAGATCACATGACAGCCCATCACAACTCATTTTATCTTGGTAACCTTCCTGTTATCTGACACATTCAGTAACTATAACAAATATGCCTGTGGATAGAGTATTTATGCAATGGCACTGGGTAGCGAAAACCTTTGCTTTTATGTGACGCTTCAGTCATGTTAGTAGGTTCCAATATAAAGTGAAAGACAACTGTAAGGCATAAACCAAAATTTACTTACGGCACCTATAAATTCATCTGGGGGCTTATTTATAACAGTTGCGTACACACAAAACAGGCCCTGGAAGAGGCGTACGGCACTTCCTACGCATAAGTTGTGATTTATAAAAACAAACTTGACGGGAAAATTTGCGCATCTGTACGCAAACTCTGACCCATGCGTACGAAAGGAGACAAAGCAGTTTGGCGACACCGATGGTGAGCTGAGGGACTGACGCAGATGAAGGAAAACCACTTTAAATCCTCATTATGAGTCCTAATCATAAATACAGTGCATGTTCACAGTAACTGTTTAAATAAATACAAGAATGATTTAAGCTCTGTTTTACATCTGATATACACATTAAGTAAAAAAAATTGCCATTCTCATTAATAGAGTTAAGCACTTAAATGAATCATTATCCAGAAGTTACAACATTTTTAATATTCTAATAAATAGAAATATTTGTAGTGGATGTGATGCTTTTGAACACTTTTCCTGTGGCATGCTGTGTTTTATCTACAACGAGGATTGCTTATGGCATATGATAATAGTAGAACTCATGGTCAGACTAAATAATGATCAATAATGCACAATAAGGATTATCTGTTTCCATTAAAAATATAAAGCAATTAAAAGTACTATTTGGCCAGTGGAAAAGATTGAGAAAAACTTTCTCTGAAATGTATTTTAAACTATTTTGATTTATTTATTCAAAAACAAGGCAAGGATAGGCTACTGAATGATTTTTAGCATTATAATGTGACGGCACATCCGTATCTCATATTTTACTAATGTCTTGTACCGTTAAACATGCAGAGGTGTCAAAAGTATTCACATTCATTACTCAGGTAGAAGTATAGATAGTAGGGTTTAAAAAGACTTCTGTAGAAGTTGAAGTATCAACTCAAGCTTTTTACTCAAGTAAAAGTGTAAAAGTACTGGTTTCAAAACTACTTAAAGTTTAAAAGTAAAAGTAATGTAAGGAAAAAAATGCCATTAAGGACAAAAGCTTAGGCTGTGCCACAGGGGCCTATAGTGCATTACCCCACCTCCTCAAAAAAACATTTTTCTAAAGGCCATAATGACTATAATGTTATATTAAAATGTTAATGTTGAAAAATTTGGGATGCACTAGGCTACCTGTTTCAGCCGCATATATGCCCATTGAAAATGAACTCATTTTAGTACAATGCAAATACATTAGAGAACCATATATGTGTACTACTGAGCATTAACGTGTTTCATGGAGCGGAAGATATGATGACTAGTTGCCTGTAAGTATTGTAATGGTGCAAAAAGTCAAACTTCAGAGGCATGTTATCAATAACCTTTATTGGAATGTAAATGTACATCCAAGCTTAGCTGCAGGAATCTGTGAGGGCAACGGACAAGAAAATTGGTGTACCCACTTGGAATGGTATATGTTTATACTTCTCATCCAACCACAATCAAATTTACTCTATCCGGATGGCGTGATTTATCTGGATAGGTTTTTTTTTTTTTTTGAACGATGACAAGTCGGAATGAAAACAAGCCGAAATGAAATAGGAGTAACGAGGCTATTTTTAATATGTAAGGAGTAGAAAGTACAGATAATTGCTTGAAAATGTAAGGAGTAGAAATAAAAAGTTGGCTGAAAAATAATTACTCCAGTAAAGTATAGATACACAAAATTTCTACTTAAGTAAGGTAACGAAGTATTTGTACTTCGTTACTTGACACCTCTGTAAACATGGTATCATGTGGATGAATATGCATATGCAAATGATATGCAGATGACGTTATGCATAGTAAAACTAGGCATTTTAACCTCCATATATGGATATTTCGGGGAGGAGACGGGGTGGAGATCTTCCGTTGACTGGGTTTTATAAAGGGAATTTTGCACAGGTTCTGGCATACGCATGGTTTTATAAATCTGAACTTTTTTGTGCGTACGCGCGCGTTTAATATGAATTCTACGGAAAGTTTTATAAATGAGGCCCCTGGTCTGTAGGGGACATAAACATACTAGTTCAAGCATTTCACTTCTTTGGTATTATTTTTTTGAAGAGCATAATTTTGTGTTAAAATAAGCATATAAAGCCTCCTATATTTGGAGTATTTCTATTATGATAACACTCCTGTGACCCGCCAATATTCAGGGTCCATTTAAAGTTACTTGTCCAGAGTGTAATCAAAGGCTCATATAGAGTAAGAAGGCCGGTGCTCAAGTTCATGTGGTCAGTCATTAAGACAGCTGCTGTGTAACTTGTGTCCTCTTGGCCGGTTGGCTCAACAGCTGCGCCGAGCCACTATCTCCAACCCCATTACTGGTGTCCTAGAGACGGCTCACTATCGCATCAGTAAAAGGTAAGGCTCCAGTTGGCCTGTAGAACTGCCAACACACCAGTTCCCCCTACTGCATGCTGGAAAAGCAACTTTAACAAGAGCCCAGACAAAGGGGATGTCACATGCTTATTATGGGTGGGTGGACCAAGGTCATCCATATATATATACACCGATCAGGCATAACATTATGACAGGTGAAGTGAATAACACTGATTAGCTCTTCATCACGGCACCTGTTAGTGGGTGGGATATATTAGGCAGCAAGTGAACATTTTGTCCTCAAAGTTGATGTGTTAGAAGCAGGAAAAATGGGCAAGCATAAGGATTTGAGCAAGTTTGACAAGGGCCAAATTATGATGGCTAGACGACTGGGTCAGAGCATCTCCAAAACTGCAGCTCTTGTGGGGTGTTCCCGGTCTGCAGTGGTCAGTATCTATCAAAAGTGGTCCAAGGAAGGAAGAGTGGTGAACCGGCGACAGGGTCATGGGCGGCCAAGGCTCTTTGATGCACGTGGGGAGCGAAGGTTGGCCCATGTGGTCCGATCAAACAGACGAGCTACTGTAGCTCAAATTGCTCAAGATGTTAATGCTGATTCTGATAGAAAGGTGTCAGAATACACAGTGCATCTCAGTTTGTTGTGTATGGTGCTGCATAGCCACAGACCGGTCAGGGTGCCCATGCTGACCCCTGTCCACCACCGAAAGCACCAACAGTGGGCACGTGAGCATCAGAACTGGACCACGGAGCAATGGAAGAAGGTGACCATGTCTGATGAATCAAGTTTTCTTTTACATCACATGGATGGCAGGGTGTGTGTGCGTCACTTAATTGGGGAACACATGGCTGGAACCCTTGGGTCCTGCCATCCATGTGGATGTTACTTTGACACGTACCACCTACCTAAGCATTGTTGCAGACCACGTACACCCTTTCTTGGAAACGGTATTCCCTGGTGGGTGTGGCCTCTTTCAGCAGGATAATGTGCCCTGCCACAAAGCAAAAATGGTTCAGGAATGGTTTGAGGAGCATAACAAGTTTGAGGTGTTGACTTGGCCTCCAAATTCCCCAGATCTCAATCCAATCGAGCATCTGTGGGATGTGCTGAACAAACAAGTCCGATCCATGGAGGTCCCACCTCGCAACTTACAGGACTTAAAGGATCTGCTGCTAATATCTTGGTGCCACAGCACACATTCAGGTGTCTAGTGGAGTCCATGCAGGGCTGTTTTGGCAGTAAAAGGGGGACCAACACAATATTAGGTCATAATGTTATGCCTGATCGGTGTATATATATATATCAAAAGTAAGTCAAAAGTTTGGAATAATTACGATTTTTCAATGTTTTTAAATGAAGTCTCTTATGCTCACTAAGGCTGCATTTATTTGAGCAAAACTACAAACAGTAATATTGTGAAATACTATAACAATTTAAAAGAACTGTTTTCTATTTGATTATATTTTAAAATGTAATTTATTCCTTTGATGGCAAAGCTGAACATTCATCAGTCATTACTCCAGTCTTTAGTGTCACATGATTTGGTGCTCAAGAAACATTCTTATTATTTGCATTTCTTGTTTATCATTATTATTATTAATGTTGAAAACAGTTGTGCTGCTTAATATTTTGGAAACTGTGCTACACTACCATTCATAAGTTTATGGGTAAGTAAGATTAAAAAGAAAGAAATTAATACTTTAATTCAGCAAGGATGCCTTAATTGAATAAAAAGTGATTATGTTAAGGATTCTATTTCCAGAAAAATGCTGTTCTTTTGAAATTTCTAGACATCCAAGTATCCTGAAAAGATGCATCAAAAAATATTAAACAGTTTGTCAACATTGATAATAATAAGAACCCATTATAATTGAGCAGATCAGCATATTAGAATGATTTCTGAAAGATCATGTGACACTGAAGACTGGAGTGATGCTGAAAATTCAGCTTTGTTATCATAGGAATAAATTACATTTTAAAATATATACAAATAAGAAACTGTTATTTTAAATTGTAATGATATTTCACAATATTACTGTTTTTGATCAAATAAATGCAGCCTTGGTGATCATAGTGCTTTTACAATATATACATTGACATAATATTTCTGTTGCACAGTACATACCATCATACCAACCACCAACCCTACAAGTTTGCGTTTATACCATGCATAATAAATGGATATCCCTGTTTGTTTTGCTGTTCTTGGGATTGTTACTCTTCCACTGCTTCTTTACACACAGGAGGTGCATAATCAGTGAACACCATAGTCCTATAAATTTTAACTGTAGCAGTTCGACTCGGCCAGAAACTACACACCATGTTACATATAAACCACCCATGCAGTCCAAGTCCGCAGATGGTGTAGTTCAGTATAAGCCGTGTATCAACAGCATATAGTAACAGCACCTTTCACCTTTCTCTTCTATTTCCTCTCTTTTTCTCTGTGCTGGCTCTATAGCTCAGGCGTGCCACCGTGCATGACCCTCAAACTGGCAAACTCACCACCGCCCAGTACAGAGTCTCCAAGAGGTAAGGGGTCAAAGATAAAGCGCAAAGTTCGCATCTGTCTGCTCCCCCTTTCTCTCTTTACCTAGAAACCTCTTTGTGGACCTCAGTCTATAAAACAGTATCATCTCATCTGTTGAACACCATGTAGTTTATCTCGATGAATGAATGTGACCTGCACAGACAGACATTTTCATCTTGATTTACATAATATTTTGGTATGTGTACAAAAAGCACAAATAATAATGTTTGGGATCTCAAAAAGCAATAAAGGGATAGTTAACAAAAAAAATAAATGTTCTGTCATTATTTACTTATCCTTGTAATTCCAAACCTGTATGACTTTCTGTGGAACACAAAAGTTTTTCCCATGCAATGAAAGTCAATGGGGTCCAAATCAATATTAGATGCTGACTTTCAATGTATGGACGAGGAAAAAAATCATATATCTTCTTTGGTGTCCCACAGACACAAAAAAATGCATACAGGTTTGGAGTTTAATTTTCTAATCTAATTCTAATTTTCTTAGGAAATATAGAAATTACACACTTCAGTATGGAAACTTGTTTCTGCCATGGAATAAAAAATAAAAAAGGTAATTGGGACTTTTATCACAATTATTATACACAATTTTTATCACAAAAAATAAATAAACGAGTTTGTATCGCATTTATGACTCTTTTCTTTTTTTCTCGCAATTGCGAGTTTTATATCTAACAATTGCAAGAAATGTATATCTCGCAATTCGGACTGCAAGTTTATAACTTTCAATTCTGACTATTTTTCTCAAAATTGTGAGATATAAACTCGCAATTGCGAGTTATAAAGTCTAAATTGTGAGATAAAAAGTTTAAATTATTTGGCAGAAACAAGCTTCCATACTTCAGAGATCATGACATGTCTTCATATTATTTTAAGGTGTTATATATTATACAACACGCTGTTATATTAATTGAAAAAAACACATGATAGTTGCGTATCTGATGAAAAGAGACTACGGACTGCATGGGTGCCTCTCATTATAGAGAATTCTACTTGACAGGTTACTATTTAAAGACTGTTGCCTTTGTAAATGATTTAAAGTGTTTCGGTAACCCTAGCCATCAAAACATCAGCTAAACACTGATGTGAAACACTCATTTCTGTCAGTAACTCACAGATTGATTCACAAGTTCATGAATATATCATATACAGTCAAACCAAAATTTCTTCAGACATCTTCAACATTTTCTCACATTATCACAGTTTATTCGCTATAGTTTAGAAAATTGTAATAAAATATGACAAGAACTCAGAGTTAAACTGTGACAAATTCATCTTGATAATGTCAGATAACTTTGATAGAAAGGTATGTAATGGATTACAATCAACCAATCAGCTGTCAGCTGTTAAATTTAAGTACACAGTTAGATAATAAAAAATTATATATATATATATATAAAATCAATTTTACTGGTAGTCCACTGTATGAAGAATTTTTGGGTATAATATGTCACAGTTTACTTTACTTTGCTATCCTCACTTACATAAATGAACTATAGTGTCCTGAACCCACTAGTAAAAAAATGATATCTGGTGTCTGAATAATTTTTGGTTTGACTGTATCTCATAAACCTAATTTGATGGGTGGCCTTTTTTGACATGATTGGTGGTGGTGGCGAGTTTTTATGGAAGCTCGTTTCTGCCGCACATGAAAAAAAAAGCAAAAAGTGACAATTCTGACTTTTTTGGCTCACAATTGCAAGTTTATAACTCGCAATTCTGACTTTTTTTGAGAATTGCGAGTTTATATCTCACAATTCAGACTTTATAACTCATAATTGCAAGTTTATATCTTACAATTCTAAGAAAAAAAGGTCAGATTTGTGAGATAAAATTTCACAAGTACCTTTTTATTTTTTTATTCCATGGCGGAAACAAGCATCCATAAGTTTTGCGTGGGCAAACACTACTCTAAATCTAGTTTCATTCTAATGTCTTTTTTACTTGCATTCTGCATACTAACAATACTACAAGTTCAATCACATACTAAACATTGCATTACTTCATTGCTGAACACTAATCCTGCAGCTTTACACTGGACAACTCGCGTTATATTAGTTTGTTTTTATGTAAAAGCAGAAAAAAACATAACATGTTATACTGTTGCAAATAGTTCTCAGTAGGAATACTGAGCCAATGTGTTATTAATTGTCCCAGCGCATGGTTGGCAGCCTATGAGCATCCAGTTGTGGATCGCATAAATCAACGCATAGAAGACATCACAGGCCTTGATATCAAAACAGCAGAAGAACTACAGGTAGTGTTCCTGAGGCCTTTAATACATAAGAATGAGAAGAGTTTGGTTCTGTTTCTTTCAATTTATAATTTCCTCTCATTTTAGGTGGCGAATTACGGTGTTGGAGGACAATATGAGCCCCATTTTGACTTTGGACGGGTAAATACAAAGCTTGTTATCCTGTTACTCTTAAGTATTCAACGTAGCAAAGTATACCAGTTATACACAATATGTACCATTTTAATATGCTTTTTCCACCAGAAAGATGAACCAGATGCTTTTAAAGAGCTGGGCACAGGGAATCGGATAGCAACCTGGCTTTTCTATGTGAGTAGGATTTGAGCTGTAGTGGCTGTCCTGTCAGGGTTGGTTCTGCTACTGCCATCACTTGGTATAAAATTCCCTGTAAAACATCCACTTTGTTGCAGATGAGTGATGTATCAGCAGGGGGCGCCACTGTCTTTCCAGAAGTTGGAGCTGCAGTAAAGCCATTGAAGGTGCTGTTTGTTTGTTTGTTTGTTCAATGCCAAAATGAATTATATATCACCTGCCCTTGTGAAAAAGAAGTACACGTTTAGCATACTTTTAAAATGAGTACTTATTACAGTATTACAGAAATAATATACTTTTAAAGAATATACATAAGTGTGAACTGTAATGTTTTTGGATGCCTAATTGCATGTTATTTACAATTAAATGAAAATGTATTATAGTTTCAATTTATATTAAATGCAATCTAAGAGATTTTTAGCGATTTCTTGCATACATATTTAACCCTCTATGGGACTAATTATGAAATCACAGCTAGAAGAAAATAATTGACTTTATATTTTACATATATTTAAGGCTAAAATCATTTTCCAAAATTAGTTTTATACTTCTGATATTTGACCTTTTTTTTTTTAGGGTGCCCTCATTTATAGGCCAATTCACACCGCACAGACAAACGCCAACAAACACGTCTGTTGGATCAGTGCGATACCCCTGTCGGTGTTTGTTGCTGTTGATCGGGGTTTGTTTTCTCCCGACTGAACATGTTAAATCGGCGTTTGTTGGGTCGTGGAATGTCTGAGCAGTGTGATATGATTTTCCAACAAACTCTTGACGTAATCTGACCTGGCCACGAACCGTTGTCAAAATGGCAGGTTTCTGGACAAATCAGAAGACAATTCTAGAGAAAGAGAAAGGAGATATTCGTGAGGGCACACTGGACAAAGTTTGAGCCCGCACACGTAAAATCTGAGCGAGAGCAGAGCCATATTTGAAAGCGAGCGTCCCGATTCATTACATGAATGCACTCTCGCGTTACAATAATGCGCTGTCGACATTTAACGCCATTGAAACGGCCTCAAATGAACTATAAAACGAGAAGAAAGTCGTGTCTGAAAGCTGCAATCTTTTATTTTTATTGGTTAAAATGAATTGGGAGTAAAGGGGCGGCGTTTACGTATGGCAGAGTATGGCAGTTGCCATACCTTGGCATTCAGACAAGCAGGGGAAATAAACAGCTCATGATGCTGCTAGTTAGTTCTGTTGCAGCTTTGAAAAGCAAATTTAAACAGCCTAACTCCATGTCCTAACCAGACGCGATCAGAGACGCGATGCAACAAGATTTTCAGTGGCAAACCAGACTCGACCCGAGATCAATCAATCAAAAGTCACAGCCAATCAGAAGAGCGTTTGGGTGGGCTCTCTCTGCAAGCGCACTGACTGCATTCACAACAAAATGGATAAGTACAATATCGAATTCCTAAATCTTACACCATTTTAGCATGATTAAAAATACATACTGAGTGACTGAAACAATTTTTTTATCCTAATACACTGGTTTGTTCACCTTGAGTTGACAGTTCGAACATAGCCTAGTCGTTTCCTTTAATTTATTTTCAAGATCTGAGGTGAATTATCCATTGTTGTTTTCAGTAAGGCGATGTCTATAAAGGTCACGAAAAATGATATCAAACTCACTTTAAATTCCCTTTACATTAAATAAAAGACATAATCTGCACTCGTCATACTTTGTATGTTGTTCCAGCCACAACGCCGCAGAAATAAAATCTTTTTGTAAAATAGAATCTGTTGCGGCTGGTTAGTACAAAAAAACTCTGATTAATATGGAAAAGATGATTTTTCTCACGTGTCGCATTTGGTTAGGTCACAGTGAAGGCTTATAAGGCTGTTTCAGTATTTGCATTGATTTTTTTATTCTTGTTAAGTCTGTTGATAAGTTCTTTTAGTGAATTTTTGTCCACATTTTGTTTAGATATAGGCTAATGTGATTATTTGGGAATGTCGTTGTATGGCCAGAAGGACTCATGCCATACCCTAGGTTTTTGTGAAACGCCGCCACTGGGGGAGTATATCGTGTTTTTCCGTGGGCGCTTGACCATTTGCGTGGCTCGAGTTTGTCGGTGTTTGTTGGGGCAGTGTTAACATGACATTTATTTTTCATAAAATTTTAAATCCAACGGCCAACTTGTTTGTTGGCGTTTGTCTGTGCAGTGTGAATTGGCCTTATAACTGACTATCCTATTAGGGTAAATTATTTTTGTCTGAAACTTCACACACATTCAGATGCATTTTCACTGAAAAGTAGTGAAAAGGTCTTAGTGTTTCAAAAACCATTAAAAAGCTTTTCTAACATTCCATTTCATCTTGTGCTATATTTCATTTGGAACTCACGTATGAAAATGTCAAAAACTTGACACAAATTCAGATGCAACTTCGCTGCCTGTAAAGTAGTTGAAAGCATGTCTTAGTGTTTCAAAAAACACTTAAAAAATCTTTAACATTGTTTCTTTCTTGGAATTCCAAATCAGTGATTGCAGCACAAGTGAAAATCAACAAGACTTTTCTTTTTCAGTGTAACCCCACACTTTCCACATGTAACTCGGTTTTAACGGTTTTATGATGGATGGATGCACTTTTTTGATCTTAAAACTCGTGGGCCACGTTCAATGCCATTTTCATTTTAAAGTGAACTAATCCTTTTATCAGGGCTATAACCACCATAGACATTGAGGACAAGTCCCCCTAAATAATTAGAAATGGCCAAATTGTCCCCCCCAATATTTGATATTCTTGATGCTTGATACACACTGCTCTGTTTGTTGCTAGGATGACAAAAGTAAAATGTTAAAATTTTAGGTCGGTCTGCCTCAGCGGTCTAACAGCGCTCGTCACTGTCAGAATGAGTGAGATGGCCAATCAAATCAAAGAAGGCGGGGCTTATGCGTGAATTCCAACGCGACACTTTAGTTATAGCAGTGAAAAAGTGCGTTGTAAGATGCAAGTAGCTAAACGTAATATTTGACAACTGTTTTACGATAAAAACGTTCAGCGACTGACAGTATTATCAAGTGATGCATATTTAAAAATATATATATATATTATTTGCAAATAGTTTACTTCATAACTGGAACTTTTACCGTTCTTATTTCTTTATTTAAGAATAAAACAGATCTTCAGTCTTAGATCTTTTTAATGATGTATAGTTTGTCAAGGTAATTACTTACATCTGACATTAATTTTGAGCTAATTTAAACAAAGAATGCTTCAGTGCGTCGGCGTCCTCGCATAGCTTAAGAGGTCTTCAACTTTAAATGTAATATCAAAATACAAACTACAGACAGATTATAACATTATAATCAAGTACTTGGCATGCTTTAGCATGTCAACACGTCAAAATACATGTACTTCTGTAAAGCATGACAAAAGATTATTAAATATAATGATTGAACATGTACACTAAAGTAAAACGTAATTTTATTTTTTTTATTGCAAACTGCGGTAACACTTTAGTATGGGGAACATGTATTCACTAATAACTATGACATTTGCCTTAATAAACTCCTAATTTACAGCTTATTAATAGTTAGTAAGGTAGTTTTTGTAGTGTTTAAGAAGTTTAGGTATGGTGTAGGATTAAGGGATGTAGAATATGGTCATGCAGAATAAGGCATTAATATGTGCTTTATAAGTACTAATAAACAGCCAATATCCTAGTAATATGCATGCTAATAAGCAACTAGTTAATAATGAGAATTGAACCCTAAAATAAAGTGTTACCCAAACTGCAATTTAAAACTGTTATGACTGTTAAGAAACTCATTACACTCAGTACACTTAAGTGGCCTTTTATTTAATTAATATTATATTATCTGCAAGTGCAGTTTAAAAAAACTTTTAAGATTTAAAGTACACTACAAGTACGCATTCAGTACAATTAAGCACACTTCTTTTTCACTAGGGATGACCATGTAGAGTCTATTTTAGATAATTTGATGTACATTAAATACAATTCATTTATATTAGTATGCAACATTACTCAGTAACCGTAGTTTACTAAACTGTACGGTTTGACACATTTCTGCTGTTCCACAATATATACCACCAAGCCATAGAAACAGGTACAGAAAAGATGTCATGGACGTTGCTTTATTTTTTTTAAGTAGACACTATGGATCACTATGGATTGGATCTTGACACTATTGCATTTTCTATAAAGAATTATCACTTAACATTTTGTGTCTGTGTTTAGGGTACGGCTGTATTCTGGTATAATCTGTTTCCTAACGGAGAGGGAGATTACAGCACGAGACATGCAGCTTGCCCGGTACTGGTGGGAAACAAGTGGGGTGAGTGTTACAGACAGTGTATTGAAAAATTAAAAATGCATCATATCTGGGTAATTCTATAAAAAAGCATGCCTTTGTGTATATACTAATTTTAACAATGAATCACTGACACCAGTTTTTACTATGTGTTGTAGGCATTTTCTAACACATCAGCAATTTGAATTTAAAATGTTTTTACTTTTCTTTCTTTATGAGGATTGCCTGCATTTCCTGTAGTATTAGCAAATAAGCACATTTTAGTTGGCATAATCCATCATTTAAAATAATTATCCCTGTTACCATCATAATTATCATATATTAAAATAAATTATTAATCTATAAATGAAAAAAAAAACTTTAAATGATTTCATCATACTTTCAGAAAGTGAAGACAAAAAAAGGTTTCTTTTTAATGACTTTATCTTATATTGTGTTAGGTTTGTTACAATCTTAGTTTGTCAACTAGCACTGCGTTTCTTTTTCTAATAATTTATGCACTTGAGAAAATAGTTTGTAACATCAAATTAAACTATCAACACATTAACTTTTCTTTCTTTATGAGTACAAACACGATTCCAAAAAAGTTGGGACACTGTACAAATTGTGAATAAAAAAGGAATGCAATAATTTACAAATCTCAAACTTATATTTTATTCACAATAGAATATAGATAACATATCAAATGTTGAAAGTGAGACATTTTGAAATGTCATGCCAAATATTGGCTCATTTTGGATTTCATGAGAGCTACACATTCCAAAAAAGTTGGGACAGGTAGCAATAAGAGGCCGGAAAAGTTAAATGTACATATAAGGAACAGCTGGAGGACCAATTTGCAACTTATTAGGTCAATTGGCAACATGATTGGGTATAAAAAGAGCCTCTCAGAGTGGCAGTGTCTCTCAGAAGTCAAGATGGGCAGAGGATCACCAATTCCCCCAATGCTGCGGCGAAAAATAGTGGAGCAATATCAGAAAGGAGTTTCTCAGAGAAAAATTGCAAAGAGTTTGAAGTTATCATCATCTACAGTGCATAAAATCATCCAAAGATTCAGAGAATCTGGAACAATCTCTGTGCGTAAGGGTCAAGGTCGGAAAACCATACTGGATGCCCGTGATCTTCGGGCCCTTAGACGGCACTGCATCACATACAGGAATGCTACTGTAATGGAAATCACAACATGGACTCAGGAATACTTCCAGAAAACAATCCACCGTGCCATTCGCCGTTGCCGGCTAAAACTCTATAGGTCAAAAAAGAAGCCATATCTAAACATGATCCAGAAGCGCAGGCGTTTTCTCTGGGCCAAGGCTCATTTAAAATGGACTGTGGCAAAGTGGAAAACTGTTCTGTGGTCAGACGAATCAAAATTTGAAGTTCTTTTTGGAAAACTGGGACGCCATGTCATCCGGACTAAAGAGGACAGGGACAACCCAAGTTGTTATCAGCGCTCAGTTCAGAAGCCTGCATCTCTGATGGTATGGGGTTGCATGAGTGCGTGTGGCATGGGCAGCTTACACATCTGGAAAGGCACCATCAATGCTGAAAGGTATATCCAAGTTCTAGAACAACATATGCTCCCATCCAGACGTTGTCTCTTTCAGGGAAGACCTTGCATTTTCCAACATGACAATGCCAGACCACATACTGCATCAATTACAACATCATGGCTGCGTAGAAGAAGGATCCGGGTACTGAAATGGCCAGCCTGCAGTCCAGATCTTTCACCCATAGAAAACATTTGGCGCATCATAAAGAGGAAGATGCGACAAAGAAGACCTAAGACAGTTGAGCAACTAGAAGCCTGTATTAGACAAGAATGGGACAACATTCCTATTCCTAAACTTGAGCAACTTGTCTCCTCAGTCCCCAGACGTTTGCAGACTGTTATAAAAAGAAGAGGGGATGCCACACAGTGGTAAACATGGCCTTGTCCCAACTTTTTTGAGATGTGTTGATGCCATGAAATTTAAAATCAACTTATTTTTCCCTTAAAATGATACATTTTCTCAGTTTAAACATTTGATATGTCATCTATGTTGTATTCTGAATAAAATATTGAAATTTGAAACTTCCACATCATTGCATTCTGTTTTTATTCACAATTTGTACAGTGTCCCAACTTTTTTGGAATCGGGTTTGTATTTCTTGCTGTATTAGCAAATAAGTACATTTAATTTGACATAATCCATTATTTAAAAATCTTGTAGTTGTGTTGTGTCAACTCTGGTACCATCATAATTATTGCGACTTATAATATTGTATTCTATAAATAAAAAAAAAACTTCATTATTCTTTCAGGAAGTGAAGACAAATAAAAGTTTTCTCTTTTTAATTTAATCTTTTATTGTATTAGGTTCGTTACAATCTTACATTTGTTACTATCAGCATTAAATTCTCTTTCTAATAATTGATGCACTTGAGCAACTAGTTAACCTTTACTTCATGAGTATTTTCTGCTGTTAGCAAATAAGCACATTTTAGTTGACATAATCATCATTTAAAAGTCTTGAAGTTAGTTATGTCAACCCTGTTACATCATAATTAATGTTATTCCATAAATAAAAAACCCTTAGTGACATTGTCATTGTTTCAGCAAGTAAACACAAATAAGTCTTCTCTTTTTTAATAACTTTGTGTTATTATAATGTATTATTGTGGTACATTGTCAACTATGTTACCATCAGCATTAAATTCTCTTTCTAATAATTTAAGCACTTGAGCAAATATTTAATGTCAGATTAAACTATCAACTCATTTTGTTTTACTAGAATTTCTTGCTGTTTTAGAATTTAAGCACATTGTAGTTGACATAATCCATAATTTAAAAGTATTGAATTCCTGTTATGTCAACCCTGTTACCGTCATAATTATCCCTTGTTAAAATAATGTATTAAATTAAATTCAGTTTCTAATCATTTATGCACCTGAGCAAATTGTTAGTAATGTCAAATTAAACTACCAACCCTATCTTCTAAAGCTTACTAAACTTTTATAAACTCTCAACTGTTACTTTTCTGAAAACATGGTTATAAATATATTGACATATATCAACCTTTTTGTATCTTGAGATGGTACAATGGATTTCTTACAGAAAATTCAAAGAACTATCCAATTCGTCTATTTCATTCTTTCTTTCTCTTATTGCCTATCCGTTAGTGTCAAATAAATGGATCCACGAGAGAGGTCAGGAATTCAGGAGACCATGCAACCTGAAAGAGACAGATTGATCAAAGTCTTCAACCATCATCCTCATGCACTCCTCCTCCTGGACTCTGAACAGACTCTGAAAACAGCTTCCTCCCTGCTGTTCATGTCCACTGTGTCCGCAGCAGCTTACGTGTGACCCGTCACATTTATTTTTAATTGAAGAGTATGTGTGTGAGAGCCAGCCTTTGGGTTACATTACCTCTCTGTTAGTGCCTTTTATCATTGCACACTATGGCTTCAAAGGAAGCAGCTATTTCTGACAACACTCCCACTACAATAGGTCTTTAGCTATCAAGCTGTACAATGGCATCAAATCAGAGCACTGCAGTGACATCATATCTCCAACACCTATTCTGACTGACAGCCAGACCAAAGTGACAAATGACAGAAAATGCACAGAATGCCTGTTCGCAGCATTCACAGAATGGTCTAATAAAAATGATTTTTCCAAAATGAATCTCTTTGCTTTATTTTGCACGTTCGTTAGAATAGCACTGTATTCACCTCTCCTGTTTATATAAATATTATAAATACTAATAATATATCATACAATTATCAATGTTATCAATATTACAAAATTAAGGGCAATTATTTATGAGTGATTTTTACATCCGCCATCATTTAGGTTAAAACTAAGCATGTCAATGCTTAATTATGCCAATTTATATTGACGTATAAATCATACAAATTCTATTATAGTTTACATTGAAAAGTAAACAAGAACACATTTACATTAACATTTTCAATAAAAAAAATTATTAAATATAATTTGCGTGAATAACTTGTGTGAATTTAGCGAAAAAACATTTGGAACACATTTTGATTATTTGTAACCTTGTAAAGTCTGACATGAAACGAGTCTTTAAAAAAAATGGACTAGTTTATTAGCTTTAGACAAAAAAAAAAAATAATAATCTAAAAAGTTTTTGTTCAGTATCATTTGATACATCAGTCTTTATGGCTCATATAGTATGAAGTAGTGAGAATAAGGAGCTCATACTCAATGAAAAAACACCTCAGTTTTATTCAGATTCACAAACTGAGCAAAAATATGCAATTTGTTGCAGTTGCTGATATTTGAGGGGCATTTTTAAAATAATGGTAAAATGCCTTTTACTTGCAACAGAAAAAAAAAAAAATTCAGCAAAGTTTTGATCATGTTGATAAATTAGAGTCCATTTAGAGAAATTTGCATATCAAATGTGATACTAGCTTTATAGGGTTAGATATATTTTTTTACTTGTTTTAGTTCTTGGCAACAATGGCTTTTTGATTTGCAAACATATTTTATACACTCACCTAAAGGATTATTAGGAACACCTGTTCAATTTCTCATTAATGCAATTATCTAATCAACCAATCACATGGCAGTTGCTTCAATGCATTTAGGGGTGTGGTCCTGGTCAAGACAATCTCCTGAACTCCAAACTGAATGTCAGAATGGGAAAGAAAGGTGATTTAAGCAATTTTGAGCGTGGCATGGTTGTTGGTGCCAGACGGGCCGGTCTGAGTATTTCACAATCTGCTCAGTTACGGGGATTTTCACGCACAACCATTTCTAGAGTTTACAAAGAATGGTGTGAAAAGGGAAAAACATCCAGTATGCGGCAGTCCTGTGGGCCAAAATGCCTTGTTGATGCTAGAGGTCAGAGGAGAATGGGCCGACTGATTCAAGCTGATAGAAGAGCAACTTTGACTGAAATAACCACTCGTTACAACCGAGGTATGCAGCAAAGCATTTGTGAAGCCACAACACGCACAACCTTGAGGCGGATGGGCTACAACAGCAGAAGACCCCACCGGGTACCACTCATCTCCACTACAAATAGGAAAAAGAGGCTACAATTTGCACGAGCTCACCAAAATTGGACAGTTGAAGACTGGAAAAATGTTGCCTGGTCTGATGAGTCTCGATTTCTGTTGAGACATTCAGATGGTAGAGTCAGAATTTGGCGTAAACAGAATGAGAACATGGATCCATCATGCCTTGTTACCACTGTGCAGGCTGGTGGTGGTGGTGTAATGGTGTGGGGGATGTTTTCTTGGCACACTTTAGGCCCCTTAGTGCCAATTGGGCATCGTTTAAATGCCACGGCCTACCTGAGCATTGTTTCTGACCATGTCCATCCCTTTATGACCACCATGTACCCATCCTCTGATGGCTACTTCCAGCAGGATAATGCACCATGTCACAAAGCTCCAATCATTTCAAATTGGTTTCTTGAACATGACAATGAGTTCACTGTACTAAAATGGCCCCCACAGTCACCAGATCTCAACCCAATAGAGCATCTTTGGGATGTGGTGGAACGGGAGCTTCGTGCCCTGGATGTGCATCCCACAAATCTCCATCAACTGCAAGATGCTATCCTATCAATATGGGCCAACATTTCTAAAGAATGCTTTCAGCACCTTGTTGAATCAATGCCACGTAGAATTAAGGCAGTTCTGAAGGCGAAAGGGGGTCAAACACAGTATTAGTATGGTGTTCCTAATAATCCTTTAGGTGAGTGTATATAGCTTTTTACTTTCTGGATTCACTATGGAAATATACTGTGGTATAACTTGCATATATCTTTGGAATTCATATTTATACAAGAATAAAATAAAGGTGAATTACAATTTAGTCTTTTTAAATTCAGAACGACATGATAGTAAATATAATAGAAAGGAACCAAAATAACAAGACTGAAGCCTGAAAAAAAAAAAAAAAAAGATTTATGGAGTTGGCATTTTGTAATCTGGCTCATGAGAGCCCTCGCGGACCCGTCCGAAGCAGCCCAGTAACAGATCCACAGCAGCGTTTACTGTTGACGTAATTTCATCCTCTGTTTTGCCCTGCTTTGGGTTCACTTCCACCATGTCTACAGCAGAGAGAAGCCCTGGAGTAAAGTCAAGAAGAAAGTCAAACCATGTAAAAGTATGAAGAATGGTCATGGTAATGAAATTGCTAAGCGATAGCCAAACACAGAAACATTCTAATTAGTGGGTCATATGGCTTTTCAATAAGTGATGCTGATATTTAGAATGTAGGGCATAATGTAGATTTATTATAATAGATTCATTAACTCGTTGTTTTTACCTTGTTGTTTATAAAGCAAATGCACTTGCGCCCATCTGTTCACCCATGGTCTGAAAACGAGGTGTGTTCAGGCACATTGTTGGCGCGTTGCTATTTTGAGGCAACTGAAAACGCAGGGCATCCAAGATATAGGTGACTTTGTTTCTTCAGTAAAACACAAATGAGTATTTTTAACTCCAACCGTTGCAGTCTGTCAGTCGTATAATGCATGTGAGTGGTAACACATGAGAGTATGAGAACTAAGAGAGTAAAAAACATGCACATACAAATCCATATTAAACCCTGCGGCTCGTGACGACACATTGATGTCTTAAGACACGAAACGATCGGTTTGTGTGAGAAACCGAACAGTATTTATATCATTTTTTACTATCTAATACGCCACTATGTCCAACAGCCTTCACCGCGCGATGACTTCCGGTGGGTGAGGTCAATGTACAATGTACACGATCTGGCGCAAGCGACGGAAGTGTACATTGATCTCACTTACCGGAAGTGATCGCGCACTGAAGGCTGTTGGACATAGTGGCATATTAGAGGTAAAAAATTATACCGTTCAATGACATCAATGACATTCTTAAGACATCAGTGTGTCGTCACAAGCCGCAGTGTTTAATATAAAACAATTAATAACTGTTTTTTTTTTTACTCTCATAGATTTTGTTACCATTCACATGCATTATACGACTGACAGACTGCAACGGTTGGAGTTAAAAATCTTCATTTGTATTCTACTGAAGAAACAAAGTCACCTATATCTTGGGTGCCCTGGGGGTAAGCAGATAAACATCAAATTTTCATTTTTGGGTGAACTATCCCTTTAAGACGGTGTTTCACAGCATTCTGACGTCACAGGGAAGCACATTCGTTTGCTGAGCCAGCTGTCAATAAAAGCTTTTCTTTGACTAACAAGGAAGTTTTCAGCTCCGAAACTTACAGGATATTCTTATATTACCATGACCTTTTATATATCAAAAGCTCAAGGGAAAGTTGATTTCTCAATTCATTACCCCTTAAGTAATAAGTAAAAATTACTTTAGTTTATTTTTTGTTTTGATTGCTGACGGGTCTGCATCCGAAATCGCATACTCGCGAGTATTTTGAATAAGTAATTACTTCACGACCGCTAAATAATTACGTTCTATATAGTATGCATATGTGTAGTAAGAACGTAATCTGGACATACTACATTTGCTATGTTGTCATTATCATGTGACCTATCGGCGTCAATTGCGTCGCTTCACCTCCATTTATAAACCCTTTCCTGTGGCCTCATGGGATAGTAAAGTGTCCATCGTATGCACACTTCAGAATCTCGCCAGAAGTAGAAGGTACTTTTTGCTTACTCTTTTATGAGTACAGTGAATTTGGACATACTACTTTTGTCACATACTGTTTTTCGCCTGCTATATAGTAGGTAAGTATGCGATTTCAGATGCAGCCAGAGTGTTGTACTTCTCTTTCATCCTATTCTTCTGCAATCCAGAATGGCAGCACAGCTGAAAGGTTTGTTTGAGTTGCACCCTCTACTGTATAGGTATGTAGGATTGAAAGGGGTACTGCAGTCCAAATTCAAAATATTGGAGAGAGTTGTTTCCCCCGCCCCTTCCTCCTCAGGCTTGACGCTCACGCGGGTTGCCAGCTTGAGGACACGTAACAGGAGCAAACGCAATTGACAATGAAAGCCACACTGTAAGTTGATGAGTTGATTTATCCACGTTTTAATATGCTCTCGTTCATAAAGATATTTCGATGGATGCTGAGGCTTTTTAGGTCAGGTAGAATCTGCGATCTCTGACCTGGTTTGTTTGCTGGCTTCCATGGCTGCAATACGATGTGTTTTCCGCCAACTGGCAACCCGTGGTGTCGAAATACCATTGGGTAAACTGGCGGCGTGTGGTATCGCACAGACCAAAACAAAAACAGACATTCCCGCACGGAACGCACATTTCAAAGTAGAATTACTGGCTGTAGCATTGTTTTTCTGAGAAACAAGTAGGTGAATTTAGAATGTTTCCTACATATCTGCAAGCATATTATGGTATTTTTATGCTTTAGTAAAGTGAAAAACTTACATACAGGCAGCACCTTTAAGTAATGCAGTATTGTAACACATTACATTTAAAAGTAACTTTCTCCAACACTGCTTATTAATTAGTTCTCTACTTACTACTTAAATATTCTCATGTTCTCACCTGTTTGACAAATGTGCTCAGTGATGTAAATCCCCTCTCTATAGGTCAGTCCTCCCGCTACAGGTGTGCCTGTTGCAGGTGACACTGATGGGTCCAATGCATCAATGTCAAAACTGAGGTGGATAGGTTTTTTCACCCTGATCCAGAAAGAGCAGGAATGTTTCCACAATAAATAAATATGAAGATATTTTGAATGAATACAAAAAAGGAGGAAAGATTCCCAAGTATCACACTTACTTTGAAAACATGTGATCACATGTCTGCTCCATAACTTTTGCTATTCCAAGTCGATCAACTTCTGTCATGGAGAACTTTTTGATTCCAAGGTACTTCAGGATATAACTGTAATGCAAAGTATGAGTTAGACTTCAAAACGAACACTGAAATGGTGATATAATGCACTCTGTTTTACTATTATATTGTACTTTTGATAACATTATAGAATCTACAGACTTACTGTTCTTCTGGGTCCACATCTCGGAGTCCAATGTACACAATGTCCTTAGCTGCTACACAAGGCTTTAACCATGAGAAATTTGGAATTATGGGAATCTGAGAAAGATTACAAAAAGCGTTTCAAATCATAAAATGTCATCTTTAGTAAAAAAATTTTAAAATTGCATAATACGACCCCCCCCCCCCCCCCCCCCAAAAAACAGTCATAAGGGTCAATTTTTTTTTTATTTAAATTGAGATTTATACATCATCTGAAAGCTGAATAAATAAGTTAGGATAGGACAATATTTGGGCAATATATTTAAAGTTGTCCAAATGAAGTCCTTAGCGATGCATATTACTACTAAAAATACATTTTTTATATATTTTCGGTAGAAAATTTACAAAATATCTTCATGGAACATGATCTTTACTTAATATCCTAATGATTTTTGGCATAAAAAATCGATAATTTTGACCCATACAATGTATTGTTGGCTATTGCCACAAATATACCCGTGCGACTTATGACTGGTTTTGTGGTTCAGGGTCACATATGATAATGAGAATGAGTAATGAGAATCTAATGAGAATCATGAATTAGAAAAACTCAGAAGTAAAATGTTACATTCCATTAATGGGAATTTAATTAGAATTTCTTAAATTTTCATAAAAATAATGTCTAATGAAAAATAATCATTATGGTTCTAAAAACAAACAGCGTTCATTTTCTTTTTTTATTTCTGGCTAAAATGTGACATGGTTGTGTTTTTGTGAGATACTTGCTTCATAGTTTTATGAAATTTTCTTTAATTTTTTTTCTACGAAGTTAGCTGTTAGTGTTTATTAGTTATGAGTGTGCTAAAAGCAGAGATACTGACACCAGCCATGGTCAGGAAGTTAAGATGTTACACAGTCGAACATCTCTGTTGGAGTTGACTGTGTAACATATTACACAAACTTTAACACAAGGTGTTGAAATGATTAAAGACCTTAGAGTGCAGTTCATGGATGAGGTAAGACAGCGGTTGGCCGTGAATGTTTCCCGTTGGCGTGGTCAAAGGTGTGTTGATGTCTGCATGTGCGTCCACCCATAAAACACTCAACTCATGTCTTGAGGCGGCATGACCGGAGATTGAACCAATTGCCAAGCTGTAATAAATAGCAAACATAATTGTCGAGAACATACATACAGGTTCATTAATGATTGCCTGCTTCCAAATGTTATATTTAACAGAAGTGGAAGCACACAATCACCTGTGATCTCCTCCCAGCATCACACAAGTGTTGCCATCGCTTTTGACCTTCTGCACAGCTCCTGCGAGCAGCTCATTGGCTCGGCCGACTGCTCTCGGAGTCTTCAGCCTGCCAATGGGCTCATCATTGGGAACTTCTTCAAATGTCAGATTCCCATAATCCTTCACTACACAACCTTGGAGAGGGAGAGAGGGCTTAAAACGAAGTAGAATAAGAATAGTTCACGCCAATATGAACCCCCCCCCCAAATTAAAATAAATAAATTAATGCTTGGCCTAAATTTATGATTTATGTATTTGAATTGCATATACAATTTCCATCCATTGTCAGTCATGCATGAAACTTAAGAGATAAGATTTCTGATTAAAATAATTGTTTTCTATTTTAATAAATGTAAAAATGCAATTTATTCCTGTGATGACAAATCAGAATTTTCAGCATCATTACTCCAGTCTTCAGTGTCACATGATCCTTCAGAAATCATTCTAATATGCTGATTCGGTGCTCATGAAACATTTATTATTATTATCAATGTTGAAAACAGTTTTTGCAATTTTATTCATCAAGGATGCATTCAATTGATCAAAAGTGACAGTATATTTATAATGTTACAATATACACCGATCAGGCATAACATTATGACCACTGACAGGTGAAGTGAATAACACTGATTATCTCTTCATCACGGCACCTGTTAGTGGGTGGGATATATTAGGCAGCAAGTGAACATTTTGTCCTCAAAGTTGATGTGTTAGAAGCAGGAAAAATGGGCAAGCGTAAGGATTTGAGCGAGTTTGACAAGGGCCAAATTGTGATGGCTAGATGACTTGGTCAGAACATCTCTAAAACTGCAGCTCTTGTGGGGTGTTCCCGGTCTGCAGTGGTCAGTATCTATCAAAAGTGGTCCAAGGAAGGAAATGGCAGGGTCACGACAGGGTCATGGGCGGCCAAGGCTCATTGATGCACGTGGGGAGCGAAGGCTGGCCCGTGTGGTCCGATCAAACAGACGAGCTACTGTAGCTCAAATTGCTCAAGATGTTAATGCTGATTCTGATAGAAAGGTGTCAGAATACACAGTGCATCGCAGTTTGTTGCGTATGGGGCTGCATAGCCGCAGACCGGTCAGAGTGCCCATGCTGACCCCTGTCCACCGCCGAAAGCACCAACAGTGGGCACATGAGCATCAGAACTGGACCACGGAGCAATGGAAGAAGGTGGCCTGGTCTGATGAATCACGTTTTTCTTTTACATCACGTGGATGGCCGGGTGCGTGTGCTTACCTGGGGAACACATGGCACCAGGATGCACTATGGGAAGAAGGCAAGCTGGCGGAGGCAGTGTGATGCTTTGGGCAATGTTCTGCTGGGAAACCTTGGGTCCTGCCATCCATGTGGATGTTATTTTGACACGTACCACCTACCTAAGCATTGTTGCAGACCATGTACACCCTTTCATGGAAACGGTATTCCCTGGTGGCTGTGGCCTCTTTCAGCAGGATAATGTGCCCTGCCACAAAGCAAAAATAATTCAGGAATGGTTTGAGGAGCACAACAACAAGTTTGAGGTGTTGATTTGGCCTCCAAATTCCCCAGATCTCAATTCAATCGAATCTGTGGGATGTGCTGAACAAACAAGTCCGATCCATTTAGGCCCCACCTCGCAACAAGATTTAACATTCATGGAGTTTGCTTATTCAATTATTAAATGAATGATGCAAAAATCTTGAAAAGAATCTCTAAATAAATGACCAATTTTAGACAGCCTGTCACTGATTTGACTTTTTAGAAATTTAAAGTTTCCCATCAACTCAAGTTAGGGAGTAACAGCATTACACATTACTGGGTTTGTTTGAGTTAAGATGTGCAAATACATGCTGCACTTTTATTTAGTAACCCAATCCACAATATTGCAATACACAGAGAAAGGGGAGTGGTGCCACGTCAGTGTTACTGCTCCTATGAGAACGCATCTGCACAGGTAAAAAAATAAAGACAACATATGGCAGCACTGATCTACTGTCCCTGTTCATGGCATCAGTCCCTTCAGCTGTTTGTTTAAAGTTATAAAACGTGTGCAATGACAGAGCTAGACAGACCCAGAAGAAGAAGAACATTGTGCATTTAAAGCTCTTTTTACAGAAATGGCAATGATGAATAACGACTGCATGCAGCCTAAATTCTTAAAATACACATTAGTAGTTGTAAGTCTGTGTTGCTGATAACAATATTTAAAGTGTTAGTTTACCCAAAAATTCAAATTCTGTCATTATTTACTCACCCTCATGTCGTTCCAAACCCGTAAGACCTTCGTTCATCTTCAGAACACAAATGAAGATATTTTTGATGAAATCCGAGAGCTTTCTGACCCCTCCATGGACAGCTATTTATTTAACACTTTGAAGGCCCAGAAAGGTAGTAAAGACATCGTTAAAATAGTCCATATGACTTCAGTGGTTCAACCTTAATTTTATGAAGCGACGAGAATGTCTATGGAGGGGTCAGAGAGCTCTCGGACGTCATCAAAAATATCTTAATTTGTGTTCTGAAGATGAACGAAGGTCTTACGGGTTTGGAACAACATGAGGGTGAGGAATTAATGACAGAATTTTCATTTTGGGGTGAATTAACCCTTTAAATTAAAGCTTATATGAATGCATAAGTAGCATACATTTTTTAGATGCTATAGCTGGTCACAATTTAAAAACTATCCATTTTAATCACATTTTACCTTTTTAGTGTACTCTGCATGTTTAATATTAATGTATAAGGATATTAAATAGCATATAATAATTGAACAAGAAAAAATGTTACTTAAAATATTTTAGATGCATTATACTGTACTCAAAGATTGCTATCTAAGCAATGTAAATATCAGGAGGTGTAGTGGTGGTACCTTGCCCTTTAAGTTTCTGCACCAATCCAGCGGCTCGAATGAGGTCTGCTCCTCTCTGAACACCATCCCTCTGCTGCAGTAACAGGCAATAACATGAGCACTAGGCCGGCACCATGCATGGATTTACATGCAAACATATATTTTTTCATACGTGAATATCATTATTTTAAATGAGAAAATGAATTGTTTGGCCTTTATATCTTACCTGTCCTTTAGAGAAAGGTGCACCTATTATTCCCACACAGTGCTGATGATGGAGGTTTCTCCTGAATATGTGGAAAGCGGCTCTTAATCCACTGAAGCGCTTCATCACTGTTACAGTGTATCCAGCAGCAGTCTGGAATAAGCGGCTCTAAAATCAAAGCAGATTACAGGACGCGTGACGACACGCTGTCCGCTCATAGTCATTGGGCTGCTCGCGCTGTTCTCTGTTAACCTTTTTTTTTTTTTTTTTTTGGTCAAGAAAAGTAAATGGGGAAAATGGGTGCGTGATTTGAGATTACGCACTCGTATAATTTGCATACAAACGGGTTCATTAAAATCAAACTATTATGAAAATATTAACTTTTTTATTCAATGAAATACATATTTCACTAAGCTATATTATAACATTTATTTAAAGTCTTCTCCATTATCACTAATATTATTAGTGTTATTATATTGTGTGTTATTATATTATATTATATAGTGTAATATTATTCACTATTATTATATTAAGGCGTTTGAAGTTGCTCCAAACATATATGTGACCCTGGACCACAAAACCAGTCATAAGGGTCAATGTTTTGATGTATTGGTTTGTTAGGATAGGACAATATTTAGCCGAGACACAACTGTTTGAAAATCTGGAATCTGAGGGTGTAAAAAAATCTAAATATTGAGAAAATCACCTTTAAAGTTGTTCAAATGAAGTAAGCTTAATGAAGCGAAGCTTAGCAACGATACTAATAATAATACATTTTTTATATATTTACGGTAGGAAATTTACTAAATATCTTCATGGAACATGATCTTTATTTAATATCCTAATGATTTTTGGCATAAAAGAAAAATTGGTAATTTTGACCCATACAATGAATTGGTGGCTATTGCCACAAATATACCCATCATGCGACTTATGACTGGTTTTGTGGTCCAGGGTCACATAAAGGCTATTTATAATGGCTCAAAAGTACAATGTTTACATCAAGTATTATTATTAGAAAATATTAAAATATTTCGGTAACACTATTTTAAGGTGACATAGTTACACGTTACTACTTAACAGTAAATTATGCATAACTACAAGTAACTAACACTAAAGCAAACCCTAACCCTATAGTACGTTATTAATATTACTTAGTACTTAAGTACAATTTAACTATGTTAAAAACATTTTCTGAATTAGTATGCAGCTCATAATGAGACTACACAGAATGTTATACTACTGTTATATAAAAATGTATGTGTCATTACAAGATTGTTTAAAATTGAGAGCAGTTATGTAATAAAAAGTTACAACAGATAAATTTTCCCTCGAATCCTGTAGATTTAATCTTAACTTGATGTTGAATGAAAAAATATTTTTTATTTAATTTAATCACTCGCTACCCAATACTTGGTTATATACAGTAATTACACACCAACAAGTACCCTACACTGTACAGTGACCCCATTGCATGTAGGTTACATTCAGTTATTATTTATACCATTATGACCGTGGTCCATTGCCTTTGAATAAACTATAAAAAAGCAAGGGATCAAAAGTAACCGTAACTCTTTCTGATCCAAAGTTAAAGATCGCATCATAGTAAATAATAGACAAAGCATATAACTGATTGATATACAGTTAAAAAGGCAAGGCATTGGGTGCATACTGGCCAGGCATTTTGTAGTCATGGTTTCTTTTTTGTTTCATATAATCTATTTACAATAACATGCAGAATCACATAATATATTCCCAGGTGTTCCAGAAAGATAGAACCAGTGTACAGGCAGCTTAGATCTGAATGTGTATGGATGGCTGAATGTGTACTGAATGTGTAGCCCATTAAAACTGTATTGTTAATGCGAGCATAATGAACCCAAACTTTCATTGAACCCATTTGTTTTTTTTCCCACTTTTTTTTCAAATCAAACAAAAATGCACATTTCCCAGACTCATGTTTTTATGATATTCAGATTACAGTTTAGTTTGCATTACAAAATGTCATTCAATGCAATAAAATCATTCCTTTTTAAAAACATTAGACATTTAAACATCATGTGTGTCGTTTTTATATAACCTTAGAAAAAGCATGTGGCATCCACTGATTTTTGGCTTGTAAAAAGCCACACATTTTACATTTACATATGCATGTTTTGGGCACAAAGGACAGGTCAAGCTGCCAGTCAGGTGATAAGGTGTGCTGTGGAACCGGCGGGCAGACTGACGCATGTGCTAGTAGAACAGTTCATCAGTAAATATTATGTAAGAAGCGGCCTGTGATGATGTGAAAGTCTCGCTGGGATTAAAAGTAGCTCTGCAGTGATTCACCGAGGATAGTCTCCATTTCATGAATGACATTCTGCACCTGGTGCTCAACTTCCTCACATTCATCTGTAAAACAAGGAGGAGGAATATCTGAATTCTGAAGTATTCCTGACTGTTAAAGAAACATTATGAAAATGACAGACTTAAAGGGATAGTTCACCCAAAAATGAAAATTATCCCATAATTTACTCACCCTCAAGCCATCCTAGGTGTATATGACATTCTTTCAGACGAATACAATCAGAGTTATATTAAAAAATGTCCTGGCTAATCCAAGCATTATAATGGCAGCCCAAAATTTGAAGCCCAAAAAAGTGCATCCATCCATTATAAACGTACTCCACACGGCTCTGGGGGGTTAATAAAGGCCTTCTGAAGCGAATCGTTGGGTTTGTGTAAGAAAAATATCCATATTTAAAACTTTATGAAGTAAACTTTATAAAGTAAAATATCCAGCTTCCGGCGGACCGCCTTCCGTATTCAACTTACGAAGAAAGTGTAACGTAACGCTTACGCTACGTCCAACGTCATATGTTGCACCAGTTACGCTTTTTCCCAAGTTGAATATGGAAGGCGGTCCGCCGGAAGCTAGATATTTTACATTATAACGTGTTAAATATGGAAATTGTTTCTTACAAAAACCCATCGATTCGCTTCAGAAGGCCTTTATTAACCCCCCGGAGCTGTGTGGATTACTTTTATAATGGATGGATGCACTTTTTTTGGGGCTTCAAATTTTGGGCTGCCATTTACTGCCATTATAAAGCTTGGAAAAGCCAGGACATATTTTAATATAACTCTGATTGTATTTGTCTGAAAGAAGAATGTCATATACACATAGGATGGCTTGAGGGTGAGTAAATCATGGGGTAATTTTCATTTTTGGGTGAACTATCCCTTTAAGTGTTCCCAAAGCACAACTCAAAGCAGGCTCAAAACAGCAACAAAGATAACACTTGGTAACACTGTGTACTTCAGTTATAGAATCGTGTCGCAATTTGATTAAATATTGAGGTAAATGTTCTTACCCTCCATAAGCTCGGCCAGGAATGGGATGGTCTCTGGCAGCAGAGCCATGTAGTTCTCCTTCAGCTTGCTTGCCAACTCCAGCAACATGGCAAGTGCAGAGAAACGCACCTAAACAGAAATGCAAACATGGACAATTATTTTCACTTCTGCATTTAAATAGAACCACATAATAAAGCAGGGCCTAAAATTCAGAGATTAAGGGTACTAATTGAAAAGTTTTTTTTCTTCCCTTCCCTTCTCAAAAAACAAAACAAAAAAATTGCAGGTCAGGACTTTTATTTTGTCCATAGGGAATTGATTAGATCACAGGTTGCCTCGCCCTCAAGCAGAAAAAAAAACATAACGCGAGTTCAACTTGAAGCGAACCTGAATTGTTAATACAATTTTATTTTATATAAAAGAAAAAGAAAATACAGGTGTTTGACCGCTGTGCAGACCTATCGGCTTGACAAAGTACCACAAGAGTGATTTGAAAGCAAATCACGGAGACATCTGCTCTCTAATTGCTCTCACGGTACTTTGATGTCATACAGTGATCGGTCTGCGCAGCACCGCTTCCAGTCGAACACACCTGTATAGTGGGTATGCAAGGTGACGTCACCGTCGGCCGGAGTGACAAAAACACTGAGAGGCAGCATTGGTTTTCAGAGTTAATGCCGCGAAAAACACACAAAACAGCTGAAACGGAAAAGAGCTTTGAGATTGACTGTACAAATAGATTTGACAAGAAATCTGAGGTATATTTTTACAGACTGCCGAAAGCTTCAGAAAAGAGAAGCAAATGGATTGCTACAGTTCACAGAAACAACTGAACTCCAGGCAGGAGTGGAAAACGTGGATTTGCAGTTATCATTGTGTGTCAATATGCTGAATTTTGGGGTAAAATCTTACCCTATATACTGTATTGACAACTCATCAATTAAATATTTACCATCTTATATTCTACATAATTGGATGTTTTTAAATAAACACTGAAAAAAAAAAAAACTATACAAGTTTTAGGGCTGGACGAAATGACAGTATACACTCACCTAAAGGATTATTAGGAACACCATACTAATACTGTGTTTGACCCCCTTTCGCCTTCAGAACTGCCTTAATTCTACGTGGCATTGATTCAACAAGGTGCTGAAAGCATTCTTTAGAAATGTTGGCCCATATTGATAGGATAGCATCTTGCAGTTGATGGAGATTTGTGGGATGCACATCCAGGGCACGAAGCCCCCGTTCCACCACATCCCAAAGATGCTCTATTGGGTTGAGATCTGGTGACTGTGGGGGCCATTTTAGTACAGTGAACTCATTGTCATGTTCAAGAAACCAATTTGAAATGATTCGAGCTTTGTGACATGGTGCATTATCCTGCTGGAAGTAGCCATCAGAGGATGGGTACATGGTGGTCATAAAGGGATGGACATGGTCAGAAACAATGCTCAGGTAGGCCGTGGCATTTAAACGATGCCCAATTGGCACTAAGGGGCCTAAAGTGTGCCAAGAAAACATCCCCCACACCATTACACCACCACCACCAGCCTGCACAGTGGTAACAAGGCATGATGGATCCATGTTCTCATTCTGTTTACGCCAAATTCTGACTCTACCATCTGAATGTCTCAACAGAAATCGAGACTCATCAGACCAGGCAACATTTTTCCAGTCTTCAACTGTCCAATTTTGGTGAGCTCGTGCAAATTGTAGCCTCTTTTTCCTATTTGTAGTGGAGATGAGTGGTACCCGGTGGGGTCTTCTGCTGTTGTAGCCCATCCGCCTCAAGGTTGTGCGTGTTGTGGCTTCACAAATGCTTTGCTGCATACCTCGGTTGTAACGAGTGGTTATTTCAGTCAAAGTTGCTCTTCTATCAGCTTGAATCAGTCGGCCCATTCTCCTCTGACCTCTAGCATCAACAAGGCATTTTCGCCCACAGGACTGCCGCATACTGGATGTTTTTCCCTTTTCACACCATTCTTTGTAAACTCTAGAAATGGTTGTGCGTGAAAATCCCAGTAACTGAGCAGATTGTGAAATACTCAGACCGGCCCGTCTGGCACCAACAACCATGCCACGCTCAAAATTGCTTAAATCACCTTTCTTTCCCATTCTGACATTCAGTTTGGAGTTCAGGAGATTGTCTTGACCAGGACCACACCCCTAAATGCATTGAAGCAACTGCCATGTGATTGGTTGATTAGATAATTGCATTAATGAGAAATTGAACAGGTGTTCCTAATAATCCTTTAGGTGAGTGTATATATAACATTGATGTAAGTGATCAACTGAATTTAGACCTACCTATATTGTATTTATATAAAGCGTTCACAGGCAAATTTGCTTTATTTCCCCGGCGTTGAAATCAGGCTCATATAAATGTCAGGAAACAATTCCTGGCTGCATGTCAGTATCCATGGATCACTGGATCTTTGGGAAGTTGTAAGGAACACTTATATCGAGTCCAACCTTTAGTTTAAACTAATAAACGTTTGTTTTACTTGCGTTTTTGCTGTTTCCTCTATTAAATCCAGTCATGCAGCAGCTCTTTTGCCACTCAGTCCGGCTGAGGGGCCGTGTGACATCAATGCATACCCTCTATTTTATTTTTGCAATCATATAATATTTTTATTGAAATTATAAAAATTAAATCAATAAAGAAATATTAATATTGCAAAAATTCTATTGTACTGTAAAATAAAAGTAATAAAAACAACTAACAATTTTATTTTACAGAAAGACTAATATTTATTAATATTATATACACTAATATTTATGTCTGTCTTTGTTTTTAAATTAAGAAAAACTCTGGGAGACATTAAATCTGCTGCTTTGATGATTTAGAAATGATTCTCATTGCATATTGGGAAAGATGGTTGGCACGTTAGCGTTTTCAAATGCATGTTAGTGACCCATACTCACACCGCTTGCAGAGATGGAGTTCATGTGGAGCAGCGTTTACTGCAAACGAGCCACTCCGTGTAAATGAACACAATGCTGTGCTTCACTCTGAAACACGCAGTGGCCAGGGATCGGCCGGCTGGCGAGTATTACAGTTTCATATACTCGCCAATCACAAGTTTTTTCCTCTCATTTGTAGGGGTGGGAATCGGCAGAGGCCCCACGATACGATATTATTGCGATTTTTAAAAAAAATAGCGATATGCTGAGTATTTCAATGAACGAGTGCGCTGACAGTGTAGATATGGCATAATATAGACCGCTTCTTTGATTGTAATTGCGAACGAAAGTTCTGTTGCAGTGCGCAGCTGGCTTGCACTTGCGTGTCAAATCAACACGTGTAACTAACACATAAACATGGACAGAGCGGTCCACGTTCAGAAATATGCGAGAATGCGCTTCCTGCACACACAGCTCACTGCATACATGTGTGTGAGCGAGAGTGATGCGCTGTGATATTACAGTCTGAAAGAAATATTTCAAATTATTAGTATTATTATTATTATTTCCCGTGTCATAAGCGCAGAGCTTACAGTAAAAATTTTGCACAATAACAGCTGAAATTCAGTTCCTGAAAATATTGATACTTTCCGTCCTTGTATCGATACAATATGCCCACACAAAATATCGCGATACTATGCTGTATTGATTTTCCCCCCACCCCTCACAAGCTTCAAATCGTACTTGATATTTTGACATGCGCACAATGCACGAATATACAGAGTTTCCTGCTGTAAGTGCATACTAACCATCATCAAAAATAGCTTCTTTCCTTTGTTAAAAAAAAAAAAGACAGACTTAATTATCAATTTCAGTCCTGATTAGGAGATGGCAGCTGGTGTGCATGAATGAGTGCATCCATTGGATGCTTGTTTACATGTATTCATTTAGCAGACACATTTATTTAAAGCAACTTACAAATTACAAGTGACTAATTGCAATTTTGAAAGAAGGTATCAACAGTTCTTATTCACAAATACGAATTTCAATACCAATTTTCATAATTGAATTTTGTAAATTGGTACCACACACATTAGCACATCACTTGAGCACTGTATTTTTACGTTTATCACACTCAAGCATCTGCATACCTTGGGTGAACTGTGACGCATCTTAAGCAGAATCTGATAATTGAGAACTTTCCACTGTGAGTCGTCTCTCATGGCAACGGCAAAATGGGCAATACAAGGCAGCAAATGGTCGGTAGTGCGGTTCTTGTAGATCTCATCTCCGCCTAGCATGTTCTCCAACTTCAGACACACATAAAAACAAATTCATTAGACACCAGAATGACAGGAAAATCCTTTATACCAATACCAAGTTTTTCCAAGTTAAAAGTATTTTAACAAATATCTATATGTATCTTTGAATCATGAAAATGTTGCATTTTCTTGGGGTTATTCCATTTGACAAACTGAACTTGCCATACCATACAAAAGTCAAATTAACCAACTTTTTATACATTTTTGTATCAACTTTGACAGCCATGAGGGTCTACAGCAGGGGTGTCCAAACTCGGTCCTGGAGGGCCACTGTCCTGCAGAGTTTAGCTCCAACTTTCCTCAACACACCTGCCTGAAAGTTTCTAATAATAGCTTGATTAGCTGTTCAGGTGTGTTTAATTGTGGTGAGTTTAATTTCCTGTTTTATGGTTTTCTTGGGTGCATCTCAATCAGCTCTCTAGTTCAGTAGTCAGGGCACTGATCAGGGATTCGGCCATTTTAAGGGCACTGAAACGTTTGCTCCCTAAAAAGTCCCACGGTGCACCGATGCTCACTATGCTCCCTTAACAGAAGTTCTGAAGCGCAAAACTTAAATCATGTGAGCCAACTTACAAAGTAAAAATATAGAAACCATTATTTTATTATATTTCAGCATAAACATACATTGTTAGACAGGTAATGAACAATCTAGCTAACATTTATAATTTACTTACGGCTGAAATGTTGCACGTATGTGTAACAAGCAAAGTATTTATCACAATATCCTTTAAATAACATTACAAGTGATGTCATAAAGATATCAGCTCTGCTGTTGTTCATAAATACCAGTAATGATTTTGTACAATGAGGACGTTGTCACATCGCCGGAAATAGAGTCATCAGTGTCCAAATGTGTAGTGAGCCAGCGTCCTTTACTTTCCTTACCAGTGCCTGAACTCGTGAACATGATATACTGATTCACGAGCTCGGGAGCGGATTGAGATGCACCCATAGCCACTTGACAACAAAATATGTTCCTGTATTTTGGTTACACCAGCATTAACAACCCTGATTCCTTGAGGCACACCAACAGTACACATTTTGGTTGTCTCCATGACCTTGACAAGTCTTGGCATATCTACTAATGAGGTAAATCAGGTATGTTTGATTAGGGAGACATCCAAAATGTGTACTTTTTGGTGTGCCTCCATGAACAGGGTTGAGAAACACTTGGTCAGACTGCCATGACCTCTATTTTGTAATAAAAAAAAAATAAAAAATAATAAAAAAAAAAACACTACTACTACAACTATCTTACTACTACTTTATTAAGAAAAACAAACCCAATTTTCAAGATTTTTTCAAGAACTAATCCTTTTAAATGATCTCAGGAAAGTTACACCATCTAGATTTTTTTTTTTTTTTTTTTAAACTTTAAGCCCCAGAAATATCAAATTGATATTTAATTCATAAGCTGAAAACAGGTCCATCATCAATGTGTATTCAAGTCACTTTCCATATGAATTAATTTTAATGCATTTTTTATTTAATTTTGAAATGGCAACAGATAATCCAATAACTTTGCTTATTTCATAACTTATTGCAATGAAATAACAGAAATGGGGAATAGATTGTAGCTCTTGACACACTCAATGTATGTGCTATACTGACCTGATCCACCAGGGGGCCCAGCAGAGCATCAGCCCTCCCCTTGCTGAGGAAATGCTGAGTGTCATAGAGGAAGATCTTGTGGAGGCAGTCCAACACATACTGCAGCAGCAAGACGCTCTTTGTCACGTTATCTTCATCATCATCATCATCATCATCATCATCATCTGAATCAAAGAAGGCTTTGCCTATAGACAAAAGGGGTGAAGGTCAAAGTAAATTACATTATTTAAAAATAAATGTGTAAAGAAAAATGACTGAATTGTGTTGTATCTCTAAAACGCAAAAAATTTTACTCCACATATCTTCTTAGCATGATCTGGTCATGTCAAAGAATGTTAGCATGGTTTAATGGTGAAGCATTACTTCATACAAACATATTGATATGTGCAGACTACCTGTGAGGGAAATGTTGAGCTGCTGCAGCAGATCAGAACAGGGTTTGACCAGCTGCCCAGCAAACAACACAAACAGTCCTTTGAGTTTGTTAGCGAAACGGTTTGCCAGCATGTAGAACGTCAACAGCCGGTCTTTAGAGGCACCGTCAGTCTTTGACCAGTCAAACAACTGCAGAAAAGTAAAAATGAGATTCAATCAGCATGCATTGACACTTCTAATGTTCTTAATAGACAATATATAACCAAAGTAACTTACAAGTACATATTGAGCTTTTGGCAGTTACTACAACAAGTGTCAAAGAATCAATTTTCGACTGATGAATCATCCAATTTATTGGCTACTACTGTACCCACTTGGATGAAAGGCTGGGTATTGACACAGATTTCACGAATTGATATGATTCTGATTCACAAGCTCTTGATTCAATTCTGATTTTGATTAGATTTCATTTAATATTTGGATATAATTAACCAATCCTCAAACTAGTGTTGTCACGGTACCAAAATTCCAGTAGTCTGATTACACTAACTATTTGAAAATAAAACTATTATTTAAATGAGTATTATTTATGATAATAATTATAAATAAATAATGCATTTAAACAGCATGTAGCCTTCAAATGTTTAGAAGTAAACATTGTTTATAAAAAAAAAAAAAAATGAAAGCCAAAGAAACATTACATAGAATAAGTGGGAGGTCTATTAGTTACATTAACACTAATATACTAAGGCCGTGTGTCCACCAAAGAATTTTTTTCCCTGAGGCTAGAGCATTTTTCCAATTGTTTTCAATGGGAGCGCCACGGTTTTAAAACGCCAGAAATGTGACGAGGCGCTGAGCGTTGAAGAATGTTCAATTTTGGGTAAAACGCAGCACTCACCAATGTCACTTTTGCCCAGCCGTCCAATCACAGTGGAGGAGGGACGGGGCAAATACAACACCGACCAACCGCCACATTCTACTTGTACAACGTCAACAGATGACAACAAGCGTGACCAGATTTCTCATGGTGGAATACGGGACAGGCCCCGGCGATACCGATATATAGTTATTTGTTATTTCTATATATAATTAATTTATATAAAAAAAAACAAAGAAGCAAATTACAAACAATAGGACAAACATAATAGAGATGCAAATAAAATAAACTACGTTTTTCAGGTACAGTACAGTAAGTTTATTTAACATATATACACAATGTTTTGTTTGATTAACATTAATGACACAGACAGGTATTTTAGGCTGCTGCCCCTTTAAGACAGAATGCTTGGATCACACACCAATACACATATCGGTTTCACCGAGCTGTTTACGTTCTCCTCAGCCATACCGACTGTATTTACGTAAGATACACGTGTCAAAATGGCCATCATGTGGAGTGTGTATTTGATCATTCAGGCGCAAACAGAACTGAATTCGGGATTGCGCGCTGTCTGAGAGAGCGCTTCTGGTGTGTGTCATTCAGCGCCATTCCACGCTGAGTTATTTTTTACAACATACTGCGCATAATAACTTGATAAACATTTGAAGATCCTTGTTAAATGTTTCTTTGATCTTCGTGCCTGGCTTAATCTCCTCCGCGCTCTCTAACATCAATAACGAATTGTGATTGGATGGTAATTTTGTTGTACAATGAGCTAGGCTACTTTTGATAGGCTATTCTCACGTGACAGAAGACTACCACTTGCTCTATGATCACCCAGCCATAAAGACATTTTAGTACAGATGAAATATGGGACAAAACATGATTTTTTCATAATAAGTCGGGACACTAAAAATAGAGCTGAAATACGGGACTGTCCCGGGAAAAACGGGACGTCTGGTCACCCTAATAATAACGGAACAAAATTTAAAACAAGAGCCAGAGCAAATACTTCAAATTGTATCTACATTTTTATATAGAAACAATGTAGAAACAAACTACCTGTGAAATGAGATACTAGTAACACTTCTGCGGATATTCCATATTATAGCAAGCAAAGTGCCTCAACTGAAAATATGCTGCGCTGCCAAAACGCTCTCAAGCGCCCACAACTAGGCAATTTCAGATGGCTTAAAACTCTTTGGTAGACACACGGCCTTAATGCACATCTATTTTGACATACAGTATCAGATTGTTATATCCTGTCTGTTGCTATAGTTATATCACTGTCAATCTTTGCAGTTTCGGATTCAATCGTGCATTTAAATACAGTTGTAAATCCAGAAACTTTGCAGTGTACTGAGCAGCGTGAAAAACAAAACTTTTATTCAAATTGTATATGGGTTATAAACAGAAAGCGAGCAAATAGTGTTCCCTTTACAAGCACTGAAGCTGTCAATCACCTGCTTACTGAGATCTAAACTCCTGCGAAAACTACCCTGATAATCAAAAAAGCTGTCTACACTGAAAAATGAATCTCTTATTTACATCGAGTTTACACTTTGTTGGTAATAATGAAAGGATTCATGAGCATGCAGAACTCTAAAGCACGGTGAATGAAAACTTTGGTGTTTTGAGCAGTGTTGACTTAAACACCTCTGATTGGCCATTGTGGTCACACGCTCAACAGATATGTCTGTGATAGGCTCTTCACAGAGCGCTAACACAGGTACACATGGGAGCGTTTCAAAGCATCCGTCTATCAGCGGCTACCGAATATACCCGGTACTACCGGTAAATGCTGGTATCGTCACATTTTTAAAATTTCAGTACCGACTTGGTACCGAAGTACCGGTTCTTTTGACAACCCTACCTCAAAACAATCCTCATTTTTTCAGGTTAAGGAAAACAATCACTCAACTAATGCTGTTAACAATGCAGGGAATCCTGTCAGTTGGTACATTATTATAATATTAAAGGTTAGTCCAAAATTAATTGCTTTTTATGTTTTGATATAATAATCAATACACAACATTTAAACGGCACAACGCAATTTTATATCAACTTTTAAATTATGTAATTTTGATACAAGTATGTTTTTAAAAAAGTAATCAATATGTAATGTAGTCCAAATATTTAGCAAAATGCTTCTCTCTAGAGTTATTTGTTCTAGCCAATTAATAAGCTAAGGACATTGAATGGGTTTCCATTCCAAAATGATTCTCGAAGCAGTGGTTCGAAAGTGCTCTTAAAGGGGTCATGAACTGGCTTTTTTTACTGTTGTCTGAGGTCAACTTATGACGTTTGCGTGGTTTTCACATTCAAAAACATCATAATGAATAAGTAATAGGCTATTTTCTACCCTGGTTTTGAGCCTCTCTCATGGAAAGCTCGGTTTTTATGGGCGTGCCACACTGAAGACTTGGAAGTAAACGCCCACTGCTATGATTTGATAAGCTTTGCATATTATAATGAGCTTCGGCTCCCCCGTGAGGAATTGTTTTGAAAGCGTGTGGGAAAACGGCAACCGGAATGATTCGCCCACAGGGCTCGCAAAATGTCTTTATCAAACAAAAAAGTGATTTATCTCTCATCCACCCGCAAATTAATTGGAATGTTATTTTTTTATTACTTGGCCCGCCCAATCGGTGGATATAACCGCGAACCATGCATCACTAACACACACGCACGCGCGCACAAGCCTCACTGCAGAGTCAGACAAATCAGCATGATCAACTTCTGCGATTGTATTTTTCCTTCAAATATCAAGTCAAGAAAGTGAACAAAGCACATCAAGAAAGGAATGTTATTTCACTATTTAAGATAGCCCGTCGGCAGGCCGGTGATACGTTTTGGTAGCCCGTCTGAAAAACACATAGCCCCGGGAGGTTGGGCTTTGCGAGCCCTGGCCCGAGTCTGATCACGAATCGCAGCACAATGAACCAACACCTCAAATATAGGATTCTCCAGCCTGTGACAGTGTGCTAAGTTATGTTCAGTTAGACACGTACACATAATCAATAGATATCAAACGATCTGTAACAATGCAATACTATCACATATAAAAAACATTTTTCACTCACATAAGTGTGTTGCTTCATTCATTCATGTAATCGCATCCTGTCTGCAAATCCAGTCTCGTTTACAAATGAATCCGTGGTGAAATGAAGGAACAAACGAGCAATGTCTTACCCACGTGAGCTGGATATTCATTAGGGATGCACCGAAATGAAAATTCTGGGCCGAAACCGAAAATTCTGGATACACTTGGCCGAAAACCGAAACAGAAAATTACTTTTTTAAAATAATTATTCATTTATTTTAAATTTGTTTTTTGTATAATTGTATTATTATTAGATGTTTTAATTAAATTCAATAATTTTACTGAATCTGAATTTAAAAAATACAAGCCAATAAAATAACCACACTTTTATTTAAAGTAACACAATAATTAGACAGAAAATAGGCCTATATTCAAATAATATTAAATATCAATATATTAATATTAGTGCTGGGGAAAAATTAATCGTGATTAATCACATCCAAAAATAAAAGTTTACATAATGTGTGTGTGTATTGTGTATAATTATTATGTATATAGAAACACACACACACACACACATGCATGCATATATTTAAGAAAAATATATATATTTTTTAAATTATATATTTTTATTTATATATATATATATATATACACACACACTCACCTAAAGGATTATTAGGAACACCATACTAATACTGTGTTTGACCCCCTTTCGCCTTCAGAACTGCCTTAATTCTACGTGGCATTGATTCAACAAGGTGCTGAAAGCATTCTTTAGAAATGTTGGCCCATATTAATATGATAGCATCTTGCAGTTAATGAAGATTTGTGGGATGGATATCCAGGGCACGAAGCTCCCGTTCCACCACATCCCAAAGATGCTCTATTGGGTTGAGATCTGGTGACTGTGGGGGCCATTTTAGTACAGTGAACTCACTGTCATGTTCAAGAAACCAATTTGAAATGATTCGAGCTTTGTGACATGGTGCATTATCCTGCTGGAAGTAGCCATCAGAGGATGGGTACATGGTGGTCATAAAGGGATGGACATGGTCAGAAACAATGCTCAGGTAGGCCGTGGCATTTAAACGATGCCCAATTGGCACTAAGGGGCCTAAAGTGTGCCAAGAAAACATCCCCCACACCATTACACCACCACCACCAGCCTGCACAGTGGTAACAAGGCATGATGGATCCATGTTCTCATTCTGTTTACGCCAAATTCTGACTCTACCATCTGAATGTCTCAACAGAAATCGAGACTCATCAGACCAGGCAACATTTTTCCAGTCTTCAACTGTCCAATTTTGGTGAGCTCGTGCAAATTGTAGCCTCTTTTTCCTATTTGTAGTGGAGATGAGTGGTACCCGGTGGGGTCTTCTGCTGTTGTAGCCCATCCGCCTCAAGGTTGTGCGTGTTGTGGCTTCACAAATGCTTTGCTGCATACCTCGGTTGTAACGAGTGGTTATTTCAGTCAAAGTTGCTCTTCTATCAGCTTGAATCAGTCGGCCCATTCTCCTCTGACCTCTAGCATCAACAAGGCATTTTCGCCCACAGGACTGCCGCATACTGGATGTTTTTCCCTTTTCACACCATTCTTTGTAAACTCTAGAAATGGTTGTGCGTGAAAATCCCAGTAACTGAGCAGATTGTGAAATACTCAGACCGGCCCGTCTGGAACCAACAACCATGCCACGCTCAAAATTGCTTAAATCACCTTTCTTTCCCATTCTGACATTCAGTTTGGAGTTCAGGAGATTGTCTTGACCAGGACCACACCCCTAAATGCATTGAAGCAACTGCCATGTGATTGGTTGATTAGATAATTGCATTAATGAGAAATTGAACAGGTGTTCCTAATAATCCTTTAGGTGAGTGTATATATATATATATATATATATATAAAAATAATTTTTATTTTTATATATATATATATATATATATATATATATATATATATAAATATATAAATATATATATATATATATATATATATATATAAATATATAAATATATATATATATATATATATATACACATACATACATACATACATACACACACACACACTCACCTAAAGGATTATTAGGAACACCATACTAATACTGTGTTTGACCCCCTTTCGCCTTCAGAACTGCCTTAATTCTACGTGGCATTGATTCAACAAGGTGCTGAAAGCATTCTTTAGAAATGTTGGCCCATATTGATAGGATAGCATCTTGCAGTTGATGGAGATTTGTGGGATGCACATCCAGGGCACGAAGCTCCCGTTCCACCACATCCCAAAGATGCTCTATTGGGTTGAGATCTGGTGACTGTGGGGGCCATTTTAGTACAGTGAACTCATTGTCATGTTCAAGAAACCAATTTGAAATGATTCGAGCTTTGTGACATGGTGCATTATCCTGCTGGAAGTAGCCATCAGAGGATGGGTACATGGTGGTCATAAAGGGATGGACATGGTCAGAAACAATGCTCAGGTAGGCCGTGGCATTTAAACGATGCCCAATTGGCACTAAGGGGCCTAAAGTGTGCCAAGAAAACATCCCCCACACCATTACACCACCACCACCAGCCTGCACAGTGGTAACAAGGCATGATGGATCCATGTTCTCATTCTGTTTACGCCAAATTCTGACTCTACCATCTGAATGTCTCAACAGAAATCGAGACTCATCAGACCAGGCAACATTTTTCCAGTCTTCAACTGTCCAATTTTGGTGAGCTCGTGCAAATTGTAGCCTCTTTTTCCTATTTGTAGTGGAGATGAGTGGTACCCGGTGGGGTCTTCTGCTGTTGTAGCCCATCCGCCTCAAGGTTGTGCGTGTTGTGGCTTCACAAATGCTTTGCTGCATACCTCGGTTGTAACGAGTGGTTATTTCAGTCAAAGTTGCTCTTCTATCAGCTTGAATCAGTCGGCCCATTCTCCTCTGACCTCTAGCATCAACAAGGCATTTTCGCCCACAGGACTGCCGCATACTGGATGTTTTTCCCTTTTCACACCATTCTTTGTAAACTCTAGAAATGGTTGTGCGTGAAAATCCCAGTAACTGAGCAGATTGTGAAATACTCAGACTGGCCCGTCTGGCACCAACAACCATGCCACGCTCAAAATTGCTTAAATCACCTTTCTTTCCCATTCTGACATTCAGTTTGGAGTTCAGGAGATTGTCTTGACCAGGACCACACCCTTAAATGCATTGAAGCAACTGCCATGTGATTGGTTGATTAGATAATTGCATTAATGAGAAATTGAACAGGTGTTCCTAATAATCCTTTAGGTGAGTGTATAATATATATATATATATATATATATATATATATATATATATATATAAGATAAATTATATATACAGTATATACATGCAGATATTTCTTAAATATATACATGCATGTGTGTGTATTTATATATACATAATAATTATACACAGTAGCCTACACACACATATTATGTAAACACAAACTCTTTTTTTTTTGATGCGATTAATCACGATTAATTTTTCCCCAGCACTAATTAACATCAATATATCAATATCAATATATTATTCTTCATTCAGTTCTATGCAACTGAATCAGATTTAACAGATTTATTTTTTGACCAATTATCAAAATAATGTATAGTCCTAGAAAACTATTATTATCAGAGCGTGTGAGCAGAGAGCGTGTGAGCAGAGAGCGTGTGAGCAGAGAGCGTGTGAGCAGAGAGCGAGGAGCGGGTCAGTGAATGAGAGGGTAGCGTCATTTTACCCCAGCACGGCTATACCATACCATATTACAGCACAGTAGGGCTAGTGCAAACAGAAACAAGTCTAGAGAAATGTCATGTCTGCACGCGGCGCACACACGGAGCGGAACACGGAGCAGTCGTTTTGAAGCTGTGCATCTTCGGAAGCGGAGCCGCTCGCAAAGTTACAAAACATGCTGCGAGAGAGTGAAACCTGATCGCCGAACACGGATGGGCGGGGCGGCATATTTTCGGCTTTTTTTGTCTTTCGGCCAAAAACCGAAAATGCTATTTTCGACGGCCGAAATTTTGGTGCATCCCTAATATTCATTAAAAATAAAGTTCATCCATGCATTCATAATATTGGAATCCGAATGAAGCTTATGCAGCATGTTTATTGCTTTGAAGTTCGATGCAGTTTAGCTCCACGTAGGCCTATGTTATTTATCTATAACATGCCATTCACAAATCGGTGGGCGGGGCTACAGAATCAGGCGTTCTTCTTCTTCGGTTAAGGCGTTTAACCACACTCTGACGTCACAGCTTGGCACATTCTGAGATCGAGCGTTTGCTGGGCCTGGTGTCAATAAAAGCTTTTCTTTGACTAACAAGGAAGTTTTCAGCTCCGAAACTTACAGGATATTCTTATATCACGATGAACTTTTATACATCAAAGGCTGAATGAAAAGTTGATTTCTCAATTCATGACCCCTTTAAGTAGTATTAATTTCCGCATCTAAAAATAAGTCTTTTTTTTCCACACTAAACAATAGATGCTTACCTTAAAGAAGAGAGGTCTGAAAGTGACTTCTGAAAGTTTCATAACCAGCACTAGCAGAGAGTCAACCACATAGCCCTCAATTTCACCAATCGTCTTTAGATCTCCCTATTAAATAAAGTTAAATTGGTAATCATCAGCAAGTGCACTTATTGAAAAAACAAAAACAAAAAAACATTGAAACAGGGGTGTGCAGTACCTGGCAATGCTGGGCACGGAAATCAAGAGCAGACAGGAAGAAGGAAGTGAGCTCTGATTGGTGGTTGTTGAGTTGGTCCTTCTCCATGTGAGCAATATGTTCCTTCAGGATGGTCATCAGTGGACCAAGACGTTTCTGCAACAGGTAAGAGAAGGGAATCAGCTGAGAATGAAACGCTTGTAATAACAATAGGATTTCAATTTTTTGGTTGTGATTTTTGCGATTTTGTGGCAGTAATTTCTAGAATTTTTTTTATATTGCAATTGTCATACGAGTCCAACAGAAAAAAGCAAAATGCAGAAAACTTGTTTCTTTTTTTTTCTTTCAAAAGAAAAAGCTGTTATTTTTTATTTTAGTTATTAAAATAAAAACAAAGCAGCAAATTACAAACAATAGAACAAAGACATTTTTTGAAAGAAGGATAGTTTAGAATAACTTTTTTCAGGCAGGTGTAGCATTGAGGTACAAAATGCTACAGATATTGAATCATCAAATTAGGGCTATCACGATATCAGATTTTTCACTAGTCAAATTCATCTTCATTTTGTTTTTCTTTTTTGGCCAATGAATCACACCATTGCACACAAAAGGAACAATTACACTTAATAGAGACTAAAATGCTAACCATTTTTAGCTTAGCACTAGTGATGGGTGCTTTCGAAGCACTGCTTTGTGAAGCTTTGAAACCTTTGCAAATCATTTGTTGCGAACCAGTGGTCAGGAGCATGCATCAAACTGCCAAAGTCACGTGATTTCAGTTAACAAGGCTTCGTTACGCCACAACTGTTTCGAAATTTTTCACTTTTTCCTGTGGTTTGCTGTTGGGGGCCAATCTTGGTGAACCCATGAATCACTGATCGCCACCATTGAACCAGTGTTTACGGTTTTAACCTGATCTCGGATAAGTTTTATAAATTTGTAGACATTTTTAATGAGACATTTGTGTCTCTTATTGGCCTGTTTAGACAAGCCCTCCATTTAAAAAAAAAAAAAAAAATACAAGCCCTGCAAATTAATAAAAGAACACGTTATACAGACACTTTATATTTAATGGTATTTGATGATTTGTTCATTGCATTTAATATATTATACTTTCAATAAAACATTTGCAATGGGTTTTAAAAGCTGTCTGCATGTTTTGGGGGGAGTTGTGACCAGCAGGCATCACAAGCATGTGGTGTTTCGAGTGCTTCGAAACAGTGAATCATTTTGTGAAGCAATTGGTTCAGTTGATTCAAAGCTTCAAAAAGTTCCATTTCTCCCATCACTACTAAGTAGTACAGCGTCAAAGTACAACAATATATTAGAATAACATATTTTTCCTCTAAACTCGCATTATAGCGTCAATTGAGTGTTTGAAATAAACGTCCTATCTCCGAATGAGGCAGAATAATATTATTTTATAGTATTCTATACAGTGATAAAGGCTATGTCGATTAGTATTGCATTATCCTTATGAAAAAAAAACCTGAGATGGCTTGAAGAACATAGATAAACCATATACTGTTGCAATCGTGTGTTAATTCTCTTCACATTTCATCAGTCAAAACATTTATATCTTTGTATTCAGCTACAGCGATAGCTGGATGCCTTTGTGTATAATAGATTTCCTGGCAAGTTATTTGTTTTACAACTTTTATGAGTCTCGCTTGTGGACTTTCTGTGCATACCCTCCGGCGTTAAGTATTAATGAAACGCATTACATGTGAGAGTTTAACACTGTGTACCTGTCATTTTATGGGTTATGGTTAAGGCAATATATTGTGACACCCCTAATTAACATGAAATCGATTATCGTCAATACCGGTATATTGCGACACCCCAAATCAAAATAAGACACTGTCTTCACTTATGAATGAAACATACTGATCCTTATTAAAGCTATTAAAGTTATTCAGTTAAGAGCAATGTGTTTTTCTCTTTTTCTTTTGTTTGATTAACAATGACAGACGGCAGCAAGAATTTTTTTTTTTACTTAAATCGAATCGCATCAGTGTATTAAGTTCACTTAAAATATTTGTATTCACGTAAATGTTTACGTGAATACATACCAAAACGGGCATTTTGACATCACTTTGTGTATTTGACTATTAAAGGGTGTGACAGTCGACTTTCTGCGTGCGCACTTCGAGTGTGTGTCAGTCAGAGCATGAATACTGCTTTGAGTTTAATAAGCTTTATTCTCTCATTCATGCACATTTCAAACTCTTCGGTTTTTCAGCAATACACCCATTCCTACCTGATGAGCATCCACCATGTCGGAGTAGCATTTTATGATTACGGGAATGAGGACCCTGGGAGGCACCTTTGTGGCAAGAGTGGAGCTGAGAGAGGCGAGACGTACAGACAGCTGAGGGCAAGATGTCAGTCGCTCGGCTAGCAGAGTTAAGCGGGTGACCTAGAACACCAGGAAAAAATGAGAAGATTTAAATAAGAACCTTGTAAATAAAATTTATTTGAATCACATACGCTACTCTAAGGTTTGTCTTGAAAGGGTTAGTTCACCCAAAAGTGAAAATTCTGTCATTAACTACTCACCCTCATGTTGTTCCAAACCCGTAAGACCTTCGTTCATCTTCAGAACACAAATTAAGATATTTTTGATGAAATCCGAGAGCTCTCTGATCCCTCCATAGACAACTATTTAATTAACACTTTCAAGGCCCAGAAAGGTAGTAAAGACATCGTTAAAATAGTCCATGTGACTTCAGTGGTTCAACCTTAATTTTATCAAGCGACGAGAATACTTTTTGTGCGCAAAAAACAAACAAAAACAATGACTTTATTCAACAATTTCTTCATGCCTGTCAGTCTAATTAAATAGCTGGAGGGGTCAGAAAGCTCTCGGATTTCATCAGAAATATCTTCATTTGTGTTCTGAAGATGAACGAAGGTCTTACGGGTTTGGAACGACATGAGGGTGAGAAATTAATGACAGAATTTTCATTTTTGGGTGAACTAACCCTTGAAGTAACAAGGTGACACTGATACTGACCTGCAGAATGGTGTCCTGCAGGTAGGGGCTAATAAAGTGCGTTAGCGTCTCTGATATGCGCTGCAGAGCTGTGACGGCACTCAGCAGGTAGATTTCATTGTTCTGCAGGTCTTTCCTCTCCTTCAGAGTGTCCAGCACTGCAGGCATCAGCCTGAACACACAACACAATATACAAGTCATGAAGATCATTCAACTTCTGAGTATGTTTTAAAAATAGTATGACTCAATTAGTGATTTATGCTGTTTGTCAGCTTTACACTTAAAGTAAAATCCAACTATGTAAAGTCCAAAGGATACACTGATGGCTGGTTTCACAGACAGCTTAAGCCTAGTCCCAGACTAAAATGCATGTTTGAGCTGTTTTAACTTAAAGCAACTTGCACTGACAGATCTTAAAATATGTCAGTGTTGCCACCTTGTGGACCAACTGATTAGTAAAAAAAAGGTGCATGTGTGAGCTGAGAGTATAGTAGTGATGTTCAATTCTTGAACGAATCATTCTTTTAAGCCCGTAACTGGTCGAACGGGTTCACAAAATCGAACTGAATCAAACTTGAGTTCCAGGTTGATGATCCAAGATGCAGAAATAAATGAAATGAAAGAAGAAAAAAGAACCGATAGTCAGAACCGATCCATTCAGTTCTTTTTGAATCTGACATGACTGAACAATTGACTTTCAACTCTGCAGGTTGCAGGTTCATTTCAAACTGGTTCTTTGGTTCAATAACCCATCTGGACCAAGTGTGCCACACAGATCCTGAAAAGTGAAGCCAAAGCATTTCGATCGACCCCTGGTTGGAACCATGGTAGCCTTTTTATCAAAAGTCCAAAAACCTTTATTGTGTTTTACTGAACATAAGAACTACTTACATGTGTAAATGCCACAAAGCATAAAAATATTTATCATTACATAGAATAAGTAATAAGATCCTGGTTGATGAGTGATGATCTCCCAGCGCTGTTTCAGTTGTGGGCTCCTATGGCGCACTGTAAATCAAGACCTGTCAATCTGAGTGATCAATGCAATCTAAGCACGCTCCAGCTGTAAAACAATGTCCGGATTGTTCTTGACACATCGTTCCTATCCACCATACCTGAGAACTAATTTCCATTGGTTGAACTTTCAAAATAACATTGGAAAATGATCCTATAGCTTTAGCCAAGCAGCATTTCATGTCACTCAGTGAAGATCTACACATCATGTTATGTTGTGTGTGGGCTCGTTTGAATCGAGACAACCTGCTCTAAAATAAAGATGTGCAATTTACTATGGTTTACAAATGCTTAGTGTACAGATGAGGCTTTTGCGCTAACTTCACAGTTTACATGCGTGTCGGCGGCAACTTTTTATGGTTTTACGTCATCAAATTGCGATCGATTTGTGAGATCGGCCAAATTTTGTGACTACAGATCGAGCCATGGAATGTGATTATCGGCTGATACCGATCTACGGCCGGACAATCAGAGCATTCTTAATTAACTGTATGCATATGCTAATAAACATGTAAAAACCAACAGTACCTGTGTAACTGTGGTATAGAGAGAGCTTTCAATGTGCTGGTAACTTCCGCCACACACAGCAGAGCACTTCCCATGACGTTTTTCTCCTCGTCTTTGTTAGCAACCAGCTCCACCGCTTTGCTCAGCACTGGTATAAACGCTTCCTGGTGGCCCGTGCCAAAATTTCGGCATAGAAGCTTAAGGCTGTAAAGGGCCGTCTGTCGATTGATAGCCAACTCTTCTTCCTGTGCCGTGTCCTGTCCGTGACTCCGACCCACGATGTTCAGGAGGTTGCCAATGAGCTCCAGAAGCACAGTCACCTGTCAGAAATATTATATGATTATGAGATGAGCTAATATTTAAAAGCATTGATTAAATGTAGAATGGGCAGTTTTAATAAGTTATAAAATACGACATTTACTAAAGTGTTTAAAATCTTTGTGCAATGACAATTTGAATTTTTATTTTACCTGTTCCTCCAGCCAGTGTGTCCGCTGCTGTAGTTTGTTATTAAGTAACTCCATGGCCTTTCTTCTTACTGATGCTAACTGATTTCCCATCAGTCCTCTCATTACCAGAATGAAGGTATCCATGGGTAGCAGTGCATTAACCTAAAAGTTACATAATACAGCATGCTTTATGCATATGCATGCACAAATGAAAGTGTACACAAAAAAAACAACTGTTCAATGAAGTCACCAGTTCAAGAAAACGGACTGTGGTTCAGTTCAGAGTAGAAAAGTATCATGTTACTCTTATTTTTTTTTATGTATATTGTGCACAGTATAAAAACTGACTGTATGCTTGTTGTTTGATCAGATTGTGCACTGTGAGGACACTGTTAAAATGTCATTCAATACAAATGTATTTGTATCAGTGCAGTGATTCCTACCTTGTCCAGGGTGTCATAGGACTTGCTGAGCAGAGCTCTCCAGAACTTAGCCGTGGGTTTATCCGAGTTATCCTCTACACATCGAGCAACTACATGGATGTAGCGCAGAACGTCCACCAGCAGACTAACAAGTTAACAAAATCATTACACCCCGCAAACAACACCACAACCAATCACCAAGTCAAGTACTGTAGTCGAGCTTCAACTCACTCCTGCAGAAGAGTCTGTAAGGTGTCTTCTGTTAAGTCCTCACAGTCAGACATCTATCAGTCAAACGATAACATATTTAGGATGTTTATTGAAAAATCCTGGGGGTATTTTAATAACCAACATTAAATCAACTGCTTCCAGCTATAAACCTACCTTCCCAACGAATCTGTCAGAGGAAAGTAGCTGAGCCATGAAAGAGACGGAGAGGAATTTAAAATGCCGAAGGTCTTTGTCACTATGCGCGTCCACATTGAAAATTAGATCAGAGACGGTTTCTTCCTTCTTCACCGCACTTCTTCCACGGGTCCTACTTTTCTCCGGAGCTGCACAGAGAAAATATCAAACAAATTTTCTTCTCTGTCCGCGATGTTTTTAGTTTAATGTCATACATCTAATTCTTACAATTAGGGCAGGGTATTTGATTCTATTCCGATTCACAAGCTCTTGATTTGATTCCTATCACCATTCAATATCATTTAGATATATATATCAGCTATAGTATATATCCATTTTTTAAGGAAAACCAGGGAACCCTGTCAGTTGGTACATTAATATATCAAATATTTAAATTCAATAGCTATTCATTTTTATATATAATAAATCAACACAAATGAAAACTGAGGTTTATGCAAGCATTTCAATTGCACAAAAGGCAGTTTTTAATATAATACAAAAAGTTAAGTGAAAAATAAGAATTTAAACAGTGGCTGTAATTTTTTTTTCTTCATGATTTATTCAGACATGCAATAAATAAAACATCACTAACAGGTTAAGTGAAAATATGATAAATATTTATCTAAATCTTTTATTTATTTATTTTTTTTCTAGTTGGCCAAGTTGAAAGCTGAGACTTTGTTTCTTATCAAAAGTAACAAAACTTATTGTGATTATTGTATGGTAATAAAAATAATGATTGGTGAAGTTTTATTCATGCATCAACATAAAAAAGCATACACTAAAAGACTGATCTTGGGAGTTCAGATTCAGATTCAATATTGATTCATCAAAATGAAAACAATATTGAGTGTAGGGCAGGACTTGATTCTAAACATTTGTTTGGTAGGTGAAAAATTGTCAGTAAATAACTAATTATAAACCATCCCTTCCGGCCAGCTGTTGTATGCACACAAGACGGCTCGAGTTTATGCTTGACGTAAATGTAAGCACGTTGTGAACTTTCACATCGTATGGACTCACAGAGATGGATTATTTTTCTAAAAAAAAAAAAAAAAAAAAAAGGTTTGTGTTCATTGAAGTGGGCAGTTCTTACCATCTTCGCTGTTCTGTGGTAAAGTCATGAGATACCGCAGGATTCTGATGAGGAAGGTCAGCTGCTCCTTTACCTCAAACTCACAGCACACAGAGATCCAGAATTCCTGATCGCTCTCTACAACAGACTCCTGCACAACACATCACACAACTGTCTCTACAATCCTTAACACAAATGGGTTTCCAGTGAACTAAAGCATTTTTTGGAGATGAATCGCTTATTCAGTGGCAAAAAAACAAAAATACCAATTGGATATTTAAAAAACATCCATGAAACTTTTCGCACCTTTTCAGCCCCAGTTGCATTGACAGATGTTTGTGTGACATGCTGCTTGAACAAGAGCAGCATCAGGACCCAGAGGAAGCGAGACGGGCCCAGCGTGTCCAGTAGCTGGCTGAGGATGGGTAAGCGTCTGTGCTCGGGCACATGAGGCAGGGCATCAACAAACACATGCGTGATATGCATTACCACAATGTCCATTTGCCCCTCAGACTTGGCACTTTCACCCTCATGAGCCTTTGGAGAAACAAGAAAATCAAGAATAACGCGATTTGTAACAATTAAAAAAAAAAATTCCTTTTTCCTTTTAAATAACAGAAAAACTAGACTTTCACACTGTATGAAGAAAATGTGAGCGGGCCTTCCCTGTGTAAAACTCACCACCTGTATGATAGCAGGTTGCGTTTGGTTTCAAAAGCATTGCCGTGTAGTTGCCAAGGTGTTCTAAATGTGGTAATGTGCTATGCAAATTATAGCATGTTCAAGATGGTTACTACAGTATTGCTTAATGGCCCAGGTCACAAAAGCCCACCTTAGAGGGTTAGTTCACCCAAAAATGAAAATTCTGTCATTAATTCCTCACCTTCATGTTGTTCCAGACCCGTAAGACCTTCGTTCATCTTCGGAACACAAATTAAGATATTTTTGATGAAATCTGAGAGCTCTCTGACCCCTCCATAGACAACTATTTATTTAACACTTTCAAGGCCCAGAAAGGTAGTAAAAACATCGTTAAAATTGTCTATGTGACTCCAGTGGGTCAACCTTAATTTTATGAAGCGACGAGAATACTTTTTGTGTGCAAAAACAAACAAAATAACGACTTTATTCAACAATTTCGTTCTAGCCTGTGCCAGTCTCCTACGCAGTTTACGTTGTAAATACAGTGCAGCTCCCGCGTCATCATGCGTCGTGGTGCTCACGTGAACAGCATCGGCTGCCGCATAACTCGAAAGCGCTGCACTGTTTACAACGGAAACTGCGTAGGAGACTGACATTACTTTTTGTTTGTTTTTGCGCACAAAAAGTATTCTCGTCGCTATTTTTAGCTCTCGGACTTCATCAAAAATATCTTAATTTGTGTTCTGAAGATGAACGAAGGTCTTACGGGTTTGGAACGACATGAGGGTGAGTAATTAATGACAGAATTTTCATTTTTGGGTGAACTATCCCTTTAAAGTCTCTGTGATATTCTGGTCTCTAGTCTGGCTTGGGTCCCTTCAAACGTAAGGGTGCTTTCACACTAGCACTTTGGTGTGCACCTGGGTTCGACTGACGTCAAGAGTTCGATTCGTTTGGATGATGTGAACGCTGTCTTCCGAACTCGGGTGCACACCCGCGAACCGTACCCGAGTCCGCTTAAAACCGTCTGGGGTACGGTTCATGTGGACTGCGGTACGGTTCACTGCTGATATGAACGCAATCGTACTAAATCGCGAAAGTGAAACGCTATTAAATGACGTATGATTTCATAAAAATGTGTGTTTGTGTGTGTTTCACTCACTTTCCTGTTTGAGCGTGACTGGCGTTCTGCAAGCAGAGAGCTGTAAATCTCATTTCTGCTCGCCTTCAGAGTTCTTTAGAGCATTTGCAGTACATTCGCGGCAGATAGACAAGTGCCATTACGTACCGACACTTTGAAAACAAAACGAATGGTTCAAAAACAGAAATATAAAAGTGAAGTGAGCAACGCTATGCAGTTGCCGCCTCCTCCTGTGGCGTCATTACCAAGCAACGGGGTAAACAGCTGCTGCTTTGATGACACAAACGTGCCACGGTTCAGACTCAAATAATATAACCTGAACACCGTCCAGCCGGGAGCAGTCGAACTCGGGTTCGGACCAGGCAATTCGAACCAAGTGTGAAAGCACCCTAAGTCTACAGGATCATCCAACAGTCCCATTGCTCACAAATGTAATACTTTTCCTCACCAAGCCACATACATAGAAGCATCATCCATAGTACAAACCAGTCTACTCTGGGATTTTGTTGACAATGCTAATTTGACGAAAATTAAATACTTTATATATGAAACAGAAAACGGCAATAGGTAGGGTCAAATCACTGTTGTAATGAGCAACTCATTCATTTAACTGATTTGTTCAAACGGCTTATTTATTCAGGAACGAAGCAAGTGACTGTCTATTCAGCCTGAAATGCCTGATTCATTCAAAAATGTGGATACATTCAATAACTAAACTGCTGTGCTTTGCTCAAAGATGCACAATGGTTCTGCTGTGGCTTTGATTAGAACTATTTTGATTGGTGAAATGGAGCAAAAACAGACAAAACTGTACCTAAAATGTAATTCACAATATTAACTTCGTATTTATCAAACTGTTCTATAAAAACAATACCACATTTGCAATTGTGCTGATATTCAGGGAAAACAGCCCTCTTGGTCGTGTGATATTGCTTAACTATATCATGATGTAACTATAAAAAACAAAAACTTATAAAGGGATATTTTAGCCACTACATCTTGAATCTAGTCATTTTTGTTTGTTTTTTGCAAAGTGAGTGACATGCTTGCTAATTTCAGCTAACACATTGTTACAACAGTTATGATATTATCATAGACCAATGGTTGGGAACTTATGGCTCGCGAGCCACACCTGGCTCTTTGACAAAAATCATGTGGCTCACCAGGTCTCTCACCCTTTACCAACATAAAAAAATTAGACACACCAACAGAGATCCGCTCTCTGCAGAAAAAGCAGCCACTTACAATTCCCTTGTTGTACAGCCTACCGAAGTTAATGAAAAGTTTATGATGATGATGATGATGATGATGATAATAATAATAATATTCAAGTTGTACCGGCCGCGCGTGTTCAGTGCTGTTCGCGAGTGTCACAAGTCGCGACAGCAATCAACTAACCACTTACGTTTCTGTGGTAAACCTACAGCTCCTGCACTGGGATTCAAGCAGCTGCGTAGCTTGTTTAAGGTAATGGCCAAAACCATTTTTAGAATAGCAACGAAAATGTAAAAGTAGGCTATATAAACTTTAATATATGCTTTTATTGAAACGGTGTTTTGCTGTGCAAAGAGACATTTCACCTGCTGGTACTTTCACTTTTGCCTCAGATACCTTTTATGTCCTATAAATGTGTCGTATTTATGAAAATCCACGCAGATTTCAGTTGACGATACCATTTAAAGTTATTAATAACGAAACATGAATGAATGAGAAAGAAAAGAGTAGGATGTGCTTTATATCGATAAGAAATATTAAAAGCGCGATAAGTCGCGAAAGAGAACTTAATTCTACTGACAGGATACTGTGCGCGCTCCGAGGTCAACACGGACAAGCATAGTAGCCTTTGTCTTCGGTTGCACGCCTAAATAGCCAAATAAACACAGAAATCAAAAGGCCAAATTGAGTATTCACACAAACACAGTAGATGTAAGCACTACGTGCGTTCACTCTCTCTCGCACGCACACAAACACACAAGAAGAGGATTTTTATGCTCATCAGTTGGTAACTCAACCTCACAGTGAAAGCCCTGCACAATTAATTCCATATTAAAACTTATTGTTTGCTGCATATTTGTTTGTTTTTAGTTGTCTATGGACATAATTACTACTATTGAAATCTTATTGAAAAAAAAAAAAAAAAAAAAAAAAACATGTTTTTTAATAATATTATTATTATTATTATTATTATTATTTTATTTTTTAATGTGGCTCTTTTGGAAAAATGCATTAACCAAAAATGAAAAAATGGCTCTTTGGTCAAAAAAGGTTCCCGACCCCTGTCATAGAGAATACATATCACTCAACCCTAAATATCAGTTACATGCTGAAGTTCAATCCTAAAGTTTTGAGGTTTGTGCAAATCATTAACACTCTTATGCAAATCAGACATTCAAACGCCTTGAATATATCAAACAGTATACAGAACAAGGAGATTTTTAAACAAACCTTTATAAGAGCAGGGATAACTGCCTGAACAGTCTTGTTGATGACCTGGAAGCTGTAAGTATCATCTAGTCGCATGATGTTGGCGCCCATGAACGTGAAGATTGGCATGATGTTGTGAAGAACCTTCTCCTGAAATCAGAGAGAAAGACGGTTATCACTGCATTTGAAATGTATGTGTGTGAGTGTTTCATGACTGTACTTACAGGGAAGATACCCGCCAAAGCACCGAGCAGAAGAAGTGCATGATGGTGAGTTTGGGGCATGTTTGACATCCTGACACACTGCACTACCAGCTCCACGTTAAATTTATCTTCCTCCAGCACATCTACAAACACACACAAATGCAATATGTCCATACAAAGTTGCCTGACTCCACACTCAAAGAAACTCTAGAGAAAGCTTGTACTTATATTCTCTGCAAAGTGACAAAAACCTGGATGGTAATTATTTCTCAAGGTCAGCAAAATTATCTCACGCCCTCATATAAAATATTACCATCCAGATAAGGTTAAAAACATCTGACCTCATCATAACCATTCTAATGTTTTATAGGCATTTCATGCCAGGTTTCTGGTACCTTTGCTGATAGAACCTCCATCAGGTGACAGCTTCTGACAGACATTCAGCAGGCAGCTGAGAAGGAGTTGTTTTGTGTACTCCATATTCTCCTGTTCAGCTGCTGCGGGCTCCAGACATCTGTAGCACACAATGAAAAACAGCTTTCACAATGTTTTATGTGACATATTTCAGTGAATATTCAATCAGAAAAGTCTTGGTTTGACTGGACCAGAGCATTTTCAAATTCGAGAGTTTGATATGGGAAACTTGTGTAAATGTCTAATGTCAAAACATGGCAGTAGATTTTGTCTTAACACACCTGGAGAGCAGATTAAACAGGGCAGGCACAAGATACTGGACTCTCTTCAGCTTCTTCTTGTGTTGCAGCAGCTCTAAAATCAGGGTAACCCTTGGCCAAGAGACAACACCCTCCTCCGGCACTGCCCCGGATGAGTCTTGTGTTTTTCTGGGGAAAAAAATTGCAATTTAAATCTTCAAATTTTCCAGAACTGGAGTTTGGAGTCTTTTACATAAGGACAACTACGCACCTCATTTGCATTTTACTCCTGCGTGTTTGTTGAACTGTAGCAGTAACTCTTTGTTTATCTACAGGCATAAGCTCATTGGCCACGAGCTCAGCATCCACAGCAATCTAGAAACAGGGACACAGCAAAACATTCAACAGGTTTATTGTTATTGTCCCAAATAAGTTAAAAGCAGATATCATTTAAAAATACATTTTTGGAAAAAAGAAAATTAACATGAATATTTTCCATACCGTTTTAAAGATGCTGTTGATAGTTAGGGCACAGGCAGGGTTTTTGTTCCCCACCAGCAAATCAAATAAAACTGAAAGAATTTTCTGTTGAATCTTTTCATCTCCAAGAGCAGTGAAGAATGGCTTGGTGATCTGAGGAAAAATTAAATTAACTTACAAACAAAACTAAGCATAGAGAATGATCGGTGTCCAATCCGGTGCAACAACAATTTTATTATCTTCACATTATAGTTACAATTCTATGGTAAATGATGACATTCAGTATTGGAGTATGTAATAGCAAAACTGAAATCTCCAAGTCCTAATGGACAATCTCCAAGCAGAAGTGTCTGTCCATCCAAAAATTAAACTGAGACCCAAATCACGCATTATACAAGTTGAGCTTTCGTTTACCATATATGATGTGCTCTATGCATGCATTGAACATTATTTACACGTGAATAAAACCAAAATTCTGTTCACCTTAAAAAGAAATCATGTCTCTTCAGAAAACTTGGATTTACTATCTCTTTATTAACTTTTTGAAGCATTAAAGTTTTGGCCGTTTTTAATTGAGCTACAAAAGTCTCTCAGATTTCATTAAAAATATCATTTGTGTTTCGGATTTGGAATGACATGAAGGTGAGTAATTAATAACAGAATTTAGATTTTTGGGTGAACTAACCCTCTAAAAGGTTAACCCCTAAATTTTTAGGATCATAATATTTTGTACTGTGACATTATTTTCATGACAGTTAACACACATTCCCTACTTACTTTCTTAAAAACCATTTTGCAAGATTCATCAGTGCATGTTATTCCAAAAACAACATTTGTTTTGTAATCTTTCACCAACATATATTAATATGCTCCAACTCTGAAAGGACTTTTTGGGCTGACATGTGTTAGGCTGCATGGGCTATTGGATAATATTAATCAGCAGCCAAACAGCTATTGAGACAAAATAAGCAAACCTACGTTCAAATCTGGCAACATGCTTGCATACACCGCCAACATTAAATGATCCAATCAATTCCAATAAGTAGACTGCATTTTATTATTAAATCACATTAGGGAAGTTACAGATTTTGTTTTAAATGACTTTAATGGTTGCTGTGTGATGCACAGTTATTTACTTCTAAAGAATACAAAACTTTTTCTAAACTTCTACCAACCTGCTCGAGGGCAATAATCTGGAAACTAGGCATCGTAGGGTACGGCTTGGCTGAGGTGCTCAGTGCCCTAATGAAGACTTCCAGGCATCGAGGGTCTTTGACCAGTAAAGGCGCAGACGTCTCATTGAACTTGCTCAGCAGGAGCTGCAGTAGGAGGGCCTCATCTGGCAGGAAGGTGCATGAATCTGGAGCACACTGCTCGAGAAATCGCTCCACAGCAGGCAGAAAAATGGCCAAAATGGGCTGGACAAAGGGCATTATTATAAGATAAGCATGCCATGCAATGATTACTTAAAAAAAAAACAGAAGGCTAAAAGCCTAGTAAGTCTACTACATTGGTTCTCAACTGGTTTTGCTTCAGGACCCAGATTTTACATTGGACATCCTGTGGCGACTCAACACAGTAGCAGAATTATTTATCCAGGGCTCTATAGTGCAACCATTTTAGTCATATTTGCGACTGAAAATTAGTATGTACAACTGTGAAGAAATATTTAGGCACATCTAAATTTCATAACTTTTTTTGCAGTGTAAACACATTCATTCCACCTCTGAGCAGCATTAAACAGTCTGTGTAAATACATCTAAATGCCACATCTGCAAAGATGGATTTTTTTTATATCAAAAGCACGATTGCATCTTATTACAATTCAATTTATTGTTTAAATTTTTTTTATTTTTTTTATTTTTTAATTTAAAAAAAAAAATGAGTTGGACGTACGACAAATGCATTCCTTTCGGAAAGTTTCGGAAAGTTTTTTTTTTCAAGTATGGCCCTGTATGACGTCATACAGGGCGGAATTTCTTGTATAGGCACTTCTCCCGGATGAACGCGCGTGCGAACATCAACCAGAGCGAGAGCAAGAGCACGCTCATCAATGAGCTTCGTTTGGGTTACGGAAGCCGTCGGCAGCGCTGGCATTTTGTTTTTAGACCACGAAATTAACAATGTCACTAAAGAAGTGTGTTTTTGGTTTTGAGGGAAAGATAACCTTGTTCAGCTTCCCAAATAACCCACTGTTAAGGAAACAGTGGATGCAGTTTGTTTGTTTGTTCCCGGTCACGAGTCGAAACCGCAGGCGGTGAGTGAAACTGCATCAAATGTCTGTGTTTTGTTGGCAATCGGCGCGTAAGTGCATATAATGTAAACAACACGAACGTATAGTGAATCAAAAGTTATCCAGGGATAATTGTGTATGTGTGTGTGTGTGTGCTCGTGACTTTAACTCCGCCCACTGCACGCCTCCACGAGTTTGACTGTTTTCGGAAAGAATCAGTACAGTGTATCTGTCTTTTATAAATATGATAAAACTAAAGACTCTTCGGAGATATGAAGGATGCAATACTACTCTATAGGTACTCAAGATTAACATGAGATTGGGAGAAACTGTTATGTACCCTTTAAATAAAAAAAATAAATAAACAAATGTACAGATTTAAATGTACGTATTTTACATAAAAGATACATTTAATAAGGTTAGAAAAAAAACAAAACTTTAGAAGAGTAAAAAAAATGCCCCGGAAAATCAATTTAAGGGGGGAAATATTGCCTCGTAATGGGAAGTACAATTTAAATTAGGAGTACAAGTGCTCCTTAATAATTTAAGCGTAGAGCCCTGTTATTACAATTCAATTCATTCATACTACCATAAACAAGTCTGATATGCAAAAACAGTTTACCCAAAAATAAAAATCATGTCATCATGACACCAATGAAACTGGCATTTTAAGGACAAAACCATTCTTGAAAAGCAAGCCATACGAGTTCGGAATGACATGATGGTGAGTAAACGATGACAATTTTCATTTTTGGGTGAACTATTCTCTTAATAATGACAGGAAAACTAGACAATTTGACAACCTGAATGCATGGACTTTCATATAAACCAAATTACCAAACACGCTACTCGAGGAGATACAAAATAAAATGAATAGTTTGGCGACAGTACCTCTCCATGAACATCCTGAAGTGCTCGCAGCAGTGTTTTGGAGGTGTAGGCAGGGCAGCAAGGTAACTGCACACACTGCAGGAGCTGCTCAATTGATGCCTTTTTATTCTTATCTTTCAGTAACACTGCCTCCTCATAGATCTTGGACAGTGCCTACGGGAACATCAGAAGCGTTATTTCTTAAAGAGTTTTGATTTAGGCATCTTCCAGAACTTACACAACATAACTATGATGTAGATGTCAAATCCCGTATACCACAGCCGTGATGCTGTATTGTGCTTTGACTGACCTGGTTGAGGTATGTGGGGTCAGCTATGATCTCCTCTGATGTTTTAAGAAGGTTCTCAACCAGAGGATAATAAGGGGAAGAAACAACCTCAGAGAGAGAGTGGAGCACAGCAATAGCAGCTCTACGCACTTCACACACGCCTGAACATAGACACACCAGCAAGGATGGCACCACTGCAAAAACACAACCACAGTGAGACACAAATGAGTCATGGCTAAGAACAAATTATCTCTGGAAAAAAGAATTATAAAAAAATAAATAAAACAAATTATATTTATTTAATTATTCTCATTTTTTTTTAGCACTAACATAATAAACATCAGATATTTACCATCTAATATTTTTACTAAAACATTTAGAGTAATTAAAAATGTTGAGTGAAATACAACGAGTGTTTTGAACGGATTCATTGAATTTCATGGAAATTAATCAAACTTGTAAATGAGGTTTAATTCAGAGAGGCAATAAAAATACAAGAAGGGCTCAAAACTAGTCTACTTTGTCCACAATATTTATATTATTTTAATTTATCTCCCAGCCTTATTAAACATTATCAATGCCAGTAACGCCTCTTAGAGGAACAATTACAGAACTGTTTCCTGCATAAACTATGGATCAAAATTAATTAATTTGATTTGCACGGTGTTCCATGTTTGCATTTCCAGTGTGCTTTAATGCAGTTTGAGAATTCTAGAATGTTTTTATGCACATGGAATGAGTGAAGAGTTTTACATTTACGCTATTAGTGTCACCCATACAAAATACAGAATATACAATTTCACAAATGCCTAAAATTTTGATTTTTTTTCTTAAAAAGTAGCTGAATGTTAACTATGAACATATAAGATTATTCATGATTAATTGGTTTTATACGTGGGTGTGCAAAGTCAAAAAAACAACACATACACACACACACACACACACACACACACACACACACACACGTAACTAATCCAATGTGAGAGAAACCATATTGACATACCTGGTGAGGAACCTGATGCCAGTAAGTTAAGGGTTTTTTTTGGCTGATTGCAAAGCAAAGCGTTTCCCACATAAAGAGCCTGAGTTTGCAGTATGGCACTAACACGACAATCCAGCTGATCACCCAAATTACTGTTGTAGCCCCATAGGAGAGAGAGGAACTTAAACATTGTTATCGGCTCATTCAGGTGCACCTGCAAAATGACAAAACCAGAGAGAAATTAGCCATCTAGCCAATGCCACTGTTTTAAATCAAATACACTTAAAAACTAAATCTTCAATCAAGCATTTCCTCACTGTAACAATGGCAGTATCTGGAATATTTCTAGCGTGGCAAGAGTGAAAATCATGTCCAAGAACCGCATATTTATGCAAACTATTAATGTGCATCATATATGTCAGTAAAACTCAAATTAAACATCATGTTATTCCATCTACAGAAGAGGAGGAAGTATATAGTTGTCTGTTAAACAGTAAACTGTAAGGAGAATATAGTACCTGTATCAGAGGTTGCATTAGGCTCCTGAAGCCAGGAGCCAAGGGCCCTTGACTGGCTCCTGATATCACCACGTCAAACAGACGGCACATGAGATGCAGGTAACAGCAGGTATTAGTGTCCATTTTCTCTGGATTCCACCAAGCCTCATCTGAAAAACACAACTTTGTTAATTAACAATTATGTTACATAAAAATGCCATTTTTATCAACAGATCTTTTTCAGATAAATTGTTCGGGTAAATTAATTGGGCCAGATTTGATCATTTTTAGAACATCAAATTTCACATATTTGTAGTGAATTGAAGAGAGTAAATGCCTCTATTCTTAGAAATGCCCTGCTCTCTAGACATTGTTATTGGACCCGTTTAATAGTTTGGGGTAACTTTTTTTTTGTAAAAAATGTATTCTTTTATTCAGTAAATATACATTAAATTAATGAAAAGTGACAAAAAAAACTTTAGACTGTTACAAAAAAATCTATTTAAAAAAAAAAACTGTTCTTTTGAACTTTCTTTTCATCAAAGAACCCTGGAAAAAAAAAAAAAAAAAAAAAAAGTATTACAGTTTCCGCAAAAATTAAGCAACACATCTGTTTTTAACATTGATGACAAGAAGAAATCAGAATATTAGAATGATTTCTGACCTATACTTTTGAACGGTAGTGAATACAGATCAGAGGTGTACATTGGTGTTCTGAAATGAGGCAAAGTCCTCATGTTTTTTTTTTTAAATTGTGAATTCATGTTCCAGTTACACTTAATGTTGACATTTTTCAGGTTAAATAAATAAAACATTACTTACACTATCAAGAAAACAACCACCAAACAATTCTATTTTTGAATTTTTACATTAATAAAATTATTCTATTTATAAAATGAATCATATTTCTCATCAAGTGTGTGAGTTTACGTACTTTTTAATTAGTCTCCCCATTAACACCATTATTTATTCAAACCGATTTGTGAATGCCGAACGTGCACAAAAACGAGAGGCTGGATTTAATCGCATGAACAGCACAATAGCCAATCATAGCATGATGGAGGCATTGCCTCCTCTCATGTGACTTTTCCGCATTCACTCTCAGTTACCCCCCAACAAACCCACGGCACTCTTTAGGAGGTCTGTTAAAATTCAATGGGTTCAGGGGAGGCAACAGAGACACTGCTTCCTGCCGTAAGTTTAACCAGTGATTTCGCAATTGGACAGTGTCAATTTAGATGCAATTTAAAATGCAAGTTGCCACAAATGAAGACTTGTGTAATATTTATTATAATCATGTCACAGTTCACAGCTAAATAAGCAGTTCTTTACCTTTAAATGTGGAATCCGGACATTTAAGTGCATCGATGAAAAGCCGCAAGAATGACAGCATGAGGCGGCCTTGTTCCCTCTCTGCATTGAGACCAGAGCTCATTTTCTGCAGAAACTCACTCAATACCACAAAGATCGGAAGACACTCATATACCTCCTCATTAGAAGCCTAACATACATTAGAGAAAAGAAAAAAAAAAGAAAATTAACATTGGACTTAAATACAATTATGTGTCATTTTAACTAAATAGCAGTGTAGATATATCAAAGAGTCAAAAATATAATGCACAATATACTAGTAACTGTATGGGTCAAAATTAGATTTATAATTATAAGCACCAGTCAACACAGGAAGTACATGGTGCCAATAACAACAAGAGGCTGGTCTAATATCGATCATTTTTAAAAACTATGGCAGACATCAATTCAAATCAGTTAAATGATTGTTAGGCTCCATTAACTAGATCAGCCGGAACCAGGAACACTTCCCACAACACCTGATGTACTCATCACATCATAAGAAGAATGGCATCTACGCTAATATTAGTCTCTGTTTATCCCGAGGTTTACAGTAGTCTGCTGTATCCAGATCAGATGGTGGACCTGCGCCTAGACACAACCACAATGCAGCCCTGAAGTGTCAGCAGAGACATAAACAACTAAACTCCTTCACTTCACTTTCCCTCTGTACAGATGAATACGTTAATTGAAATTATCGGAATCGACTAAAAACGCTGTATTACGCAATGCAGACAAGTAATTTGGCAGTCATTTTGTAAAGAAAAACTACGCGCCTCCGCACATACGTATTCAAACGTGCTTGCCTATAGACTAAACATGTAATGCTTACGTGCATGCCATCACCGTTCTCACAGTTTCGCGTTTTTTGAAGTTTACACGAAGAAAATAATGGTATCGTTTCAAAACTATTTCAAAACCTGTTTCAGGTTTTCTCTAGCCGCCGGGCGCTGTTGCTGTGCGGATGAGTGGCCAGAACGCATTGAGAGGAACGCATTTCTATTTTGGTTGAAAATGGTGCCGTGTAAGTGGCCCCAAAGTAAATAACTAATGATTATTTACAACGGAAATGAATCAAATCAAAAACTTACTTTATCTGAACAATAACTTTTTTCTAGAGCTGATGTACAGCCAAAACAATATCTCTTCCATTATTTCCTATTATCACTGTAAAGCTGCTTTGAAACAATCTATATTGTGAAAAGCACTATATAAATGAAGGTGACTTGACTTGATCAATAGGTCATCCTGCTCCAAAGGCTGATGATGAACATCATGAATCCCTAGTCAATATCTTCTTGAAATTGTTACTGGCCAGAATTTCTGCATTGCAAATAGAGGAGTTGACTGAAGTCAACTGTTATGTGATTTAAGTCGAGTCGATGTCGACTAATCGCTGATGACGTCATTTATTTTTCATTTTAACCAATGGAAACGGAGCGTAAAAGTGGACTTCAAAGATTTCTTATCCTGTGGCCCCCACTATGGGACAGCATTAGTATTACAGCCAATGTAAATCTATGGGATTTTTTGGAGTTTTGATCGCAATTTATATGAAAACTGATCAGTTAGAAAAGATATAGTACATTAAGTCAGAGCAGTATGAAGGTCACCTGCAAGGTGGCCATGTTGTTGGTGTCAAAATCACGATCAGCGACTAGTCGACTTCAAGCTTAAAGCGTCATGGCAGAGCATGAAAGTCAGCAAGTCAAGTAGTCTGTGCAACCCCTATTCGCAAATAGTAGTTTGAGGCCATTTGTTTCTGCATTTGCGCTCTGACCTGTTCAGGTTGGATTGTGTAGATCTGTATCAGTAATGGCTCCAGAAGTTTGTACACGCTCTGCGCTGTGTGGAGGTGTTGACTCTCCGTCATGGACTGCAGACTCTGTAGCAGTGCTGAACTGAACACCACAAATGCGGCTCTCCCCCGCACACCGCTGCCCTGACGGCTCAGGATATCACACATATTCTCCAGCTGCAAAATACACACAGGAAAACACAGCAAAGACAATGTTGGTTCTGAATTAAGAGATTTGAATGGAAACAACTTGGACAGGTTTGTGAAGCTCTTAAAGAGTCACACACACACACACACACACAATTCTTTCTTCTGTGGAAAGTATTTTGAAAAACATTTAAACAACATTAACTTATGCATTATCTTAACCCTTTCACGCGCAAGTTTAAAATATTCTAGCTGACCCCCCAGCGCGAGTTTTTTGAAGCGACCGTTATTTTAGAACGTATCACCTTATTATTTCCATGCCGATGCATCATGCTGGTCACATGACACCGCTGTATATAGTGTAATAGTGCTGTATGACAGATGTATCGCTTTTATTTCGTTTTTCCTATTTTCTTCAAAATATTCACAAACTTGTTGACTGTCATCAACTACCTGATATTCTGATTCTCAAATAAGTGAATGTGCTTTGTCATTTAAAAACCTTTATAATGATCATGTTAGTTAGTCTATAATGCGCAATGGGCACTGCCATGTTAAGCCCAATTTATACTTCTGCATCGAGCGTACGCCGTCTCAGGCTGTGTGTAGCATGCGTAGCCAACGGCATAGCCTGACGTGCACCACTCCAAAAATGTAACAACGCGTCAATTCTACGCAGACCGCAAGCGCTGTGATTGATTTGCCAGAACGCCTCCCTCAGAGGGCTATCATGCTCCCTATGTATGTGTAACTGCACATCGACACGGCGCAGGTCCGACTCAGAAGTATAAATCAGCCTTTAGTTCGGACCGCAATTCAGAGAATCAGATCTGTCGGATTTACAACACGTAAATCCATCCACTTCTACCGAAATACATGAAGGTAAGTGGCCGGTGAAGTGGGAGAGAAATAGAGGAAACGTTATAGTTTCCTACACAATGTGTATCTGATATGAATAAAACACGTCAATTTATAATTGAAAGGATTGTCACTTCCATAGACATCAGCGTGTATTTTACAAACGTACTGTTTTGCTAGTAGTACTTGCGTGTATTTAAATGTCTGAAACCTAAAATAAACATTATGTGGTTGAAAACACTGAATAGTTGCCGATATATGACAAACACTGAGCGTGTCAGTCTGGCTCCAGATAAAGCCAATGCATGAAAGCACATTTAAATTTTGCAGTTGATCACGTGATGCACTGAACGTTCTAATCACTCCAGCGTGATTGTACACTCCAGAGACCAGCCTAGACATCTAGACACCATTGTGATCATAGGCATAAAAGGGTTAAAGAAACAAGCTCATACAGTTTTGGAATGAAATGAAGGTGAGTAAATAATGAGAGAATGTTAATTTGTGGGTAAATTATCACTTTAAGCTTGCACACGATGTTTGACACTTACAGTGTTTCGCTTGGTTGCATGATCCATGTTTGCCAAGTTCTTGATCAGAGTTGTTGTGAGCATTTGGTTGGCCACCTCCAGCACATCTGTCGGAGAGGTTTTGACCAGAACATCCTTCAGGACTATGAATAAAGAAAAAGCAGACAAGAAGAAATTAATGAATACTGATTTCATCAAAATCTAATAAATGTCTCTGTCGCCAATACAAAGCCAGTGTGGGCAGGGAAAAATAATATTAACCAATAATAAAACATTATTTCTTGCTGAACATTCCTTTTTTAGTCACATTATGGAAGTTAAACCTTGTGAATGTATGGTTATATCTATTGGACATTCCTTCTGGGCAATTTCCAGAAAATACCATGCCAGAGCAGAGGAGGTGGCCTTTCAAATAAATATTTTTTTATTTTTGCCTGTAAAATTTACCTTTGGCACAACCCTGAGTTAGAGGATGCTTGGAGAGCAGAGTGGTTTCAGCAACAGCAGATGCCATCTGCAGCTCCACACTCTTGGGCGCAGCACTGGTCAACACCAGGAAGGGGAGGAGCTCCCAAATAATCTGTGCCTTAAGATCTGGGTTGCCCTCAATAATACGCGGGTCATCAAGAACTCGAACAGCCTCTTTTAGCACTGGACACCTGCAGAAAACAAGACCAGATAAAGCCTGACTAAAGCTAAACTAGAGTATCTTTCTTAGTGTGGAAACTACATTATCATTATGAGCGTACATCAATATGGACTGATATATCATAATGATATGATGTATTGATGCAACATTTTTAAAATGCGCTTATTTTGACACACATGCATGCAAAGTCCGCCGACTGTTTTGAAGCATTGCCAAACCACCTCTTTTAAACTGTACAAGCGCCTGATGATCACAATGCAGCAACCTAGCAGTAGTGCCATCAACGGTAGCCAAAAAACAAACACTGACACATACACTCTCCTGTTAGACTCAAGTCATGGTAAGCAAAGAAGGCTGAAAGTCTTTTCTTGACTGTTGTCATTGCTGATCTTATTGCATATGTTGTCATCAGATTGATGATCTTGTGTCCGACTTTATATTTTTGTCATTATTTGATCATACATTTGTATAGTTCCAGAGTTAAAGAAGGTAAAAAAAAAAAAAAATCAGTTAACTAACCAATCTGTGGATGGTTTGATGCGATGAAGAAGTGAAATCAAACTGGAAACAGTCTCCTCTGGATCCATAAGTCCCAAATGAAGCTGTCAAGCAAACGTAACAGACAATTTACATTTAGATTGTACAAAAAATAAGACGAATCGAAAGTTGACGTCACCAACATTCATGACGTGGTCATCTTACTTGCAATGCTTTAAGGGCAGACAGCACAATCTCCGGCGCATCATCCTTTACTCTCTCCAGCAATGCATCTTTCAAAAATGCCTCATCAAAGCCGTTCTGCTCCATAAAGACACACAGACAAAAAGCATCTCATCATTACTTCAATTAATGTGTGTCTCTTGGATGTTCAATGGGACGATATGAGAAAAACAAGGTGAAAATGGTAAGCTAAAAGAGAATACAAAAGATACACACATGTTCTGAGGAGAGGATCTTCTTCAGGTAGCCTACAGCCATATTTCTCACAGAGGGTAGTGGATGATTCAGGCTGAGCATCAGAGAGGTGTCTGACTCTGGCAGGATCTGCAAATAAACAACATTTTAAAGTCTTGTTTTGGTTTTAATAAATGTTTACTTAAATGGTTAATGCCACTATTTTTAAAACAGCATTAAAAGGGGACATATTATGCCCCTTTTTACAAGATGTAATATAAATCTCTGGTGTCCCCAGAATGTGTCTGTGAAGTTTCAGCTCAAAATACCCCCAAGATCATTTATTATAGCTTGTCAAATTTGCCCCTATTTGGGTGTGAGCCAAATCGCGTCGTTTGTGTGTGTCCCTTTAAATGCAAATGAACTGCTGCTCCACGCCCCCCTTCCAGAAGAGGGCGTATCCTTTACACAAGCTTCGGATACTCCGTTAACAACAAAACAGGCAAATCTCACTCAGACAAAATGTCAGAAAAAAACAGTTTTGAAGTGCAGCCTTACATGTTTTTTTAACCAGAGTCGGACACAGAGAGACTCAGGAAGAGGTTGTAACTTTTAGACTGCACCTGGACATTTCTGAATGGTTAGTGGATACATTTATTTAACGTTAGTTGTTGTGGAGTTACGTTGATTCAACTCATTGACTAGCATGTACCGCCATGTTAATCTATAAATTGTTGTATAGGTGCTCGTGTGGGAATGTAAAAAGGTCTGTCACCTGACTATACAATACATAATAAATGTGCGTTTATGAATTACGCAGACGGTGAGCGTTTTCGGGATAAAACTAACAACATAGTCTCTGACTGTATTCACAGACACTAGAGCTATGGTAACTTTAGCCATATTAGCCGTACAGCATTCTAGAAAGCTCATTCAGAAAGGAAATTTGCAAACATTCACAAAATATGAAGTGCCATCCTTACTTGTTCTGGATATGAAGTTAGAGCACGAAGCGTTGGTATTGACCCATCCTTCAGAAACAACTTTTTCGCAAATCTAGCGGTGTACTGACCCTCGTAGGTGAAGTAGTCATGCGTAAAATGATTTGCGCAAATATATAACATATATAACACGGTGTCTATGGAGACTCGTGTGTTCGTTGGTACATCCAACAACAGAACATTTGTAACGCAGACATTGTAATACTCTAGCTAGCTGATACAGTGAGTAAACAGAAATGGCGGTCTCTGTGCTTCTTACTCTGGGGTGTGTCTATGCTAAAAGGGCAGATCATCAACAGTCATGGGCAGGACTTCCCTACTCTTACGTAAGAGTAGGGGGAAATATGAAACAGCGAGTTATGAGAGATTGATAATGATTTTTGGGGATTATATAAAAAGTATTGGGTGGATTTTTACCATTATAGGCTGGTTGTTTACACACTGTGGACACACATCACACATCACAAACCTTATAAAAGTGAATTTTGCCTATGTCCCCTTTAACACATCTATTTTGGCATAACTGATTCACTCTATTCTCTGTGATTTCTAAAAACTGATTGGAAATTTGAGAGCAGATTGAAACAGATCAGAATTGCATACACAATTTTGCAAACACAAAATTTAGCATTGCAGATCAGTAAATGATGGAGAAAGACCATCTTTATAGGTAATTATAAATTAAACCCAGATGGAACATTAGACAAACTATTTTAGACAAACATAGTCATTTGCAATCATTGTATGGAGAAATTTAATCTGATTGGTTCTAATACTTCTGATGACGGCATTCTGCATATTTTTTGTATAACTGATTGTTGTCACAGGTAACTGATCAGCTGAATGTACAATATCAGATTATTTGTTACCTCCAAAATAAAGACTGGGCGCAAAAAAAACAACAACAAAAACAGCCTGGTTGCCTACCTGATATTTTCCACAGCTCATAGTAAGAGAGACGAATTGATGAAGCAGACTTTTTTCATCGTCAGATGACACATTTTTGACATGATTTTCCAGTACCACATCAAGTGCACATGGATACCTATGAGTAAAAACACTCAAAAATAAACAAAACACTCCTTATGATTTAATTAGCATAACCACAATATGTGCAGAAGTGACTATAAACATACCTGGATTCAAACAGTCGTACAGTAGATTGAATTCTCAGATTAAGAGCTGAAATCCTATCCGAGGGAAGCTCACTGCCGCAGGAAACGTACTCCTCAAGAAGCAGCCTATACAAAGAAACAAATGAAGAAGAATAAAGACTTAATAAATCGGACCATCATACATGGATAATGTCCAGGATAAAGAGAGTTTCACTTATAGTTGAAGCTATATTTAACCCTGCTTACTTGGCTGCAGTGTTCTCCAAGTTGTTGGACAGTTGAAGATTCTGAAACAGTGATTCCAATAGTCCAGTACTTTGTGACAAACCTTCAATCTGCTGCTCATCTATAGGGAAACAATAAATAAAGCAATTAACCATGTGATAACAGCGATTTTACTATGATTACCAGGTATTAGGTATGAAGCGACCAGGTATTATTAGGTATTAGTTCCTTGACACTACCAATCAAAAGTTTGGAAATTCATTCTTTATTATGACTACTTGACATTAATGAAACTTAAGCTAAAGGCTAGAATACACTACATAACTTGTGGCCTTTTGTTGTTGCAAAGACTATCAGTCTGGACGCATTGACACTAGTTGCCAAAAGTCAGAACCAGTCTGTAGATTTTCAGCACTGGCACAAACTTTTTTTTTAGCTTCAGTCTGAGGATATCAAGCATGTTTGATCTGATTTTAGAACACATTGATATCATTTCTCATGCGTCTTTGTTTCTGCGTGAGTTTGGGGTAGTGTTGTAGTCAAGACCACCTAATCCGAGACCAAGACCAATGTGTGTTGAGACCAAGACAAGACCAAGACTTTGAGGGGTTGAGACCAAGTCAAGACCAAGACCGGACCAGCACTCCTTAAAATCATAAAGATCCACATTACCGCCTGAGAAATGACTTATTTTTAAATCAATAAATATAATTAGAATAAGACACTGTTACCAATCAAATGAAATCAACAACAAAATTCATCTTTGCACTGCAGAGGTGGTACAGAAGATGCATCTAAATTGGTAAATTACAAATGCATAAATAATGTTGAGAATAAGGTTTAAAAAAATATTGAATGTTTGTATAAAGTCAATATAATGTTTGCGGTCATGCTCAAATTTGTGAAAACAGCTCTCTTGCTCTTGTGATATTGCTTAATTATATCACAAGTTATAATATAAAAGTCCATATCTCATACAAGTACTTGTGTATATGTGACCGAGACAAGACAGAGTACAAATGTGGTCGAGACCGAGACAAGACCAAGACCTTCAAAAAAAAAATTGGTCTCAAGACTGGAGCTGTTTTAACTGAAAGCAACTTGCACTGACATATCTTAAAATAAGTCAGTGCATTGTTTTGTCTCAGGATGCACACCAGTAATGTTTTTTTTTCTAAGGCATGTTTATAAAAGCTACTTAAATGTCCTAATTAAACTAAGGTACTGTCGCCGGTTCACCACTGTTCCCACCACTTTTGATAGATACTGACCACTGCAGACCACTTGATGCCTAATATATCCCACCCACTAACAGGTGCCATGATGAAGAGATAACCAGTGTTATTCACTTCACCTGTCATAATGTTATGCCTGATCGGTGTATATATTTATATATTGATTTTGACTAAGTTCACACAAAGCACAGACAGAAACCAACCATCCTCCGTCATCACAGAGTGTATGAGATGGGGCAGCAGGTAACGCAGTAAGGGACTGACGTCATGGACTGTAGCTATATTCTGAAGTGTGGACAGCAGGGTAGGGGTAGCACACAGGTACCCAAATGCCCTAATGGGAAAAAACACAAAATAATGAAGTATTTTAGATGCAGATAATTGAGAGAATCATACTAGATTAGACCTTGGGGGCCATGTCTTTTACAACTACTATTTCAAAGACTAAGTATAGAACAAATTACTAAAACTTACTTTGGACCAACTACACCTTCTTTCTGGTTCTGCAAGAGGATGATAATGCAGCTCAAACCCTCTCTGGTCAGCTGTGGCATTCGACCTAGAGACTTGCACAACTGCACGGTCAGAGTGTCCACCAGCTGAGCCTCCATCACTACTTTCACTGCCATCTGACACACGATCATGTAAGTGGCAGCAGTGTAGTCTAAAAAGTTAGATTTCAGCCCCTGGTTATGTAGGGAAAAAGCAGAAAATTATTTAGGTTTAGTTGCATACATCCTTTCTTGGTCCTGGAACAACAACATTCCTATCGAACATTTATTTTTCACCATTCCATTTGGTGATTTTTACCTTTAAAATGTGGCTGAGCAATATATTACCCAATTACAATCAAGTAATTTTGTGTACATTGCATTTGTTATCATGTGGGTAATACATTGCCACCCACCGCTTGATAAAGACACTGGGATCAGGTTAACACTTTACAATAAGGTTTCATTTGTTAACATTAGTTTATGTATTAACTAACATGAACTAACCATGAGCAATACATTTGTTACAGTATTTGTTAATCTTTGTTAACATTAGTTAATAAAAATCCAGCTGTTCATGTTACTTCACAGTGCATTAACTAATGTTAACAAACACAACTTTTGATTAATAAATGTATTAGTAAATATTGAATTTAACATTAACAAAAGATTAATAAATGCTGTAGAAGTGCAGTTCATTATTAGTTCATGTTAACTAATATAGTTAACTAATGAAACCTTATTGTAAAGTGTTACCGGGTTATTGACTATGTTTACATGCACATCACTCCGATATTAATGGAATCTGGCAATATACCAATTAGTATTGCGTTTCACGAGTTCACACTTAGAAATAAGTCAGATAGATTAAGTTGGTAAACGTATTTGGCGTGCTGTCCGGGGAGAGGGCTCTAAGCTTGGTAATTGGCCCGAACGCAGAGTATAGCGGTATAGGAAGTAACCTAGTGAATGAGAGGAGACGGGGTGGTGGAGGGATTCTGAAGACTGTAGAGAATCCTTAGGTGAGTTTGACTGGGATTATATATGGCTTGCCTTCGTGCTGATTGGGTAGATATGTTGATTACTGATTGTAGACAGATGGTGACACTTGAGTAGCTTATTTTGACATGTTCCTCCCGAACTACGTTAATAACATCATTATGAGAACGCTGCAATCCGATTGCCCAATTCGGTTTAAGACAATATTTATTATGCAGGCTACTTAAAACAAGAAATGTTCAAAAACAGGATGCAGTATGCCATTTCATTTTTCTGTTCAAGTTATATTAGATTGTAGATCAAATAAAAAAAAAAAGAAAATATTGTAAATATTATTTTTAAATTGAGAGAAATCATTGCCTATTCTGATTTTATACAGATTACAGTTTTGTGCTTTTCGTGTGCAGAACAAAATTAAAAATAAATAAATTTAACTTTAAATGTGCATTTACATGGAGCACTGTATTCCGATTACAATCGGTTTAAAAGTCCAATCGGAATGAAAATATTCCATGTAAACACCTCAATCAGAATAAAAATGCCCAACCTGGTTGAAATTTCAATCGGTTTGAGAGGGGTGGAATAAACTTTTTCTAATCCATTTCTAAAATAAGCATCATGGCACAAAGCTTCCTGTACTTCTTGTCTCCTAATCAGGACCTGAAATAGATAAACATTAAGTTGGCTTTCTAAAACAAAGAAAAGGAGGATGTTAGTATGCGACAACAGAGGGGAAACTCTGTATATTCGTGCAGTGTGTGCATGTCAAAAAATTAAATCCGATTTGGAGATTTTGACAAACGCGCACATCAACCTGATCACTTTATTTAGCATTCAAGTAAACATTATGTTCGGATTCAGATGCTATGTTCGGAAACAAAAAAGTGTCCATGTAATCGTAGCTACTAGCTACTGACACATTTCTGGACTGATAAGACTTTTTAATAGAATATAATTTATTAAAAGAAATGACTGAATGCTCATCATTAATATTATTAATGACTGCCTGACACTTTCCATTTCGTGGTGTAGCTGACAGGCATTTCTTAAGGTGAGAAGTATTAGTCCTAATTAAATTACTGTGGAAAAAGTAGTAACAAAACTATTAACTCAGCATACCGTATGGCAGCATATTGAATCTTCGGAAAATAACAGCAGGAATGGATTTTATGCATTGGCATACTTACAACCACGTATACAGAAATATTCCAATGCCTATATGCATACAAGCATAGCACCATATTCGGAATATGACTGCAACCTGAACAGACTTCAAACGGAATATGATGTGCATGTAAATATAGTCACTAAAAAAAAAATCATATCAGTTGGCTACTTATTAAAATTCTGAATATCACAGGTTATATTATATTAATGTTAAATCAAAAATAATTATACAATATCACAAAAATATAATCCATCAAAACATTTCAGACACATATACATATATAATATAAACTTAACCACATCTGCATTATGTTATTGAATTATTGTCGGTTACACTATTTTACGGTGTCATTGTTACAGTGTAATTATATATTTAGGTACTGAGTAATATTGATTAACTACATGTACTTACTATAGGGTTAGGGTAGATTAGGGTTTGGTTGAGGGTTAGATGCATGTAATTATGCATAATTTACTGTTATTACTATGGTAAGTACATGTAACATATGTAACAAGGACACTGTAAAATAAAGTGTTACCTTATTGTCTTACCAGTTGCACAAATGGAAGCAGCTTGGCAATAACAGAGTTAGTTATCTTCTCTACTGCATCAAGTGCAGAAACGATGGTAGATGCATAGAAAGAGAAAATGACACGCAGCTGCGGACAGTTCCCATCCCGGAGTAATCCAGAGTATGCCTACAATATGATTCAAAGCATTAACCAGTGCAGCATTACTGGATTGGCAGACTTCAACTAGCATAACACCCAGCCCATGTTTCTTACCTTTACTGAATTTGTGACCATAGAACAAATGAAATCCATGAAGCCTAAATCCTTATAGCAGTGTGTGAGCAGAGTTCCTCTGGCCAGGGGAACACCAGGTTTCTATAGATCATGCACAGGGCAGTTAGAAGAGACACAATCACAAATGAAGATACATACATGTCAATTATATGACACAGAATTATATAGTTTACCTGAATTCCATGCAGCCAGTGCCATTTGTGGGTTGGACCCTCTATCTTTAAAAGCTGGATCACTCGTACAAACACTTTAGTCTCATGATATGGTAAAACACAAGCAATCAGGCTGTCCTGGTTGTACAGCTGAATGTGGAATCTGAAATCAAGTTAAGTGAAGTGACAAGTCAAGATTTTTACATTCTACAATATATATTATAAAAGGTGTATGATTTTTATGCTACTAGTTCTCAAAACTAAATTGCAAAAATTATGACCAAACTAGTGGTTTTCAGGAAGTCAGCCTACAAACGGTTTACTTACAGCCGTCTCTGCATATTCAGCAGGGATAGGACAAAGTTTGAAATTCAATAAAATTACACACTTTAAATCAAGAAAATCCCTAAAGCAGCACATGTTTGCCGTTTGTAAAACAATAGACTGCAAACTGTTGAATCAAAAAGTGAGACTCACACACCATAAGTGTGACAATGGCAAATCTACTGAAGGTTACCTGTGTATTAGCCATTCAATGCATTTCAGAGCAGGCTTGAGCAGAAAGTAAGGTGACAGTTGAGTAAGAAAGAGTGAGATGCTCTTGTCCAGTTTCTTGTTGACTTCTTTGGATTGAATGCTGCGCTCTAAAGTCAGAGAGGCCTGACTAAACAGAGTCTCCTGAAATTCACTGAATGCTGGATCAATACCCATCAGCTCCTCAAGTCCTGTGCAGCCTATTCAGAATGATCAATAACAGCAGAAATTAGACACGGTGAGTATTACTGCTTGATGCAATAATTATATACAGGTGAGTGATTAGGTTGCACTTTATTTTACAGTATGTGTACTTACAGTAGTGTTAATTTCGTCAGCTATTTTTTTTATTTAGTCGCAGACTTAGTCCTGTGTCAAATGTGCTTTTTAGTTATATTTAGTCAACCTTGTCCTGTTTTTGTTTAGTCAAGTTTTAGTCGACTAAAGCATTTTCGTCTAGTTTTCGTCATGCTGCATTGATAATCCCGATTATTTTGCTTAAAATTATAAATCACAACGATTGTTGTCACTTGAGAAATGTATTTTTACATTTCATCTGAATTGTTGCACTTTCACCTACAGTGGGGAGAACAAGTATTTTGCAGATTTTGCAGGTTTTCCTACTTACAAAGCATGTAGAAGTCTGTAATTTTTATCATAGGTACTCTTCAACTGTGAGAGACGGAATCTAAAACAAAAATCCAGAAAATCACATTGTATGATTTTTAAATAATTAATTTGCATTTTATTGCATGACATAAGTATTTGATCACCTACCAACCAGTAAGAATTCCGGCTCTCACAGACCTGTTAGTTTTTCTTTAAGAAGCCCTACTGTTCTCCACTCATTACCTGTATTAACTGCACCTGTTTGAACTCGTTACCTGTATAAAAGACACCGGTCCACACACTCAATCAAACAGACTCCAACCTCTCCACAATGGCCAAGACCAGAGAGCTGTGTAAGGACATCAGGGATACAATTGTAGACCTGCACAAGGCTGGGATGGGCTACAGGACAATAGGCAAGCAGCTTGGTGAGAAGGCAACAACCTTGGCGCAATTATTAGAAAATGGAAGAAGTTCAAGATGACGGTCAATCTCCCTCGGTCTGGGGCAACATGCAAGATCTCACCTCGTGGGGCATCAATAATCATGAGGAAGGTGAGGGATCAGCCCAGAACTACACGGCAGGACCTGGTCAATGACCTGAAGAGAGCTGGGACCACAGTCTCAAAGAAAACCATTAGTAACACACTACGTCGTCATGGATTAAAATCCTGCAGCGCACGCAAGGTCCCCCTGCTCAAGCCAGCGCATGTCCAGGCCTGTCTGAAGTTTGCCAATGACCATCTGGATGATCCAGAGGAGGAATGGGAGAAGGTCATGTGGTCTGATGAGACAAAAATAGAGCTTTTTGGTCTAAACTCCACTTGCCGCGTTTGGAGGAAGAAGAAGGATGAGTACAACCCCAAGAACACTATCCCAACCGTGAAGCATGGAGGTGGAAACATCATTCTTTGGGGATGCTTTTCTGCAAAGGGGACAGGACGACTGCACCGTATTGAAGGGAGGATGGATGGGGCCATGTATCACGAGATCTTGGCCAACAACCTCCTTCCCTCAGTAAGAGCATTGAAGATGGGTCGTGGCTGGGTTTTCCAGCATGACAACGACCCGAAACACACAGCCAGGGCAACTAAGGAGTGGCTCCGTAAGAAGCATCTCAAGGTCCTGGAGTGGCCTAGCCAGTCTCCAGACCTGAACCCAATAGAAAATCTTTGGAGGGAGCTGAAAGTCCGTACTGCCCAGCGACAGCCCCGAAACCTGAAGGATCTGGAGAAGGTCTGTATGGAGGAGTGGGCCAAAATCCCTGCTGCAGTGTGTGCACACCTGGTCAAGAACTACAGGAAACGTATGATCTCTGTAATTGCAAACAAAGGTTTCTGTACCAAATATTAAGTTCTGCTTTTCTGATGTATCAAATACTTATGTCATGCAATAAAACGCAAATTAATTACTTAAAAATCATACAATGTGATTTTCTGGATTTTTGTTTTAGATTCCGTCACTCACAGTTGAAGAGTACCTATGATAAAAACTACAGACTTCTACATGCTTTGTAAGTGGGCAAACCTGCAAAATCGGCAGTGTATCAAATACTTGTTCTCCCCACTGTATAAGCACAAATCAAGAGAATGTCGACCCATACGCATGGTTTATTTTACCTAGTTTAATGATATATTATAGGCTATTTATCATATAGGCCTAATGAAAAAATAAGAAACTTCTCTAAAAATTTAAAATAGTGAAATTCCACATTACTTTAATGTTTTCTATTAAAACAACAGCAAAAAAGACTTGTATTGTCACAGTGCATTTATTCAGCAAACACAATCGCAAATAGTCGAGAAATCCATGCTTGGATTTATTACAGTTCATCACTGAGAAGGTTTGATGGCAGATTTAGTCGCACAAACAGCACAAGCGGCTCGTGAGTCGTGACAGAACACAGACCGACTGAATGACACTTTAATTTAAGCAGAAAATCTCAAGTGGAGATTGCTGAAATGCAGCTTACTTGTTTATTGGTGTTTTCAGATCATCCGCGCAAGAGAGTTCGTGTGCACATGGTTGCCAGATTGCAAAGTTTAAGTAAAACACCGGATAGGGTACGTGTTCTTTTAACAGAAAAGCTCTGATTGGGGGATTTAAATGATTGAAATCTGGCAACCGCAGGCATGAATGCACGAACGCTCCTCTTTTTCCCCCCGACAAAACCAAAGAGTGATTCTGGTCAAGTTTTTATCTTTTAAACGATATTGCATGTTGATATAGTCACAGTTATCATTTAAGGATGTTTGTGTCATCTCGTCTTAGTCATGGAAAAAAATTCATATTTTCGTTAACGAAATTAACACTAATTTACAGTGAGTGTACTTACCCAAGAAAGTACTTAGGAATAAAACGTAACTACATGGGTTAAGGTTAGGTTTAGAGATAGTTCCATGGTTAGTACCTAGTTATTACACATTTATTGTAATTACTATAATAAGTGCATAGTATGTACAAGCAGAACAGGACTGTAAAATAAAGTTCTACCGTGATTACAATAAATCTGTGTGTAAAAGCTAATCAATTAATTTCATTGTGAAATGATGACTGCATGATGACCCTAAACCATGAGCAGCTCAACATGGTATTTTTTATTTATTTATTTTTTTAATAGTATGTGCATACTAGTTAACAAAGCGCAAAAGTTTGGATACAAAACTAAAAATTACTCATATTCTTTATCCATAGAGATTTTAACAATAATTTAAAATGGCCTACAATGAGCTCTGATAATAATGATTTATGATTCTGTACAAGCCATAACTCATAAAAGTGTCAACTTTGTGTTTAATAGCTAAATTTCTACACTTCCGTTAGCAATATGGAAGTATTTTTTCCATTCATTTTTCCCATAGGGATTTAAAAAGAATTTATTTGTTAAAGCATTATAAACTTATAAACTTATAAACCAACTAGCTACAAGGTGAATCACAACATTTCAAACTTTTATTTGAAGCAGAACTTTTATTTGCAGTCTGAACATGTTTTTCCAACCCCCTTTTGATTGACAGGATATAATCAGCCCTATCATCGGCTGTTTTTAAACAATTGGTCAATGGCCAATAGTGCAAATAATTGCTTTTATCGGCCGATACCGATTATCGGCCCATACATCAGTGCATCTTTAATATAAATGTATCATATGCAGTAACTGCACATCAATGAACATAGCACACAAGTTCAGAAGATAAGTGTGTCTTGGAGGAAAACCAAGAAAAAGCTCTGGTAGGACAAGCAACTCACCCAGTGCATAGAAGGTGCTGCGGTCCATGGTAGCAGCATCTTTAGGGTCAAAGAGCACAGAGGCCACCTCTCTCCGGGTGAGCAGATTCGAGTCATTCTGCGGCAAAGCCAGCCGCTTCAACTGATGTGCCAATGATGACATCTAGAACCATGTGATAATAAAAGAACTTAATATTTTATCCACAAATGTAAAACTATGAAAGTTACCCCCAATTTTTCTCACTTTCACAAGAAGATGTTAAAATCTATATGAAATCCTTATCTACCTTTAGTTTTTGTATAATTTTATTTAATATTAGTATTTTATGTTTTGTGGGAGGGATTATGTTTATGTGATCTGTTTAATTGATATTTCCTTATTTATTTAGTGTTTATTTTCTTCTCCATTTCTCTGAATTCAAATGTGATGTAATGTTATGTTCGTCTGTCCCTGAACCCCTGGTTCTTTCTTCTGGCTTATGGCTTTTCATTTTGTATTCTGCAAAGTAAATGTTTAATAAAAGAATAATAATAAAAAATAAAATAAAAGAACTTCTGTTTTACACAAAGCATTCTGCAGTTTCAGTGGATGAATCTCAATGTTGTATATTTCATAAAAGGGCATATTTCACCTCAAAAATAAAACAAATCATATTTTACAAGAAGTTTAGTTTAAATAATTAAGTTTTTTTTTGCATCGTGATATTTCATGATAATCAAACTGAAATGTATCCACAAGTTTTCCTTTTAGTTAAATTTTCATTGCGATTATCACTGGATTTTCATTACTGTAATACAATAACGAATAATCCGATCTGAAAACATTTACATATATTTTGACTTCGGTGAAATATGACTTAGACAACAGACATGTTGACAGGCTTCATGAGATTATTTAGCCCATACGTGGTGAACCACAAAACGTAACGTTACCTTATAATGACACTAACACAACAACAACAAAAAACAGACGAAGATGTTTAAACTAAATTTAAAATTATGTTATGATAATTCTTTTGGGCTGCTAATACACCTTCTTTGCATACGATTAGGCTATAAGTGACACATGGAAAAGTTATTCGCATAAAAGATCAAATGTTTTAATCCAGTCTATGTGTTAAATATTCTCATACCTTTGGTTGTAGTTATCACAGCAGTTTCCACGTGTGAGAGCTTGCTAGTGTAATTTTCCTCTCCGTTTTGTTTTCGGTGGCAGATGAATCAGTAGATGTTGTTATACTGCCACCTTGTGCATCGGATGGTTTCTGTGTTTTACGGCAGTTGGCATTCATAATGTCGCATCACTGCCACCTGCTGTCTCTTTTTAACTTAATATTTTTATTAATTTAATTCGTCCTTCCAGTTCAGTCCTCCTTAGCAAATTAAACAAATATTTCCGTCCTTGGTCATAATTTTCACATTCTACTATACTCTACTACCTGATTCCCGTAGCTGATTCTTCAACCTTGCCTTTCTTGTATACATTTCTTGCATGGTATATGTGCTTAAAGGGATAGTTCACCCAGCAATGAAAATTCTGTCATCGTTACTCACCCTCAAGTTGTTCCAAACCTGTATAAATTTCTATGTTCTAGTGAACACAAAGGAAATTATTTGGAAGAATGTTTGTAACCAAGCAAATCTCGGCAGCCATTGACTACCATAGTCGCCCCCCACCCCCACTATGGTAGTCAATGGCTGCCGAGATGTGCTTGGTTACAAACATTCTTCCAAATATCTTCCTTTGTTTTCAGCAGAAGAAAGAAATTCATACAGGCTTGGAACAACTTGAGGGTGAGTAAATGATGACAGAATTTTCATTTTTGGGTGAACTATCCCTTTAAATGTTTCCTCCTCCTGGCAGTCAAGATGTCTTCCTATAACATAAAGAGTTTTGTTTAGCTTGCAATGTCCAATCCTCAGTCTACTTTCCCTTCTTACTTCCCATATACCTACTATATTTTTTATCATGTACAGATGTCTCGTTTGTGCTGTCAGTGGCAAAATATGTGTGGACAGAAAACCCACAAGAGGGCGCCGAGCAAGCAAACTACATATTTAAAGTCATTGTATTGCATTTTCTTTCTTTATATTGTATTTTTCACACTAACAGCGTCACCATCCTTAATATATATATATATATATATTTTTTATATATATATATAAAGATCCACAGAAAAATAGATATAAAATAGCCAAATTTAAACATATTTTACTATTATGACAATCTGACCTATCTGCTCAAAATGACCTCCCAGCAATTTAAACTGTCATCTTTAAAATAACAACATAACACATCTCATCAATGTTTCATAAAATGTGGTAAATATGGTCGCACATCTTATCATGCAGTCAATACCTAATATAGAAATATGTTTATGTAGAGCTGTAGTGGAGATATGCAGCAACTAGAGCTGTAGTAGCCTAGAATTCAAGTGATCTGCAGTCACAGCTGTGGCCATTTTCATATGGTTTCAAACTGTTATTTTGCACACACTTTATGGTTTTGACTCAGTGATTGCATTACAAAAATGAATACAAAAATAATAATCTGACAAAACAATAGAACATTTACCTCGGGTTTCACAGATTTAAACCTAGTCCCAGACTAAAATGCATGTTTGAGCTGTTTTAACTGAAAGCAACTTGCAGTGACATATCTTAAAATATGTCACTGCCATTCCTTTGTCTCAAGATGCACATCAGTAATGTGTTTCTCTAAGGCATGTTTATAAAAACTACTTAAATGTTCTAACTAAGGCCTAATCCTGGCTTAATCTAAGACCTGTTTGTGAAACCAGGCCATGGTGTTTTAATCTATCAACATATACAACAAGTTTTTTACCTACAAAAAAGAGAAACCTTTGTTATTTGTTATTTTAATTTATTTTATTGGTTTAAATATATATATATATATATATATATATATATATATATATATATACACTGATCAGGCATAACATTATGACCACTGACAGGTGAAGTGAATAACACTGATTATCTCTTCATCATGGCACCTGTTGGGGGGTGGGATATATTAGGCAGCAAGTGAACATTTTATCCTCAAAGTTGATGTGTTAGAAGCAGGAAAAATGGGCAAGCATAAGGATTTGAGCGAGTTTGACAAGGGCCAAATTGTGATGGCTAGACGACTGGGTCAGAGCATCTCCAAAACTGCAGCTCTTGTGTGGTGTTCCCGGTCTGCAGTGGTCAGTATCTATCAAAAGTGGTCCAAGGAAGGAACAGTGGTGAACCGGCGACAGGGTCATGGGCGGCCAGGGCTCATTGATGCACGTGGGGAGCGAAGGCTGGCCCGTGTGGTCCGATCAAACAGACGAGCTACTGTAGCTCAAATTGCTCAAGAAGTTAATGCTGGTTCTGATGCTGGACCTTTGCTGAAAGGTGTCAGAATACACAGTGCATCGCAGTTTGTTGCGTATGGGGCTGCATAGCCGCAGACCTGTCAGAGTGCCCATGCTGACCCTTGTCCACCGCCGAAAGCGCCAACAGTGGGCACGTGAGCATCAGAACTGGACCACAGTACAATGGAAGAAGGTGGACTGGTCTGATGAATCACGTTTTCTTTTACATCATGTGGATGGCCGGGTGCGTGTGCGTCGCTTACCTGGGGAACACATGGCACCAGGATGCACTATGGGAAGAAGACAAGCCGGCAGAGGCAGTGTGATGCTTTGGGCAATGTTCTGCTGGGAAACCTTGTGTCCTGACATCCATGTGGATGTTACTTTGACACGTACCACCTACCTAAGCATTGTTGCAGACCATGTACACCCTTTCATGGAAACGGTCTGGTGGCTGTGGCCTCTTTTTAGCAGGATAATGCGCACTGCCACAAAGCAAAAATGGTTCAGGAATGGTTTGAGGAGCACAACAACGAGTTTGAGGTGTTGACTTGGCCTCCAAATTCCCCAGATCTCAGTCCAATCAAGCATCTGTGGGATGTGCTGAACAAACAAGTCCGATCCATGGAGGCCCCACCTTGCAACATACAGGACTTAAAGGATCTGCTGCTAACATCTTGGTGCCAGATACCACAGCACACCTTCAGGGGTCTAGTGGAGTCCATGCCTCGACGGGTCAGGGCTGTTTTGGCAGCAAATGGGGGACCAACACAATATTAGGAAGGAGGTCATAATGTTATGCCTGATCAGTGTATATATATAACATCCAGAATTTGCAAATGCATCCTGTGTATTAGCAAGGTATAATATAATATAATATAATATAATATTATGTAAGGAATTATTGACGGCAGACCGTTGAATTATTAGAAAAAATAATGCACCTCAATTTTAGAGCGTCTCTTTCAACAGTGCTCGGCAGCAGCGTCTACTAATACGAAACTGTAAGAACAGGGCCTTTATTACCTCGCTAGTGAGAAATGTCATGTAGATTTTAAGTTGCTAAACTATTTTACTGACAAAATCGTCAGGGCCACACTGACAACATGTTTGTGCAAGTGTGTGTCCGCACTGTATGTGTGTGTGTGCGTTTGAGTGAGAGAGTGGGAGAGAGAGAGTATGTGCTTCTGTACATAATAAACTGTATTTTTGTGGCAAAAACATGGAAATAATTTGTCGTTTTTATCCTATTGTTTACTATATTTATTTGCTTGTTCAGTGTCATTGTGCGTTTTGGTTCTTTTGCTGTTGTCGGCTGTAAATACATTTGAAATAACTGAAATCATTTGGCGAAGTGATATGGAACTGTAATGCGGTCTAGACCTGCCTTGAACTACATTAGCTGTGCGTTTCCCTGAAAATAACTGCACACCTTAGAACGTACGCCAACCAATCAGATTCAAGCATTCAACAGCTCCGTAGTATAAAATATAATAATAATTCGTCACATTTATGTAGCGCTTTTCTATGCACTAAAAGCACTTAACATAGAAGGGGGGAATATCCTCAACCATCACCAATGTGCAGCATGCACCTGGATAATGCGACGCAAGCCGGATTGGGCCAGAAGGACCCACACAGACCTGGCCTCACTAATACCACCAGCAGCAACCTAGTTTTCCCAGCAGGTCTCCTATCCAGATACTGACCAAGCTCAACACTGCTTAGCTTCAGTGGGAAACCAGTCTTGGGCTACAGGGTGATATGGCTGCTATAATATAATTTCACGAGTTCACACTTACAAATAATCAGATAGAATAAAATGTAAATGCTGTCCAAGGGGAGGGCTCAGAGCTCTGAATTTTGGCCCGAACAGAGTACTTCCCCATATCTCTACTGATAGTTAACCAAGCAAGTGTGAGTTTTTATCTCACAATTCTGACTTTATATCTCGCAATTCTGACTTTATATCTCGCAATTCTGACATTATAACTCGCAATTCTGACTTTATAACTCGCAATTCTGACTTTATATCTCGCAATTCTGACATTATAACTCGCAATTCTGACTTTATATCTCGCAATTCTGACTTTATATCTCGCAATTCTGACTTTATAACTCGCAATTCTGACTTTATATCTTGCAATTCTGACTTTATAACTCGCAATTCTGACTTTATAACTCGCAATTCTGACTTTATATCTCGCAATTCTGACTTTATAACTCGCAATTCTGACTTTATAACTCGCAATTCTGACTTTATATCTCGCAATTCTGACTTTATAACTCGCAATTCTGACTTTATAACTCGCAATTCTGACTTTATGTCACGCAATTCTAACTTTATATCTCGCAATTCTGACTTTACAACTCACAATTCTGACTTTATAACTCACAATTCTGACTTTATTTCACGCAATTCTGACTTTATAACTCGCAATTGTAAGCTCAAAATTGTGAGATAAAAAGTCGCAATTATCTTTTCAAATGTTTTATTCTGTGGTGGAAACATGCTCCCATACTCTCATCCCCATAATTATTTATGTGTTGAAATAACGTGTAATAAAAGTGGTATGACTGCACCTCCTGATCCTGATCACCCTGTCGGGGTTTATTCTGCGATAACAACCGGCTGGATGTACATTATCCCTTACATATAATATAATATAATATAATATAATATAATATAATATAATATATAATTTTAAAAATGTGTAGGCCTGTTTAGTATCTTACGCACTAAACACTAAAATTGACAACCGAAAACGTGCGGTTGGGTCTCAGCGCTAGGCTATATTTTATGGAGGCCTGGTATGAGGAAGTAAATGTGTGACCCTTTAAAAATCTGAGCTGAGAGGGTGTGAAATCAGACGCGCTCTATGACCCTGTATCTCTGCTGCGCTGCTGCAGCACCAGTGGGAAAGGCAGAAATCTGCAGCTGACTAAATCAAGAGATCAAAACGATCCGGATTATAAATGCACAATCTGTCGTGAAAATTCAGGGCGCATCGCTGTTCTAGTTTCTCCTTTAGTCTTTCACGAATGCATGTGTGATTTACACATTAATCAGCGTTTTTTTCTCTCGCAGACGGGAAGATGGTGCGGTTGTGCCATGCCGCTGACGGACACTCTACACTCATTCATGGGCATTAATTCACTGTTCTCTTCATCATATTGCAGGGCAAATTATTGTTCATCAGCGACAGTTTTGTCCTGACAAAAACGTCTGGGCCAACGACTCAGAGATGCTGTTATCGCATCGCCTCGGAGAAGCCTAACAGACCATGATGAAGACCGAATCCTCATCCTCCTCTAAGCCAGCGAGCACCACCGCGCTCCGCAGCGCCTCTCCTCACCGCAACGCGTACGAGGCGGCGGGTATTCAAGCGCTGAAGCCGGCGAACGATATCTTAAATAACGGCGACGCTCAGGATGGCAAGCCGAAGCCCACCAGCCGTGGTCGCACGTACGGGTCGAACGTGCACCGCATCAAGAACATGTTCATGCAGATGGGCGCATCCTCACCCACTGAGGCTGAAGACCCGCAAAAGGCGAACGGCGACGGCGACGGCAAAGCGGTGCGTCTCACGCTACCGCGAGCTGGCAGCTTGAACGAGAACGTGGATCACAGCGCGCTGCTCAAACTGGGATCCAGCGTCTCCGAGCGCGTCAACCGCTTCGATAGCAAAACGGACGCGTCGCCCAGGTACTCGAAGCTGCAGGAGACGAGGAAGATCTTTGAGCAGCAGCAGCATCAGGAGAAGCAGGCGGCTTCTAATCGCGTATTACTGAAGAAAGAACGCGCCGCGGGCTTTCAAGATGCGTCGCGTTTGGACGTGGTCGCGCGCTTTAACGGCAGCACGGAGTCGTTGGATAGCCTGGACGCGATCGGCGGGACCGTCGAGGCCGTGTCGCCTACCGTCAGCCAGCTCAGCGCCGTGTTCGAGCGGGCCGCTGAGCTGCGGAACAACCTGCACCGGCTGTCCAACACGCCCCCGCTGCCTCTGCCTCTGCGCGGGGTCACCGGCCGGGTCGGTGCGCTCAACTCCAAAATCATCACCAAACGGGTACGCGCCTTTCCTTCGGGGGCAAACAAGGAGGATGGGATTAACCAGCATCAAGAGGAACAAGATGGGAGGTTTAGCAGCCTTAATGGAGCATCTGAGCTTCAGGACAGTCTCTCATCTTTGGATAAGGAGTCCTTGGAAGAAAAAAAGACAGGGGAGAAGGATGAATCTAGTGCCGATGATTCCAAGACTCTAGATAAGTGTAAGCAAGGACAGGCCAATGCCACAGAGGCAAAAGGTACTCTTATTTCTGCTGATGTCCATAGTTTGGGAAATGGGGGAGTTACTTCCAATGGAGAGGCTCTTGAGAGAGACATGGAGTCTGGCATCACCAGCACTGGAAGGAAGGGTGAAGATGGACATGCTCGTCCATCAGTGGGGGTCAGTAAGAAGGAGGATGATGATGGTACTCTGAAGGAGGATTACTCAACTGCTGATTTGGTGGATATCAGTGCCTACAGCGCAGTAGGAGAAGACTCTGGTGGTAGCCAGCTTGAGGATGAGGAGGATGAAGATGATGTATATGAGCCAGAATCAAGCTGCTCTGAGATTCCTGGATTACCTACGGAGGAGGATCCACCCCCGAGCCGGAAAATTAAATTCAGCATTTCGCCCATTAAGGTGAGTTTATACAAAGGAATATTTCACCACAAATTAAAATTCTGTCATCATTTACTCACCTGCATAAGATTCCAAACCAGTATGAAGTTCTTTCTTCCACAGAATGCAAAATAATATATTTTGCAGAACATCTAAGCTGCCCATTCAGTTGAATTTTTATTGAATTAATTGTTATTTAGTAATTGTTATTATATATATTACTTAAAATGCTACAAAACACAAAGGTGTAAACTGAAATCATGTTTGATTTTCCATCTTAAAGTCCCCATGAATGGAAGTTTTTTGGCTTTTAGTATGAATATGTTAGCCTTACTGTTATCTATAAGCTAGTGTGCTCCAAAACAATGACAAAATTCGCATTTAGAAGATATAAGAATTCAAAACTTACAGTCTCTCACTTCCGCCATTATGGATCAATGATTTTGACATCACGCTGCACTTCAGCTTCTCATCAGATTTTCTGTCCAATCAAATGCTCTCTAGAATCTAAAGCGTCCCGCCCCCTACATTATAAATAGACGCTGAAGCTGCGTCACTAAAATCGGTCACTTGTTCACACATTTACTATTTTCTACATGGTGAATGGCACACAGTGCACTATATAGGGGATAGGGAGCGATTCAGACACAGTACATATGCTTTCCATTGGGGCGAATGAAGTCACGTTAGTGTCAAGCGGACCGCCACAGCGCGCACAGAGTCTGCTTCGGTCCAGATACACGATAGCACAGAGTGGATCATATGCGCAAGTCGGCGCAGACCAAAAAACGTATCGGACCCATTTGAATTCTGCATAGAATGCTGTATTTTAAAGCGATATGGAGGAGATTATGATGAGAAACAATTAGAGATTAGGAGGAAACTGCTGCTGCACTGAACCCAACGGCTCTGGCCGAGCTCTGATATAAGATAAACGCTATTGGCTATTTTAAAAAAGGGGAGGAGCTGTTCGATATGTCCCTCCCTGTCTTCCTGTTTCAGTGGAAATTATGTCAACACATTGAATAATGCTGCGCATTTCAAGGCACTTCAGTGGGCCTTTAATAACCACAGTTTATATTGAAGAGCACACAGTACTTGAAACTGGAATCACAAAATGAATTAATGAATTCATTTCTTTAATATATCAATACTTCCAGTTTCTGTTGATAAAAAAGCAACTTTGCCAATTACAGCAGAAATATTTATAATAGCCTATTGGGGGCCAAAATGTTGTGCTGGACATTAACAGGAGGCCTTCGGATCAAAAATGTTGAGAAGTACCACTAATCTAGGTTCTATCAAGCTCCAAAAAAGGACAAAAAAATCCTTTATGATACATACAGTATTATAAAAGTAGTCCATTTTAATTGTGCACTCTATATTCCATGTCTTATGGAGACACATGACAGCTTTATGGGAAGAACAGATCAAAATTTAAATGATTTACAGAAAATCTTCTTCTGTAATTTGCATCATTGACACCAAACACCCCAGGTACATTTTAATTATGATGAGATTTGAGAGTTATGATGGAGGGAAAGATTTTCATATTTTCATATTTTGTATATTAAGTAGACACTAATATTTAACAAGAAACACTGACCATGTTTTCAGGTAGGAGAATATTTATGCACATTTTGGGTCCCTATCATACACCCGGCACAATGCGACGCCAGGCGCGACGCATGTTTTTTTTGCTAGTTTTAGCCTGACGCAGTTATCATTTTCATGTCCAGCACCACGTCGTCGCAAATGCACTAGTGCCCATCTGTTCGCCCATGGGCGTGCTGGTCTGAAAACGAGGTGTTCAGGCGCATTGTTGGCGCGTTGCTATTTTGAGGCAACTGAAAACAAACGACTGCGCCATTGACCACCAAAAACCTGGTCTAAAGTCAATAGCGCAGTATTTTTTGTGTTATTTAAAGGGCGCTTTAGTAATATGCACCTATAGGCGGGAGCACAACGCGCGTACACTCTGCTTATTACACACACAGTGACGCGCAGCAGCACACAAACATTTTTAAATATTAAAAATAAAAGGATTCCTCTCTGTAGAAGCGTTCAGTCTTTCCGCTCGCAAATGTAAATAGTGAATCCGCCATGGTGCAAGCGCAACTGGCTTTTAAAGGGAATGGGAGATGAGACTCTGATTGGTTTATTGCACGTTACACCCAAAACACACCCATGACTCATTAAGAGACTAGGTACAACCCTTTTGGACCATGCACCTAGCGCGCAGACCGTTTTTTCCCGTCGTTAAACTAGCAAAAGTGAATTTGGACACATCCTAAGTGCACCTGCGTCATGCGCTCAGATCGTTAAAATAGGGCCATAAAGGTATACTTTGAAAAAGCATTTGATTAATCTGTATTTAAATGAACTGTGTTTTGTGTTCGTATTTTATGTTATGTGTTTTTTGGCTTCTGTTTTAGTTTCATGTTCATTAAAGTGAATGAGCTGGGTCTGGTTCACTTAAAATGGTCGCCTGGGGACTGGTGTATGTGAATGAATGAACTACATTATATAATTCAGTCTGTTATGTGTTGGTTCTTGTAGAAGTCTCGGTCACTACTGTTACTGTTGGTACGCTTTTAGAGGCTGCAGACTGGCACAGACTGAATGAGTTGAATAGAATATAACATAATCCAGACTATCAGTCGGTTTGTCTTGGCATCTATTATTTCCTAAGGGCTTCCTCTCTTTGATTAGGTGTGACATTTATCCAGGACAAATGCTGACCTGACATCAATGGCTGAGGTAACAAACATACCTCAGACATGTGTCTGATCAGCCCAGCTGGCCTCCTTGTGATCAGGATGTAGCTGGTTCTGTCTATATCTCTGTAAACATGAAACTGAACCAACATTTACCAACAGATCCTTTCAGGACCCTGGGTCCAATAAAAATTCTCTCTAGAATTGAGAATGTCCCTCCTCCCCATAAACTATATATATATATATAGTACAACCTGTCACAGACTAGCAATTGCAAGGAGCAAATCATGGTTCAACTTTGGATGCTCTGCCTTTTTGCAGCTTTCTGAAGAAAACTGTTGGCTATTGGCTGTTTAAAAAGACATGTAAAATATGCTCAGTCTCACCAATAACACCATAACATATAATCTTGTGAAAAAGAAGTATACTTTAGCATACTTATTATGAAATATCATATACTTAGAATATACTTAAGTGCTAAAAGAATATACTTTAGTGCTAACTGACTGTAATATTTTCATACACTTAATTGCATGTTGAAATTAAAATGTATTATTTATATTTTATTGTAAATTTTAGTCTGCTTTTTTACCCACTTAAATACACCTCTATATGTAATTTCATAATTTACTTTTATTGCCTTTGAAATATGGTTACCAAATGTTGTGACAAGCATTTATGTTAAACTAAAATATACTTTAATGTCATTTCTATTGAAATTATTATAATTTTTTTTGTAATAACACTTTTGTAATGATGTTGTTATTTAGTACATTTAAAATATATCAACTTTAAATGTGATATTGAATAACACACTACAGTTAAAATGATAAATTATCATCAAAATACTTCTTTAAAGCATGACATTTGATAATTTGATATTGTTACAAAATGCACTTTTTAAAAAGGTGTGCCATGAAAGTTTACTCTCTTTAAGTACACTTAATTGGCTTTTTAGTTCTTTAATATTATATTATCTGCAAAGTTTCTTTTTAAAATATACTTTTAAGATTTGATACACTCACTTAACAATGTTGGGTTAAAATAACCCAACATAGTGATCCAATAAACCCAGCGGTTGGGTTAAAAAAAACAAAAAAACAACCCAACGTTTTTTTACTGTGCAGCGCATTCGGTACAATTATGCACACTTCTTTTTCACAAAGGTTCAAGATTTACATAATATTACCCTGTTTACATCTGGTATTAACATCTATTTTGGAGAGGTCATCTGATCCCAAGTGTTAAGCGCTTAATAGAAATGTAAAAATTGTGATTCAACAACTCAGACTACATTTGGAGGTAGACACACATGTGATCACATTGCATAAGGAATGTAAAATACTTAGTATCTGTCCTGATACATCCTGACTAAAGCTACATTTTTTAATTCATGCAACTTAAACATCATTATTTAGACAACTAATATTTTTCAATTATATATCATTATAAATATATCATTAAGCATTAAGTAATTATGAGCTTCCTGTTTCTGTGCGGACGCCTAAAAGCGTGAACATGCGCCCCCATTATGCATCTGAGAGAAAGGTGTGAGTCTTTCAGATGCAGGGAATGTGAAAACATGATTAACCCCCTCCTGTAAGTGATAAGAGTAAAAAATAGCTAACCTATGAATAGAAGAAAGTGAGGGTAGATTTCTAGTGAATCTGATAAATAGAAGAAACCCACAGAGAAACAGCTTATTTGAAACAAATGATGATGCTCTTTGTGAGAACCAAACTCAATCTCCTGTAGTTTTTTTATGAGTAAAGTATTTTTTTTAAATAAGCCAGAAAAAGATAAGTGAGTGTGAAAAAAAGAAAAAGAAAAAAAAGAAAAAGAAAAAAAAAGATGAATGAGAGAAAGATTTGCCAGGAGAGAAAGTCATTTTGTGTCATTTTCTGACTCTAGCTCACTGTAGCTATCGCTCATTCCCCTTGTGCCATATGTTCTGTGGTTTCAAAATAGCGAAATAGCTTGGTTTCAATAAAAGCTGTTTTTGGACTAACGAGGAAGTTCTGAAGTGCTGAGTTTTGAAACTTACAGGATGTTTTTATAGTACAATGACCTCTTACATGTCGAAAGATCAAGGAAAATTTGATTTCTCAATTCATGACTTTATGTTGTTTCTACATTATTTTTGGAGATTCAATGTGAAAGTATTACAATATAAAAATATATTAAAAAATCTTGAATGTTAGGTGCGTTCAATCGCGATTAATTACAGAAAAAGTCATATTATTTAGATTTTAGACTAATTTTGAGCACAAGGTATGTGGTTTCTGCAAATGTAACCGTTTCAAGTGTAATTTTAATTTATTTATACATATTGGGGTGTAGGGGAGAGTGGGGTAAGATGAGCCAGTGGGTAAGTTGACCCACCCCCTTTATCTTGGCAACTGTACACTTTTATTGTCATGTGACCATATATTTTGGAACCACCCATCATTTCTGCCAGACTGTGAAAATGAGAAGCACAAGGGAGGAGTGGAAGCACCCATTTACTTTAAAAACTGTTTTTGGCTTGTCAAAGTAAAATTTTAGCATAACAGATGTAATGGCTGTTGCATCAAAGCAAATTTGGCCAGGTCTAAAATATGTATTATCTATATTGGTGATTTAGCAATGTATAAAACCATGCAAATCATTCAGCTAAATATTAGCCTGAATTGGTAAGCTAGCTAGTTTTGTCCAAAATGGCAGCTATGGGGCAAAGTGAGCCAGATGCTGAGGGGTAAATTGAGCCAGCATTTTAACTTACCCCACCATAAGACACTGTAGTTAAGTTAAATCTCTGAAGTATAAACTGGTATAATTTCAATGCAATGTTACAAAACTGGTTTAGTTTATAATTTTCTTTAAAAAAAAATAGTTTGAGTTTATTTGATAGGAACAATGTACAAGTACACCAAATCCTTCTCTGATAAGACCCAGAAGATGCTTAATCATATATATCTTTACACATGTAGTCCCTAATAGCCTAACATGTTCGACATTGCAGAAAAACTACCATGCCAAGAACCTTTTGACTAAACTGTTTATTAGTTTCAATGACATTCATTCATTCATTCATTCTAATTTAGTTTTATTTTATTTTTATTTTATTTTACTCAACAAACTCTGTTTAGGCTGTTTTTGGGAAGGTTACAACTTTGGTGTTCAACATATTGTTTCAGAAATGCAAACAATTAAAGATATTGAAATTTCAACTTCATTTGGTTGGTTTTATGTTGTTTAAATTAGCTTTAAGAAAAGAAATATGACTATTTGTAAAAAGAAATTTGATTATTGAAGGTGTTTTTAAAAGAGGTAAATTATCTTTACAATCTCTCATGGATTTGATTCAGATTCAATTAGATGGTCCGTTTACACCCAGATGGTGCAACTTACCCACTGCCACAGGAACACTTTTTTTATAAGAAGCCATATTTGAACCCTTTGTCATAGATGTATTCTGATCATTTATAATGATAGGAAACATCCTGAAATTACTTTAGATACTTTGATTGTACTTCTGCCTTATTTTCTCTTATCTTGAGCACCACATAAGTAAAAAATGGCTCATCTTACCCCACTCTCCCCTACAGTTACACAATGTACACTCATCCACGTGTGTGTGTGTGTGTAACTTTTTGGAAAGCTTAAATTTGTGTGCAAAACAATATTGCACCCTGTTCAGGCACTATATACAGGGGTGCACATAACATTTTAGGTTTTTCTTTGAGATGCTGCTTTGTGCTCACACTTTACACGGCACACTTATCCTACAAGCTGCCTAAATGTAAAAAAACACTATTTGTTCACTATAGAAATTAAGTTAAAGCAGTATTTTATTTTACTTTATTAACATTAATGACAGACAACAGCAGGAAGCTGCTGCAAATAGCTGCTGTCACTTTAAGACCGAATGCACAGACCGAATATTCTGGCGCACATCCGGTTTCTTTCTCAACTGTTCACTTATGACATAACCTTATAAGAATACTTGCTGAGACAGGTATTTTGACATAATTTTGTGTGTATGTGTCCGTTCAAGTGCAAGTAAACGCGAAAGAAGAATCAATTTGGCGCTGTCTGAAACGTGCCTCTCTCTCCCTTTCTCTCTGCATGCGCGCGCTCAGGTGTGTGTGGCTGCGCGCACTGATAACAGCGTTCAAAGTCCCGATTTTCGCCTCTTCTTCCGTTTTTAAAATTGTTTGAATGTGTAAATTGGCAAGAAAAAACAACTTGGCAGATAATCACATGCATGCTGAACCGTGGGGCCTGCGATCCGTTGCACCCCTAATAATTAATGAACACACTTATATTCATGATTGCTATCTTCCCAGAGATGGAGAAAAATCCTGCTCCAGTAAGCAAACGTGTCCCTGTCCCCAAAAATGTTGGTACTCAAAAGTGCTTTCCTCCATGTTTTCTGGTGCGCATCATTTATTTTTACCACACATGTGCACCAGTTATGTGCACTCCTGGTTATACAGTACATACAAACAGCATTACTTTAGCTTGAATAGTTGACCTATGTGACTATATTGAAGCCCCCTCTGTTGGTGAAAATAATCACTACATGATTTCTCTGATAACCAGCAGGCTGAGCTGCAGAACTGCAGCGGCAGCACCAGAACAGCAGTGACAGAGCGGAAGTGAGGGGCGGAGCTCATAAAGTCTTAGAGTTGCTCTACCTATACACGTAATTTTCTTTTATTAGATATATGAGTTATTTTCACATGGATTTTGATTTGATCGATATCTACAATATTTACCAGCAATACATTTAAATAAGGTCACTTTTCAATGTATGCATAAGATATCATGATGTACAATGAGCATTATTTTAAAATCATGTTAATAAGTAATACAAACAATATTTTTTGTTAGTTCATACTGCATGAACTTATGAGAACAAATCATCTTAATTTTTAAATTTTGAAAATATATTAATAAATGTGTAAATGTGTATCCCACTTGACTGTATTATGTGATCATGTTATTTCTTTCATGTTCATGTGTTGTTACAAATACTTAAAGACACAGAGTATGGACATTTATTTAATGTCAAATATACATTATTATTAATATAAAATTCAGAATGAACATTTAATGCAAAGCCTCAGTAAGACAACAGAACAAGCATGACAGAGAATGAGTTGTCTATAATATTTATGTCTGTCACAGTGTGGTGAAATAATCTGTGTATTAAGTGTTTATCTGCTAATTCAATCTGTCTTTCTCATTTTATCATTGAAGCTTGAATTTATTGTCATCATTTATTTTATAGAATATTTTTCCTGAGGTCAGTTCGATTACTTTTTGGATTGGGTGTTGTAAATGGGCTTTGCGATGAAGTTACTGTATGCATTATTTTTATTATTAAAGAATAAATTGTGAGCGCTCTATTTTTGCATTTGTCAAAGTAAAGATATTATTAATATTAATCATAATAGTTTCATTTCATGGATGACTGAGGTCTTTCTGCAGAAATGCCATGATATAATGGGCTTAAAAGTCAACAGTTTTTGTGTTTTAAGTTGATTATTTGTTGTAGTCAAGTCAAGTCACCTTTTTTTTATGTAGCGCTTTTTACAATGCCGATTGTTTCAAAGCAGCTTCACAGTTTGATTCAGCTGTACAGCCGCTCTGGAGAAAACAGTGATGTCATCCAGCTCATTTTAATTATAATATAGTGTCAATGCGTTCAGATCAGTAATATAGTTGAATATTTAGTGTCCCCAACTGAGCAAGCCAAAAGCCAAAGTGGCAGAGGCGACGGTGGCAAGGAACCAAACTCCATCAGGTGACATAATGGAGAAAAAAACCTTGGGAGAAACCAGTCGAGGTGCCAGTTCTCCTCTGGCCAACAAACAAACAGTGTATGATTATGATTCTGGCAACATTACAGGCTGAGGTCAGGTCATATTAGATCGGAATATTCGAAAGATCGAAGTCATCACGCCGGAGACGGTTTATTGAGGATGTCGTGTCGATGAGGCATTTATTAGATCAGAATATTCGAAAGATCGGAGTCATCACGCCGGAGACGGGTTTATTGAGGATGTCGTATCGATGAGGCATTTACAGGGGGAGTCTAACTGACACGGTCTCTGCAGACATTTCAGGGATGCGTTGGTCATGTCTAGGCGCAGGTCCACCATCTGATCTGGATACGGCCCGGATCCAGCTGACTGCAGTAAACCTCGGGATAAACAGAGAGACTAACATTAGCGTAGATGCCATTCTTTTTATGATGTAACGAGTACATCTGGTGTTGTGGGAAGTGTTCCCGGTTCCGGCTGACCTAATGTAGCCTAAAACAATCATTTAACTGATTTGAATAATATAAATTGATAATGTTCTATATGTATGCCATAGAAAAGAGATGTGTTTTTAGTCTAGATTTAAACTGACAGAGTGTGTCTGCTTCCCGAACAATGCTAGGAAGACTGTTCCAGAGTTTAGGTGCTAAATAGGAAAAGGATCGACCGCCTGCAGTTGATTTTGATATTCTAGGTATTATCAACTGGCCAGAATTTTGAGACCGCAATAGACGTGAAGGAGTATAATGCGTTAAGAGCTCGCTCAAGTACTGGGGAGCTAAACCATTTAGTGCTTTGTAAGTAATCAGCAAGATTTTAAAATTTATACAATGTTTAATAGGGAGCCAGTGCAGTGTTGACAGAACCGGGCTAATATGGTCATACTTCCTGGTTCTAGTAAGAACTCGAGCTGCTGCGTTTTGGACCAGCTGCAGTTTATTTATTAAGCGAGCAGGGCAACCACCCAGTAGAGCATTACAATAATCTAGCCTTGAGGTCATGAACGCATGAACTAACTGTTCAGCATTTTGCATTGAAAGCATGTGCCGTAATTTAGATATATTTTTAAGATGGAAGAATGCAGTTTTACAGATGCTAGAAATGTGGCTTTCAAATTAAATAAAGTTTTTAAATGTTTGAGCTATTTATACGTTTATTGTATAAAGTTTTTAAATGTTTAAGCTATTTATACATTTATTTAAATTATTATTTTAATTTAATTTAATTAAATAAATGTCTTATTGGTTTTCATATAGAGAACTGCATGTTTCACTTGTTCATGTCTTTGTATTAAATGTTTATTTTGAATTTCATGAGTACAGTATATTTGACATTAAATATGTCACGTCTTTAAGTGCTATTCGTAACAACATGAACATGAAGGATATAATATTATCATCACATAATACAGTCAAATGGGAAACACTTTAAAACAGTTACACATTTACTAATACATTTTTAAAAATAAAAAGTTTTATATCGTTGAACTAACAATGAACTATTGTGTTTGTATCCTATAACATTAAACACAAATAATAAATAATGCTCATTGTACATCATGATTATGCATGTACAAATTAAAAAGTGACTTATTTAAAAGTATTGTCATTAAATATTGTAGATATCGATCAAATCAAAATCCAAATAGCTCATATCTAATAACAGAAAATTATGTGTATAGGCAGCACAGCTCTATTAATACTGTATAAGCTCCGCCCCTCACTTCCATTCTGTGGCTGCTGTTCTGGTGCTGCTGTTCGGAAACTGCTGGTGCTGAGGTTCTGCAGCTGGATACTATTAGCAGGGTATGTTGGTCTGGCTTTTTTTAACTGTATTTGCGGTATGCTTTGAAAATGCTGTAAAATGGGACAGCACCAGTAGGGGACAGGTGCCAGGACACCAAAAAAAGTGACTGTCCCCGGTAAATGGGGATGTCTGGTCACCCTTAGTCCAATCCTGCTCCTGGAGGGCCACCTTCCAGCATGCACAACAACTTTTGTTACTTTTTACACAAATTATGATTAAAGGGGAAGATTATTGATGAATACTGTTTTCCTTGTGTATATATATACACACACCGATCAGGCATAACATTATGACCGGTGAAGTGAATAACACTGATTATCTCTTATCACGGCACCTGTTAGTGGGTAGGATATTTTAGGCAGCAAGTGAACATTTTGTCCTCAAAGTTGATGTGTTAGAAGCAGGAAAAATGGGCAAGCGTAAGGATTTGAGCAAGTTTGACAAGGGACAAATTGTGATGGCTAGACAACTGGGTCAGAGCATCTCCAAAACTGCAGCTCTTGTGGGGTTTTCCCCGTCTGCAGTGGTCAGTATGTATCAAAAGTGGTCCAAGGAAGGAACAGTGGTGAACCGGCGACAGGGTCATGGGCGGCCATGGCTCATTGATGCACGTGGGGAGCGAAGGCTGGCCTGTGTGGTCTGTAGCTCAAATTGCTCAAGAAGTTAATGCTGGTTCTGATAGAAAGGTGTCAGAATACACAGTGCATCGCAGTTTGTTGCGTATGGGGTTGCATAGACCCCTGTCCACCGCCGAAAGCGCCAACAGTGGGCACGTGAGCATTAGAACTGGACCACGGAGCAATGGAAGATCACGTGGATGGCCGGGTGCATGTGCGTCGCTTACCTAGGGAACACATGGCACCAGGATGCTGAAGAAGTTCTGGGAAGTTCTTCCCCCAGTTCTGGGAAGAAGGCAGGCTGGTTGAGGCAGTGTGATGCTTTGGGCAATGTTCTGCTGGGAAATCTTGGGTCCTGCCATCCATGTGAATGTTACTTTGACACATACCACCTACCTAAGCATTGTTGCATACCATGTACACTCTTTCATGGAAACGGTATTCCCTGGTGGCTGTGGCCTCTTTTAGCAGGGTAATGCACCCTGCAACAAAGCAAAAATGGTTCAGGAATGGTTTGAGGAGCACAACAACAAGTTTGAGGTGTTGACTTGGCCTCCAAATTCCCCAGATCTCAATCCAATCGAATCTGTGGGATTTGCTGAACAAACAAGTCCAATCCATAGAGGCCCCACCTCGCAACTTACAGGACTTAAAGGATCTGCTGCTAACATCTTGGTGCCAGATACCACAGCACACCTTCAGGGGTCTAGTGGAGTCCATGCCTTGACGGGTGGCAGCAAAAGGGGGACCAACACAATATTAGGAAGGTGGTCATAATGTTATGCCTGATCTGTGTATATACAGTGGGGAGAACAAGTATTTGATACACTGCCGATTTTGCAGGTTTTCCAACTTACAAAGCATGTAGAGGTCTGTAACTTTTATCATAGGTACTCTCTTCAACTGTGAGAGACGGAATCTAAAACAAAAATCCAGAAAATCACATTGTATGATTTTTAAATAATTAATTTGTATTTTATTGCATGACATAAGTATTTGATCACCTACCAACCATTAAGAATTCCGGCTCTCACAGACCTGTTAGTTTTTCTTTAAGAAGCCCTCCTGTTCTCCACTCATTACCTGTATTAACTGCACCTGTTTGAACTTGTTACCTGTATAAAAGACACCTGTCCACACACTCAATCAAACAGACTCCAACCTCTCCACAATGGCCAAGACCAGAGAGCTGTGTAAGGACATCAGGGATAAAATTGTAGACCTGCACAAGGCTGGGATGGGCTACCGGACAATAGGCAAGCAGCTTGGTGAGAAGGCAACAACTGTTGGCGCAATTATTAGAAAATGGAAGAAGTTCAAGATGACGGTCAATCTCCCTCGGTCTGGGGCACCATGCAAGATCTCACCTCGTGGGGCATCAATGATCATGAGGAAGGTGAGGGATCAGCCCAGAACTACACGGCAGGACCTGGTCAATGACCTGAAGAGAGCTGGGACCACAGTCTCAAAGAAAACCATTAGTAACACACTACGCCGTCATGGATTAAAATCAGCGCACCTGCAGCGCACACAAGGTCCCCCTGCACAAGCCAGTGCATGTCCAGGCCCGTCTGAAGTTTGCCAATGAGCATCTGGATGATCCAGAGGAGGAATGGGAGAAGGTCATGTGGTCTGATGAGACAAAAATAGAGCTTTTTGGTCTAAACTCCACTCGCCGTGTTTGGAGAAAGAAGAAGGATGAGTACAACCCCAAGAACACCATCCCAACCGTGAAGCATGGAGGTGGAAACATCATTCTTTGGGGATGCTTTTCTGCAAAGGGGACAGGACGACTGCACCGTATTGAGGGGAGCCATGGATGGGGCCATGTATCGCGAGATCTTGGCCAACAACCTCCTTCCCTCAGTAAGAGCATTGAAGATGGGTCGTGGCTGGGTCTTCCAGCGTCACAACGACCCGAAACACACAGCCAGGGCAACTAAGGAGTGGATCCGTAAGAAGCATCTCAAGGTTCTGGAGTGACCTAGCCAGTCTCCAGACCTGAACCCAATAGAAAATCTTTGGAGGGAGCTGAAAGTCCGTATTGCCCAGCGACAGCCCCGAAACCTGAAGGATCTGGAGAAGGTCTGTATGGAGGAGTGGGCCAAAATCCCTGCTGCAGTGTGTGCAAACCTGGTCAAGAACTACAGGAAACGTATGATCTCTGTAATTGCAAACAAAGGTTTCTGTACCAAAAAGTTCTGCTTTTCTGATGTATCAAATACTTATGTCATGCAATAAAACGCAAAATTAATTACTTAAAAATCATACAATGTGATTTTTGTTTTAGATTCCGTCACACAGTTGAACTGTACCTATGATAAAAATTACAGACTTCTACATGCGGTGGGCAAACCTGCAAAATCGGCAGTGTATCAAATACTTGTTCTCCCCACTGTATATACATGCATGTGTGTGTATTTATATATACATAATAATTATACACAGTACACACACATATATTATGTAAACACAAACTTTTATTCTGCACTGATAAAAATGATTTTGAGGTGAAGTAAATACTACAGAATAAACAAATGTAATTTCTACATGAAAAAGTTAGTTCAGACAAGAATTTAAAAAAGTAAGTAAATCCTATAGTAGTACTCAATTCAAGCTTGTAGAAATTAAAGCGTAAATATCAGCATTATAAAATTAAATAAAACTACTCAACTTTTCTGATACTGGTGTTCCCATCATGCACTGGGGTTTGAATAATTAAGGAGGTTGATTTAAACTGGTTTCCAGCTCTATTTACACTGTTTTATCATTGCTTTTGTTGTTAGGTTTAGTAACTTGCCGTTTTGTGACATTTGGAGTTAATGTTCTACTCAAAATGACACATTCATACTCAAAAACGATCCATCAAATGTTACCGTCATTGTGTATTGTGTACCAAGTATTGAGATCTCTGTGGTCAGGTGCTGCATTACTTCTATTATGTAGATATGGTGTTTACACAATATCTATTGTGTTACTTACTTAGATATTTCTAAATAAGGCATACACTTTAAAAGTGTGGTTTAATTCAAAGTTATATTTTTTGAGTAAAATGTATTGCAAAGGAAACTTCAACTAAGTAGAAATTGCTCAACCTTTTAGTTAAAAATTTAAAAATTACTTATTTTCTTTGTTAATTTTACTTAACTAAGTTGAGTTTACTTAATTCCATATGTGAAATTTACTTAAAAAAATATGCGTGCAAAAGCTTGCCAAAGAAAAATTAAGTAAATCTTTTTTTTCAGTGTGGATGCGATTAATCGCGATTAATTGATTTGACGGCCCTAATTCATACTCTAAAACGGTCCATCAAATGTTACCGTCATTTTGTATTGTGTACCAAGTATTGAGATCTCTGTGTTTGGGTATTGCATTACTTCTATTATGTAGATATGGTGTCTACACAATATCTATTGTATTATTTACTTAGATGTTTCTAAGTAAAGCATACTTTAAAAGTGGGGTTTCAGTGTTATATTATTTGAGTAAAAAGTATTGCAAAGTAAGCTTAAACTAAGTAGAAATTACTCAACAAACTTTTACTGGCCCAGTTAAAGTTACTTATTTTCTTTGTTAATTTTACTTAATTTAGTTAAGTAGAGTTTACTTAATTCCATATGTGAAATTTACTTTAAAAATCTGCATGCAAACACTTTTAACGTTTTTACGTTTAGGGTAGGGTTTACTGTAGGGGGTACGTTAATTTCAAACACGATTAACGTTTTAAACGTGCTTTAACCTTTTAGTGCAGCTCAGCGGACATTTAGTTTCTGAACTGCCATGATACGTGCATTAATCAACGTGATACAATGGTGCCACTGTCACGTTTAACTGTTTCTGTGAAAACTGAACACTCTATTTGCGGTGTTCACTGGACATTTTACTTGAGTCACATATTTCCAATGAACCTGGGTTGAAAGTCTACTTTAGATAACAAAGAAAAGTGTTTTGAAGCATAATTTAAAAAAAAATTAAGGCACTGTAATGGCAGAAAATTATGTAGCCTACTTAAAGTGCCCTTATTATGTTTTTTTCAAATATTCCCTTTCATGCAGTGTGTAATATAGCTGTTTGTGAATGTAAACGTTCTGCAGAGTTGTAAAGTTGAAAGTGGACGATAAATAGTTATTGTCTCCCAAAAGAAAGAATCGACTCTGAACCCCATAGTCGTTTTTGTTTCAAATCCTACTGCGTGACGGTTCTACGTCACTAGAAAAGACATTTACATAATGCCTGCCTATGTTGTACGTTGTCCGCCCTGGAACAACTTGACCAGCTCTCAAATGTAATTTTACTGACGACTGCTTCTCAAATCTCGAGTTCAATGTGGGATTCACAAAACGCTTGCTCTGTACTGGGTCAGTACCCAGTTTATTTGGACCAGCTTGCTCCTCAGAATCACAACCTGTAAGTATGAATAATTATTGATGGATATATTTTCAACCAGGTGTTCAAAATACGTAGTTTTATGTTCCAGCTAACCGGCTAACTCACGCTATTACTGTCTTACTGAAATACTTCTGCTAAGCAGCTGTGGGCCACTGTTACCTAAAACTGTGTCTATTAATGCAGATTGTCTGTCATTCTTACTACTTTGAGTAAAGATAAAGGATGGAGTAAGATTTGTTTAACAAACGTTTGTTACATCAGTAACAAAGTGCTGGGCTAACGTATGTGCTGTTATTGATAAAGTTCCTGCATGTGCACCGCAATAAATTAGAAATATACACATTGGTTTGTTCATGGACATACTTGTTAATGCTGATGGTGAGGAATTGCAGTTGCAATATCTCATAATATATCTCAAAATGAGTAGTGTATTACTGAGAAACGTCCTGCTCAAGTCGTCCTTGCGATGGAGGTCGGGTTAAATAACTATTTAATAAAAAATAACTAATAAATAACTATCTAAACATTGTTCTTCCAATGTTTCATCATCGGACTCTCGCTCAGATTGAAATGGTAAAATCAATGTCATCATTACTGTCTTTACAGTGTGTACAATCGCTGAGCTTTAGGAAGCCTCTGGACGGAGCTGAAGTTCAGTTATGGTAATGGGCGTTTAGCTTCCGAAACAGACCAATCGTAACAGACTGGGCCACCTGGCCAATCAGAGCAGAGTTGGTTCGTGGAAAGGAGGGATTAGAGAGACTGATTCATCCATCGAGTCGTTTGAGAATCATTGAAAAATGTGGTGATGTGCAATGTATATTACGAGAAAATGAAACAGTTTTTTGACTTTTGATGCGTGTAAACCTGTTGTAGGAGACCTCCAAAATAAAATTAGGAGCCTTTAAAATAGCATAATAGGGGCACTTTAACAGAACACACGGATCCCTTTATAATGACTGAAACTGTCAATCTATTCTGAAGCTGTCAATCTATCGCTGCGTGATTGGCTACAATACTCAATTCTGCAAATCGGGTTGTAATTAGAAACCTTTGACGGTCTCCACACTACAGAGCATGAACACAAATAAGCACTGGACCGTTTAAAAGCAGCTGTCTATCAGTGGGTACCGAAATAGTCTTGGCTATTGGACCCGCAGTCTGCCTGTGCCTATTGATTCCCGACCGGCACCGTAAATGACAACGTAAATATTATTCCACCCGTTACATCAAATATTAGCGGTTCACCCGTTGGGTACCCGCCCACATGCAGGACTCTGGTCTATGTGACACTGTCACTGTCAAAAAAGCAGAGCATTTACTTTGCACCAGAATTTCTGTGCAAAACCAGAACCATTAAATCAAGTAAAAACTGTTTTTACGTAATCGGTTCTCAATCTGGAGTCTTTGTACAGTGTTTCTCACTGGTGTGTGAGATCACATAGAAGCCGCAGGCCGAGAAGACAGCATTCAGTCGCTGCCAAGCTGTGGCTGCTTTTGTGTTGGTCAGTAAGTGGCCGTGTCTCTCTCCTTCTGTCCCTTTTTCACCCCCTTTCTTATTTGTGGACAGAATTTGGGACAAAGTTTTCTCCCTAAATGAATTTAACAGCTCTCCGTCAAACACAAGGCCTGTTGTGCTGGCTAGGGTGTTGGGTCTTTATTAAACCTCTCTCTCTCCCACTCTTTAGGCTGGAGAGTTGAGGCTGACCTAAGAGGCAGATCTCACACTAACCGCTTTGTTCTCATTTTCTTCCCTCCCTCTCTCTCTGCCCCTCTTTCAGTTGCTCACGTCTTCTCCTCTCTGTGTCCTTCTTCAACCCATGTTCATTTGAGATGAACATATTCAGTCAAGTTTATCAAGTATTCTTTTAGATCGTCTTCTTCCCTTAATTTTCCAAGTCACTCATTCCCATTTTAATCCCATTTTTCTCCTCTCTTTCTCTGTTTCACTGTCTCTCTTTCTCTCTGTGGCTTGGCAGTGCTTATAAACAGCATTATTGTCGCCGTTGGTCCTCCCCTGCAAGGCGTGCACACCAAACCCTTAAACTTCCAACATTTTTCATTAACGCTTAAACTTCCAACATTTTTTCATTTTTCATCTCTGTTTTTCTCTCATTTACTCAGTACACAGTCAGTGTTTCATCACTAAAAGTGTGTAATAAAACTCTTTTTAAAAAAACCTTTTACACCTTACCCTTTGGTCCAGAATCAATGAATGTCAGTTATTATTATGCAAACTATATGTAACTTGGATATAAACCTGGTGAGAGAGGCCATTAAAGTTTGTGAAATGATTTAACTATCTCTACACTGTAAGAAAAAAACTGTGGGGAAAAAAAATGAAAAAAGGTAAGTTTATGGACATTTCCTTTAACCCCAAGACACAACACAATACAACGTATTCAAAATATAGGTAAAACACCAGTTAAAAATCAATATGGAAAATTCTTTTATATCTACGCAGTACATGGGGCCCTGTTGAAGTCCTCATGAAATCAAAATTGACCCTATTTACTTTGTTAGCACACATTACAGGTCTTAGGGTGAACAATTAATCCGTGCAAGTTAATACACAGAAAAAAATAGTTTGTCGCGGTAATCTTTAATCAAAATCTGAAAAGTTACTTCTGGTCTGGAATGGCGTTCCTTTTCCGATGACGTCAGTTTGACCGCTTGAATATCCTTTGAACGGTTTGAATATCCTTAACCACTCCCCTCCAACCGTTAGTCTGCTATGAGTGAGAGATGGAGAGGAGGAGTGCTGAAGTAAAACCCTGCCCTCTATTCAATATTCCGTTTCACTTGGAAATACGTCACAGCACTGAAGAAAGCTCAGTTGCTACTTCCGGTTCACTGGGACTTTAAAACATATTTTTCTTAGTTATAAGTAGGTGAGTGTAACTCTTGAAGAAATATCTGGGTCACGTTTCATCCCAAAATCAAAAAAAAAAAAAAAAAACCAAGACTGTAAAATTAAAAGGCACCATAAACGTATCATAAAAAGGGGAATAAAAATGAAGCTCATGTGACAATACAATAGCTTTGTGAGAGGAACAGACAAAAAATTAATGTTATACTCTGATAATATTCCCCTTCAGTGTGGTATTATGGTCGCATGTTTATTGTGTTGACTGCTTTTTTATATTATAGTAATTTTAGGGTGCTTGCATCAATTTGAGGCTTTTCAAGGCCATTCATTGTAATTGCATGGAAAAGAATATATTATTTGATGTCTAATTTTGTGTTTAATATCAGGAATATCAAGAAACAGTGGCAATGAATCTTGGCTTGGGTATGTTTTAAAGTACTAAAGGAATGAATGTGTGGCAGTGAATTTGGCCTGGAATTTTGAGCCATTTCTGTAGACAACTGACAGATATATCATGATCATGCAGACAGCCCAGAACTGTCTGTGAGTGAGACAGAGGGACATTCCTCACATTTCGGTCCCTGAGGGGAAGGAAGTTTGACTGTACTCACATCAAGGTGGCCTTGCCCTACTTCACATTTCAGCCTTCAAACCATAATCAAATATGCTAGCTTAAAAATGCTGCTTATTAATGGATTTTAAAAAGATTTTCATCATATATAATTAGAACAGAGAGGTGTTTATAGGTTGCGTATTAATATTGTTAAGTGCACATTAAACAAATTTGAACAGCAGGAGCGGTTCATTCATCCATCCCTCATTCTTCACTCAATTCTAGCACATCATTAGGATAAAATCCAGCTGCTTTGCAGTATCTTACCATATGCTACATTATTGCCTACAAAGCCTCAGATCAGCAGGAAATAGACGGTGTTCAGGATTAACTGCCTAAATTCAACAAAAGCTATTTTTAATTTGCACATTTGTTCTGAGAAAACTTTCTTTGAATGAGCTACAGTACAGCTAGTATTTTAGCTAATATCCGTGATGTGGCCAGAAATCATTTACATTTATGCATTTGTCAGACACTTTTATCCAAAGGGACATAAGTTGCATTCAAGGGACACATTTTTTTTATTAGTTTATGCATTTCCTGGGTATTGAACCCAATGACCTTGGCGAAGTTGGTGTTGTTAGCACCATTGCGTCCCTTGCAAAAAAACAAAAAAAAAAACAATTAAATAAATAAATAAAATATATATATCTATATATGTTAGTTTTATTACATCACATATAATATTGCAATACTATGCAACATATTTTTTATGCTTGGCTTATGACATTTTTTTTGTTTGAAGAGAAAGGGAAGGGAAAAAAAATCTCATGTGTTAGCTGAAACATAGAGTGCTTTTAATGCTCAGCAGTCTATTCCTGTCAACTGGAACAGAACCAATCTTACTGCAACTCTCTTGTTCCTGACCTCAAGCAGAGTAGAAAATGTCAATGGTTGTGGGCAACAACTTTTTTGAACCATGGTAGTTGAATTTATTATTTTCCAACAGACTAATAGCAATTTAGCACTATGTCTTACATGGGTTTTCCTGTCAGAACTTCTGATATTTTGTTTTGTTCATTGTTCAGTGTCTTATGATCTAAAGTCTTGAAGTGTTTCAGCAGCCATTTTTTGCATCATAATTAAGCACCCCCCCAAAACTCTTATTATTGTGATGTAAAACTAAAATAAATGTATTAGTGCTGTCAAAATTAGCGCGTTAAAGCATGCAATTAATTTGTTCAGTTTAACACGTTAAAAATATTTAACGCAATTAACGCAGCATCCGTTTTTTCTTTCATCCTTTGGCTAGCATTACACTATATGATCACGCTCTTATTCGTGCAAATGCTTTTAAGCCATTCAAGTGCGACAAGACAGAAGAGAACGCGCTGTCTGAGAATATCCTGTCTATGTGACACACACGACGCACAGAAAGACGCGTGCCAGTATCGCGCACACTGACAGTGCATCAGAATCGAGTTCTCTTTCGCGCCTAAACAAACAATAGCACACAGAATTAAGCCAAAATGCCCGTTTTGTCGAGCATTCTAATAAGAGCAGTCTTAAATGAATTAAATAACGTCTTAAATGAACTTCATGGGCCCTATCATACACCTGGCGCAATGTGGCACCAGGCTCGATGCAAGTGTTTTTTGCTAATTTCAGCCCGACGCAGTTATAATTTTCACGTCCTGTGCCACGTTGTATAAATAGCACATGCATTTGCGCCCATTTTTGCTCCCATGGGCGTGCTGGTCTGAAAACGAGGTGTGTTCAGGAGCATTGTTGGCACGTTGGTATTTTGAGGCAACTGAAATAGACTGGTCCATTGACTAACTGAAACCTGGTATAAAGTCAATAGCACAGTATTTTTTGTGTTATTTAAAGGGCGCGTTAGTAATATGCGGCTGTAGACGGGTGCACAACGCATGTACACTCTGCTTATTACACACATAGGGACGTGCAGCAGTCCAAATATTAAAAATAAAAGGATTACAATGTAAAAGATTATTATTGTGTACATAAAGATAAAAAGCCTACATGTCATAATGGATAGTCATTGCATGTATTAGAATTACCTATTTGCAGTAATGACGAATGAAAGTGGCTACTTATTTAACCAAACCAAACGTGGCAATACACACATGTATTTAAACTGACTCGTCAGGTTGAGGGTGTCTATATTCCGCCATGTAAATAGCGAATCCGCCATGGTGCAAGCGCAACTGGCTTTTAAAGGGAAATGGGAGATGAGACTTTGATTGGTTTACTGCACACCCATGACTCATTAAGAGACTAGGTACAACCCTTTTAGACCATGCACCGGGCGCGCAGACCATTTTTCCCGTCGTTAAACTAGCAAAAGTGGATTCGGACACGCCCTAAGTGCACTTGCACCGTGCGCTTTAGACCATGCGCTCAGATTGTTAAAATAGGGCCCAAAGAGTTGTGAGAAAATGAGATGCGCATCAGATCCGCGTCATGTTCGGCAGCGTCAGCGCCACTAATGATGTCTGTCATTAAAGTTAATCAAAGAACAAAGGCAACAGAGAAAATTGTAGCTTTAATAAGGATTAATCTATATTTAATGCATAAATTATGCAGTTAAGACTGTAAAGTGTTTGATAACTTTATTCAATTTCTGTATTTCTGTTAGACAGGAAGGCCACAGGTAAAGACATTTATTATAATGGTTTTTGCAATGTGAAGATTGAATAAAAGTTGTTATTTTTTAAAAGCCTAATAAATGTTGAAATTGATAGATTTCAATTAGCCTATAGTGCAATGTTGCACTAGTGCAATTATTATTTTTTTTTTTTAAATTTTAAAGCAGTTTCATAGAGACATTAGTAGCAGTATTAGTATCAGTGATACTGGCCTTTATTCATAAAAAGATGCCCTTACAACAAATATTTAAAATATACTGTCTTTAAGTTGTTTATACATTAATTTGGAGAGTAACTGTGAAATTGTTACAATATAAAAATTTAAAACTCAAATGTTTTTAACCGCGATTAATTACAGAAAAACATTACGATTAATTAGTTAATTTTTTTAATCGATTGACAGCACTAAAATGTATATAAAATTGTAATGAGATTGAGACTTTCACATTACAGTAAGCTGAAAGAAATATATATTTTACATTTCTTTATGTAAAATGTAATTTATTTATTTCCCTAGGGGTGGTGGGGTTGTTGAAATATGACTGTGACGTATTGACAAGTTTCATGAAATTCATGCAACACCTGAGCAAGAAACAGCAATTCCTATAATGGAGTTTACTGTAGAATTATTGTCATGCATACCTTTAGTAGGGCAGCAGAGCCAGAATGGGACATTTTGAGCGGAGGAGGGGTATCCCTGACCATCTGTTAAGAGATATGACCTACTGGCACTCTCACACAACTGGAACACCACTGTCTGCCTCTCTCTCCCTCTCTCTCTTTTTCCATCCTCCCGCTCCTTAATCCGATGTTTGTGTCTATCAGGCACCATGAAAAATCCCAGCCGCACAGTCTAACTGAATCATATGGCAATGGTAGCTGGTCTCAGCTGGTGTATGTGATGCATCAGGGTGTTTTGCTAGTGGGGAATAGGTGCACGATTTTTCTCTCAGGGGTTGTGTTTAATGTGGGATGTGTTGCTAACAGTGAGTGGGTGGAATTGAGGGATGAGGATTTAGGATGGCGGTGGTTGTCTGGTGTTGAGGAATAAAGACTGTCTGGTATTATTTTTGTTTTATTACATAACAGGAAACGGCATTCAGTCCGTTTTACTTCCGTAATGTGATTTATTTCTGAGTGAAATAGGATATTCAAGGAGAAAAAAATAGGGTAGGACTTTTATTTTATTTTATTCATTGGGAATTGATTGGATTCTGAAAGAAGTCTTTATATGACAGGTGGATGAAAAAAGGGCTTGGTAATGTCAGCCGAAAATGAAACTAATTTCAGAATAGCACTAACAAACATGATGCAAACTATTGTTTAACAAAACATTTTGGGTTGAATGAAAATTATATTTATAATCTCTATAAAATTGTCTTTGGGTTTGTCTGCCATCTTGGATAGATTTTTTTCACTGAGCTTCTTGAAAGGCATTTTGGTGTTGCCTTCTCTGTGAAGGATAATAGCAATGCTTGGCCAAAAGAAGATACCTTAAGAAGACTGCATAATTATTCTGCTTACATTTTAAAACAGCTGTCGGGAACATGTCTATGATACCTTAAAGTGCTGTTTTAAAATCAGTCAATAAAAGTTTTAAAGATGCGGTATGTAGGATTGTGGTTGAAACCACCTAGTGGTTGAAATGGGTACTGCAGTCCAAATTCAAAATATTGGAGAGCGTTGTTCCCCCGCCCCCTCCTCCTCAGGCTTGACGCTCACGCGGGTTTCCAGCTTGAGGACACATAACAGGAGCAAACGCAATTGACAATGAAAGCCACAATGTAAGTTGATGAGTTGATTTATCCGCGTTTTAATATGCTCTCGTTCATAGAGATTTTTTGATGGATGCTGAGGCTTTTTAGGTCAGGTAGAATCTGCGATCTCTGACCCAGTTTGTTTGCTGGCTTCCATGGCTACAATACGATGTGTTTTCCGCCAACTGGCAACCCGTGGTGTCGAAATACCATTGGGTAAACTGGCGGCGTGCGGTATCGTAAAAAAAACAGACATTCCCGCATGGAACGCACATTTCAAAGTAGAATTACTGGCTGTAGCATTGTTTTTCTGAGAAACAAGTAGGTGAATTTAGAATGTTTCCTGCATATCTGCAAGCATATTATGGTATTTTTATGCTTTAGTAAAGTGAAAAACCTACATACAGCACCTTTAAAACCAGATCCATTTTTGTGTATTTGGAATAACATCCATCCATTCTCTAAACAACTTGTCCTTTGGAATAACAGGTACAGATGAATAATGCATAATAAGACCAGGAACATGTATTCAGAAAGTAAAAAGGGTCAGCTGAGATCTTTTTTTTTTTTTACTTTGTGATATGCAAAACTATATCACAGCACCATGATCCACAATCTGTATTACAATATAAATCACTAAATGACCATTGTATACACAATGATCATTTGGTATACATTTAAAACACCTGAAGTGAATGACATGAAAGTATTAAGTGGATGCAGAGGAACCTGTGAAAACTATAAAAACTGTATGGTTGGACAACATCATTTGAGCTTTCAAATTAAACTAAAGGAAAGTGTGAAAAAGTGCACTTTTGAAAAGTAAGAACAAGTAGGAATTAGGTGTAACATCACCTCTGATTTGACTGCCACCATATAATTATAATACAGATATTCTGATTGACTTGTAACTGTAAACAACCTACAGTAAGGCTAATAAACGGATTTTTATCCAATTATTACTATTTCACGGTTTTCTCTTGCTAGCAGACTGGAATGGATTACTTGTTACTGATTGTCAATTGCTAAAATAAAATTCATTAAAGAATTTTAAATACTATGAAAATAGTTACAGTTATGACTTTTTTTTTTTTAGCTTTGTATCAATTACGATGTGATTTTCAGTGATCGAGATCTTTTTTCCGCCTGGGCGAACAATTTGTGGACAGCTTTCCTTGCGCATGAAATCCTCCATATGCTAGCAAACCAATGAGAATGCAGAACAGTAATGATGTTGATGCATAACAACACAGCACTTTTACCTGAAACCCTCCGTCGTTTGGCAAAATGATGGACAGTTACATGAGCATTACCAACATTTTATTATCCAAGTTTTATGTTACATCTCAACTAACAAGGGAATTTATAGTCATTAATAGTGTAATATTAATTAAAAAGTCAATGAACTCATTCTCTCAAATGGCTTAGGTATGCAGAGCATTCGCAGCCTGTATGGACTGCACCCCCCCGGTCTCCCTTGGTTACAATCACTTTGGGTAGGAAAATAAAAATCTTTCTCCCCTATAAAATAGGGGACTAGGAAGCAGAATGAGACACAGCCTTAGACTCTGAAAACAGCATAAAAAAGCATGTTGTTTGATGGTCTATGTATGTGCATGTGTGTTCAGGCCAGGTTAAGTTGGTGCAGGCTGCACCCACGTTAAAAAGATTATATAAAACTAGCAGTTGAAGCCTCAAGAGCTTCTGTGAAGTGGGCACACCTGCTCTGCCCACACAGCTTTGCTTTCAATAGAGAGCCACTTCAATTCCACAGTCAGTGCATCAGTCTGTAGATAAAATTATGTTTACAATCAAACTTCATGCAACACTTGAGAGTTCTTTTGGTAAACACAGTAACAGACCTGTATTTGAATCCAGTCAGTGCCAAAAAAATTACCTGCCAGAAAATTACTATAGAGAGCTGTTTCTCTGTTATTGTGCCGAAACAGAGAAAAACATGGATGCATCAATAGTGGTGGCAGTTGTTGCCTCAGTAATGTTGTGTCATGCCTTATGCTTTTTATGGCCAAAAACATATTAATTATTAGCTTGGAGAGAGCTTGTCTGATTTGAACAAACCCATAAGGACCGTTCACACCAAGGACAATAACTACAACAATAACAATAAAGATTAAAAAAATTCTAAATGTTTTAAAGAGCTTGAGCATTTAAAGTGGCAGACAAAAGAACTGCAGCGCATGCTTATAATGAACAGAACAATATTGTGCGTTGGTGTGGATGCTAATATAGTTATGGTTATAGTTGTCTTTATAGTTATCATTCTTTCTGTGAACTAACACTAAGTACTAAAGGGATAGTTCACCCAAAAATGAAAATTTTGTCATCACTTACTCACCCTCAAGTTGTTCCAAACCTGTATGAGTTTCTTTCTTCTGTTGAACACAAAAGAAGATATTTTGAAGAATGTTAGTAATCAAACAGTTGACGGTAGACATTGACTAGTCGTTGGTAATCAAGCGGTTGATGTGTCTGGTTACCAACATTCTTTAAAATATCTTGTGTTCTCTTGTGTTCAACAGAAGAAAGAAACTCATACAGGTTTGGAACATTATGATGGTGAGTAAATGATGACAAAATTTACATTTTTGGGTGAACTATCCCTTTAAGTTGCATAATTTGCATAATCCTCTCAGTGCACCATTCGTGGCCAAACATGAATGCTACCTCAAATTCTGCAGATTGCAGAGGTGTGCTATTACTTTTCGTAATGATGCGATACTGTGTTATATATGTTCTCCTACTGGTTCTACTATGCAAAATATTGTGAATCTATTAAGCAGTGGAGAGTTTATGTCCTAAAAAAGGAACAAAATTGTTTACTTTAGTACATGATTGAAAAGCTTGTTTCTAAAGGTCTTCAAAACGTGGTCATTAATTTGTGATCAAATTTTTAGGTGTTCACAACCTATTCCAATGAGGACTATGATAGGAGGAATGATGACGTGGACCCCATGGCTGCTTCTGCTGAGTATGAGCTGGAGAAACGTGTGGAAAGGCTGGACCTGTTCCCCGTTGAACTGGAGAAAGGTAATGAAGGGTATTTTAAATATGATTTAACTGATATGTAACATTCCAATTTAAATAAAAAAGCAATGACATATAGATTTGTGTAGGGTGTTCCAAATGCACATATGAGACAGTAATACACCTTTCTACCCACTCACTTAATTATGTAGCTGGTTAGATAAAAAAAATCTAGTGGATAGAATGTTGAATTTAAAGGTGCACTGTGTAAATTTTAGCTGCATCTAGCAGTGAGGTTGCGAATTGCAACTGCCCACTACTCACCACTCCCTTTCGAAGCACATAGAGAAGCTACGGTGGCCGACACAGGGCAAAGATGTCGTCATCTGGGACAGCAGAGAGTAGCTGGCACTCTGTAGAGCAGTTTGTCCATTTAGGGCTACTGTAGAAACATGACTGTGCAAAATGGTGACTTCACTGTAAGGCGACCCGCGGTGTATGTAGATAGAAATGGCTCATTCTAAGGTAATAAAAACATAACGGTTCATTATGTAAGGTCTTTATACACCACTGAAAACGTAGTTATGTATATTATATTGCATTTCTGTCAATAGATCCTCATAAATATTACACACCGCACCTTTAAAAGTATTAAAAGAGCTAAATGATTATATAACACAGGGCACTCATAGAGGCAAGTGTTAATGCCAGTTTAGAGGATGTATCTTCCTAATGAATGTGCTTCAATATTGTGCAATAATATTTTATGTAGTATTGTAGTAATAATAAAAAAGTTTTATAAAAACAGTAAGACACAATGCTGTGCTGTATTGTGAATATAGTCACTTCACTGGATTAACACTCACTATATTCACAATATAGCATAAAAAGTGTTATGAAACTGGTTCTCAAAGGTGAGTGGAATATGTTCATATGTGATGAACTACACGTGTAAATTTAAGAGGAACTGACTTACAGTACATACATAAACTAAATATAATTGCAACACAAGTTGCTTAAAAAGTGTCACGAATTGCTCAGAGACGCAAAGGTTCCAAATGCAGATTCATGTAGTTTATTAAATGGTAATCCAAAGACGTAATCCAAAAAACAGGCAGAGGTCAAAACACAGGCAAATAGTCCAAACAATAACAGAGCCAAGGGCAGAGGCAAAACAGTAGTGATGTTACATTCTGTGCCGAGGCTTTGGAGCTTATGTCGAGAAATCCCAGAGCTTTCAGTGAAGTGCGTATCGAGGCTTGTATCGCTTTAGACCAATGACGTCATTGATGACATCCGAAGCCTCGCTTCAGCCTGGTTCGAATCTTGCCCTCTGCCCAGTTAAACCCAGCCAATTTCCAGTTTTAGAATAATAATAATATTGCCCCTCCTGCCTATGACAAAAGAATTGATTTACACACATTTGATAGCCCCATTCATTTCACGTCAATATGTTTATTACACAGTGATGTTACAAAATCATTATATACACCAGAAAATACACATTATATTCATATAAATAGACTAGTCTATGTGAAAATTTATTTTTTCTTCACCGTTATATCTAAGCCTTAACTTAAGCAAAATACAGTGTATCAGATCACATCAGGTCATCTGTAATGTATCTGCTTGTTTTACACTCTTTGACCACTAGGTGGTATTGTGAGCAAATGAAGCCTCGAGAAATTAACTCTTTTGTGAACCATTTGGCTGAAAAGCTTCAATGCTTCATGAGGCTTCATTTTGCCACCACTACAAAACAGAGTAACTGTGCAGAAAGTCAAAAACCATGAACATGATAAACCAAAGACAGAGCGCTCAGAAATGCCATACAAGACTTCGCAAAGAGATACATGACTTTTAAAGGCAGAGGTAATGAGACACAGCTAAATATATAATCAGAGATGATGAGACTGGGCAGTGAGTTCTGGGAAATGTAGTTTGTGAGGGAATGAAAATAATCTGTGGTGGAGTGCTCTCTGGTGGCTATCAAGGGCACTCCAGCTGGTGATCGTGACGCAAAGTCATGCCAAAAATCATTTATTGGCAGATTTGGTTTGATATTTTGTTATTGAATGCAATTATATTTATACTTTTTTTAAGTGTGTACAAATACATCTTTGGGGCCATTGTATGCTACGTTTTAAAGATTGAATTCTTCATTTTGTGTTGTCCATTAACAGACAATGAGGGTTTGGGTATCAGTATTATTGGTATGGGTGCTGGAGCTGACATGGGATTGGAGAAGCTTGGCATATTCGTCAAGACCGTCACAGAGGGAGGGGCAGCTCATCGGGATGGCAGGTAGATGTTATGCATATTCCACAGCATCATAGTTATTTCTTGACTTGATTACTGAAACTCATTCCACAATGGTCACATTGCTCACTTTCATCTCTTTCAGGATCCAGGTGAATGATTTGATAGTGGAGGTGGATGGAACAAGCCTGGTTGGTGTAACTCAAAGTTTTGCTGCCTCTGTCCTGCGAAACACATCTGGTACAGTTCGGTAAGATCAGCTGAATATAGAGCACTACGATAGACATTTCACCTTCCTGCTGATATAGTTTCATTTAATTTAAGTCCCATCTTTTTAGTTTCTTATCTTTTATATTTACCATGTCATCTAGTCTACAGCTACCATTATATTTTAATGCATGTTAAAAACTGAAGTTCACCAATCGCTGTAGGCACAAATAATGAATTAATCGTGCTACATTAAATTATTGTCTAAATGGTCGTATTTATGAGTTGAGCACACATGAACACCACCATAATGTTGTAATTATCAGTGTGAAATGCTGGAAATTGGGGCCGTTAATAAAAAATCATGGTATTGGTCATAATTAATTGTGAACTTGTGTAATTAGTTTGTATTAGTATAGTATAATTAGTATGTTTATCACTTAAAAGACCTTCCATAATTTAAGGCCTTAAAAATGTCTTGAATTGGGTCAGAAAGTCTTAAATTCAATATCATGGCATTAAATTAGGGCCCTATGATTTCTGCGATGCAGAGAACATGGACAGAATTGCAGAATCCATTCGTAAAAATTGAATTTACTGTATAATACAGAATGTCACGGAATTTGTCAAATTTTGGATGAGTAAATCAAGAGTAGGTCAGAACACTTAAAGGGTTAGTTCACCCAAAAATGAAAATTGCGTCATCATGTACTCACCCTAATGTCGTTCCAAACCCGTAAGACTTTCATTCATCATATAAAGCGATCGGGTCTCTTCAGAAAATTTGGAATAAACTGCTTGATTCGTATGGATTACGATCTCTTTATGAACTTTTTTAAGCGCCAAAGTGGTAGTTGCTTAGACTGTCAATGGAAGGACAGAAATATTTCCCATTTCATTAAAAATATCTTAATTTGTGTTACGAAGATGAATGAAAGTCAGTAAAATTTGATTTAACCATTAAAGCAGAGTCATTAAAACAGAATAAGCTATAAAAAAATGATTTCATAGGGCCCTAATTGCAAAATTAAATTGCATGCACTGCCAAAAATGATGTTCCTCAGGATTTTTCCACAAATTCTAAACATCCTTAAATCAAGATACATTTAATGGCATGCAAAATGAAGAAATTATGTCTTGTTTTCTAAAAAATTTAACAAAATTAAGTGAGTTTATGCTTAAAACAAGAACAAATCTGTCATTGGGTATGAAAAATCATAAAATCACTTTCACAAGATCAAGATTTCCCAAGATTTCTTCTCTCAAACTTTAAACTATTTTTTTTTTTTTTTGTAAAATTAATTAAAAAGTTATGGAGATCTGTTGGAAATTGTATTTTCAAACTTTGAAGTGTCACTAATACAACTCGTTGTGTGCTTAGACATTTACATTTAGAGAACATAAATGTGTTATGACGTGTTATGTTCCCTTCAATTTATTCCTTAAACTTTCTTTAATTGGTCTTAAAAAGGTCTTAAAAACGTATTAAACTTACCTTCATAAAACCTGCAGAAACCCTAATCAGACAACAGATGTATGTGACAAAACTGCATTTCCTATGACTCATGTCATGTGGCACCTTGAGAATTATAAAATACAATATATAAAGAATATATAAGGCATACTTACTTATCTAAAACATCCTTTGCTTTTCATTTTGTCACATTGGTGCTAAAACAGCTTCCTGTGTTTTTTTGGAAATTGAAAAAGAGAAAGAAATATTATATTGCCCCATTTATGCTTTGTTCCCTTACTAAAATCACTTGAACAAATCACATCATAATTACAACTTCCGAAATCGTATGTAGTAACTTCCCAGACAGACTTGAAGGCAGCAATAAATACAAAGTAATTATAGCCTGTACATTTGACACCATGCTTAGACTCCACTCCAGCTTGATTTTTACAGCATTTAGCTGCTTTATTTCAAACTCTTTTACTTTATATTTACGCATTGTGTGAATTTAGGGCAGGTTGCACACTGTCATTAGACTGTGTAGCTGTATTGTGTGTAATGTTTGCATGGTCTCTTTGTTACGGGAACACTGTACCCATTTCTACCTCATTTTGATACAATCTTTCCACTAATTTAAAACTTTGCTCTTTAAGTGTTTAAAGAATGACGTGGGTTTATTGCATTCTTATATGGAGTATGTATCTTTCCCTGCTCTTTTCCTTAGTTCATTCAACAATCAGCCAATGGGGGTCATTATGACAGTTGTAATTATGATGTGTTACAAAGCTTGTATTTAGAAGAGAAGAATAGTACATTTCATTATGATAGATAAGTGTCAACAGGGGGAGGCCAGAACAAGGAGAGGGTTATATGAAACCAGACACTGGGGGGAAGAGACACGCACAATGTAGGAGTGAAGAAAAGGGAGGAAATTGAGGATGGATAAATATAAATGAGGGCAGGCAGAGCAGCAAAGAGGAATCTATAAGTGCTTTATCAGACAATAGTAAATCTTGTTGCCATCTAACCATCATATTATACATTTTTTTTTCATTTTTGCCCTTAAAAGAAGACAGTCTTAAGTTCTCTTTTAAAGGGCACAAATTAAAAAAGAACATTTAATTAGAATTGTTCATAATGTCCGCCAAATCTTGTGCTGTACCTGGCTGTATTGTGACCTGCCACTCTGCATATTCTTTTTGAAGAACTCCAGCATTAGAAATAAGCAACTGCAGTTTGCAGCGACACATTTCAGTGCAGATTGTCTTTATGAAATGCAAGGCTGTTGAATCACAGACTGTTACTGATTCTAAAGAATACAAAAAGGGCATTTACACTGTAATCTTAAAGCCATTGCAACAAAAAGCAGCCCTTTTATTCTAAAGGTCATTGTAAGTGGACCTCAGGAGAAAGTAAAATGATTACAAAATGTATGAGAATGTATGATGACCCCTTTAAAGGACGAAAGAAAGTAGAAGTAGAAAGAAAGAGAACTAATACTTCTTGCAGCCTAGTGTATAAGCAAGCACTAACAGATAAAAACTTTAGATTACCACAAGCTGTGTGATAAACACCTCTGTTCCTAGGTTTATTATTGGGAGAGAGAAGCCGGGAGAGCAAAGTGAAGTCGCCCAGCTCATCCAGCAGACCCTTGAACAGGAGCGCTGGCAACGGGAGGTGATGGAACAACGATATGGAAACTACATGGGTGATGAGGAAGAGGTCTGTGTGTACCTGCTTTTATTTGAACAACATGTGATGTGTGAGCCTATAATAGTTGTATTAGATTTTTTTTGTTTTTGCTTTAACAGACTGTAATCAGTTACTTGTGCATATATTTACTACTAAAAGGAGTAAAAGTAGTGATGATAAGTTTATTAAAAGTAAAATAGAAGGTAAAAGAATACCAGCTGCTGAAGCACTATTGGACAGTCTATCATACATCCGGCGCAATGCGGCGCCAGGCACGACGCAACGAGTTTTTGCTAGTTTCAGCCTGACGCAGTTATCATTTTCACGTCCTGCGCCACATTGTTTAAATAGCAAATGCATTTGCGCCTATTTGTGCACCCATGGGCGTTCTGGTCTGAAAACAAGGTGTGTTCAGGCGTATTTTTTTGGCGCGTTTCTATTTTGAGGCAACTGAAATAGACTGCGCCATTGACCAACAAAAACCTGGTCTAAAGTCAATGGCACAATATTTTTTTTGTTATTTAAAGAGCGCGTTAGTAATATGCGCATATATGCGGGTCCACAACGCGAGTACACTCTGCTTATTACACACACTTATTACGCAAACATTTTTAAATTTGAAAAATTAAAGGATTAAAATGTAAAAGATTATTATTGTGTACATAAATATAAAAATGCCTACATGTCATAATGGATAGTCATTGCATGTATCAGAATTAGCCTACCTATTTGCAGTAATGACGAGCAAGCACGCATCATTGGACGAGAAGATCCGTTTCCTCGCTAGAGAATAATTAAATTTTTCCGCTTGCAAATTCCAGCATGTAAATAGCGAATCCGCCATGGCGCGAGCGCAACTGGCTTTTAAAGGGAATGGGAGATGAGACTCTGATTGGTTTATTGCACATTACGCCCAAAACACACCCATGACTCATTAAGAGACTAGGGACAACCCTTTTAGACTATGCGCCTGGCGCGCCGACCATTTTTCCCGTCGTTAAACTAGCAAAAGTGGATTCGGACATGCCCTAAGTGCACCTGCGCCGTGCGACCATGAGCTTAGATCGTTAAAATAGGGCCCAGTTTGTTTAGTTCACTTATTCAACACTTTATAGTTTGTGTGAAATGTTTGAATACATTAATAACAGTCTTAAACATTATACATAACAGTAACAGTATAATATATACCAGAGTAATCATTATCTTTATCATCATCTGCATAATAAGGTGTCATGACATTAGCCACCCAGTCAGATCTGTCCTGGCTAAGGGGGGTCAAACGTCATTCCCTCAGTGGTATTCAGTGGTATGGAATTCTGTGTGAAGCCAGATACATTCAATTTACATATGGCTGCACTCGCTATTATGTTAAAAATAAGGTGGATACATTGCATTTAAATTAAAAAGCATCCAGAGACTCTGTATTCTTTTCTATTGCACTGCATCTTGTGTAGAATGTGTTATGTGTAAGTTTTAAACTTCAGCTGTCGCTTGTTCTCACTTGTTCTGGTATTAAACTTTAGCTGCCATAACACCATATCTGTGCCCTGATTTTAGAAAAGAAGAGCGTTTTATCACGTTTAGTTAGCAGATGTAAAAAGTCTTTATTTTTCTTTTGTTTATCAGAATTTTTTTTAAATGTTTAAAACTTAAGCGGTTCCATTGTCCTTCCCTTTTAGCAGGGTGATTATGGCACTGATGAAGAGGAAGAAGACGAGATGAGCCCCACATACCCTAGTGCCATAGAGGTGTTTGACTTGGCCGAAAATGAGGACATGCTGTCACCGGTGGAAGTTGACCCTGAGAAGCTTGCTCACAAATATAAAGAAGTAAGACACACATTGACCTCAACAAGCATAAGGAGAAATTATATTGACCAGTATCTAATGAAAAATTTACTTGTGTTAAAGTTAAGAAGTATGCACATTTAATTACACTTGCAAGTAAAAACAAATGATTTCTCAGCTTTTAAAATAGACGGATGATGTCAAAAGACGGAAGAGATTTTCCCATAATACTTTGACAAAGTATAAGTGTCAAGTGTGGCTGTAGTAATAAAGCGCACAACGAAGAAACTCAAGCAAAGACTAGTCTTTAAAGCCAATAATCAACGAACAGGAGATAACAGGGATCAACACAACCACATAAACTGAAAGGAGACCGAACACTGAACAAAGGAAACTAAGGGTTTATAAACACAGGGAGTAATCAAGGGAAAAACAGAACAGGTGTTAACTAATTTAAAACCATGGAAACTAATAAGCAGAGGGAACAATGAACACAGGCAAACCAGAACAGGAAACGATAGCTGTTTCCATCCAAAGTTGCAAATTTAACTTATGGTCAAAATTGGAATATCGCATAAAACATTTGCGAACAAAATCGTCACTTCCTGATAAACTGCCGCTAAATATCACTTAGAAAAGCAGGAGAAGCCACTGTATGTATTAATTTTCGTATATAATAAATTACTTGCGTTTCAGAGCACGGAGACGAAACGCAATAAACATGTCATCTTGCTGCTGTTTGGGAACGCAGTCATGTAAAAGAGTTCTGGGAGGGAATCACACCAAACCACTTTGACAACAGACTTTGCTCAGGCATTTCAGAACAACCAAAACAGCATTTCAGATGCTGTGCAAAAAGATCGTTCCGCTGGTTAGTCCAGTTATGCCGTCCCATCGCACAAAGTCACATGATTTTTTCATGCGCATCAAGGAATTTATTCAGTAAATGTGTTTCTATCATGGTTCACGCGCATGCTTTCATGACTCAAACGAGCGCATACGTTTTTAATGCGCATTTTTAGAATTTAGGTGGATAGAAACATAACTAATGAAAACTAAACCTAAACAGAACATGTACGTTGCAATAAGTTTGTAAAGCAACCTTTACAATCACAATTTTTAATTCAATGCCCTAATTACAGTGGTGTGAAAAAGTGTTTGCCTCCTTGGTAAATATGATCAAAGATGGCTGTAAAATTAAATCTGCATTGTTAATCCTTTTGATATTTTATTAAAAAAATTAGCAAAAATCTAACCTTTCATTGAAGTAAAAGAATTGAAAGTGGGGTTTCATAATCACATTATGAAATAAATGTTTTTCTCCAAAACACGTTGGGAACAATTATTTGCCCCCTTTTATTAAATACTTTTTGCAACCTCCTTTTTCCAAGATAACAGCTCTGAGTCTTCTCCTATAATGCCTGATGAGTTTGGAGAACACCTGACAAGAGATCAGAGACCATTCCTCCATACAGAATCTGTCCAGATCCTTCAGATTCCCAGATCCATGTTGGCGCTTCTTCTCTTCAGTTCAGCCCACTCATTTTCTATAGGGTTCAGGTCAGGGACTGGGATGGCCATTGCAGATGCTTGGTTTTGTGCTCAGTGACCTATTTTTGTTTTGATTTTGATGTTTGTTTTTGGATCACTGTCCTGTTGGAAGATCCAAACATGGCCCATTATAAGATTTCTAGCACAGGCTGTCAGGTTTTGATTTTTTATCTGTTGGTGAAACAAACAAAAAAGAGCTTTTTGGCAGCAAACACTTAAGATGGGTTTGGTGCACACAGGGATAAAAAAGTATCCCATGTGTAAAATGAAATACTCTGCTGTATCTTTAATGCTGTGGGCCTAATTTTCTGCCAGAGGTCCTGGACATCTTGTTCAGATACATGGCATCATGGATTCAATCAAATACCAACAGATAAAAAATCAAAACCTGACAGCCTGTGCTAGAAATCTTATAATGGGCCATGTTTGGATCTTCCAACAGGACAGTGATCCAAAAACAAACATCAAAATCAAAACAAAAATGGGTATCAAACAAAACCAAGCATCTGCAATGGCCATCCCAGTCCCTGACCTGAACCCTATAGAAAATGAGTGGGCTGAACTGAAGAGAAGAAGCGCCAACATGGATCTGGGAATCTGAAGGATCTGGACAGATTCTGTATGGAGGAATGGTCTCTGATCTCTTGTCAGGTGTTCTCCAAACTCATCAGGCATTATAGGAGAAGACTCAGAGCTGTTATCTTGGAAAAAGGAGGTTGCAAAAAGTATTTAATAAAAGGGGGCAAATAATTGTTCGCAACGTGTTTTGGAGAAAAACATTTATTTCATAATGTGATCCCCCCCCCCCTCCCACCCACACTTTCAATTCTTTTACTTCAATGAAAGGTTAGATTTTTGCTAATTTTTTTAATAAAATATCAAAAGGATCAACAATGCAGATTTATTTTTTATAGCCATCTTTGATCATATTTACCAAGGGGGCAAACACTTTTTCACACCACTGTATGTAGGGCTGAACTGAACGGTAACAAAATATTATACCTGAAATTGGTAAATTACTGTACTACCATGTATGATGAAAAAGTGCTTACGTTTATTTAGAAAGACAGTTTGAAGGGACAAACTCCAAATGGTCTAACACACTGGTTAGACCATTTAGACTAATAAATGTGTTTCATTTGTTTTACATTAAATTGTCATTGCAAAAGAGCAGATTTAGTTACGTTCTTTAATCTGTTTACTACTTTGGCAGCTGCAGATCAAACATGCTGTGACTCAAGCTGAAATCCAACAGCTCAAGAGGAAGGTATGATAACCCTTTTCATGCTAACTGGTCATCATGTCTAATCAAATTCTGGGTTTTCTTAGGATGAAGAGATAGTTCACCAGAAAATGAAAATTGTCATCATTCACTTGTCTTTCCAAACCTGCCTATAAATTATGGCATTGTTGACATCAAACCTGATACAACACTCCTTGAGGCACCAATTGACCCTTGAATGTGCAAATATTTATGTTTTAATGAGACTTTAGAGCTTGGTGGAAGGGAAGATTATCAGTGTACTGTGGCTTACATTCTTCATTTTGGTAAACTTCTTGGTTTGTTCTACAAAAGTAAGAAAATAATAAAGATTTACAGTATAATGCTATGAGGGTGAGTAAATGATGGCAGAATTTTTAGGCCTTTACATTTACATATGGAAGTTTTTCCTCTGACAAAGAGTTTTCCGCATTTATGTTACTATTTGCATGACAAGTCTAAGAAAGTAATCAACTGTTTGCATTTATGTGTTAAGCTGAATCATGCAGATCAGGAAAAGCAGCGCTGGCGTGCTGAAAAAGCCCAGATGGAGCGTAACATGCAGGAGAATCGGGAGCGCATGGAGAAGCTGGAGGGATATTGGATGGAGGCGCAGAGTCTGTGCCAGGCTGTGGATGAGCACCTGAAAGAAACACAGGCTCAATACCAGGCTCTAGAGCGCAAATACAGCAAGGCTAAACGCCTTATAAAAGAGTATCAGCAAAAGTGAGAGAAAACAAACTGACACTAATCCATATCTACATTCTTATCCTGTTTAGTTTTAACCCTGAGTTATATTTAAAGATTAATGTAAGTTCACATATTCACTTGCTATTTGTTCATTTTAATGTAATGTTAATTTCATGTACAAGGTTAATAAATACATTTTAATAGACAATACATACAGTTAGAATTACATAGCTGCATTCTAGAAGACATATGTACTAAACATACAAGATTTATATAAACAGTAAAAGGGCCCTCGATGTGACACTAATTTTGGTTTGGATCAATTAATTTATTCAAAATTAAATGAGTTGGATACACCTCTTCTATGGTAATAAAAACTTAACAAATGGAAACAAAATGTTTGTAATAATCTTTTTCTTAAAAATATCATATTTATTAAAGAAAAACCTTTACCAAAAATATGTTCACATCACATGTATCTAAGATGCAAGCAAATCTTTACTTTTCATCATTAAATAAAAATTACAACCTTTACTAAAATGCTATAAACTATATAAAACCAACATGAATACAAAGATCACATTTCTAAGGACTTATTTCTTGGCAAATTATTTTTTAAACTAGATTTGTTCTCTTAGTCATTGGCCCAAAAACATTATATACACAAGGTTTTAATGAGATTAATGAACTTTTTTTTGTTCAATTAGACTTCAGGAATCTAATCAATGTCTTTTGCTTTCCATTTTTTTTTTCTTTTTCATAAAGGGAGATTGAGTTACTGAAGAAGAAAACAGCTCAGCAGAAAACTCTAGAGGAGACTGAAGCTTCACAAAAGGAGGACACAGAACAACTCCAAGACAAGGTAGAGTGATCACATTCCTATAATATTTAGTAATACTAATAATCAAATCCTTTTGCTTACCACTAATATATCCATGATACAGTTTATAAACATGGCAATTTAGACAATCCAGTTTAAGCAGTTATATGAAATATCTCTTTATACAGGTAATAGATCTTGGGTCACAGGTCGAGGAGTTGAAGTCACTGGATCCATCGTAAAAGTTATTAATTGTTTAAATAACTACTTAAGTGTAAATGTACTGGAACTGGGGAAATAGAGAATCTGTACTTTTGTCCATTTTATTATTGTCAGTAAGCCCAAGTTTCATTTATTCATACCTTGATTTCAGGCCTTTTATGGTTTTAGAGATTTTTCTTCATTCTTAGTATTGTGAATAATTGTTTTAACCTGCAGTGTTTGCTCTTTCAAACCCTTTGTATTTTCCTTATATTAACTCTAGATAATGATTCGGCTGTCATTGATAGTTTTGCCAAAGTTGTTCCTGTAATAATCTAATGTACACAATAAACTCTGTTGTCTTTTTTTAAGATATGTTAACAACATAAATGTGGCAGAATGGAAGACTGATCTTTCATTAACACTACAGTGGAACATTTTCCCTGAAACTAATGAAACAGAGGCACTGATTGTACCAGAAGTGGTGAAAACAACGTCTTGTGTTTGAAGACATCTGTTTCTGAAACTCCGGTAATGACCTGCCACTTGCTGCTGTACCTTAAAAGTCTCAATACTCTTTTTTCACCCTTTTATCCTGATGTCTTTACTGGGACTGTCCTTAGGAGCCAGTTATATGTGATAAAACAAGAAGTATGATTTGTCTAGATTCTTTAAAAGTATATATATTAATATAAAATGGGAAGCACATAATTTATGGCAGAATGGACGGAACCTGAGGAACACAGGAAAGACTCAAAAATGATGAATGGTCTCTTAAAGAACCAGTCGAGGATGTATTTCAGCTATTTTGTGGTCATTAAAAACAACATACTTAGCTTAGCCTTACTATATATAGCCAGATTTCAAGGGGTTTCTCTTACTACAAATGTCTCTACCTATATCAGTTCACTCTATACCTCTTGTGCAAGGTTTTGGTGACTTGAACCTTAAAAACCAACTGCTGCCTTTTTTCAGTATTACTCCAGTGTTGTCACTCTCCAGTGTTCATTTAGACCTCCCCTTATACCTTCTTTACAGAGACAAAAAAAAAAAAAAAAAAAAGTGTTTGCTACTTCCTTTTTACCAGTGGAACTGTTCTTTTGTTCAGCTATACCAGACACATTTATGATTATGGGACTGGCCTCCTGTGTATAGTTTATTCTTTTTTTCCCTTTTCTTCTTCTTTTTTAAATGAGTGTGATTTACATTTAAAAGCAGTTGAAAGAGATTGACCTGTAGAGGCCACAATAGTTTCATGAAATCTGGATATATTTAAAAATAATAATAATAAAAAAATAGGACACTATCTACATACTACTGCCTGGAGTGAACCTGCCTCATGAATTGTTCAGTATAATTTAACTTAATACAGAGCACAGCTAGACTTGCTGTTGGTGTTAGAGAAAGATGTCCTATAGATACGACAGTGAATTTCACATTCTATAGGAAGCAAGGCATTTTGTTAACGTAATTGTGTGAAATGTATGAAGGAAACAAGAACTATAAATGATTGTGATTGTAGATTTAGTGTCACCATTAGTCTTTACACCGGGACTAAATTAAATCGATGAGGCATGTAAACGACTTTTTTTTCAGTGCAAGGCTTGTATGAAAAACACATGTGGTTTGTTAATGTGCTTTTATGAAATAAAGTCAACTGTGGATTTGTAACCAAGGTTGCTTTGTTTTCTTTAAGTGGTACAATATGCTTAACTGCATGGACATAATGGCAGTTCTAAACTTTTCAACTAACTAAATCTGTCAAGAGAGCAAGGGCTGTCAAACGATTAATCGCATCCAAAATAAAAGTTTGTGTTTACATAATATATGTGTTTACTGTGTATAATTATTATGTATATATAAATACACACACATATACATTTAAGAAATATTTGCATGTATATACTGTATATTTATATTATTTAAAAATATAAATATTTTATATATACACCGATCAGGCATAACATTATGACCTAGTATTGTGTTGGTCCCCCTTTTGCTGCCATAACAGCCCTGACCTGTCGAGGCATGGACTCCATTAGACCCCTGAAGGTGTGCTGTGGTATCTGGCACCAAGATATTAGCAGCAGATCCTTTAGGTCCTATAAATTGCGAGGTGGGACCTCCATGGATTGGACTTGTTTGTTCAGCACATCCCACAGATGCTCGATTGGATTGAGATCTGGGGAATTTGGAGGCCAAGTCAACACCTCAAACTCATTGTTGTGCTCCTCAAACCATTCCTGAACCATTCTGGCTTTGTGGCAGGGCGCATTATCCTGCTGAAAGAGGCCACAGCCACCCGGGAATACTGTTTCCATGAAAGGGTGTACATGGTCTGCAACAATGCTTAGGTAGGTGGTACAGTCAAAGTAACATCTACATGGATGGCAGGACCCAAGGTTTCCCAGCAGAACATTGCCCAAAGCATCACACTTACCTCCGCCTTCCTGCTTCTAACACATCAACTTTGAGGACAAAATGTTCACTTGCTGCCTAATATATCCCACCCAGTAACAGGTGCTGTGATGAAGAAATAAACAGTTATTCACTTCACCTGTCAGTGGTCATAATGTTATGCCTGAACGGTGTATATACATGCATGTGTGTGTATTTATATATACATAATTATACACAGTACACACACATATATTATGTAAACACAAACTTTTATTTGGGATGCGATTAAGCACTAGATTATATAATTCTCAGATGTATCTGAAACTGCTTTGCAGTCCATGACCACACGACCATGTGCATTACTAACCTCCAGAGGGAGCAAATTGATACAACTTATTCTATGTGTTGACAAAGATTTCAGATTATTCTAAATGTATAATTATTAATTGCAAATAAATTCAATCTAAAAAGTTGAAGTTTTCTTCTGCTCAGTCTTTTAGTGTTTGATCTGACTGCCTCTGTGGTACAAATTGAGAAAATACAGCTTAAATTCATATTTTTAATACTCTGCATTAGAGAACTCTTTGTTACTAAAATATTGTGCTCACGGGCAGATGGAGAAAGAAAAAAGTTTGTTCAATTATTTTATTTCATTAATGCATTTGAGCTTTAAATATTTCCAAGGAGGCAGGACATTTGCATAGCCCCAATGTGCATGTCAAGAACTCACAAACACCTTCTAGCTCTCTGATGTCTTCTAATATTATAAGAGATAGAAGGATCTCAACTTGTAGGCATCATGTAATTCTCCCCCCCCCCCAATGATTTCATAATTATTTCATAATAATTCAAATAACCTCTCAGCTCTTTATTGTTTATTAAGGTAACTTTTTTTCTTGGGGTCAGTGGTGGAGGGTTTGTTTTTCTACCTTGTTTGCACACATCATGACAACGTTGAATTTAATATAGACAAACACACTGTATTTTATACAGAATACAAGTATGGCTAAGACACATGACAGCAACCACAGACACAGCGTACAAATGAGCATCACAATATTTCTCTTTTAGGAGGCCCATTTGTAACCAAAGCAAAACTAAAATAAAAATGCAATAGAGGCGAACTAAACTAAAGAAAAATCATAATCACAGTAAATCAGTGTGAAATGCAGTTATCTGTGCAAGGTTAAAGCCACTACGGAAATAATCTATACTCAATGCACCTAAAATAAGCTAAAAGTAAAATATTAACAAAAGCACAACAGATGACCTTGTGCATTTTCTGTTGTATGGAGTGACATGACAGCTTTAAAAAAAAGATACATTTATGCATTATGCAAACTCTTAAGAGAATATTTTCTTCTTTGAATATAATTGGAATAACAAAAACCCTCATTTTCCCATCTTCCAAGTTTCTTGACTAAAAGAAAACATCTTGCAACGCATACATTTACAAAATTATTTTACTATGATAATAGGAACATATTGTTCAACAATTACACATTTTGTCATTAATAAAATATATTTTTGACTTTTGCACATTTGCTTCAATAACTCTGTCTTTGGGGACCAACTACACCTAGCAATTGTGTGCCCACTTATCTTATACTCAAATGCCTAAAAAGCTGTCTAAAAGTTGACAAGAACAGGATCTTTTCATTGGCTACATAATTTTGTCTTAAAAGAACTAAAGATGTTCTTAAAGCAGGAACAACAAACTTTTTGTATATGGCATCCATAAATTCATCAGTCTTATTGCTACTTTAGTCAGGAATGCATTTTCTGATGATGCCGGGTGAGATGGTATCTACGAGTAAAGCTTTTTCCACACTGAGTGCAGGGGAAAAGTTTGGTGCCATTATGAAGCTGTTGGTGAGCTTTGAGACTCTGTGGCCTACTAAAGCTTTTTCCACAATCCGGGCACTGGCATGGCCGAACGCCTGAATGCTTCTGTTCATGCCTCCTCAAATCTCCTGATTGCCTGAAGCTTTCGCCACACTGCGAACACAAGAAAGGTTTTTCACCTGTGTGTGTGCGGAGGTGCACATTCAGTTGTCCAGAGTGGACAAAACTCTTTCCGCACTGCTGACACGTGTAAGGTTTTTCTCCTGTGTGGATGCGCTGGTGTTGCTTGAGGCTATTAAACCAGCTGAAGGCCTTTCCGCAATCTGTGCAGAGATACACCTTCTCCCCCTGCTTGAAGCAGCTGTGATTCTTGAAGCCCTTGATTGTGCTAAAGCTCTTGCAGCACTGGCTGCAGCTGTGAGGCTTTTCAACAGACAAAACACCCCCTTCTTGGAAACTCAGATATTTTACGCTCATTTCTGGGTGGTGACGGCGGATGTGTTTGTAAAGATAGCGCTCATCAGTGAAGGAGAAGGGGCAGTATGTGCAGGGAAAGATGGTGGCATTAACCAGGGCCGAGCTCTGGCGGTGGGCTTTGCGGCGTGAATGGCTCTGCTGGTGGCGCTTCAAGCCAGAAGACTGGGTGAAGGACTTGAGGCACAACGTGCAACAGTAGGGCTTCTCCTTGGAGTGGATAGTGCGCTCATGGCGACGAAGGTTACACATACGGTTGAAGTAAAGGTTGCAGTGGGAGCAACAGTAAGATCCGTCTCCCTGCTGAATGCACTCATGGGCTTTGAGAAGATCAAAATTACTGAAAGCTCTCAGGCATTCACCGCAGACATGCTGGGAAGCTGGCGCTTCCTGTGGTTCCCCTATCTTACTATTATCTTGTCCTGCACATTGGTGAGTTTTCAATGTCTCCAAATCAGAGAACCCTTGTTCACACTCAGTGCAGACAGGTAAACTCTTCTGCACTTCAATATCAGCTGCTTGCTTGTTTTTAGGTGGTCGGCCCCGTGGTCGGCCAACAGGCACTTTTTTAGGGCGACTCCTGCCTCTCAGAGGGTTCTTTGCAGACCTCTTCACTCGAGTGGGAGGTTCATAGGTTGGGTCATGCTTGTCAGAATTCATCTCTGTATCACCCTCGGTCCCTGCTGTGAGCGAGCCACTCTCAACTAATCTGAGGTACTCTCCATGGTGATGCCGTTTGAGATGTTGATTTAAATTGAATTTGGCCACAAAAGAGATGGAGCACTTAGTGCAAGGATATATGTCAGAAGGTCTGTCGGCATCTTTATCTTTCTTTTCCTCCCCCTGGTGGGTTTGTTGGTGTCTTTTCAGGCCTGTTGCCTGACTAAAACACTTCTTACAATGGCTGCAGCAATAAGGCTTCTCTTTAGAGTGAATAGTGCGCTGATGTCTCTTCAGATGACAAGATCTCAAAAAGTTCCGGCCACACTCACCACATTTATTTATTTCATCTGAGATCTCAGTAGCACAATTTGCCTGGTCACTCAAACCATTACTGCATGTTTCGGACAAATCAGTGCAGTCTGACTTTTCTGAGTGATGGATGGGTTGTCCATTTAGGGTTGAAATTTGACCCTGACAGCTTTCTGTCACTGGCTGTATATGGGTTGGAGGAGATGCATCAGTGGCCAGAAGGCACTGGTCTATGTCTATAACTGGTGGGTGGTCTTCGGTCTCAAGCGGCTGCGTCTGCATGAAGTGCGCATACTGATCGGGATGCGAGCGCTTCACATGAACACGCAGATAAAAAATAGTTGGAAAGGAGTAATGGCAATGAGGACATAGACAGTCCTGAGTCGCCTGTTCTTCAGTTGTACCTGAAAAAAGAAAATCAAATTACTGGAAAGCCACAAGGCCATGACAGATATCAACACCAAATGCATGGCAGACGTTTTATTTAGCTATTTCTACAAGTAGTATGGAAGCCCCTAAGACTTATAATTAAGCTAAATAACTGAAATGTTTATGGCAAAATCACAAATGCTAACTTCAAATAGTTGTCTTGGATAAATAGCATCTGCCAAATCCAAAAATGTAAATGTAAAACGAGGGAGACCTGCCCCCCAAACCTCCCATGATCTAACTGGCAGCTGCTTGTCTGTGACTACACCTTAAATACCAGTGAAAGAAGAAATTAGGGAAGCTTTTTAGAGAAAAAAACATGCTTCCCTCTAAGATGAATTAAATCAGGAATTCTTAAATAACATCTGGATGAACTCAGTGCTCGAATTTTAGTAAAGATAATAATGACAAATCTGATTAAATTACGCAGTTAGGATACAGTCCATTTCATGAATTAATTATTTACAATAATTCATGTACTGAAGTCTATTTTTAGGCTACTTGCCAGATCTCTCTAAAAAAGTAAACGCCCCTACATCTAAAGAACTCATGCCATTGTTTACCAAATGCTTGGCACCGCTCCAGTGAAGCTAACTTTAGCGGAAAAAATGGAGATTAATAAACCCCCACTCTGAGTCTCAGTTAGAAGCTCTCTCTTCCACTTTTTTTAGGAGTAATTTTCTCTCTCTCTATTGTTGTACTGTACTACATGTGGCATCAACTAATTATATTAGTAAAAATGTCACAACAAATCAAAATGACCGCATGGCATTTTTTTTGTAAAGCAACTCTTTGTCTCGATCTGTAATATTGTTTCCTTTGTATAATGAGCTCATTTATAAATACTGTATGTATGTATGTATGTATATATATATATATATATATATATATATATATATATATATATATATATATATATATATATATATATATATATATATATATATATATTTTTATATTTATTAGGGCTGCACGATAAATCGCAATAAAACCGCATGCGATTTGGCAAAGGCTGCGATCATTGCATGTGCAGCACGGCTGTGATCAGTAATAAATGCTGCTCCATCTGCAAGCCAGAGGGCGCTCTCGCGCAGGGTACTCCAAATATGTGCCGCAGAAGTACGTCATTGGAAATCCCTATGAATATTATACTATCAGTGAGCTGAATAAACAGATTGAAACGCTTTGATTGATTAAACATGACTAAATGCTTATGTTTGGAAAGATGTTTGACATGTGTTCCTTTTTCAAATGCACGTTATAAGCGACTCAAACTCGCAGTGATTTCAGATGAAGTAGCATTTGCTACTGATCACAGAGCCGTCCTGCACTGACAAACTGCGCATAAAAGATAATCGCAGCCTTTGCAATTTCATAATCACGATAAGCGCGATTTCATGTAAATTGCGATTTATCGTGCAGCCCTAATATATATATATATATATATATATATATATACACAAACCCGATTCCAAAAAAGTTGGGACACTGTACAAATTGTGAATAAAAAAGGAATGCAATAATTGACATATCTCATAAACTTATATTTTATTCACAATAGAATATAGATAACATATCAAATGTTGAAAGTGAGACATTTTGAAATGTCATGCCAAATATTGGCTCATTTTGGATTTCATGAGAGCTACACATTCCAAAAAAGTTGGGACAGGTAGCAATAAGAGGCCGGAAAAGTTAAATGTACATATAAGGAACAGCGGGAGGACCAATTTGCAACTTATTAGGTCAATTGGCAACATGATTGGGTATAAAAAGAGCCTCTCAGAGTGGCAGTGTCTCTCAGAAGTCAAGATGGGCAGAGGATCACCAATTCCCCCAATGCTGCGGCAAAAAATAGCGGAGCAATATCAGAAAGGAGTTTCTCAGAGAAAAATTGCAAAGAGTTTGAAGTTATCATCATCTACAGTGCATAATATCATCCAAAGATTCAGAGAATCTGGAACAATCTCTGTGCGTAAGGGTCAAGGCCGGAAAACCATACTGGATGCCCGTGATCTTCGGGCCCTTAGACGGCACTGCATCACATACAGGAATGCTACTGTAATGGAAATCACAACATGGGCTCAGGAATACTTCCAGAAAACATTGTCGGTGAACACAATCCACCGTGCCATTCGCCGTTGCCAGCTAAAACTCTACAGGTCAAAAAAGAAGCCATATCTAAACATGATCCAGAAGCGCAGGCGTTTTCTCTGGGCCAAGGCTCATTTAAAATGGACTGTGGCAAAGTGGAAAACTGTTCTGTGGTCAGACGAATCAAAATTTGAAGTTCTTTTTGGAAAACTGGGACACCATGTCATCCGGACTAAAGAGGACAAGGACAACCCAAGTTGTTCTCAGCGCTCAGTTCAGAAGCCTGCATCTCTGATGGTATGGGGTTGCATGAGTGCATGTGGCACGGGCAGCTTATACATCTGGAAAGGCACCATCAATGCTGAAAGGTATATCCAAGTTCTAGAACAACATATGCTCCCATCCAGACGTCGTCTCTTTCAGGGAAGACCTTGCATTTTCCAACATGACAATGCCAGACCACATACTGCATCAATTACAACATCATGGCTGCGTAGAAGAAGGATCCGGGTACTGAAATGGACAGCCTGCAGTCCAGATCTTTCACCCATAGAAAACATTTGGCGCATCATAAAGAGGAAGATGCGACAAAGAAGACCTAAGACAGTTGAGCAACTAGAAGCCTGTATTAGACAAGAATGGGACAACATTCCTATTCCTAAACTTGAGCAACTTGTCTCCTCAGTCCCCAGACGTTTGCAGACTGTTATAAAAAGAAGAGGGGATGCCACACAGTGGGAAACATGGCCTTGTCACAACTTTTTTGAGATGTGTTGATGCCATGAAATTTAAAATCAACTTATTTTTCCCTTAAAATGATAAAATGATTTTCTCAGTTTAAACATTTGATATGTCATCTATGTTGTATTCTGAATAAAATATTGAAATTTGAAACTTCCACATCATTGCATTCTGTTTTTATTCACAATTACAGTGTCCCAACTTTTTTGGAAATATAAATATATATATATATATATATATATATATATATATATATATATATATATATATATATATATATATATAAGTATACATGAGCAATTTCACATTCACAAAATTTCACAAATTAACTGCACATTTATGTAACATTAATTTAAGAAATATTCTAGAACATTTTACAGAATAAAGAAAAAAAACTGATAGTTGATAATATGGCACAAAGGAGGTAAACATTCAAGATGTAGTTACCTAGAGAAATGCATTTCTTTTTCCAGATCTTATCCCAGATGGTGCCAAGTCCTTGAGCATATTCCTCAGCATACCAAACTCTAAATTCCTGCCCAGGGCTAATAGGGCGACAACAACGAAACAGAATACGTCCATTTTGCTGGAATGCAACAAGATTCTGTTCTGTCTCACTCCTCGAACACACCACAAACCTAAAGCACGACACAAGATTGAGGCAACTACAAAATAAATGCATAAACTACAAAACACAACAAAAGCACATAGAAGAAGTACTTACTTCATCCAGTTAGAGTGAGTGTCCCTCCCTGCATCAATGTAACTATATTGATTATTGCCTCTGTAAATCTGGAGAGAAAAAGGCATTACTATATGTTTAGCCCAATACTTGTACTGAAATGACAAAACATTAAGGTTGATACTCACTACCCAAGAGTAGACACTATCCAATGCCTTTTCCTCACAGGTCTCCTCTGCATCAAAAGGTCCAAAATGCATCCCCATTGGCACAGTCTGGCCTTGGTTGAAAACCCCAAGTCCTGCATTAGAGATGCTTGATCGACCTATAACCAAGCCTTGTGGCAGTGTTAGCAGAGCCCTCTGAGGAATGCCCATAGCTGCTGGTGAGTCACATGTAAATAATGGTGGCCCATGAACCTCACATTGGTCTATGAAGTGCTGGTGACATATCTCACAGTCTGCCAAAAAGTGAGGAGTACAAGGACAGGGTATTGCAGACACAGAGAGTGTAAAAGGTACACATGAAAGAGAAGAAAGAAAATAAATTAATTATGTTTTGTGTTACCATCTGCCTATTTAAGCTTGTATGTTATTTACTTACAGAAATGTTGGTCATTAAACATGCTACCGTCCTGTTCTTCCATCATCACGGCAGAAGAACAATTAGTAATAGAGCCTTGTATCTCTAAATTATGTTCATCGCTTGGTGGCAAATCTGTCAGGAACCAGTTGAAAAACAGTATTTTACTAACATGTTACAGTGCTAACATTACTGAGCAAAAATGCCTTCCCTTGAAGAAAAGTTATGTTGTTATATTTTTTGTTATACCATAACTCACTTGGGAACAAGAAAACAACTAAAATAAGATGTCAAGTTTCAATAAAACAACAGCAGAATAACTTACGAATTACTGACATGGCAAAATTGAACATACATTCTTTAAGCGAAGGCTGTCGTGACACAATCTGGTGACCTTGTTTTAACTGTTTAAACATGCGTAAATGGCATACATTGCTGAAACGCATTTATCATTCAAAGTTCAAACCAGACATGTAGATTCAACTAAACCGTTAAGAGAAATTAACAAGAGAGAAACATTTTTATGTTTATATATCGATTTGAGCAGTCTAAAGCTAGCATGGTAAGTCTATAGTTAGCTAACTACTTCGCTTTAGTATACAACAACACCCACCCGGACTGTCCGACATTGTTTCACTAAACGCAGTAAGTTGCACTTTTTACCCAACACCGTCCGCACACTCAGGTTATGCAGTCCTGTTGTACATTCAAGCTTATTAGCTGGATAGCGAACAAGAGACCAACTCAGCGCTTCCCAAAACAGGAAGTTGTAATGCGTCGGCGTCTGTCTGTGACGCCATCACGGTGCGTGTGCACTGCAAAGACTGCAACTCCGCTTATTTAAATCAATACTACTCTATGCATAAACAATCTTTTTTATTTTATTTTATTTTTTATTATTATTTGTATTTATTATTATTATTATTATATATTTTTTAGGTATTGTAAACCCAATTCTTTTTATTCTTGTTATAGTTGTAAATGTTTATGTGTGTCTTTATTGTCTAAAAAAAAAAAAAAAAAAGACTGCAATTCCGCTCAGTGCCGCGGCGCTCAAAACGCTAGAGCTGATTGGCTCGTGGTTGAGTGTGTAGTATAATCTATGGTTTATTTCAGGTCACGTACGGCCAATATAACCATCATAGACACACACGATTACAAATTAAAACAGCTTGATATTGAAATGCCCAAAGTAAAGATACGGTGTCAATTTAATAAACTTTTACCCAGCCAGTACAGGATATATCACACATGATCACATGGTATGACAGGGGGCAGTCATGTTTCATGTTATGTAAGCCTACTGTGAAGCTGATGATCTGCTTGTGCTTGACAAGCAGATCTGTGATGTGAACCTCTCAGAATCATATCCAACAACTGACAGCACAATTTCAAGTCTATTGTTAGAATATGACTAAATTGTAATGCAACAGGTAGCATTTAAAAGTTGCATGAATGAAAATTGTTTGCACATACATTTTCTACTACTACTAAAAATAATAATAATAACAAGAAGAAGAAAGGTTTGGCATATTAGTCTGTTTCTAATTCTTAAGCAGCAATTCATGTTTTGATTTCTGAAGGACCATGTGACACTGAAGACTGAAAACTAATGGCTGCCAAAATTTAGCTTTGCCATCACATAAATTACATTTTAAAATATATTAAATTAGAAAACTATTAATAATTTCACAATATTACTGTTTATTGTATTCAGCCTTGGTGAACATAATTATTTCAAAAACATTAAATTTATTACTGCTTGCTCTTGCTAGCCTCTCCGAAATTGCCTACCCTACCTTTAATGGCCTGTAAACCAGGAAGGCAGAGCTCAGTTAGAGGAAGAGGACAATAAAAGAGCAAAGCCCAGAGATGAAAGAGAGAAAAACAGAGAGCACACAGATTACATTTTTCTTTTATCCTTGTGACTAAAACCAAATCTGAGACATTCAAACCAACCAATCAGCAGATTACAGTTGCCCCCACTGTACTATAGGTGTAACAAATTGTAGGTAAATATGTCAGCCAACATCTCAGGGGCCGTATTCACAAAATATCTTAAGGCTAAAAGTAGCTCCTAACATGCCGATTTAGGAGAAACTCTTCAAAATAATGTCCGTGTCAGCCAAAATTTTTGCTCTAAGAGTATTTCACAAAGCATTTTAGCACTAAAACCAGCTCCTAAATCTGTGAAAAGTTAGTGGTAGTCAAGAGGACTCCTAAGTCACAAACAATCCTAAAATAGCTGTTGCTGGCAATCCGCCTCAGCAATCCGCCAAAAGACACTGTACACCGTTGAGCCAATAGGCGATAGAGCCTTGGGTGCTGAGCCTTTTCTTCATAAGTGCAGTTCCAGAGTTTACACGTACATTAAATCAGATATAGTAATTTATGCTTATTTGGCGTGCTGTCCGGGGGAGGGCTCCGGGCTCGGAATTGGGCCCGAACTCAGAGTAGTCCCCCTCCTTGACTGGGATAGAAACCAGCCAAGAGTGAGGTGATGGGGTGGAGGAGGGATGCTGTGAAACTGTCATGGTACAGAGGTGAGGGATGGTTAACCAGCTTCTTCTTGTGCTGATTGGTTGATTAACTGAACATGCTCCACCTGAACTTTGTTAAATAAAACTTCATAAAATATTGTAATGATGTCCTATCGTCGCCACTGATAGCCTTGTGGGCAGCTCGAGTGACCCGAGTTTGAGTTCCGGCTCGTGGACCTTTCCCGATCCCGTCTCCCCATTTCTCCCTACCACTTTACTTCCTGTCTCACAATAAAAAGGCAAAAACGGCAAAAATAAATAAATAAGAAAATAAACCTGTTACCTGTGGCAGTTGTTTCACGAGTTCATACTTACAAATGCTCGAATAGAGTAAGAGAGTAAAATAAGCATATATGGCATGCTGTCCGAGGGATCAGGCTCCGAGCTTGGAATTGAGCCCGAGCCCAGAGTACTCCCCCTTATCCCCATCTGGGAATAGGAACCAGCCGAGAGTGAGTAGCTGGGGTGGCAGAGGGATGTCGAAGTAACTATAGGTGAGTCGGCTGTGTATATATATGCCTCCTCTCAAGCTGATTAGATAGACCATTTAAACGAGCTCCTCCTAAACTTTGTTTATAAAACATCATTTGCCACTTGAATTCTGCAATCTTTCGAGATGCAGACCTGTAAGGCTGACAGTTAGATGAACATATACTTGTTTAATTAGTGACACTTAGTCTACATTTTAAAATCTTTATTTGAATATGGCGACATTTTTATTTTAAAATTTTATTTGAATATGGCAACATTTTTATTTTAAAATCTTTATTTGATTATGGCAACATGATACCTCGCTCTACAATATTTCTATAATTAAATCACTGACAGATATCCCTCCCCCATCAGCCATCACTGTGTGCATAGTTAGTAAGCGTGTTGACATTATCCATAGCAACAAGGTCAACCCCACCATTTCTCTTAGCTTAAGACTTCTCTCTATTCCTTAGTAAAAGTTGGTCTCAGCAACTTTGTGAATAAGTTTTAAGAGGAAATTCTTACCTAAGAACTTTTACTGCTATTTATGACCCCAGATTTATACTTTCTGTACTTGCTTCACTGAATTAACTGATTCTATACTTTGATGTGTTAACCTAAATATTAAAATTCTAATTTCTTTTTGTACCATTGACAAATGTATTGTAATTCTTAATGCCATAGATGCAGTAGGCTGGGGCTGAGGCTGATTCTGCTGCTCCAAGGGCGCCTATGTATGTTGATCAAGTAATAGCAGACTGTTTCACAACCCTTTCTGCTGGTCCAGTAGAGGCAGTGGGCTGCTTAAAGTCACCATGAAATCAAAATAGATTTTTTTTTACAGAATGTTGGGGTGTTTATTACAAATTATTTATTCATCATTATTTTTGTGTAAATTTATGTGCACTCGTAATCCTTCATCAAAAGCGTTAACCTCCAATCCCCTTTGTAACGACACCTGTTCTTATGACATGTTCTGGCTGAGAGTGGGACTAAATATCCTCCACAACTTTCAAATGCCTACAATCAATTTCCAAAGGACAAAATCAGGTCCCGCCCTACATTTTTTTCTCATTCCAGAAGCCGTTTCACTTACCGTTTGGATGTGAAAACAACACTAGGGTGCTTCTTATTTCTTATTTGTGCATTCTCGCTTCCTTTCCTTGCTTTCTTTCCATGCTTTCTAACTCCACCCCACTTAGAATGTAAGGCAAGGATGCAAGGAAAGAAAATGAGGACAGAGGAATAGAAGAAAAGCTTATTTGTACATTCGAATATTCTTGATCACTCAAGCATCACTTCAAAGCGTCATCAGCTGCTCTCAAGGGTTTAGCCCTTATGTTGTTAAAGTTTGGTTACTTAAGAAATTCTTAATAAATATTAAAAAAGCAAGATGCTCTGTTGAAATATTTGAGATGTATGGTTTATGCAAAGATAATACATAAATTAAAATTATTGTGACTGCGCATCTTTGCTCATAGATCCTCTAGAAGCTTCCTCACCCCTCGTTCCTTGCCCTCTCGTGGTGCAATTAGAGAAGTGAGATGTCCTTTAAGATGGCTATTGATTGGTTTCTGGGTCACAGGCTGGAGGACGGAGGAACAAGGAAGGGAGGAAAGAAGCACCCACGCATTTCAGGACATGTCCGAGCAAGGTCGTCTGGCCAGAAAACTGCATTTGTCAATCTATAAGCATTATGACAGCATGACAATTCTTTTACAACTAGAAAAGAATGATAACCTGAGCATCTCCTTTAAAATATGATAAAATACCTAATAATTTGTAAATTCTGAGGTCCCGGAACAACGGGAGGGGACGGATCTGACAATTTAGTGGGGTAGGGAAAGGTAACGGAATGCGCAATCTTAGTCAGGTTTCCATCCAATTATTTTGATGCGCATTTTGAAAATGTGTATTAAAAAACCTGGATGGAAACGGTTGACATCTCAGAAAGCTCTAAATGCAGATTATCTTGAATTTTGTGTTAGTTAAAATGCGCATTAAGGTGATGGAAATTGTTTATTTGCATACTGATGATGTGTTGTGACCATTTGTGCATGTAAAACACCATGGCATTATGCATTAGGCCCAAAAAAGGTCTGACCGTGGCACACAATTCTTCCAACATATAGCCCTTGACATTCATACTGAATAGTTTAACCCTGTAAGGCCCACTCTTGTAATATTACAACATCAATTTTAGCTCTACTAAAATAAACCTGCAGATATTTTTTTTCTCTCTAAGACCATATTTACACAACTAATGGGTCATATTGTTCAGTCTTGCAATGCTATTGGATGGAAGATTTTGTGAATGGGCCTGTTTACCTGGCCATGAACTCACACAACCTGCGAACTTGACTTGAAGCACATCATCTTCGTTTTACTGGACTGGATAAATCAACATTCAAGTAAGTAAAATGCCCAAAATATTTTTTTATGTGATTAGTTATATGTCTAGATCATGCAGATATTAAGTTACCGTTGAATGCTTTAATCATGTTAGATTTTGAGCTTGTAATATCAATGTTGTAATTTTACAACACTGGGTGAAAGGGGTAGCAAAATTTGCCTGTGCACCTTGCACATTACATGGATGAATTTTACTTCTCACCTGTTCCATGTGAAATAAATACTAATAGAAACATTATGTTTTTGATCATTCACAAGTTTTAAATGTCTTTGTTACAGTTTTGAGTTTTAATCAAAACTTCATTATTATTAAATGATAAGTTCAAGTTGAATTAAGAAATAAATTATTTCTTTGAGAATTTGAAAGTATTTGTGTAGCAATATTTGAAACTATCTGCATCTTATGAATTTATAAAACATACTTAACTGGTCCTATTTTCTTTTCTGGGCTTTGCTTGTTTGCCCAAACATCTGCTTCCTGCATGAGGGACAGGTGATAATGTTCTGGAAAGTGGGGGCTATAAATTATATTAGCATGATAGTAGAGGGCACAATAAGATAGCCAGACAGTATTATGTGATTTTGTGGAATGTGTGAATTCTTTACAATGTGTAAGTATCATTGGGATTTGGAAAATAACCAGTGTTTTTTCCATTTCAGAATGCCACCAGCCAGGAAAGACTGTATTATCTACAAAGTGTATGATGTATTGATGTTGTCCAAAATGGGAACAGTGATTTTTAAATGGATTCTGATACAAGCTAAGAAGATGAATGTTGAGATGCCTGTGAACTGGAAAAGTAAAAAAAAACAACAACCCATTGACCACCCATCTGATCATGCCAACAAAATCATCAAGTCACTCAAGAACACAGACCATGCCCTGTGACAGGTATCGCTGGCTGATAAAGGATTTTATCAGTCCCAACACTGATTTTTCAAGTCAGGATATCACTAATGATGCCATCTCCCTTCATACACTACTGGAGTATTTCCAAAAGTTGTGTCAGAAGATATGAACAAAATAGAGGACGCTGCAGACACTGTGGTAAAGACTACACCAGCACACTTTGCAGCAAGTGCAATGTACACCTCTGCTTCTCAGAGGACAAGAACTGCCGTTGGGACTATCATAACTGAATATGGCTATGAACATAGCTAAATCACATAAATGCCAAAGTTTTCATTCAGTTCATCAGGTTTTGTAAATATAATCTGAACATATTTTTTTATAATAAATTATTTTTCATAAAAATATGACGTCCAATTATTAATATTGTGTGATTATTAGTGTATATGTACGCTACTAATATAATCATTACACCCTGCAAATGAACCCAAGATGTTCTCTACATTTGTTCAGACAGTGAGTGAAATCACTGAAATTCTGCTACCCAACAGGCCCAATGTTGCAATATTACAACATTCCCCTAAAAACGTACTAAAATGTAAAAAATGTAAAAATCCATTTATTTCTGCATTAGAGGCCTCCTACAACAAAATGTAAAAGGTGGAAACATTTTTTACAGTTTTTTTTCTATATTTGGGTCTTTCAGAGTTAAACTCTAGCCATAGTCATTTGCACGCAGGCATTTGCAGGTAGGCTGTATGGGCATAGCAGCCATTTAAGGCTTATTTCATCAATATTTCTTCTGCGTCTCCTCGCAGCATTTAATAAAATGATATCCAACAACACAAATAACTCTCTCGCAAGCAATGGGCTCCATCATGACAAGAGGTTCCCTCAAGATATAATGCGCATAACGTAGCCTAGTGGATGGAAATGCGCAATGATTCACCTTTTCTTTAGTTGAATATTCAGAAAAGAACATACAAAATGCGAAACAGCATCGCCGGGTTCCCATCTAAATTGCGAATTTATGCCAAAAATCTGAATAGGCTTTAGCAAAAACAATATGTGACTAAACCTGCTTTTCCATCCCTTCTGTTCAGAAGAACAAAATCATCACTTCCTGTGAAATTCTAGCAATGACCTTAATATTGATATGATATTAATAGACAAAACATGGTAAATCATGTCTAATTTGTGGGAATGACAGCACAGCAGCGTGTCACAAGGAGCACAATGAGAATCTCAAAGATTTCAAAAGTGTCAAAAAGATGACTCTTCTTTCTATCACCGTTTATGTGCATTTATTTTTATTAAATAAATAGGCCAAATGATCCACCTCAAGTGAGTGTATGAGTTTCATTTTGGAGATTTTGTTCACATCTTGTGCAATATCCAAAAATATGCATCATTTTTCAGAAAACCATTAAAGATGCGTATTATGGGGCTGATTTAAAATACTGTAGAACTTACATTATTCCAGCAACCAAATTAAACCAATTATGCCATGGATAAGTTTCAGAAAAACACTTCACAAATAACAGAAGTGCATTGAAGTCTATATAGCCTATTATTCTATTGTCAAGTGTTGGCAATGCGAATAACGGTCAAATCCAAAAGATCATCGCAAAACATGGCATGGACCACTTTGTAGCGGCATCTCTTCCACTTTTTAATAGTTTTTTTGAACATACATTTAACATGGATATAGCAAGTTATTGATAACATTATCATTATTATGCTTAATTTTCCTGAACATATGTACAAAGGTCATAACAAATATCTTTTTGTGGTGTATGACATGGGGGATCTGAGGTGCCTGATCCCTGATCGGATTTTGGAGGTGCCGGATCTGGCTTGTTCCGGCACAAATTAAGCCCTGGCTCTTGTGGTTGCCATGCCTGAACAAAAAGACTGGAGAAGTGACATTGCATGCTCCCGGTCTCTTCCAAAGGCTCTTGTGTATCTGTGTACCCCTGTATTTAGGAGGCCTTTCCACTGGATTTAGGCTCCAGTCTCTTCAGGGGTGGGGGTTCGAATCCCACCGCTGCCAGCAGTGATTTTAAAGAGGGCAAGACACCTTAAAGGGATAGTTTACCCAAAAATGAAAATTTGATGTTTATCTGCTTACCCCCAGTGCATCCAAGATCTTTGTTTCTTCAGTAGAACACAAATGAAGATTTTTAACTCCAACCGTTGCAGTCTGCCAGTCGTATAATGCATGTGAATGGTAACAAAATCTATGAGAGTAAAACAAACATGCACAAACAAATCCGTATTAAACCCTGCGGCTCGTGACGACACATTGATGTCTTAAGACACGAAACAATCGGTTTGTGCTAGAAACCGAACAGTATTTATATCATTTTTTTTACCTCTAATAAACCACTATGTCCAACAGCCTTCAGTGCGCGATCACTTCCGGTGAGTGAGTTCAATGTACAATGTACACGATCTGGTGTAGTTTACGCAAGCGGCGGAAGTGATCTCTCGTGCGTATCTCTACGCCAGATTGCGGAAGTGATCGCGCGCTGAAGGCTGTTGGACATAGTGTTGTATTAGAGGTAAAAAATTATATAAATACTGTTCGGTTTCTCGCACAAACCGATCGTTTCGTGTCTTAAGACATCAATGTGTCGTGCGAGAAGGAGATATGACAACGGTGGCGGATGGAATGAGATTTATAAGAGTTAAATTTCCAAAGGACGTGGTGTCACTTCCATACAATACAAGATTCGATACAGAAGAAGGAGCACAGTTTTTCAGAGTGATTCATGATCACCAGGTAAAAACGTGCAGATTTTGTGCAAGTGTTGATCATGAGAAGAAGGATGCCTGGAGCAGGGGCATTATGTGCGGGACTGCAAAGCCCCGCTGTGCCAAAGCTGCGGAAAGGCATTTCTACGATGCAGATGTAACATGGACGAAGAGGAACACGAGGAACTGGAGACGGAGATACACAACGACATAAAGAATTTGGTAGAGGTTGGTGAAGGAAGTGCACCACAGCAAACAAGTGGATTAACAAAGGATATACAAAGCAACGAAGAAGAAGAAACTAAGTCAAGATGAACAGGGTGAAGAAGAATTAGAAAGAACAGAAATGATGACTGGACTACAATTATTTGTGGATAATGTTGGATATGATGGAGAAAAAAAAAAGAAGAGGACAATGATGGAGCAAAGGACAGTACAAACCAAGACGAAAAGCATCTGGAAAAGGTAGGAGAGACTGAAAATGCGGTAAAGAATTTTAAGCAAGAGAGTAAGGTGGGAAAATGAAGAAAAAAGGAAAAGTTAATATTGAACAAGTTCTTAAAAGACAACAAATAATATAAAAAAATGGAGATGAAAAAAGCAGACATGAGTGGGTCAAGATATACTCATCTGAGAGAAACTAAACTAGACCGATGAGAAGGGTGTTTAGTTGTTGTTTTGTTTTGTTTGCTCTCCTTTCTTGTGTTGATGAGTCAATTTTGTATTGTTTCCATTAATGCAAGAGGATTGTCAAATGTTAGCAAGTTTGACAGTTTGATTCATTTGACTAAGATATGCAACATACTATGCTTACAAGAAACATGTTGGAATGATGAAAAAATTAATGGTTTAAAAAAATGTGGGATGGAGAAATTTTGTATAATAATGACCCACAACAAAAAAGAGGTGTTGCTATTTTAATTAGAAGGGAAGTGATTAGCAAAACAAATGTATTGTATGAAGACAATTGAATTAAAAAGTAAAGAAGAAGAAATAATAATATGTAACATTCATGCTCCAAATGAGTGACCAGAAAGAGTTGATTTTTTTTAAAGGGGTGGTTGATTGCCCCTTTTTACAAGATGTAAATAAGTCTCTGATGTCCCCAGAGTGTGTATGTGAAGTTTTAGCTCAAAATACCCCACAGATCATTTTTTATAGCATGTTAAAATGTTGTCACTTTTTGAGGGTGAGCAAAGACGTGCCGTTTTTGTGTGTCCCTTTAAATGCAAATAAGCTGCTGCTCATGGGGCGGAGCTTCAAGAACTCCAGTTAGCAGCTCTGATTACCTCATGCAGACAGGCAATGAAACTGTTCAGCCTTTTGTGTTCAAACCGGAGTCGGACAATGATGGAGAGACTCAAGGAGAAGTGACAACATGTAGAATGAGACAGGACGTTTCTGAATGGTTAGTTGATGAATTTATGTAGCTGATGTGGAGCTAACTATCTTCAAGTCATTGATTAGCATATATTCTGTCATAATAATCTCACCCCCTTTGTTGCATGTTCTCGGGGGTAAATTTCAGGGTTAGTGATGTCACTAACCTGGGAGGAAACTTGTGTAGTCCCTACCAGCCTTTTGTTGTAGTCCTTAAAAAGCAATTTCTTTAAAAGAAAATATCTCCCTTTGCTTTATGCTCAAACAGCAACATAACACACTAACTAAAGTTTAAAAAGTGAAATCATAATCAACCACCTTTTTAAGGAATTGAGTGATTTAATGAATGTGTGGCAAAATGTGTTTTTGATAGAAGATTTTAATACTATTTTAGAAAGAATTGATGTTGATGATAAAATGGTATATAAAGCTGACAGTGGGAGGAATGAGTTGGAAAAGATGATGGCCAAACACAATCTGATTGAAGTATGAAGAAATAGAAATAAATCTAAAAGAGAACCTTCACAAAGACAATTTGTGAATTACGTTCTAAAGCAAAGTAGATTAGATTTCTTACTATGCAGTAGATAATTTGATCAATATATCTCAAAAATCTATTATAAATTATATAGTGGGAGTGATCATGATTTTTTATATGTAATAATTGATTTAAGTGGAGTAGAGAGAGGATGTGGAATATGGTTATTCAATACAGAACTTTTGAAAAATGATTGTTATAAAATGGAAGTGGAAAGTATAATTATAAATAGTGTAAATAATGTATTATATGAGAATGCAATATGTGTTTGGTGGGATAATCTTAAAGTAAAAATAAAAGAATTTGCGATGAAGGTGCAAAGAGCAAAAAGAGCAAAGGAAAGAGAAGTTAAAAAAGAATGGGATAAAGAAATTAAAAAGGCTGATGAAGGAAGAGCACAAGTGGAGAAAATTGTGATATTAGAGGAGGAACTTAAAAAAAAATAGAAGAAAAATGTGTGGGTGCCATAATAAGAAGTAGAGCTAAAAACGCAGTAGAGGATGAGAGAAGTACAAAATTCTTTTACGAATTAGAGAAAACAAGACAACAGTCACAACTTATTAGAAGTATGATGAAAAATGGACAGAGTGTGAAAGATAAGAATGGAATTCTAAAAGAGATTAAAGAATTTTATTCTAATTTATTTCAGAAAAGGGGAGTTACAGAAGAAGACAAGGTATTTTTATTGAATCAAATAAAAGTAAAACTGAAGAATGATGACAGAAAAATGTGTGATAGTGATATAACAGAAGCAATTACACGGTTGAGTAAAGGCAAAAGTCCTGGGTTAGATGGTTTGTCAGCTGAATTTTATAAAGATTTTAAAAGTGTTTTAATTCCAATTTTACATTAACGTTTTAGTGTTATTTTTAAAGAGGAACACCTGTAAGAAATTGTAGTCTGCCTCGACTCAGATTCCACTCCGAAGTATATTTTAGAATAAGCTCATCCCCAAAATGGCTTAATTATCATAGAGAAGAAGAAAGTCAAGTTATATTGTTTATGTACCATTTGGGTTGATCACGTCCTGAGCAAATAGTCATCAATTAGTAGAATGGGAATGGGTGTGGGACACAGAGAACCATCTCAGACAATGGGGTGTCTCAAATTCATTAACATACAGACCACAGCTGTTACAGGAGCAACTTCATTTACATTAAGAGTTGTAAACTGTAACAGCATAAAAGGTTTGAGATTTGGATGTTCTGGGTTCATTCTGACACCGGTGAACCCAAAGTGCTACATGTCATTTGCCACTGCTATGCTGCAATAAACTTCATCAAGATCTTCAACGTCCATCATAATTTTTTCTTACACAGCTTACTGACAGTATGAAAAAGGGTATGATTAAAATTATTTATAAGAATAAAGGAGATAAACAAGAGTTGAAGAATTATAGACCATTGAGTATGTTAAACACGGATTACAAGATTTTAGCGAAGATTTTAGCTAATAGGATGAAGAAGGTTATTTCTAACATCATAACTACAAATCAAGCTTATAGTGTTTTAAATAGAGATATATCAGATACAGTATGTAATAAAAGAGATATTGTCTGGTATATCAAAGAAAAAGGAGAAAGGGGATATTTAATTAGTGTGGATCTAGAGAAAGCTTTCGACAGATTGGAGCATAGTTATTTATTTGACCTAATAGAAAGATTTGGATTTGGAAAGAATTTTATTAGATGGCTGAAATGGAACTATTAGTTGTATTAAAGTGAATGGCTTTTTAACAGATTTTATAAAAATAACTACAAACCCGATTCCAAAAAAGTTGGGACACTGTACAAATTGTGAATAAAGACAGAATGCAATGATGTGGAAGTTTCAAATTTCAATATTTTATTCAGAATACAACATAGATGACATATCAAATGTTTAAACTGAGAAAATGTATCATTTTAAGGGAAAAATAAGTTGATTTTAAATTTCATGGGATCAACACATCTCAAAAAAGTTGTGACAAGGCCATGTTTACCACTGTGTGGCATCCCCTCTTCTTTTTATAACAGTCTGCAAACGTCTGGGGACTGAGGAGACAAGTTGCTCAAGTTTAGGAATAGGAATGTTGTCCCATTCTTGTCTAATACAGGCTTCTAGTTGCTCAACTGTCTTAGGTCTTCTTTGTCGCATCTTCCTCTTTATGATGCGCCAAATGTTTTCTATGGGTGAAAGATCTGGACTGCAGGCTGGCCATTTCAGTACCCGGATCCTTCTACGCAGCCATGATGTTGTAATTGATGCAGTATGTGGTCTGGCATTGTCATGTTGGAAAATGCAAGGTCTTCCCTGAAAGAGACGACGTCTGGATGGGAGCATATGTTGTTCTAGAACTTGGATATACCTTTCAGCATTGATGGTGCCTTTCCAGATGTGTAAGCTGCCCATGCCACACGCACTCATGCAACCCCATACCATCAGAGATGCAGGCTTCTGAACTGAGCGCTGAGAACAACTTGGGTTGTCCTTGTCCTCTTTAGTCCGGATGACATGGCGTCCCAGTTTTCCAAAAAGAACTTCAAATTTTGATTCGTCTGACCACAGAACAGTTTTCCACTTTGCCACAGTCCATTTTAAATGAGCCTTGGCCCAGAGAAAACGCCTGCGCTTCTGGATCATGTTTAGATATGGCAATGTTTTCTGGAAGTATTCCTGAGTCCATGTTGTGATTTCCATTACAGTAGCATTCCTGTATGTGATGCAGTGCCGTCTAAGGGCCCGAAGATCACGGGCATCCAGTATGGTTTTCCGGCCTTGACCCATACGCACAGAGACTGTTCCAGATTCTCTGAATAATCTGGATGATATTATGCACTGTAGATGATGATAACTTCAAACTCTTTGCAATTTTTCTCTGAGAAACTCCTTTCTGATATTGCTCCACTATTTTTCGCCGCAGCATTGGGGGAATTGGTGATCCTCTGCCCATCTTGACTTCTGAGAGACACTGCCACTCTGAGAGGCTCTTTTTATACCCAGTCATGTTGCCAATTGACCTAATAAGTTGCAAATTGATCCTCCAGCTGTTCCTTATATGTACATTTAACTTTTCCGGCCTCTTATTGCTACCTGTCCCAACTTTTTTGGAATGTGTAGCTCTCATGAAATCCAAAATGAGCCAATATTTGGCATGACATTTCAAAATGTCTCACTTTCAACATTTGATATGTTATCTATATTCTATTGTGAATAAAATATAAGTTTATGAGATTTGTAAATTATTGCATTCCTTTTTTATTCACAATTTGTACAGTGTCCCAACTTTTTTGGAATCGTGTTTGTAGATCAATCAGACAGGGATGCCCATTATCAGTATTATTGTATACAATTGTAGCAGAGCCTTTAGGTTTAGCGATAAATGCAGAAAGAGAAATTAAAGTATTTGTAATAGAAAATGATAAAGAACAAAAGCTTTTTCAGTATGCTGATGATACTACACTGTTTTTAAAATATTTTAATAGTGTTAAAAAAGCAATGGAAATATTTGAGAGATATTGTGAAGGAACAGGAGCAAAAGTAAATTAAGAAAAAACTGAATACTTTGTTTATGAGGATGGGGCAAATGGAAGCGTTAACAGGAAGATTCCAATTTAAAGAACGGCCAAATAATATTAAGATTTTAGGAATTAAAATTAGTATGGATGAAATAAAAATACGAGATTTAATATGGGAGGAGGTGCTAGGTATTATGATCAAAAGACGTCATTTTTGGAAGCAAAGAGTTCTTTTTCTAAAAGGTAAAGAACTAGTATTATTTTTTTAATCAAAGATGTGGTATATTTTGAGTGTAGTAAGTCTTCCGTTATGGGTGTATAAAAAATTAAAAGCTAATATTTTAACATTTTTATGGGTTGGGAAGCCTTCTAAAATTGCATATGATACTATAATAGGAAAAGTGGAGGAAGGAGGATTGGGACTTATAGATCCTTTTATAAGAATTAAAAGTATGAGAATAAAAATAATAAAAAGTTTTTTTTAAACAATGATGGTTCTGCTTGGGGAAAAATAATGTCTTTTTTTAATAATGAGTGTGGACAAATGGGTAATGATATGCTATGGATGAAACTTAAAGAAAATATGATAGTAGATGATTTCTATAAGGAAGTCTTAAAAACATGGAATGGTTTTAGAAGACATGTTTATTTTGAACCTAAAGGCAGACAACCGATTTTGAATCAACCGCTGTTTTTAAATGAGAATGTTAATTGTAATGGTCAAACCATATTTTATAAAAAATGGTTTAATGCAGGTTTAAAGCAAGTAAAAGACATTCTATATGAAGTGAAAACAGGATTGTTGCCTCTACAAGCTATAATAGATACACTGGCAGAGGAAGAAGAAATAAATGATAGGATGGCAATCAAAAACAAATATGAAAAATAAAAAAAAGCAATACCTGTTAAATGGATAGAGAAAATTGAGAGAAATTAGAAAGAAAATAGAAATGATAAACCAGAGATTTTTTTAAGAACAAAAGATGAAAACGTTACTCTTAATGCCTGTATTTTGAAAACCTTTTACTCGCTTTTTTGCACTGATGCATTTGTTGAGCCTAGAGCAAAGGAATATTGGAAAAAAATATGTAATATTTTGGATGTGAGAGAAATATGGAAAAATGTAAGAATGAATTTTAGAAGTCCTGTGTTAGAAAATGTTGATTTTCTATTAAGACTATATTAAATGAAACGAGATTGTGTAAAATTGGTATAGCTAAAGGTGCCATATGTAAAGTATGTTTAGAAGAAAATGAGGGAATGCTTCATATGTTTTTTAAATGTAAAAAATTGGACTGTTTTATAAGGGAGCTAAAAAAAGATGGTGGGTACTTTTATAGTTGATAAAAGTATAATAGAAGAAGAATGGAAAACTTTATTATTATTTGGCTATAATGGAAAAGTAAGTAATAAGTATGCTCTTAATTTGTGGTTATCTGTTGCAAGACATGAAATATGGACTAGAAGGAACTTAATGAAACAAGAGAAAAAATATTTTTCAATTTGTGTTTTATATAAACATAAGCTATATCATACTATAAGGATATTGCCTGATTATTTTAATATGTCTGGGCAACTAGAGATTTTTAATAAGTGTATCGTTGATGATAATCCTTATATTACAAAGACATATAATAGTTTTGAGGTAAAACTGCCTAATTGTTTTTGTTTTTATTTATTTATTTATTTTTTGTTATTGTGTGTTTTTGGGATTTTTTAATGTTTTGGTATGTAATAATATGAAAATGTAGATGTGAAAATACATGAAATGTACACAAATGTTTGGTTTTTAAAATGTAAAACTTTCTTAATTAAAAAAAAAAAGCTGCTGGGTTTAGGCTCTAGTCTTTTCGGGGGCGTGGGTTCGAATCCCACCACTGCCAGCAGTGATTTTAAAGAGGGCAAGACACCTTAAGTGTGCTGCGAAAAGCCGGAAAAGGGCTGAAAATCTGCACCCTGTTAAATCAGGGACAACAAAAAATTACAATTATAGTAATTTCAGTTTAAAAATGAATTGGAATATAATAATAATAATGTATAGTCATTATTTTGAGTTTAACTTCAACACAGCTAGCTGCCATTTTTGAGTAAGGCCCAAAGGCTTTGATTAGCTGATTCAGATGTGTTTGATTAGAGATGGAATGGCAATCTGCAGGGAGGGGGGCCTCCAGGAGTGTAACTACGTACCCCTATATTTAGGAGGCCTTTCCACCTGTCGAGGAGCTCCTCCAAGGCAAGTAGAATTTCAACTGACTTACTTGTGGCGAAGTGCGACATTAAAAAAAGAAAGAAGGCGAAAATGGCCCAGGGAAGACACTTTTGCATGGTAGCGTGGCCGAGCGGTCTAAGGCGCTGGATTAAGGCTCCAGTCTCTTCGGGGGCGTGGGTTCGAGTCCCACCGCTGCCAAGAAAGCCTTTTAGAAGGCTCTTGTGGCTGCTGTGCCTGAGCAAAAAGACTGGAGAATTGACACTGCATGCTCCCGGTCTGTTCCAAAATCAGCCACTTCCTTGGCCGCACTCGACAGGCTTGAGAGCCTCACGATAAAGGTCCGCACCCAAAGTTTTCCCTTTTTCGAAAGACACAGCAGGGTAGTGAGGCCGAGCGGTCTAAGGCGCTGGATTTAGGCTCCAGTCTCTTCAGGGGCATGGGTTCGAATCCCACCGCTGCCAGCAGTGATTTTAAAGAGGGCAAGACACCTTAAGTGTGCTGTAAAAAGCCGGAAAAGGGCTGAAAATCTGCACCCTGTTGAATCAGGGACAACAAAAAATTACAATTATAGTAATTTCAGTTTAAAAATGAATTGGAATATAATAATAATGTATAGACTATAATAACAGAAGCAGCTAATTTGACTCATTGAGAGTTTTTGGAAAACGGACAACTACCTCATGATTTTGAGTTTAACTTTAACACAGCTAGCTGCCATTTTTGAGTAGGGCCCAAAGGCTTTGATTAGCTGATTCAGGTGTGTTTGATTAGAGATGGAATGGCAATCTGCAGGGAGGGGGGCCTCCAGGAGTGTAACTGCGTAGCCCTGTATTTAGGAGGCCTTTCCACCTGTCGAGGAGCTCCTCCAAGGCAAGTAGAATTTCAACTGACTTACTTGTGGCGAAGTGCGACATTAAAAATAGAAAGAAGGCGAAACTGGCCCAGGGAAGGTATTCTTGCATGGTAGCGTGGCCGAGCGGTCCAAGGCGCTGGATTAAGGCTCCAGTCTCTTCGGGGGCGTGGGTTCGAATCCCACCGCTGCCAAGAAAGCCTTTTAGAAGGCTCTTGTGGCTGCTGTCCCTGAGCAAAAAGACTGGAGAAGTGACACTGCATGCTCCCGGTCTGTTCCAAAATCAGCCACTTCCTTGGCCGCACTCGACAGGATTGAGAGCCTCACGATGAAGGTCCGCACCCAAAGGTTTCTCTTTTTCGGAAAAATGGGCAGAAAAAGACCCCCGAAAGAAGACACAGCGGGGTAGTGTGGCCGAGGGGTCTAAGGCGCTGGATTTAGGCTCCAGTCTCTTCGGGGGCGTGGGTTCGAATCCCACCGCTGCCAAGAAAGCCTTTTAGAAGGCTCTTGTGGCTGCTGTGCCTGAGCAAAAAGACTTGAGAACTGACACTGCATGCTCCCGGTCTGTTCCAAAATCAGCCACTTCCTTGGCCGCACTCGACAGGCTTGAGAGCCTCACGATGAAGGTCCGCACCCAAAGGTTTCTCTTTTTCTGAAAAATGGGCAGAAAAAGGCCCCCGAAAGAAGACCCTGCGGGCTAGTGTGGCCGAGGGGTCTAAGGCGCTGGGTTTAAGCTCCAGTTTCTTCAGGGGTGTGGGTTTGAATCCCACCGCTGCCAGCAGTGATTTTAAAGAGGGCAAGACACCTTAAGTGTGCTGGAAAAAGCCGGAAAAGGGCTGAAAATCTGCACCCTGTTGAATCAGGGACAACAAAAAATTACAATTATAGTAATTTCAGTTTAAAAATGAATTGGAATATAATAATAATGTATAGTCTATAATAATAGAAGCAGCTAATTTGACTCATTGAGAGTTTTTGGAAAATGGACAACTACCTCATGATTTTGAGTTTAACTTTAACACAGCTAGCTGCCATTTTTGAGTAAGGCCCAAAGGCTTTGATTAGCTGATTCAGGTGTGTTTGATTAGAGATGGAATGGCAATCTGCAGGGAGGGGGGCCTCCAGGAGTGTAACTGCGTACCCCTGTATTTAGGAGGCCTTTCCATCTGTCGAGGAGCTCCTCCAAGGCAAGTAGAATTTCAACTGACTTACTTGTGGCGCAGTGCGACATTAAAAATAGAAAGAAGGCGAAACTGGCCCAGGGAAGGTATTCTTGCATGGTAGCGTGGCCGAGCGGTCCAAGGCGCTGGATTAAGGCTCCAGTCTCTTCGGGGGCGTGGGTTCGAATCCCACCGCTGCCAAGAAAGCCTTTTAGAAGGCTCTTGTGGCTGCTGTGCCTGAGCAAAAAGACTGGAGAAGTGACACTGCATGCTCCCGGTCTGTTCCAAAATCAGCCACGTCCTTGGCCGCACTCGACAGGCTTGAGAGCCTCACGATGAAGGTCCGCACCCAAAGGTTTCTCTTTTTCGGAAAAATGGGCAGAAAAAGGCCCCCGAAAGGAGACACAGCGGGCTAGCGTGGCCGAGCGGTCCAAGGTGCTGGATTAAGGCTCCAGTCTCTTCGGGGGTGTGGGTTTGAATCTCACCGCTGCCAAGTAAGCCTTTTAGAAGGCTCTTGTGGCTGCTATGCCTGAGCAAAAAGACTGGAGAAGTGACACTGCATGCTCCCGGTCTGTTCCAAAATCAGCCACTTCCTTGGCCGCACTCGACAGGCTTGAGAGCCTCACGATGAAGGTCCGCACACAAAGGTTTTTCTTTGTCGGAAAAATGGGCAGAAAAGGCCCCCGAAAGAAGACTCAGCGGGGTAGTGTGGCCGAGGGGTCTAAGGCGCTGGATTTAGGCTCCAGTCTCTTCGGGGGCGTGGGTTCGAATCCCACCGCTGCCAAGAAAGCCTTTTAGAAGGCTCTTGTGGCTGCTGTGCCTGAGCAAAAAGACTGGAGAAGTGACACTGCATGCTCCCGGTCTGTTCCAAAATCAGCCACTTCCTTGGCCGCACTCGACAGGCTTGAGAGCCTCACGATGAAGGTCCGCACCCAAAGGTTTCTCTTTTTCTGAAAAATGGGCAGAAAAAGGCCCCCGAAAGGAGACCCTGCGGGGTAGTGTGGCCGAGGGATCTAAGGCGCTGGGTTTAAGCTCCAGTTTCTTCGGGGGTGTGGGTTTGAATCCCACCGCTGCCAGCAGTGATTTTAAAGAGGGCAAGACACCTTAAGTGTGCTGGAAAAAGCCGGAAAAGGGCTGAAAATCTGCACCCTGTTGAATCAGGGACAACAAAAAATTACAATTATAGTAATTTCAGTTTAAAAATGAATTGGAATATAATAATAATGTATAGTCTATAATAATAGAAGCAGCTAATTTGACTCATTGAGAGTTTTTGGAAAATGGACAACTACCTCATGATTTTGAGTTTAACTTTAACACAGCTAGCTGCCATTTTTGAGTAAGGCCCAAAGGCTTTGATTAGCTGATTCAGGTGTGTTTGATTAGAGATGGAATGGCAATCTGCAGGGAGGGGGGCCTCCAGGAGTGTAACTGCGTAGCCCTGTATTTAGGAGGCCTTTCCACCTGTCGAGGAGCTCCTCCAAGGCAAGTAGAATTTCAACTGAGTTACTTGTGGCGAAGTGCGACATTAAAAATAGAAAGAAGGCGAAACTGGCCCAGGGAAGGTATTCTTGCATGGTAGCGTGGCCGAGCGGTCCAAGGCGCTGGATTAAGGCTCCAGTCTCTTCGGGGGCGTGGGTTCGAATCCCACCGCTGCCAAGAAATCCATTTAGAAGGCTCTTGTGGCTGCTATGCCTGAGCAAAAAGACTGGAGAAGTGACACTGCATGCTCCCGGTCTGTTCCAAAATCAGCCACGTCCTTGGCCGCACTCGACAGGCTTGAGAGCCTCACGATGAAGGTCCGCACCCAAAGGTTTCTCTTTTTCAGAAAAATGGGCAGAAAAAGGCCCCCGAAACGAGACACAGCGGGCTAGCGTGGCCGAGCGGTCCAAGGTGCTGGATTAAGGCTCCAGTCTCTTCGGGGGTGTGGGTTTGAATCTCACCGCTGCAAAGTAAGCCTTTTAGAAGGCTCTTGTGGCTGCTATGCCTGAGCAAAAAGACTGGAGAAGTGACACTGCATGCTCCCGGTCTGTTCCAAAATCAGCCACACTCGACAGGCTTGAGAGCCTCACGATGAAGGTCTGCACCCAAAGGTTTCTCTTTTTCGGGAAAATGGGCAGAAAAAGGCCCCCGAAAGGAGACCCTGCGGGGTAGTGTGGCCGAGGGGTCTAAGGCGCTGGGTTTAAGCTCCAGTTTCTTCAGGGGTGTTGGTTTGAATCCCACCGCTGCCAGCAGTGATTTTAAAGAGGGCAAGAAACCTTAAGTGTGCTGGAAAAGGGCTGAAAATCTGCACCCTGTTGAATCAGGGACAACAAAAAATTACAATTATAGTAATTTCAGTTTAAAAATGAATTGGAATATAATAATAATGTATAGTCTATAATAATAGAAGCAGCTAATTTGACTCATTGAGAGTTTTTGGAAAATGGACAACTACCTCATGATTTTGAGTTTAACTTTAACACAGCTAGCTGCCATTTTTGAGTAAGGCCCAAAGGCTTTGATTAGCTGATTCAGGTGTGTTTGATTAGAGATGGAATGGCAATCTGCAGGGAGGGGGGCCTCCAGGAGTGTAACTGCGTAGCCCTGTATTTAGGAGGCCTTTCCACCTGTCGAGGAGCTCCTCCAAGGCAAGTAGAATTTCAACTGACTTACTTGTGGCGAAGTGCGACATTAAAAATAGAAAGAAGGCGAAACTGGCACAGGGAAGGTATTCTTGCATGCTAGCGTGGCCGAGCGGTCCAAGGCGCTGGATTAAGGCTCCAGTCTCTTCGGGGGCGTGGGTTCGAATCCCACCGCTGCCAAGAAATCCTTTTAGAAGGCTCTTGTGGCTGCTATGCCTGAGCAAAAAGACTGGAGAAGTGACACTGCATGCTCCCGGTCTGTTCCAAAATCAGCCACTTCCTTGGCCGCACTCGACAGGCTTGAGAGCCTCACGATGAAGGTCCGCACCCAAAGGTTTCTCTTTTTCGGAAAAATGGGCAGAAAAAGGCCCCCGAAAAGGAAACACAGCGGGGTAGCTTGGCCGAGCGGTCCAAGGCGCTGGATTAAGGTTCCAGTCTCTTCGGGGGCGTAGGTTTGAATCCCACCGCTGCCAAGGAAGCCTTTTAGAAGGCTCTTGTGGCTGCTATACCTGAGCAAAAAGACTGGAGAAGTGACACTGCATGCTCCGGTCTGTTCCAAAATCAGCCACTTCCTTGGCCGCACTCGACAGGCTTGAGAGCCTCACGATGAAGGTCCCCAACCAAGGGTTTCTCTTTTTCAGAAAAATGGGCAGAAAAAGGCCCCCGAAAGGAGACTCTGCGGGGTAGTGTGGCCGAGGGGTCTAAGGCGCTGGGTTTAAGCTCCAGTTTCTTCGGGGGTGTGGGTTTGAATCCCACCGCTGCCAGCAGTGATTTTAAAGAGGGCAAGAAACCTTAAGTGTGCTGGAAAAGGGCTGAAAATCTGCACCCTGTTGAATCAGGGACAACAAAAAATTACAATTATAGTAATTTCAGTTTAAAAATGAATTGGAATATAATAATAATGTATAGTCTATAATAATAGAAGCAGCTAATTTGACTCATTGAGAGTTTTTGGAAAATGGACAACTACCTCATGATTTTGAGTTTAACTTTAACACAGCTAGCTGCCATTTTTGAGTAAGGCCCAAAGGCTTTGATTAGCTGATTCAGGTGTGTTTGATTAGAGATGGAATGGCAATCTGCAGGGAGGGGGGCCTCCAGGAGTGTAACTGCGTAGCCCTGTATTTAGGAGGCCTTTCCACCTGTCGAGGAGCTCCTCCAAGGCAAGTAGAATTTCAACTGACTTACTTGTGGCGAAGTGCGACATTAAAAATAGAAAGAAGGCGAAACTGGCCAAGGGAAGGTATTTTTGCATGGTAGCGTGGCCGAGCGGTCCAAGGCGCTGGATTAAGGCTCCAGTCTCTTCGGGGGCGTGGGTTCGAATCCCACCGCTGCCAAGAAAGCCTTTTAGAAGGCTCTTGTGGCTGCTGTGCCTGAGCAAAAAGACTGGAGAAGTGACACTGCATGCTCCCGGTCTGTTCCAAAATCAGCCACTTCCTTGGCCGCACTCGACAGGCTTGAGAGCCTCACGATGAAGGTCCGCACCCAAAGGTTTCTCTTTTTCTGAAAAATGGGCAGAAAAAGGCCCCCGAAAGGAGACCCTGCGGGGTAGTGTGGCCGAGGGGTCTAAGGCGCTGGGTTTAAGCTCCAGTTTCTTCGGGGGCGTGGGTTTGAATCCCACCGCTGCCAGCAGTGATTTTAAAGAGGGCAAGACACCTTAAGTGTGCTGGAAAAAGCCGGAAAAGGGCTGAAAATCTGCACCCTGTTGAATCAGGGACAACAAAAAATTACAATTATAGTAATTTCAGTTTAAAAATGAATTGGAATATAATAATAATGTATAGTCTATAATAATAGAAGCAGCTAATTTGACTCATTGAGAGTTTTTGGAAAATGGACAACTACCTCATGATTTTGAGTTTAACTTTAACACAGCTAGCTGCCATTTTTGAGTAAGGCCCAAAGGCTTTGATTAGCTGATTCAGGTGTGTTTGATTAGAGATGGAATGGCAATCTGCAGGGAGGGGGGCCTCCAGGAGTGTAACTGCGTACCCCTGTATTTAGGAGGCCTTTCCACCTGTCGAGGAGCTCCTCCAAGGCAAGTAGAATTTCATCTGACTTACTTGTGGCGAAGTGCGACATTAAAATTAGAAAGAAGGCGAAACTGGCCCAGGGAAGGTATTCTTGCATGGTAGCGTGGCCGAGCGGTCCATGGCGCTGGATTAAGGCTCCAGTCTCTTCGGGGGCGTAGGTTCGAATCCCACTGCTGCCAAGAAAGCCTTTTAGAAGGCTCTTGTGGCTGCTATGCCTGAGCAAAAAGACTGGAGAAGTGACACTGCATGCTCCCGGTCTGTTCCAAAATCAGCCACGTCCTTGGCCGCACTCGACAGGCTTGAGAGCCTCACGATGAAGGTCCGCACCCAAAGGTTTCTCTTTTTCGGAAAAATGGGCAGAAAAAGGCCCCCGAAAGGAGACACAGCGGGCTAGCTTGGCCAAGCGGTCCAAGGCGCTGGATTAAGGTTCCAGTCTCCTCGGGGGCGTGGGTTTGAATCTCACCGCTGCCAAGTAAGCCTTTTAGAAGGCTCTTGTGGCTGCTATGCCTGAGCAAAAAGACTGGAGAAGTGACACTGCATGCTCCCGGTCTGTTCCAAAATCAGCCACACTCGACAGGCTTGAGAGCCTCACGATGAAGGTCTGCACCCAAAGGTTTCTCTTTTTCAGAAAAATGGGCAGAAAAAGGCCCCCGAAAGGAGACCCTTCGGGGTAGTGTGGCCGAGCGGTCCAAGGCGCTGGATTAAGGCTCCAGTCTCTTCGGGGGCGTGGGTTTTAATCCCACCGCTGCCAAGAAAGCCTTTTAGAAGGCTCTTGTGGCTGCTGTGCCTGAGCAAAAAGACTGGAGAAGTGACACTGCATGCTACCGGTCTGTTCCAAAATTAGCCACTTCCTTGGCCGCACTCGACAGGCTTGAGAGCCTCACGATGAAGGTCCGCACCCAAAGGTTTCTCTTTTTCGGAAAAATGGGCAGAAAAAGGCCCCCGAAAGAATACCCAGCGGGGTAGTGTGGCCGAGGGGTCTAAGGCGCTGGATTTAGGCTCCAGTCTCTTCGGGGGCGTTTGTTCGAATCCCACCGCTGCCAAGAAATCCTTTTAGAAGGCTCTTGTGGCTGCTGTCCCTGAGCAAAAAGACTGGAGAAGTGACACTGCATGCTACCGGTCTGTTCCAAAATCAGCCACTTCCTTGGCCGCACTCGACAGGCTTGAGAGCCTCACGATGAAGGTCTGCACCCAAAGGTTTCTCTTTTTCGGAAAAATGGGCAGAAAAAGGCCCCCGAAAGGAGACCCTGCGGGGTAGTGTGGCCGAGCGGTCCAAGGCGCTGGATTAAGGCTCCAGTCTCTTCGGGGGCGTGGGTTCGAATCCGACCGCTGCCAAGAAAGCCTTTTAGAAGGCTCTTGTGGCTGCTGTTCCTGAGCAAAAAGACTGGAGAAGTGACACTGCATGCTCCCGGTCTGTTCCAAAATCAGCCACTTCCTTGGCAGCACTCGACAGGCTTGAGAGCCTCACGATGAAGGTCCGCACCCAAAGGTTTCTCTTTTTCGGAAAAATGGGCAGAAAAAGGCCCCCGAAAGAAGACTCAGCGGGGTAGTGTGGCCGAGGGGTCTAAGGCGCTGGATTTAGGCTCCAGTCTCTTCGGGGGCGTGGGTTTGAATCCCACCGCTGCCAAGAAAGCCTTTTAGAAGGCTCTTGTGGCTGCTGTGCCTGAGCAAAAAGACTGGAGAAGTGACACTGCATGCTACCGGTCTGTTCCAAAATCAGCCACTTCCTTGGCCGCACTCGACAGGCTTGAGAGCCTCACGATGAAGGTCCGCACCCAAAGGTTTCTCTTTTTCGGAAAAATGGGCAGAAAAAGGCCCCCGAAAGGAGACCCTGCGGGGTAGTGTGGCCGAGGGTTCTAAGGCGCTGGGTTTAAGCTACAGTTTCTTCGGGGGTGTGGGTTTGAATCCCACCGCTGCCAGCAGTGATTTTAAAGAGGGCAAGACACCTTAAGTGTGCTGGAAAAAGCCGGAAAAGGGCTGAAAATCTGCACCCTGTTGAATCAGGGACAACAAAAAATTACAATTATAGTAATTTCAGTTTAAAAATGATTTGGAATGTAATAATAATGTATAGTCTATAATAATAGAAGCAGCTAATTTGACTCATTGAGAGTTTTTGGAAAATGGACAACTACCTCATGATTTTGAGTTTAACTTTAACACAGCTAGCTGCCATTTTTGAGTAAGGCCCAAAGGCTTTGATTAGCTGATTCAGGTGTGTTTGATTAGAGATGGAATGGCATTCTGCAGGGAGGGGGGCCTCCAGGAGTGTAACTGCGTAGCCCTGTATTTAGGAGGCCTTTCCACCTGTCGAGGAGCTCCTCCAAGGCAAGTAGAATTTCAACTGACTTACTTGTGGCGAAGTGCGACATTAAAAATAGAAAGAAGGCGAAACTGGCCCAGGGAAGGTATTCTTGCATGGTAGCGTGGCCGAGCGGTCCAAGGCGCTGGATTAAGGCTCCAGTCTCTTCGGGGGCGTGGGTTCGAATCCCACCGCTGCCAAGAAATCCTTTTAGAAGCCTCTTGTTGCTGCTATGCATGAGCAAAAAGACTGGAGAAGTGACACTGCATGCTCCCGGTCTGTTCCAAAATCAGCCGCACTTAAGAGCCTCACGATGAAGGTCCGCACCCAAAGGTTTCTCTTTTTCGGAAAAATGGGCAGAAAAAGGCCCCCGAAAGAATACCCAGCGGGGTAGTGTGGCCGAGGGGTCTAAGGCGCTGGATTTAGGCTCCAGTCTCTTCGGGGGCGTGGGTTCAAATCCCACCACTGCCAAGAAAGCCTTTTAGAAGGCTCTTGTGGCTGCTGTCCCTGAGCAAAAAGATTGGAGAAGTGACACTGCATGCTCCCGGTCTGTTCCAAAATCAGCCACTTCCTTGGCCGCACTCGACAGGCTTGAGAGCCTCACGATGAAGGTCCGCACCCAAAGGTTTTTCTTTGTCGGAAAAATGGGCAGAAAAAGGCCCCCGAAAGAAGACTCAGCGGGGTAGTGTGGCCGAGGGGTCTAAGACGCTGGATTTAGGCTCCAGTCTCTTCGGGGGCGTGGGTTCGAATCCCACCGCTGCCAAGAAAGCCTTTTAGAAGGCTCTTGTGGCTGCTGTGCCTGAGCAAAAAGACTGGAGAAGTGACACTACATGCTCCCGGTCTGTTCCAAAATCAGCCACTTCCTTGGCCGCACTCGACAGGCTTGAGAGCCTCACGATGAAGGTCCGCACCCAAAGGTTTCTCTTTTTCAGAAAAATGGGCAGAAAAAGGCCCCCGAAAGAAGACTCAGCGGGGTAGTGTGGCCGAGGGGTCTAAGGTGCTGGATTTAGGCTCCAGTCTCTTCGGGGGCGTGGGTTCGAATCCCACCGCTGCCAAGAAATCCTTTTAGAAGGCTCTTGTGGCTGCTATGCATGAGTAAAAAGACTGGAGAAGTGACACTGCATGCTCCCGGTCTGTTCCAAAATCAGCCACTTCCTTGGCCGCACTCGACAGGCTTGAGAGCCTCACGATGAAGGTCCGCACCCAAAAGTTTTTCTTTGTCGGAAAAATGGGCAGAAAAAGGCCCCCGAAAGAAGACTCAGCGGAGTAGTGTGGCCGAGGGGTCTAAGGCGCTGGATTTAGGCTCCAGTCTCTTCGGGGGCGTGGGTTCGAATCCCACCGCTGCCAAGAAAGCCTTTTAGAAGGCTCTTGTGGCTGCTGTGCCTGAGCAAAAAGACTGGAGAAGTGACACTACATGCTCCCGGTCTGTTCCAAAATCAGCCACTTCCTTGGCCGCACTCGACAGGCTTGAGAGCCTCACGATGAAGGTCCGCACCCAAAGGTTTCTCTTTTTCAGAAAAATGGGCAGAAAAAGGCCCCCGAAAGGAAACCCAGCGGGGTAGTGTGGCCGAGGGGTCTAAGGCGCTGGGTTTAAGCTCCAGTTTCTTCGGGGGCGTGGGTTCGAATAACACCGCTGCCAGCAGTGATTTTAAAGAGGGCAAGACACCTTAAGTGTGCTGGAAAAGGGCTGAAAATCTGCACCCTGTTGAATCAGGGACAACAAAAAATTACAATTATAGTAATTTCAGTTTAAAAATGAATTTGAATGAATATAATAATAATGTATAGTCTATAATAATAGAAGCAGCTAATTTGACTCATTGAGAGTTTTTGGAAAATGGACAACTACCTCATGATTTTGAGTTTAACTTTAACACAGCTAGCTGCCATTTTTGAGTAAGGCCCAAAGGCTTTGATTAGCTGATTCAGGTGTGTTTGATTAGAGATGGAATGGCAATCTGCAGGGAGGGGGGCCTCCAGGAGTGTAACTGCGTACCCCTGTATTTAGGAGGCCTTTCCACCTGTCGAGGAGCTCCTCCAAGGCAAGTAGAATTTCAACTGACTTACTTGTGGCGAAGTGCGACATTAAAAAAAGAAAGAAGGCGAAAATGGCCCAGGGAAGACACTTTTGCACGGTAGCGTGGCCGAGCGGTCCAAGGCGCTGGATTAAGGCTCCAGTCTCTTCGGGGGCGTGGGTTCGAATCCCACCGCTGCCAAGAAAGCCTTTTAGAAGGCTCTTGTGGCTGCTGTGCCTGAGCAAAAAGACTGGAGAAGTGACACTGCATGCTCCCGGTCTGTTCCAAAATCAGCCACTTCCTTGGCCGCACTCGACAGGCTTGAGAGCCTCACGATGAAGGTCCGCACCCAAAGGTTTCTCTTTTTCAGAAAAATGGGCAGAAAAAGGCCCCCGAAAGAAGACTCAGCGGGGTAGTGTGGCCGAGGGGTCTAAGGTGCTGGATTTAGGCTCCAGTCTCTTCGGGGGCGTGGGTTCGAATCCCACCGCTGCCAAGAAATCCTTTTAGAAGGCTCTTGTGGCTGCTATGCATGAGTAAAAAGACTGGAGAAGTGACACTGCATGCTCCCGGTCTGTTCCAAAATCAGCCACTTCCTTGGCCGCACTCGACAGGCTTGAGAGCCTCACGATGAAGGTCCGCACCCAAAAGTTTTTCTTTGTCGGAAAAATGGGCAGAAAAAGGCCCCCGAAAGAAGACTCAGCGGGGTAGTGTGGCCGAGGGGTCTAAGGCGCTGGATTTAGGCTCCAGTCTCTTCGGGGGCGTGGGTTCGAATCCCACCGCTGCCAAGAAAGCCTTTTAGAAGGCTCTTGTGGCTGCTGTGCCTGAGCAAAAAGACTGGAGAAGTGACACTACATGCTCCCGGTCTGTTCCAAAATCAGCCACTTCCTTGGCCGCACTCGACAGGCTTGAGAGCCTCACGATGAAGGTCCGCACCCAAAGGTTTCTCTTTTTCAGAAAAATGGGCAGAAAAAGGCCCCCGAAAGGAAACCCAGCGGGGTAGTGTGGCCGAGGGGTCTAAGGCGCTGGGTTTAAGCTCCAGTTTCTTCGGGGGCGTGGGTTCGAATAACACCGCTGCCAGCAGTGATTTTAAAGAGGGCAAGACACCTTAAGTGTGCTGGAAAAGGGCTGAAAATCTGCACCCTGTTGAATCAGGGACAACAAAAAATTACAATTATAGTAATTTCAGTTTAAAAATGAATTTGAATGAATATAATAATAATGTATAGTCTATAATAATAGAAGCAGCTAATTTGACTCATTGAGAGTTTTTGGAAAATGGACAACTACCTCATGATTTTGAGTTTAACTTTAACACAGCTAGCTGCCATTTTTGAGTAAGGCCCAAAGGCTTTGATTAGCTGATTCAGGTGTGTTTGATTAGAGATGGAATGGCAATCTGCAGGGAGGGGGGCCTCCAGGAGTGTAACTGCGTACCCCTGTATTTAGGAGGCCTTTCCACCTGTCGAGGAGCTCCTCCAAGGCAAGTAGAATTTCAACTGACTTACTTGTGGCGAAGTGCGACATTAAAAATAGAAAGAAGGCGAAACTGGCCCAGGGAAGGTATTCTTGCATGGTAGCGTGGCCGAGCGGTCCAAGGCGCTGGATTAAGGCTCCAGTCTCTTCGGGGGCGTGGGTTCGAATCCCACCGCTGCCAAGAAAGCCTTTTAGAAGGCTCTTGTGGCTGCTGTCCCTGAGCAAAAAGATTGGAGAAGTGACACTGCATGCTCCCGGTCTGTTCCAAAATCAGCCACTTCCTTGGCCGCACTCGACAGGCTTGAGAGCCTCACGATGAAGGTCCGCACCCAAAGGTTTTTCTTTGTCGGAAAAATTGGCAGAAAAAGGCCCCCGAAAGAAGACTCAGCGGGGTAGTGTGGCCGAGGGGTCTAAGGTGCTGGATTTAGGCTCCAGTCTCTTCGGGGGCGTGGGTTCGAATCCCACCGATGCCAAGAAAGCCTTTTAGAAGGCTATTGTGGCTGCTGTGCCTGAGCAAAAAGACTGGAGAAGTGACACTGCATGCTACCGGTCTGTTCCAAAATCAGCCACTTCCTTGGCCGCACTCGACAGGCTTGAGAGCCTCACGATGAAGGTCAGCACCCAAAGGTTTCTCTTTTTCAGAAAAATGGGCAGAAAAAGGCCCCCGAAAAGAGACCCTGCGGGGTAGTGTGGCCGAGGGGTCTAAGGCGCCGGCTTTAAGCTCCAGTTTCTTCGGGGGTGTGGGTTTGAATCCCACCGCTGCCAGCAGTGATTTTAAAGAGGGCAAGACACCTTAAGTGTGCTGGAAAAAGCCGGAAAAGGGCTGAAAATCTGCACCCTGTTGAATCAGGGACAACAAAAAATTACAATTATAGTAATTTCAGTTTAAAAATGAATTGGAATATAATAATAATGTATAGTCTATAATAATAGAAGCAGCTAATTTGACTCATTGAGAGTTTTTGGAAAATGGACAACTACCTCATGATTTTGAGTTTAACTTTAACACAGCTAGCTGCCATTTTTGAGTAAGGCCCAAAGGCTTTGATTAGCTGATTCAGGTGTGTTTGATTAGAGATGGAATGGCAATCTGCAGGGAGGGGGGCCTCCAGGAGTGTAACTGCGTAGCCCTGTATTTAGGAGGCCTTTCCACCTGTCGAGGAGCTCCTCCAAGGCAAGTAGAATTTCAACTGACTTACTTGTGGCGAAGTGCGACATTAAAAATAGAAAAAAGGCGAAACTGGCCCAGGGAAGGTATTCTTGCATGGTAGCGTGGCCGAGCGGTCCAAGGCGCTGGATTAAGGCTCCAGTCTCTTCGGGGGCGTGGGTTCGAATCCCACCGCTGCCAAGAAATCCTTTTAGAAGGTTCTTGTGGCTGTTATGCATGATCAAAAAGACTGGAGAAGTGACACTGCATGCTCCCGGTCTGTTCCAAAATCAGCCACTTCCTTGGCCGCACTCGACAGGCTTGAGAGCCTCACGATGAAGGTCCGCACCCAAAGGTTTTTCTTTGTCGGAATAATGGCCAGAAAAAGGCCCCCGAAAGAAGACTCAGCGGGGTAGTGTGGCCGAGGGGTCTAAGGTGCTGGATTTAGGCTCCAGTCTCTTCGGGGGCGTGGGTTCGAATCCCACCGCTGCCAAGAAATCCTTTTAGAAGGCTCTTGTGGCTGCTATGCATGAGTAAAAAGACTGGAGAAGTGACACTGCATGCTCCCGGTCTGTTCCAAAATCAGCCACTTCCTTGGCCGCACTCGACAGGCTTGAGAGCCTCACGATGAAGGTCCGCACCCAAAGGTTTTTCTTTGTCGGAATAATGGCCAGAAAAAGGCCCCCGAAAGAAGACTCAGCGGGGTAGTGTGGCCGAGGGGTCTAAGGCGCTGGATTTAGGCTCCAGTCTCTTCGGGGGCGTGGGTTCGAATCCCACCGCTGCCAAGAAAGCCTTTTAGAAGGCTCTTGTGGCTGCTGTGCCTGAGCAAAAAGACTGGAGAAGTGACACTGCATGCTACCGGTCTGTTCCAAAATCAGCCACTTCCTTGGCCGCACTCGACAGGCTTGAGAGCCTCACGATGAAGGTCTGCACCCAAAGGTTTCTCTTTTTCGGAAAAATGGGCAGAAAAAGGCCCCCGAAAGGAGACCCTGCGGGGTAGTGTGGCCGAGGGGTCTAAGGCGCTGGGTTTAAGCTCCAGTTTCTTCGGGGGTGTGGGTTTGAATCCCACCGCTGCCAGCAGTGATTTTAAAGAGGGCAAGACACCTTAAGTGTGCTGGAAAAAGCCGGAAAAGGGCTGAAAATCTGCACCCTGTTGAATCAGGGACAACAAAAAATTACAATTATAGTAATTTCAGTTTAAAAATGAATTGGAATATAATAATAATGTATAGTCTATAATAATAGAAGCAGCTAATTTGACTCATTGAGAGTTTTTGGAAAATGGACAACTACCTCATGATTTTGAGTTTAACTTTAACACAGCTAGCTGCCATTTTTGAGTAAGGCCCAAAGGCTTTGATTAGCTGATTCAGGTGTGTTTGATTAGAGATGGAATGGCAATCTGCAGGGAGGGGGGCCTCCAGGAGTGTAACTGCGTACCCCTGTATTTAGGAGGCCTTTCCACCTGTCGAGGAGCTCCTCCAAGGCAAGTAGAATTTCATCTGACTTACTTGTGGCGAAGTGCGACATTAAAAATAGAAAGAAGGCGAAACTGGCCCAGGGAAGGTATTCTTGCATGGTAGCGTGGCCGAGCGGTCCAAGGCGCTGGATTAAGGCTCCAGTCTCTTTGGGGGCGTGGGTTCGAATCCCACCGCTGCCAAGAAAGCCTTTTAGAAGGCTCTTGTGGCTGCTGTCCCTGAGCAAAAAGATTGGAGAAGTGACACTGCATGCTCCCGGTCTGTTCCAAAATCAGCCACTTCCTTGGCCGCACTCGACAGGCTTGAGAGCCTCACGATGAAGGTCCGCACCCAAAGGTTTTTCTTTGTCGGAAAAATTGGCAGAAAAAGGCCCCCGAAAGAAGACTCAGCGGGGTAGTGTGGCCGAGGGGTCTAAGGCGCTGGATTTAGGCTCCAGTCTCTTCGGGGGCGTGGGTTCGAATCCCACCGCTGCCAAGAAAGCCTTTTAGAAGGCTATTGTGGCTGCTGTGCCTGAGCAAAAAGACTGGAGAAGTGACACTGCATGCTACCGGTCTGTTCCAAAATCAGCCACTTCCTTGGCCGCACTCGACAGGCTTGAGAGCCTCACGATGAAGGTCAGCACCCAAAGGTTTCTCTTTTTCAGAAAAATGGGCAGAAAAAGGCCCCCGAAAAGAGACCCTGCGGGGTAGTGTGGCCGAGGGGTCTAAGGCGCCGGCTTTAAGCTCCAGTTTCTTCGGGGGTGTGGGTTTGAATCCCACCGCTGCCAGCAGTGATTTTAAAGAGGGCAAGACACCTTAAGTGTGCTGGAAAAAGCCGGAAAAGGGCTGAAAATCTGCACCCTGTTGAATCAGGGACAACAAAAAATTACAATTATAGTAATTTCAGTTTAAAAATGAATTGGAATATAATAATAATGTATAGTCTATAATAATAGAAGCAGCTAATTTGACTCATTGAGAGTTTTTGGAAAATGGACAACTACCTCATGATTTTGAGTTTAACTTTAACACAGCTAGCTGCCATTTTTGAGTAAGGCCCAAAGGCTTTGATTAGCTGATTCAGGTGTGTTTGATTAGAGATGGAATGGCAATCTGCAGGGAGGGGGGCCTCCAGGAGTGTAACTGCGTAGCCCTGTATTTAGGAGGCCTTTCCACCTGTCGAGGAGCTCCTCCAAGGCAAGTAGAATTTCAACTGACTTACTTGTGGCGAAGTGCGACATTAAAAATAGAAAAAAGGCGAAACTGGCCCAGGGAAGGTATTCTTGCATGGTAGCGTGGCCGAGCGGTCCAAGGCGCTGGATTAAGGCTCCAGTCTCTTCGGGGGCGTGGGTTCGAATCCCACCGCTGCCAAGAAATCCTTTTAGAAGGTTCTTGTGGCTGTTATGCATGATCAAAAAGACTGGAGAAGTGACACTGCATGCTCCCGGTCTGTTCCAAAATCAGCCACTTCCTTGGCCGCACTCGACAGGCTTGAGAGCCTCACGATGAAGGTCCGCACCCAAAGGTTTTTCTTTGTCGGAATAATGGCCAGAAAAAGGCCCCCGAAAGAAGACTCAGCGGGGTAGTGTGGCCGAGGGGTCTAAGGTGCTGGATTTAGGCTCCAGTCTCTTCGGGGGCGTGGGTTCGAATCCCACCGCTGCCAAGAAATCCTTTTAGAAGGCTCTTGTGGCTGCTATGCATGAGTAAAAAGACTGGAGAAGTGACACTGCATGCTCCCGGTCTGTTCCAAAATCAGCCACTTCCTTGGCCGCACTCGACAGGCTTGAGAGCCTCACGATGAAGGTCCGCACCCAAAGGTTTTTCTTTGTCGGAAAAATGGGCAGAAAAAGGCCCCCGAAAGAAGACTCAGCGGGGTAGTGTGGCCGAGGGGTCTAAGGCGCTGGGTTTAAGCTACAGTTTCTTTGGGGGTGTTTGTTTGAATCCCACCGCTGCCAGCAGTGATTTTAAAGAGGGCAAGACACCTTAAGGGTGCTGGAAAAAGCCGGAAAAGGGCTGAAAATCTGCACCCTGTTGAATCAGGGACAACAAAAAATTACAATTATAGTAATTTCAGTTTAAAAATGATTTGGAATATAATAATAATGTATAGTCTATAATAATAGAAGCAGCTAATTTGACTCATTGAGAGTTTTTGGAAAATGGACAATTACCTCATGATTTTGAGTTTAACTTTAATACAGCTAGCTGCCATTTTTGAGTAAGGCCCAAAGGCTTTGATTAGCTGATTCAGGTGTGTTTGATTAGAGATGGAATGGCAATCTGCAGGGAGGGGGGCCTCCAGGAGTGTAACTGCGTAGCCCTGTATTTAGGAGGCCTTTCCACCTGTCGAGGAGCTCCTCCAAGGCAAGTAGAATTTCAACTGACTTACTTGTGGCGAAGTGCGACATTAAAAATAGAAAGAAGGCGAAACTGGCCCAGGGAAGGTATTCTTGCATGGTAGCGTGGCCGAGCGGTCCAAGGTGCTGGATTAAGGCTCTAGTCTCTTCGGGGGCGTGGGTTCGAATCCCACCGCTGCCAAGAAAGCCTTTTAGAAGGCTCTTGTGGCTGCTGTCCCTGAGCAAAAAGATTGGAGAAGTGACACTGCATGCTCCCGGTCTGTTCCAAAATCAGCCACTTCCTTGGCCGCACTCGACAGGCTTGAGAGCCTCACGATGAAGGTCCGCACCCAAAGGTTTTTCTTTGTCGGAAAAATTGGCAGAAAAAGGCCCCCGAAAGAAGACTCAGCGGGGTAGTGTGGCCGAGGGGTCTAAGGCACTGGATTTAGGCTCCAGTCTCTTCGGGGGCGTGGGTTCGAATCCCACCGCTGCCAAGAAAGCCTTTTAGAAGGCTCTTGTGGCTGCTGTGCCTGAGCAAAAAGACTGGAGAAGTGACACTGCATGCTACCGGTCTGTTCCAAAATCAGCCACTTCCTTGGCCGCACTCGACAGGCTTGAGAGCCTCACGATGAAGGTCCGCACCCAAAGGTTTCTCTTTTTCGGAAAAATGGGCAGAAAAAGGCCCCCGAAAGGAGACCCTGCGGGGTAGTGTGGCCGAGGGGTCTAAGGCGCTGGGTTTAAACTCCAGTTTCTTCGGGGGTGTGGGTTTGAATCCCACCGCTGCCAGCAGTGATTTTAAAGAGGGCAAGACACCTTAAGTGTGCTGGAAAAAGCCGGAAAAGGGCTGAAAATCTGCACCCTGTTGAATCAGGGACAACAAAAAATTACAATTATAGTAATTTCAGTTTAAAAATGAATTGGAATATAATAATAATGTATAGTCTATAATAATAGAAGCAGCTAATTTGACTCATTGAGAGTTTTTGGAAAATGGACAACTACCTCATGATTTTGAGTTTAACTTTAACACAGCTAGCTGCCATTTTTGAGTAAGGCCCAAAGGCTTTGATTAGCTGATTCAGGTGTGTTTGATTAGAGATGGAATGGCAATCTGCAGGGAGGGGGGCCTCCAGGAGTGTAACTGCGTACCCCTGTATTTAGGAGGCCTTTCCACCTGTCGAGGAGCTCCTCCAAGGCAAGTAGAATTTCATCTGACTTACTTGTGGCGAAGTGCGACATTAAAAATAGAAAGAAGGCGAAACTGGCCCAGGGAAGGTATTCTTGCATGGTAGCGTGGCCGAGCGGTCCAAGGCGCTGGATTAAGGCTCCAGTCTCTTCGGGGGTGTGGGTTCGAATCCCACCGCTGCCAAGAAAGCCTTTTAGAAGGCTCTTGTGGCTGCTGTCCCTGAGCAAAAAGATTGGAGAAGTGACACTGCATGCTCCCGGTCTGTTCCAAAATCAGCCACTTCCTTGGCCGCACTCGACAGGCTTGAGAGCCTCACGATGAAGGTCCGCACCCAAAGGTTTTTCTTTGTCGGAAAAATTGGCAGAAAAAGGCCCCCGAAAGAAGACTCAGCGGGGTAGTGTGGCCGAGGGGTCTAAGGCGCTGGATTTAGGCTCCAGTCTCTTCGGGGGCGTGGGTTCGAATCCCACCGCTGCCAAGAAAGCGTTTTAGAAGGCTCTTGTGGCTGCTGTGCCTGAGCAAAAAGACTGGAGAAGTGACACTGCATGCTACCGGTCTGTTCCAAAATCAGCCACTTCCTTGGCCGCACTCGACAGGCTTGAGAGCCTCATGATGAAGGTCCGCACCCAAAGGTTTCTCTTTTTCGGAAAAATGGGCAGAAAAAGGCCCCCGAAAGGAGACCCTGCGGGGTAGTGTGGCCGAGGGGTCTAAGGCGCTGGGTTTAAGCTCCAGTTTCTTCGGGGGTGTGGGTTTGAATCCCACCGCTGCCAGCAGTGATTTTAAAGAGGGCAAGACACCTTAAGTGTGCTGGAAAAAGCCGGAAAAGGGCTGAAAATCTGCACCCTGTTGAATCAGGGACAACAAAAAATTACAATTATAGTAATTTCAGTTTAAAAATGAATTGGAATATAATAATAATGTATAGTCTATAATAATAGAAGCAGCTAATTTGACTCATTGAGAGTTTTTGGAAAATGGACAACTACCTCATGATTTTGAGTTTAACTTTAACACAGCTAGCTGCCATTTTTGAGTAAGGCCCAAAGGTTTTGATTAGCTGATTCAGGTGTGTTTGATTAGAGATGGAATGGCAATCTGCAGGGAGGGGGGCCTCCAGGAGTGTAACTGCGTACCCCTGTATTTAGGAGGCCTTTCCACCTGTCGAGGAGCTCCTCCAAGGCAAGTAGAATTTCATCTGACTTACTTGTGGCGAAGTGCGACATTAAAAATAGAAAGAAGGCGAAACTGGCCCAGGGAAGGTATTCTTGCATGGTAGCGTGGCCGAGCGGTCCAAGGCGCTGGATTAAGGCTCCAGTCTCTTCGGGGGCGTGGGTTCGAATCCCACCGCTGCCAAGAAAGCCTTTTAGAAGGCTCTTGTGGCTGCTGTCCCTGAGCAAAAAGATTGGAGAAGTGACACTGCATGCTCCCGGTCTGTTCCAAAATCAGCCACTTCCTTGGCCGCACTCGACAGGCTTGAGAGCCTCACGATGAAGGTCCGCACCCAAAGGTTTTTCTTTGTCGGAAAAATTGGCAGAAAAAGGCCCCCGAAAGAAGACTCAGCGGGGTAGTGTGGCCGAGGGGTCTAAGGCGCTGGATTTAGGCTCCAGTCTCTTCGGGGGCGTGGGTTCGGATCCCACCGCTGCCAAGAAAGCCTTTTAGAAGGCTCTTGTGGCTGCTGTGCCTGAGCAAAAAGACTGGAGAAGTGACACTGCATGCTACCGGTCTGTTCCAAAATCAGCCACTTCCTTGGCCGCACTCGACAGGCTTGAGAGCCTCACGATGAAGGTCCGCACCCAAAGGTTTCTCTTTTTCGGAAAAATGGGCAGAAAAAGGCCCCCGAAAGGAGACCCTGCGGGGTAGTGTGGCCGAGGGGTCTAAGGCGCTGGGTTTAAGCTCCAGTTTCTTCGGGGGTGTGGGTTTGAATCCCACCGCTGCCAGCAGTGATTTTAAAGAGGGCAAGACACCTTAAGTGTGCTGGAAAAAGCCGGAAAAGGGCTGAAAATCTGCACCCTGTTGAATCAGGGACAACAAAAAATTACAATTATAGTAATTTCAGTTTAAAAATGAATTGGAATATAATAATAATGTATAGTCTATAATAATAGAAGCAGCTAATTTGACTCATTGAGAGTTTTTGGAAAATGGACAACTACCTCATGATTTTGAGTTTAACTTTAACACAGCTAGCTGCCATTTTTGAGTAAGGCCCAAAGGCTTTGATTAGCTGATTCAGGTGTGTTTGATTAGAGATGGAATGGCAATCTGCAGGGAGGGGGGCCTCCAGGAGTGTAACTGCGTACCCCTGTATTTAGGAGGCCTTTCCACCTGTCGAGGAGCTCCTCCAAGGCAAGTAGAATTTCAACTGACTTACTTGTGGCGAAGTGCGACATTAAAAATAGAAAAAAGGCGAAACTGGCACAGGGAAGGTATTCTTGCATGGTAGCGTGGCCGAGCGGTCCAAGGCGCTGGATTAAGGCTCCAGTCTCTTCGGGGGCGTGGGTTCGAATCCCACCGCTGCCAAGAAATCCTTTTAGAAGGTTCTTGTGGCTGTTATGCATAATCAAAAAGACTGGAGAAGTGACACTGCATGCTCCCGGTCTGTTCCAAAATCAGCCACTTCCTTGGCCGCACTCGACAGGCTTGAGAGCCTCACGATGAAGGTCCGCACCCAAAGGTTTTTCTTTGTCGGAAAAATGGGCAGAAAAAGGCCCCCGAAAGAAGACTCAGCGGGGTAGTGTGGCCGAGGGGTCTAAGGCGCTGGATTTAGGCTCCAGTCTCTTCGGGGGCGTGGGTTCGAATCCCACCGCTGCCAAGAAAGCCTTTTAGAAGGCTCTTTTGGCTGCTGTGCCTGAGCAAAAAGACTGGAGAAGTGACACTGCATGCTCCCGGTCTGTTCCAAAATCAGCCACTTCCTTGGCCGCACTCGACAGGCTTGAGAGCCTCACGATGAAGGTCCGCACCCAAAGGTTTCTCTTTTTCGGAAAAATGGGCAGAAAAAGGCCCCCGAAAGGAGACCCTGCGGGGTAGTGTGGCCGAGGGGTCTAAGGCGCTGGGTTTAAGCTACAGTTTCTTTGGGGGTGTGGGTTTGAATCCCACCGCTGCCAGCAGTGATTTTAAAGAGGGCAAGACACCTTAAGTGTGCTGGAAAAAGCCGGAAAAGGGCTGAAAATCTGCACCCTGTTGAATCAGGGACAACAAAAAATTACAATTATAGTAATTTCAGTTTAAAAATGATTTGGAATATAATAATAATGTATAGTCTATAATAATAGAAGCAGCTAATTTGACTCATTGAGAGTTTTTGGAAAATGGACAACTACCTCATGATTTTGAGTTTAACTTTAACACAGCTAGCTGCCATTTTTGAGTAAGGCCCAAAGGCTTTGATTAGCTGATTCAGGTGTGTTTGATTAGAGATGGAATGGCAATCTGCAGGGAGGGGGGCCTCCAGGAGTGTAACTGCGTAGCCCTGTATTTAGGAGGCCTTTCCACCTGTCGAGGAGCTCCTCCAAGGCAAGTAGAATTTCATCTGACTTACTTGTGGCGAAGTGCGACATTAAAAATAGAAAGAAGGCGAAACTGGCCCAGGGAAGGTATTCTTGCATGGTAGCGTGGCCGAGCGGTCCAAGGCGCTGGATTAAGGCTCCAGTCTCTTCGGGGGCGTGGGTTCGAATCCCACCGCTGCCAAGAAAGCCTTTTAGAAGGCTCTTGTGGCTGCTGTCCCTGAGCAAAAAGATTGGAGAAGTGACACTGCATGCTCCCGGTCTGTTCCAAAATCAGCCACTTCCTTGGCCGCACTCGACAGGCTTGAGAGCCTCACGATGAAGGTCCGCACCCCAAAGGTTTTTCTTTGTCGGAAAAATTGGCAGAAAAAGGCCCCCGAAAGAAGACTCAGCGGGGTAGTGTGGCCGAGGGGTCTAAGGCGCTGGATTTAGGCTCCAGTCTCTTCGGGGGCGTGGGTTCGAATCCCACCGCTGCCAAGAAAGCCTTTTAGAAGGCTCTTGTGGCTGCTGTGCCTGAGCAAAAAGACTGGAGAAGTGACACTGCATGCTACCGGTCTGTTCCAAAATCAGCCACTTCCTTGGCCGCACTCGACAGGCTTGAGAGCCTCACGATGAAGGTCCGCACCCAAAGGTTTCTCTTTTTCGGAAAAATGGGCAGAAAAAGGCCCCCGAAAGGAGACCCTGCGGGGTAGTGTGGCCGAGGGGTCTAAGGCGCTGGGTTTAAGCTCCAGTTTCTTCGGGGGTGTGGGTTTGAATCCCACCGCTGCCAGCAGTGATTTTAAAGAGGGCAAGACACCTTAAGTGTGCTGGAAAAAGCCGGAAAAGGGCTGAAAATCTGCACCCTGTTGAATCAGGGACAACAAAAAATTACAATTATAGTAATTTCAGTTTAAAAATGAATTGGAATATAATAATAATGTATAGTCTATAATAATAGAAGCAGCTAATTTGACTCATTGAGAGTTTTTGGAAAATGGACAACTACCTCATGATTTTGAGTTTAACTTTAACACAGCTAGCTGCCATTTTTGAGTAAGGCCCAAAGGCTTTGATTAGCTGATTCAGGTGTGTTTGATTAGAGATGGAATGGCAATCTGCAGGGAGGGGGGCCTCCAGGAGTGTAACTGCGTACCCCTGTATTTAGGAGGCCTTTCCACCTGTCGAGGAGCTCCTCCAAGGCAAGTAGAATTTCATCTGACTTACTTGTGGCGAAGTGCGACATTAAAAATAGAAAGAAGGCGAAACTGGCCCAGGGAAGGTATTCTTGCATGGTAGCGTGGCCGAGCGGTCCAAGGCGCTGGATTAAGGCTCCAGTCTCTTCGGGGGCGTGGGTTCGAATCCCACCGCTGCCAAGAAAGCCTTTTAGAAGGCTCTTGTGGCTGCTGTCCCTGAGCAAAAAGATTGGAGAAGTGACACTGCATGCTCCCGGTCTGTTCCAAAATCAGCCACTTCCTTGGCCGCACTCGACAGGCTTGAGAGCCTCACGATGAAGGTCCGCACCCCAAAGGTTTTTCTTTGTCGGAAAAATTGGCAGAAAAAGGCCCCCGAAAGAAGACTCAGCGGGGTAGTGTGGCCGAGGGGTCTAAGGCGCTGGATTTAGGCTCCAGTCTCTTCGGGGGCGTGGGTTCGTATCCCACCGCTGCCAAGAAAGCCTTTTAGAAGGCTCTTGTGGCTGCTGTGCCTGAGCAAAAAGACTGGAGAAGTGACACTGCATGCTACCGGTCTGTTCCAAAATCAGCCACTTCCTTGGCCGCACTCGACAGGCTTGAGAGCCTCACGATGAAGGTCCGCACCCAAAGGTTTCTCTTTTTCGGAAAAATGGGCAGAAAAAGGCCCCCGAAAGGTTGTCCCTGATTGTTGAATCAGGGACAACAAAAAATTACAATTATAGTAATTTCAGTTTAAAAATGAATTGGAATATAATAATAATGTATAGTCTATAATAATAGAAGCAGCTAATTTGACTCATTGAGAGTTTTTGGAAAATGGACAACTACCTCATGATTTTGAGTTTAACTTTAACACAGCTAGCTGCCATTTTTGAGTAAGGCCCAAAGGCTTTGATTAGCTGATTCAGGTGTGTTTGATTAGAGATGGAATGGCAATCTGCAGGGAGGGGGGCCTCCAGGAGTGTAACTGCGTACCCCTGTATTTAGGAGGCCTTTCCACCTGTCGAGGAGCTCCTCCAAGGCAAGTAGAATTTCATCTGACTTACTTGTGGCGAAGTGCGACATTAAAAATAGAAAGAAGGCGAAACTGGCCCAGGGAAGGTATTCTTGCATGGTAGCGTGGCCGAGCGGTCCAAGGCGCTGGATTAAGGCTCCAGTCTCTTCGGGGGCGTGGGTTCGAATCCCACCGCTGCCAAGAAAGCCTTTTAGAAGGCTCTTGTGGCTGCTGTCCCTGAGCAAAAAGATTGGAGAAGTGACACTGCATGCTCCCGGTCTGTTCCAAAATCAGCCACTTCCTTGGCCGCACTCGACAGGCTTGAGAGCCTCACGATGAAGGTCCGCACCCAAAGGTTTTTCTTTGTCGGAAAAATTGGCAGAAAAAGGCCCCCGAAAGAAGACTCAGCGGGGTAGTGTGGCCGAGGGGTCTAAGGCGCTGGATTTAGGCTCCAGTCTCTTCGGGGGCGTGGGTTCGAATCCCACCGCTGCCAAGAAAGCCTTTTAGAAGGCTCTTGTGGCTGCTGTGCCTGAGCAAAAAGACTGGAGAAGTGACACTGCATGCTCCCGGTCTGTTCCAAAATCAGCCACTTCCTTGGCCGCACTCGACAGGCTTGAGAGCCTCACGATGAAGGTCTGCACCCAAAGGTTTCTCTTTTTCGGAAAAATGGGTAGAAAAAGGCCCCCGAAAGGAGACCCTGCGGGGTAGTGTGGCCGAGGGGTCTAAGGCGCTGGGTTTAAGCTCCAGTTTCTTCGGGGGTGTGGGTTTGAATCCCACCGCTGCCAGCAGTGATTTTAAAGAGGGCAAGACACCTTAAGTGTGCTGGAAAAAGCCGGAAAAGGGCTGAAAATCTGCACCCTGTTGAATCAGGGACAACAAAAAATTACAATTATAGTAATTTCAGTTTAAAAATGAATTGGAATATAATAATAATGTATAGTCTATAATAATAGAAGCAGCTAATTTGACTCATTGAGAGTTTTTGGAAAATGGACAACTACCTCATGATTTTGAGTTTAACTTTAACACAGCTAGCTGCCATTTTTGAGTAAGGCCCAAAGGCTTTGATTAGCTGATTCAGGTGTGTTTGATTAGAGATGGAATGGCAATCTGCAGGGAGGGGGGCCTCCAGGAGTGTAACTGCGTAGCCCTGTATTTAGGAGGCCTTTCCACCTGTCGAGGAGCTCCTCCAAGGCAAGTAGAATTTCATCTGACTTACTTGTGGCGAAGTGCGACATTAAAAATAGAAAGAAGGCGAAACTGGCCCAGGGAAGGTATTCTTGCATGGTAGCGTGGCCGAGCGGTCCAAGGCGCTGGATTAAGGCTCCAGTCTCTTCGGGGGCGTGGGTTCGAATCCCACCGCTGCCAAGAAAGCCTTTTAGAAGGCTCTTGTGGCTGCTGTCCCTGAGCAAAAAGATTGGAGAAGTGACACTGCATGCTCCCGGTCTGTTCCAAAATCAGCCACTTCCTTGGCCGCACTCGACAGGCTTGAGAGCCTCACGATGAAGGTCCGCACCCCAAAGGTTTTTCTTTGTCGGAAAAATTGGCAGAAAAAGGCCCCCGAAAGAAGACTCAGCGGGGTAGTGTGGCCGAGGGGTCTAAGGCGCTGGATTTAGGCTCCAGTCTCTTCGGGGGCGTGGGTTCGAATCCCACCGCTGCCAAGAAAGCCTTTTAGAAGGCTCTTGTGGCTGCTGTGCCTGAGCAAAAAGACTGGAGAAGTGACACTGCATGCTACCGGTCTGTTCCAAAATCAGCCACTTCCTTGGCCGCACTCGACAGGCTTGAGAGCCTCACGATGAAGGTCCGCACCCAAAGGTTTCTCTTTTTCGGAAAAATGGGCAGAAAAAGGCCCCCGAAAGGAGACCCTGCGGGGTAGTGTGGCCGAGGGGTCTAAGGCGCTGGGTTTAAGCTCCAGTTTCTTCGGGGGTGTGGGTTTGAATCCCACCGCTGCCAGCAGTGATTTTAAAGAGGGCAAGACACCTTAAGTGTGCTGGAAAAAGCCGGAAAAGGGCTGAAAATCTGCACCCTGTTGAATCAGGGACAACAAAAAATTACAATTATAGTAATTTCAGTTTAAAAATGAATTGGAATATAATAATAATGTATAGTCTATAATAATAGAAGCAGCTAATTTGACTCATTGAGAGTTTTTGGAAAATGGACAACTACCTCATGATTTTGAGTTTAACTTTAACACAGCTAGCTGCCATTTTTGAGTAAGGCCCAAAGGCTTTGATTAGCTGATTCAGGTGTGTTTGATTAGAGATGGAATGGCAATCTGCAGGGAGGGGGGCCTCCAGGAGTGTAACTGCGTACCCCTGTATTTAGGAGGCCTTTCCACCTGTCGAGGAGCTCCTCCAAGGCAAGTAGAATTTCATCTGACTTACTTGTGGCGAAGTGCGACATTAAAAATAGAAAGAAGGCGAAACTGGCCCAGGGAAGGTATTCTTGCATGGTAGCGTGGCCGAGCGGTCCAAGGCGCTGGATTAAGGCTCCAGTCTCTTCGGGGGCGTGGGTTCGAATCCCACCGCTGCCAAGAAAGCCTTTTAGAAGGCTCTTGTGGCTGCTGTCCCTGAGCAAAAAGATTGGAGAAGTGACACTGCATGCTCCCGGTCTGTTCCAAAATCAGCCACTTCCTTGGCCGCACTCGACAGGCTTGAGAGCCTCACGATGAAGGTCCGCACCCCAAAGGTTTTTCTTTGTCGGAAAAATTGGCAGAAAAAGGCCCCCGAAAGACGACTCAGCGGGGTAGTGTGGCCGAGGGGTCTAAGGCGCTGGATTTAGGCTCCAGTCTCTTCGGGGGCGTGGGTTCGAATCCCACCGCTGCCAAGAAAGCCTTTTAGAAGGCTCTTGTGGCTGCTGTGCCTGAGCAAAAAGACTGGAGAAGTGACACTGCATGCTACCGGTCTGTTCCAAAATCAGCCACTTCCTTGGCCGCACTCGACAGGCTTGAGAGCCTCACGATGAAGGTCCGCACCCAAAGGTTTCTCTTTTTCGGAAAAATGGGCAGAAAAAGGCCCCCGAAAGGAGACCCTGCGGGGTAGTGTGGCCGAGGGGTCTAAGGCGCTGGGTTTAAGCTCCAGTTTCTTCGGGGGTGTGGGTTTGAATCCCACCGCTGCCAGCAGTGATTTTAAAGAGGGCAAGACACCTTAAATGTGCTGGAAAAAGCCGGAAAAGGGCTGAAAATCTGCACCCTGTTGAATCAGGGACAACAAAAAATTACAATTATAGTAATTTCAGTTTAAAAATGAATTGGAATATAATAATAATGTATAGTCTATAATAATAGAAGCAGCTAATTTGACTCATTGAGAGTTTTTGGAAAATGGACAACTACCTCATGATTTTGAGTTTAACTTTAACACAGCTAGCTGCCATTTTTGAGTAAGGCCCAAAGGCTTTGATTAGCTGATTCAGGTGTGTTTGATTAGAGATGGAATGGCAATCTGCAGGGAGGGGGGCCTCCAGGAGTGTAACTGCGTACCCCTGTATTTAGGAGGCCTTTCCACCTGTCGAGGAGCTCCTCCAAGGCAAGTAGAATTTCATCTGACTTACTTGTGGCGAAGTGCGACATTAACAATAGAAAGAAGGCGAAACTGGCCCAGGGAAGGTATTCTTGCATGGTAGCGTGGCCGAGCGGTCCAAGGCGCTGGATTAAGGCTTCGGGGGCGTGGGTTCGAATCCCACCGCTGCCAAGAAAGCCTTTTAGAAGGCTCTTGTGGCTGCTGTCCCTGAGCAAAAAGATTGGAGAAGTGACACTGCATGCTCCCGGTCTGTTCCAAAATCAGCCACTTCCTTGGCCGCACTCGACAGGCTTGAGAGCCTCACGATGAAGGTCCGCACCCAAAGGTTTTTCTTTGTCGGAAAAATTGGCAGAAAAAGGCCCCCGAAAGAAGACTCAGCGGGGTAGTGTGGCCGAGGGGTCTAAGGCGCTGGATTTAGGCTCCAGTCTCTTCGGGGGCGTGGGTTCGAATCCCACCGCTGCCAAGAAAGCCTTTTAGAAGGCTATTGTGGCTGCTGTGCCTGAGCAAAAAGACTGGAGAAGTGACACTGCATGCTACCGGTCTGTTCCAAAATCAGCCACTTCCTTGGCCGCACTCGACAGGCTTGAGAGCCTCACGATGAAGGTCAGCACCCAAAGGTTTCTCTTTTTCAGAAAAATGGGCAGAAAAAGGCCCCCGAAAAGAGACCCTGCGGGGTAGTGTGGCCGAGGGGTCTAAGGCGCCGGCTTTAAGCTCCAGTTTCTTCAGGGGTGTGGGTTTGAATCCCACCGCTGCCAGCAGTGATTTTAAAGAGGGCAAGACACCTTAAGTGTGCTGGAAAAAGCCGGAAAAGGGCTGAAAATCTGCACCCTGTTGAATCAGGGACAACAAAAAATTACAATTATAGTAATTTCAGTTTAAAAATGAATTGGAATATAATAATAATGTATAGTCTATAATAATAGAAGCAGCTAATTTGACTCATTGAGAGTTTTTGGAAAATGGACAACTACCTCATGATTTTGAGTTTAACTTTAACACAGCTAGCTGCCATTTTTGAGTAAGGCCCAAAGGCTTTGATTAGCTGATTCAGGTGTGTTTGATTAGAGATGGAATGGCAATCTGCAGGGAGGGGGGCCTCCAGGAGTGTAACTGCGTAGCCCTGTATTTAGGAGGCCTTTCCACCTGTCGAGGAGCTCCTCCAAGGCAAGTAGAATTTCAACTGACTTACTTGTGGCGAAGTGCGACATTAAAAATAGAAAAAAGGCGAAACTGGCCCAGGGAAGGTATTCTTGCATGGTAGCGTGGCCGAGCGGTCCAAGGCGCTGGATTAAGGCTCCAGTCTCTTCGGGGGCGTGGGTTCGAATCCCACCGCTGCCAAGAAATCCTTTTAGAAGGTTCTTGTGGCTGTTATGCATGATCAAAAAGACTGGAGAAGTGACACTGCATGCTCCCGGTCTGTTCCAAAATCAGCCACTTCCTTGGCCGCACTCGACAGGCTTGAGAGCCTCACGATGAAGGTCCGCACCCAAAGGTTTTTCTTTGTCGGAATAATGGCCAGAAAAAGGCCCCCGAAAGAAGACTCAGCGGGGTAGTGTGGCCGAGGGGTCTAAGGTGCTGGATTTAGGCTCCAGTCTCTTCGGGGGCGTGGGTTCGAATCCCACTGCTGCCAAGAAATCCTTTTAGAAGGCTCTTGTGGCTGCTATGCATGAGTAAAAAGACTGGAGAAGTGACACTGCATGCTCCCGGTCTGTTCCAAAATCAGCCACTTCCTTGGCCGCACTCGACAGGCTTGAGAGCCTCACGATGAAGGTCCGCACCCAAAGGTTTTTCTTTGTCGGAAAAATGGGCAGAAAAAGGCCCCCGAAAGAAGACTCAGCGGGGTAGTGTGGCCGAGGGGTCTAAGGCGCTGGATTTAGGCTCCAGTCTCTTCGGGGGCGTGGGTTCGAATCCCACCGCTGCCAAGAAAGCCTTTTAGAAGGCTCTTTTGGCTGCTGTGCCTGAGCAAAAAGACTGGAGAAGTGACACTGCATGCTCCCGGTCTGTTCCAAAATCAGCCACTTCCTTGGCCGCACTCGACAGGCTTGAGAGCCTCACGATGAAGGTCCGCACCCAAAGGTTTCTCTTTTTCGGAAAAATGGGCAGAAAAAGGCCCCCGAAAGGAGACCCTGCGGGGTAGTGTGGCCGAGGGGTCTAAGGCGCTGGGTTTAAGCTACAGTTTCTTCGGGGGTGTGGGTTTGAATCCCACCGCTGCCAGCAGTGATTTTAAAGAGGGCAAGACACCTTAAGGTTGCTGGAAAAAGCCGGAAAAGGGCTGAAAATCTGCACCCTGTTGAATCAGGGACAACAAAAAATTACAATTATAGTAATTTCAGTTTAAAAATGATTTGGAATATAATAATAATGTATAGTCTATAATAATAGAAGCAGCTAATTTGACTCATTGAGAGTTTTTGGAAAATGGACAATTACCTCATGATTTTGAGTTTAACTTTAATACAGCTAGCTGCCATTTTTGAGTAAGGCCCAAAGGCTTTGATTAGCTGATTCAGGTGTGTTTGATTAGAGATGGAATGGCAATCTGCAGGGAGGGGGGCCTCCAGGAGTGTAACTGCGTAGCCCTGTATTTAGGAGGCCTTTCCACCTGTCGAGGAGCTCCTCCAAGGCAAGTAGAATTTCAACTGACTTACTTGTGGCGAAGTGCGACATTAAAAATAGAAAGAAGGCGAAACTGGCCCAGGGAAGGTATTCTTGCATGGTAGCGTGGCCGAGCGGTCCAAGGCGCTGGATTAAGGCTCCAGTCTCTTCGGGGGCGTGGGTTCGAATCCCACCGCTGCCAAGAAAGCCTTTTAGAAGGCTCTTGTGGCTGCTGTCCCTGAGCAAAAAGATTGGAGAAGTGACACTGCATGCTCCCGGTCTGTTCCAAAATCAGCCACTTCCTTGGCCGCACTCGACAGGCTTGAGAGCCTCACGATGAAGGTCCGCACCCAAAGGTTTTTCTTTGTCGGAAAAATTGGCAGAAAAAGGCCCCCGAAAGAAGACTCAGCGGGGTAGTGTGGCCGAGGGGTCTAAGGCGCTGGATTTAGGCTCCAGTCTCTTCGGGGGCGTGGGTTCGAATCCCACCGCTGCCAAGAAAGCCTTTTAGAAGGCTCTTGTGGCTGCTGTGCCTGAGCAAAAAGACTGGAGAAGTGACACTGCATGCTACCGGTCTGTTCCAAAATCAGCCACTTCCTTGGCCGCACTCGACAGGCTTGAGAGCCTCACGATGAAGGTCCGCACCCAAAGGTTTCTCTTTTTCGGAAAAATGGGCAGAAAAAGGCCCCCGAAAGGAGACCCTGCGGGGTAGTGTGGCCGAGGGGTCTAAGGCGCTGGGTTTAAGCTCCAGTTTCTTCGGGGGTGTGGGTTTGAATCCCACCGCTGCCAGCAGTGATTTTAAAGAGGGCAAGACACCTTAAGTGTGCTGGAAAAAGCCGGAAAAGGGCTGAAAATCTGCACCCTGTTGAATCAGGGACAACAAAAAATTACAATTATAGTAATTTCAGTTTAAAAATGAATTGGAATATAATAATAATGTATAGTCTATAATAATAGAAGCAGCTAATTTGACTCATTGAGAGTTTTTGGAAAATGGACAACTACCTCATGATTTTGAGTTTAACTTTAACACAGCTAGCTGCCATTTTTGAGTAAGGCCCAAAGGCTTTGATTAGCTGATTCAGGTGTGTTTGATTAGAGATGGAATGGCAATCTGCAGGGAGGGGGGCCTCCAGGAGTGTAACTGCGTACCCCTGTATTTAGGAGGCCTTTCCACCTGTCGAGGAGCTCCTCCAAGGCAAGTAGAATTTCATCTGACTTACTTGTGGCGAAGTGCGACATTAAAAATAGAAAGAAGGCGAAACTGGCCCAGGGAAGGTATTCTTGCATGGTAGCGTGGCCGAGCGGTCCAAGGCGCTGGATTAAGGCTCCAGTCTCTTCGGGGGTGTGGGTTCGAATCCCACCGCTGCCAAGAAAGCCTTTTAGAAGGCTCTTGTGGCTGCTGTCCCTGAGCAAAAAGATTGGAGAAGTGACACTGCATGCTCCCGGTCTGTTCCAAAATCAGCCACTTCCTTGGCCGCACTCGACAGGCTTGAGAGCCTCACGATGAAGGTCCGCACCCAAAGGTTTTTCTTTGTCGGAAAAATTGGCAGAAAAAGGCCCCCGAAAGAAGACTCAGCGGGGTAGTGTGGCCGAGGGGTCTAAGGCGCTGGATTTAGGCTCCAGTCTCTTCGGGGGCGTGGGTTCGAATCCCACCGCTGCCAAGAAAGCCTTTTAGAAGGCTCTTGTGGCTGCTGTGCCTGAGCAAAAAGACTGGAGAAGTGACACTGCATGCTACCGGTCTGTTCCAAAATCAGCCACTTCCTTGGCCGCACTCGACAGGCTTGAGAGCCTCACGATGAAGGTCCGCACCCAAAGGTTTCTCTTTTTCGGAAAAATGGGCAGAAAAAGGCCCCCGAAAGGAGACCCTGCGGGGTAGTGTGGCCGAGGGGTCTAAGGCGCTGGGTTTAAGCTCCAGTTTCTTCGGGGGTGTGGGTTTGAATCCCACCGCTGCCAGCAGTGATTTTAAAGAGGGCAAGACACCTTAAGTGTGCTGGAAAAAGCCGGAAAAGGGCTGAAAATCTGCACCCTGTTGAATCAGGGACAACAAAAAATTACAATTATAGTAATTTCAGTTTAAAAATGAATTGGAATATAATAATAATGTATAGTCTATAATAATAGAAGCAGCTAATTTGACTCATTGAGAGTTTTTGGAAAATGGACAACTACCTCATGATTTTGAGTTTAACTTTAACACAGCTAGCTGCCATTTTTGAGTAAGGCCCAAAGGCTTTGATTAGCTGATTCAGGTGTGTTTGATTAGAGATGGAATGGCAATCTGCAGGGAGGGGGGCCTCCAGGAGTGTAACTGCGTACCCCTGTATTTAGGAGGCCTTTCCACCTGTCGAGGAGCTCCTCCAAGGCAAGTAGAATTTCATCTGACTTACTTGTGGCGAAGTGCGACATTAAAAATAGAAAGAAGGCGAAACTGGCCCAGGGAAGGTATTCTTGCATGGTAGCGTGGCCGAGCGGTCCAAGGCGCTGGATTAAGGCTCCAGTCTCTTCGGGGGTGTGGGTTTGAATCCCACCGCTGCCAAGAAAGCCTTTTAGAAGGCTCTTGTGGCTGCTGTCCCTGAGCAAAAAGACTGGAGAAGTGACACTGCATGCTCCCGGTCTGTTCCAAAATCAGCCACTTCCTTGGCCGCACTCGACAGGCTTGAGAGCCTCACGATGAAGGTCCGCACCCAAAGGTTTCTCTTTTTCGGAAAAATGGGCAGAAAAAGGCCCCCGAAAGGAGACCCTGCGGGGTAGTGTGGCCGAGGGGTCTAAGGCGCTGGGTTTAAGCTCCAGTTTCTTCGGGGGTGTGGGTTTGAATCCCACCGCTGCCAGCAGTGATTTTAAAGAGGGCAAGACACCTTAAGTGTGCTGGAAAAAGCCGGAAAAGGGCTGAAAATCTGCACCCTGTTGAATCAGGGACAACAAAAAATTACAATTATAGTAATTTCAGTTTAAAAATGAATTGGAATATAATAATAATGTATAGTCTATAATAATAGAAGCAGCTAATTTGACTCATTGAGAGTTTTTGGAAAATGGACAACTACCTCATGATTTTGAGTTTAACTTTAACACAGCTAGCTGCCATTTTTGAGTAAGGCCCAAAGGTTTTGATTAGCTGATTCAGGTGTGTTTGATTAGAGATGGAATGGCAATCTGCAGGGAGGGGGGCCTCCAGGAGTGTAACTGCGTACCCCTGTATTTAGGAGGCCTTTCCACCTGTCGAGGAGCTCCTCCAAGGCAAGTAGAATTTCATCTGACTTACTTGTGGCGAAGTGCGACATTAAAAATAGAAAGAAGGCGAAACTGGCCCAGGGAAGGTATTCTTGCATGGTAGCGTGGCCGAGCGGTCCAAGGCGCTGGATTAAGGCTCCAGTCTCTTCGGGGGCGTGGGTTCGAATCCCACCGCTGCCAAGAAAGCCTTTTAGAAGGCTCTTGTGGCTGCTGTCCCTGAGCAAAAAGATTGGAGAAGTGACACTGCATGCTCCCGGTCTGTTCCAAAATCAGCCACTTCCTTGGCCGCACTCGACAGGCTTGAGAGCCTCACGATGAAGGTCCGCACCCAAAGGTTTTTCTTTGTCGGAAAAATTGGCAGAAAAAGGCCCCCGAAAGAAGACTCAGCGGGGTAGTGTGGCCGAGGGGTCTAAGGCGCTGGATTTAGGCTCCAGTCTCTTCGGGGGCGTGGGTTCGAATCCCACCGCTGCCAAGAAAGCCTTTTAGAAGGCTATTGTGGCTGCTGTGCCTGAGCAAAAAGACTGGAGAAGTGACACTGCATGCTACCGGTCTGTTCCAAAATCAGCCACTTCCTTGGCCGCACTCGACAGGCTTGAGAGCCTCACGATGAAGGTCAGCACCCAAAGGTTTCTCTTTTTCAGAAAAATGGGCAGAAAAAGGCCCCCGAAAAGAGACCCTGCGGGGTAGTGTGGCCGAGGGGTCTAAGGCGCCGGCTTTAAGCTCCAGTTTCTTCGGGGGTGTGGGTTTGAATCCCACCGCTGCCAGCAGTGATTTTAAAGAGGGCAAGACACCTTAAGTGTGCTGGAAAAAGCCGGAAAAGGGCTGAAAATCTGCACCCTGTTGAATCAGGGACAACAAAAAATTACAATTATAGTAATTTCAGTTTAAAAATGAATTGGAATATAATAATAATGTATAGTCTATAATAATAGAAGCAGCTAATTTGACTCATTGAGAGTTTTTGGAAAATGGACAACTACCTCATGATTTTGAGTTTAACTTTAACACAGCTAGCTGCCATTTTTGAGTAAGGCCCAAAGGCTTTGATTAGCTGATTCAGGTGTGTTTGATTAGAGATGGAATGGCAATCTGCAGGGAGGGGGGCCTCCAGGAGTGTAACTGCGTAGCCCTGTATTTAGGAGGCCTTTCCACCTGTCGAGGAGCTCCTCCAAGGCAAGTAGAATTTCAACTGACTTACTTGTGGCGAAGTGCGACATTAAAAATAGAAAGAAGGCGAAACTGGCCCAGGGAAGGTATTCTTGCATGGTAGCGTGGCCGAGCGGTCCAAGGCGCTGGATTAAGGCTCCAGTCTCTTCGGGGGCGTGGGTTCGAATCCCACCGCTGCCAAGAAAGCCTTTTAGAAGGCTCTTGTGGCTGTTATGCATGATCAAAAAGACTGGAGAAGTGACACTGCATGCTCCCGGTCTGTTCCAAAATCAGCCACTTCCTTGGCCGCACTCGACAGGCTTGAGAGCCTCACGATGAAGGTCCGCACCCAAAGGTTTTTCTTTGTCGGAAAAATGGGCAGAAAAAGGCCCCCGAAAGAAGACTCAGCGGGGTAGTGTGGCCGAGGGGTCTAAGGCGCTGGATTTAGGCTCCAGTCTCTTCGGGGGCGTGGGTTCGAATCCCACCGCTGCCAAGAAAGCCTTTTAGAAGGCTCTTTTGGCTGCTGTGCCTGAGCAAAAAGACTGGAGAAGTGACACTGCATGCTCCCGGTCTGTTCCAAAATCAGCCACTTCCTTGGCCGCACTCGACAGGCTTGAGAGCCTCACGATGAAGGTCCGCACCCAAAGGTTTCTCTTTTTCGGAAAAATGGGCAGAAAAAGGCCCCCGAAAGGAGACCCTGTGGGGTAGTGTGGCCGAGGGGTCTAAGGCGCTGGGTTTAAGCTACAGTTTCTTCGGGGGTGTGGGTTTGAATCCCACCGCTGCCAGCAGTGATTTTAAAGAGGGCAAGACACCTTAAGTGTGCTGGAAAAAGCCGGAAAAGGGCTGAAAATCTGCACCCTGTTGAATCAGGGACAACAAAAAATTACAATTATAGTAATTTCAGTTTAAAAATGATTTGGAATATAATAATAATGTATAGTCTATAATAATAGAAGCAGCTAATTTGACTCATTGAGAGTTTTTGGAAAATGGACAACTACCTCATGATTTTGAGTTTAACTTTAACACAGCTAGCTGCCATTTTTGAGTAAGGCCCAAAGGCTTTGATTAGCTGATTCAGGTGTGTTTGATTAGAGATGGAATGGCAATCTGCAGGGAGGGGGGCCTCCAGGAGTGTAACTGCGTAGCCCTGTATTTAGGAGGCCTTTCCACCTGTCGAGGAGCTCCTCCAAGGCAAGTAGAATTTCAACTGACTTACTTGTGGCCAAGTGCGACATTAAAAATAGAAAGAAGGCGAAACTGGCCCAGGGAAGGTATTCTTGCATGGTAGCGTGGCCGAGCGGTCCAAGGCGCTGGATTAAGGCTCCAGTCTCTTCGGGGGCGTGGGTTCGAATCCCACCGCTGCCAAGAAAGCCTTTTAGAAGGCTCTTGTGGCTGCTGTCCCTGAGCAAAAAAATTGGAGAAGTGACACTGCATGCTCCCGGTCTGTTCCAAAATCAGCCACTTCCTTGGCCGCACTCGACAGGCTTGAGAGCCTCACGATGAAGGTCCGCACCCAAAGGTTTTTCTTTGTCTGAAAAATTGGCAGAAAAAGGCCCCCGAAAGAAGACTCAGCGGGGTAGTGTGGCCGAGGGGTCTAAGGCGCTGGATTTAGGCTCCAGTCTCTTCGGGGGCGTGGGTTCGAATCCCACCGCTGCCAAGAAAGCCTTTTAGAAGGCTCTTGTGGCTGCTGTGCCTGAGCAAAAAGACTGGAGAAGTGACACTGCATGCTACCGGTCTGTTCCAAAATCAGCCACTTCCTTGGCCGCACTCGACAGGCTTGAGAGCCTCACGATGAAGGTCCGCACCCAAAGGTTTTTCTTTGTCGGAATAATGGCCAGAAAAAGGCCCCCGAAAGAAGACTCAGCGGGGTAGTGTGGCCGAGGGGTCTAAGGTGCTGGATTTAGGCTCCAGTCTCTTCGGGGGCGTGGGTTCGAATCCCACCGCTGCCAAGAAATCCTTTTAGAAGGCTCTTGTGGCTGCTATGCATGAGTAAAAAGACTGGAGAAGTGACACTGCATGCTCCCGGTCTGTTCCAAAATCAGCCACTTCCTTGGCCGCACTCGACAGGCTTGAGAGCCTCACGATGAAGGTCCGCACCCAAAGGTTTTTCTTTGTCGGAAAAATTGGCAGAAAAAGGCCCCCGAAAGAAGACTCAGCGGGGTAGTGTGGCCGAGGGGTCTAAGGCGCTGGATTTAGGCTCCAGTCTCTTCGGGGGCGTGGGTTCGAATCCCACCGCTGCCAAGAAAGCCTTTTAGAAGGCTCTTGTGGCTGCTGTGCCTGAGCAAAAAGACTGGAGAAGTGACACTGCATGCTACCGGTCTGTTCCAAAATCAGCCACTTCCTTGGCCGCACTCGACAGGCTTGAGAGCCTCACGATGAAGGTCCGCACCCAAAGGTTTCTCTTTTTCGGAAAAATGGGCAGAAAAAGGCCCCCGAAAGGAGACCCTGCGGGGTAGTGTGGCCGAGGGGTCTAAGGCGCTGGGTTTAAGCTCCAGTTTCTTCGGGGGTGTGGGTTTGAATCCCACCGCTGCCAGCAGTGATTTTAAAGAGGGCAAGACACCTTAAGTGTGCTGGAAAAAGCCGGAAAAGGGCTGAAAATCTGCACCCTGTTGAATCAGGGACAACAAAAAATTACAATTATAGTAATTTCAGTTTAAAAATGATTTGGAATATAATAATAATGTATAGTCTATAATAATAGAAGCAGCTAATTTGACTCATTGAGAGTTTTTGGAAAATGGACAACTACCTCATGATTTTGAGTTTAACTTTAACACAGCTAGCTGCCATTTTTGAGTAAGGCCCAAAGGCTTTGATTAGCTGATTCAGGTGTGTTTGATTAGAGATGGAATGGCAATCTGCAGGGAGGGGGGCCTCCAGGAGTGTAACTGCGTAGCCCTGTATTTAGGAGGCCTTTCCACCTGTCGAGGAGCTCCTCCAAGGCAAGTAGAATTTCAACTGACTTACTTGTGGCGAAGTGCGACATTAAAAATAGAAAGAAGGCGAAACTGGCCCAGGGAAGGTATTCTTGCATGGTAGCGTGGCCGAGCGGTCCAAGGCGCTGGATTAAGGCTCCAGTCTCTTCGGGGGCGTGGGTTCGAATCCCACCGCTGCCAAGAAAGCCTTTTAGAAGGCTCTTGTGGCTGCTGTCCCTGAGCAAAAAGATTGGAGAAGTGACACTGTATGCTCCCGGTCTGTTCCAAAATCAGCCACTTCCTTGGCCGCACTCGACAGGCTTGAGAGCCTCACGATGAAGGTCTGCACCCAAAGGTTTCTCTTTTTCTGAAAAATGGGAAGAAAAAGGCCCCCGAAAGAAGACTCAGCGGGGTAGTGTGGCCGAGGGGTCTAAGGCGCTGGATTTAGGCTCCAGTCTCTTCGGGGGCGTGGGTTCGAATCCCACCGCTGCCAAGAAAGCCTTTTAGAAGGCTCTTGTGGCTGCTATGCCTGAGCAAAAAGACTGGAGAAGTGACACTGCATGCTCCCGGTCTGTTCCAAAATCAGCCACTTCCTTGGCCGCACTCGACAGGGTTGAGAGCCTCACGATGAAGGTCCGCACCCAAAGGTTTCTCTTTTTCGGAAAAATGGGCAGAAAAAGGCCCCCGAAAGGAGACCCTGCGGGGTAGTGTGGCCGAGGGGTCTAAGGCGCTGGGTTTAAGCTCCACTTTCTTCGGGGGCGTGGCTTCGAATCCCACCGCTGCCAGCAGTGATTTTAAAGAGGGCAAGACACCTTAAGTGTGCTGGAAAAGGGCGGAAAATCTGCACCCTGTTGAATCAGGGACAACAAAAAATTACAATTATAGTAATTTCAGTTTAAAAATGAATTGGAATATAATAATAATGTATAGTCTATAATAATAGAAGCAGCTAATTTGACTCATTGAGAGTTTTTGGAAAATGGACAACTACCTCATGATTTTGAGTTTAACTTTAACACAGCTAGCTGCCATTTTTGAGTAAGGCCCAAAGGCTTTGATTAGCTGATTCAGGTGTGTTTGATTAGAGATGGAATGGCAATCTGCAGGGAGGGGGGCCTCCAGGAGTGTAACTGCGTACCCCTGTATTTAGGAGGCCTTTCCACCTGTCGAGGAGCTCCTCCAAGGCAAGTAGAATTTCAACTGACTTACTTGTGGCGAAGTGCGACATTAAAAATAGAAAGAAGGCGAAACTGGCCCAGGGAAGGTATTCTTGCATGGTAGCGTGGCCGAGGGGTCTAAGGCGCTGGATTTAGGCTCCAGTCTCTTTGGGGGCGTGGGTTCGAATCCCACCGCTGCCAAGAAAGCCTTTTAGAAGGCTCTTGTGGCTGCTATGCCTGAGCAAAAAGACTGGAGAAGTGACACTGCATGCTCCCGGTCTGTTCCAAAATCAGCCACTTCCTTGGCCGCACTCGACAGGCTTGAGAGCCTCACGATGAAGGTCCGCACCCAAAGGTTTCTCTTTTTCGGAAAAATGGGAAGAAAAAGGCCCCCGAAAGAAGACTCAGCGGGGTAGTGTGGCCGAGGGGTCTAAGGTGCTGGATTTAGGCTCCAGTCTCTTCGGGGGCGTGGGTTCGAATCCCACCACTGCCAAGAAAGCCTTTTAGAAGGCTCTTGTGGCTGCTGTGCCTGAGCAAAAAGACTGGAGAAGTGACACTGCATGCTCCCGGTCTGTTCCAAAATCAGCCACTTCCTTGGCCGCACTCGACAGGCTTGAGAGCCTCACGATGAAGGTCCGCACCCAAAGGTTTCTCTTTTTCGGAAAAATGGGAAGAAAAAGGCCCCCGAAAGAAGACTCAGCGGGGTAGTGTGGCCGATGGGTCTAAGGTGCTGGATTTAGGCTCCAGTTTCTTCGGGTGCGTGGGTTCGAATCCCACCACTGCCAAGAAAGCCTTTTAGAAGGCTCTTGTGGCTGCTGTGCCTGAGCAAAAAGACTGGAGAAGTGACACTGCATGCTCCCGGTCTGTTCCAAAATCAGCCACTTCCTTGGCCGCACTCGACAGGCTTGAGAGCCTCACGATGAAGGTCCGCACCCAAAGGTTTCTCTTTTTCGGAAAAATGGGCAGAAAAAGGCCCCCGAAAGGAGACCTTGCGGGGTAGTGTGGCCGAGGGGTCTAAGGCGCTGGGTTTAAGCTACAGTTTCTTCGGGGGTGTGGGTTTGAATCCCACCGCTGCCAGCAGTGATTTTAAAGAGGGCAAGACACCTTAAGTGTGCTGGAAAAAGCCGGAAAAGGGCTGAAAATCTGCACCCTGTTGAATCAGGGACAACAAAAAATTACAATTATAGTAATTTCAGTTTAAAAATGAATTGGAATATAATAATAATGTATAGTCTATAATAATAGAAGCAGCTAATTTGACTCATTGAGAGTTTTTGGAAAATGGACAACTACCTCATGATTTTGAGTTTAACTTTAACACAGCTAGCTGCCATTTTTGAGTAAGGCCCAAAGGCTTTGATTAGCTGATTCAGGTGTGTTTGATTAGAGATGGAATGGCAATCTGCAGGGAGGGGGGCCTCCAGGAGTGTAACTGCGTACCCCTGTATTTAGGAGGCCTTTCCACCTGTCGAGGAGCTCCTCCAAGGCAAGTAGAATTTCAACTGACTTACTTGTGGCGAAGTGCGACATTAAAAATAGAAAGAAGGCGAAACTGGCCCAGGGAAGGTATTCTTGCATGGTAGCGTGGCCGAGCGGTCCAAGGCGCTGGATTAAGGCTCCAGTTTCTTCGGAGGCGTGGGTTCGAATCCCACCGCTGCCAAGAAAGCCTTTTAGAAGGCTCTTGTGGCTGCTATGCCTGAGCAAAAAGACTGGAGAAGTGACACTGCATGCTCCCGGTCTGTTCCAAAATCAGCCACTTCCTTGGTCCGCACTCGACAGGGTTGAGAGCCTCACGATGAAGGTCCGCACCCAAAGGTTTTTCTTTGTCGGAATAATGGCCAGAAAAAGGCCCCCGAAAGAAGACTCAGCGGGGTAGTGTGGCCGAGGGGTCTAAGGCGCTGGATTTAGGCTCCAGTCTCTTCGGGGGCGTGGGTTCGAATCCCACCGCTGCCAAGAAAGCCTTTTAGAAGGCTCTTGTGGCTGCTGTGCCTGAGCAAAAAGACTGGAGAAGTGACACTGCATGCTACCGGTCTGTTCCAAAATCAGCCACTTCCTTGGCCGCACTCGACAGGCTTGAGAGCCTCACGATGAAGGTCCGCACCCAAAGGTTTCTCTTTTTCTGAAAAATGGGCAGAAAAAGGCCCCCGAAAGGAGACCCTGCGGGGTAGTGTGGCCGAGGGGTCTAAGGCGCTGGGTTTAAGCTCCACTTTCTTCGGGGGCGTGGCTTCGAATCCCACCGCTGCCAGCAGTGATTTTAAAGAGGGCAAGACACCTTAAGTGTGCTGGAAAAGGGCGGAAAATCTGCACCCTTTTGAATCAGGGACAACAAAAAATTACAATTATAGTAATATCAGTTTAAAAATGAATTGGAATATAATAATAATGTATAGTCTATAATAATAGAAGCAGCTAATTTGACTCATTGAGAGTTTTTGGAAAATGGACAACTACCTCATGATTTTGAGTTTAACTTTAACACAGCTAGCTGCCATTTTTGAGTAAGGCCCAAAGGCTTTGATTAGCTGATTCAGGTGTGTTTGATTAGAGATGGAATGGCAATCTGCAGGGAGGGGGGCCTCCAGGAGTGTAACTGCGTAGCCCTGTATTTAGGAGGCCTTTCCACCTGTCGAGGAGCTCCTCCAAGGCAAGTAGAATTTCAACTGACTTACTTGTGGCGAAGTGCGACATTAAAAATAGAAAGAAGGCGAAACTGGCCCAGGGAAGGTATTCTTGCATGGTAGCTTGGCCGAGCGGTCCAAGGCGCTGGATTAAGGCTCCAGTCTCTTCGGGGGCGTGGGTTCGAATCCCACCGCTGCCAAGAAAGCCTTTTAGAAGGCTCTTGTGGCTGCTATGCCTGAGCAAAAAGACTGGAGAAGTGACACTGCATGCTCCCGGTCTGTTCCAAAATCAGCCACTTCCTTGGCCGCACTCGACAGGGTTGAGAGCCTCACGATGAAGGTCCGCACCCAAAGGTTTTTCTTTGTCGGAATAATGGCCAGAAAAAGGCCCCCGAAAGAAGACTCAGCGGGGTAGTGTGGCCGAGGGGTCTAAGGCGCTGGATTTAGGCTCCAGTCTCTTCGGGGGCGTGGGTTCGAATCCCACCGCTGCCAAGAAAGCCTTTTAGAAGGCTCTTGTGGCTGCTGTGCCTGAGCAAAAAGACTGGAGAAGTGACACTGCATGCTACCGGTCTGTTCCAAAATCAGCCACTTCCTTGGCCGCACTCGACAGGCTTGAGAGCCTCACGATGAAGGTCCGCACCCAAAGGTTTCTCTTTTTCTGAAAAATGGGCAGAAAAAGGCCCCCGAAAGGAGACCCTGCGGGGTAGTGTGGCCGAGGGGTATAAGGCGCTGGGTTTAAGCTACAGTTTCTTCGGGGGTGTGGGTTTGAATCCCACCGCTGCCAGCAGTGATTTTAAAGAGGGCAAGACACCTTAAGTGTGCTGGAAAAAGCCGGAAAAGGGCTGAAAATCTGCACCCTGTTGAATCAGGGACAACAAAAAATTACAATTATAGTAATTTCAGTTTAAAAATGAATTGGAATATAATAATAATGTATAGTCTATAATAATAGAAGCAGCTAATTTGACTCATTGAGAGTTTTTGGAAAATGGACAACTACCTCATGATTTTGAGTTTAACTTTAACACAGCTAGCTGCCATTTTTGAGTAAGGCCCAAAGGCTTTGATTAGCTGATTCAGGTGTGTTTGATTAGAGATGGAATGGCAATCTGCAGGGAGGGGGGCCTCCAGGAGTGTAACTGCGTAGCCCTGTATTTAGGAGGCCTTTCCACCTGTCGAGGAGCTCCTCCAAGGCAAGTAGAATTTCAACTGACTTACTTGTGGCGAAGTGCGACATTAAAAATAGAAAGAAGGCGAAACTGGCCCAGGGAAGGTATTCTTGCATGGTAGCGTGGCCGAGCGGTCCAAGGCGCTGGATTAAGGCTCCAGTCTCTTCGGGGGCGTGGGTTCGAATCCCACCGCTGCCAAGAAAGCCTTTTAGAAGGCTCTTGTGGCTGCTATGCCTGAGCAAAAAGACTGGAGAAGTGACACTGCATGCTCCCGGTCTGTTCCAAAATCAGCCACTTCCTTGGCCGCACTCGACAGGGTTGAGAGCCTCACGATAAAGGTCTGCACCCAAAGGTTTCTCTTTTTCGGAAAAATGGGCAGAAAAAGGCCCCCGAAAGAAGACCCAGCGGGGTAGTGTGGCCGAGGGGTCTAAGGCGCTGGATTTAGGCTCCAGTCTCTTTGGGGGCGTGGGTTCGAATCCCACCGCTGCCAAGAAAGCCTTTTAGAAGGCTCTTGTGGCTGCTATGCCTGAGCAAAAAGACTGGAGAAGTGACACTGCATGCTCCCGGTCTGTTCCAAAATCAGCCACTTCCTTGGCCGCACTCGACAGGCTTGAGAGCCTCACGATGAAGGTCCGCACCCAAAGGTTTCTCTTTTTCGGAAAAATGGGAAGAAAAAGGCCCCCGAAAGAAGACTCAGTGGGGTAGTGTGGCCGAGGGGTCTAAGGTGCTGGATTTAGGCTCCAGTCTCTTCGGGGGCGTGGGTTTGAATCCCACCGCTGCCAAGAAATCCTTTTAGAAGGCTCTTGTGGCTGCTATGCATGAGTAAAAAGACTGGAGAAGTGACACTGCATGCTCCCGGTCTGTTCCAAAATCAGCCACTTCCTTGGCCGCACTCGACAGGCTTGAGAGCCTCACGATGAAGGTCCGCACCCAAAGGTTTTTCTTTGTCGGAAAAATGGGCAGAAAAAGGCCCCCGAAAGAAGACTCAGCGGGGTAGTGTGGCCGAGGGGTCTAAGGCGCTGGATTTAGGCTCCAGTCTCTTCGGGGGCGTGGGTTCGAATCCCACCGCTGCCAGCAGTGATTTTAAAGAGGGCAAGACACCTTAAGTGTGCTGGAAAAAGCCGGAAAAGGGCTGAAAATCTGCACCCTGTTGAATCAGGGACAACAAAAAATTACAATTATAGTAATTTCAGTTTAAAAATGATTTGGAATATAATAATAATGTATAGTCTATAATAATAGAAGCAGCTAATTTGACTCATTGAGAGTTTTTGGAAAATGGACAACTACCTCATGATTTTGAGTTTAACTTTAACACAGCTAGCTGCCATTTTTGAGTAAGGCCCAAAGGCTTTGATTAGCTGATTCAGGTGTGTTTGATTAGAGATGGAATGGCAATCTGCAGGGAGGGGGGCCTCCAGGAGTGTAACTGCGTACCCCTGTATTTAGGAGGCCTTTCCACCTGTCGAGGAGCTCCTCCAAGGCAAGTAGAATTTCATCTGACTTACTTGTGGCGAAGTGCGACATTAAAAATAGAAAGAAGGCGAAACTGGCCCAGGGAAGGTATTCTTGCATGGTAGCGTGGCCGAGCGGTCCAAGGCGCTGGATTAAGGCTCCAGTCTCTTCGGGGGCGTGGGTTCGAATCCCACCGCTGCCAAGAAAGCCTTTTAGAAGGCTCTTGTGGCTGCTGTGCCTGAGCATAAAGACTGGAGAAGTGACACTGCATGCTACCGGTCTGTTCCAAAATCAGCCACTTCCTTGGCCGCACTCGACAGGCTTGAGAGCCTCACGATGAAGGTCCGCACCCAAAGGTTTTTCTTTGTCGGAATAATGGCCAGAAAAAGGCCCCCGAAAGAAGACTCAGCGGGGTAGTGTGGCCGAGGGGTCTAAGGTGCTGGATTTAGGCTCCAGTCTCTTCGGGGGCGTGGGTTCGAATCCCACCGCTGCCAAGAAATCCTTTTAGAAGGCTCTTGTGGCTGCTATGCATGAGTAAAAAGACTGGAGAAGTGACACTGCATGCTCCCGGTCTGTTCCAAAATCAGCCACTTCCTTGGCCGCACTCGACAGGCTTGAGAGCCTCACGATGAAGGTCCGCACCCAAAGGTTTTTCTTTGTCGGAAAAATGGGCAGAAAAAGGCCCCCGAAAGAAGACTCAGCGGGGTAGTGTGGCCGAGGGGTCTAAGGCGCTGGATTTAGGCTCCAGTCTCTTCGGGGGCGTGGGTTCGAATCCCACCGCTGCCAAGAAAGCCTTTCAGAAGGCTATTGTGGCTGCTGTGCCTGAGCAAAAAGACTGGAGAAGTGACACTGCATGCTCCCGGTCTGTTCCAAAATCAGCCACTTCCTTGGCCGCACTCGACAGGCTTGAGAGCCTCACGATGAAGGTCCGCACCCAAAGGTTTCTCTTTTTCGGAAAAATGGGCAGAAAAAGGCCCCCGAAAGGAGACCCTGTGGGGTAGTGTGGCCGAGGGGTCTAAGGCGCTGGGTTTAAGCTACAGTTTCTTCGGGGGTGTGGGTTTGAATCCCACCGCTGCCAGCAGTGATTTTAAAGAGGGCAAGACACCTTAAGTGTGCTGGAAAAAGCCGGAAAAGGGCTGAAAATCTGCACCCTGTTGAATCAGGGACAACAAAAAATTACAATTATAGTAATTTCAGTTTAAAAATGATTTGGAGTATAATAATAATGTATAGTCTATAATAATAGAAGCAGCTAATTTGACTCATTGAGAGTTTTTGGAAAATGGACAACTACCTCATGATTTTGAGTTTAACTTTAACACAGCTAGCTGCCATTTTTGAGTAAGGCCCAAAGGCTTTGATTAGCTGATTCAGGTGTGTTTGATTAGAGATGGAATGGCAATCTGCAGGGAGGGGGGCCTCCAGGAGTGTAACTGCGTAGCCCTGTATTTAGGAGGCCTTTCCACCTGTCGAGGAGCTCCTCCAAGGCAAGTAGAATTTCAACTGACTTACTTGTGGCCAAGTGCGACATTAAAAATAGAAAGAAGGCGAAACTGGCCCAGGGAAGGTATTCTTGCATGGTAGCGTGGCCGAGCGGTCCAAGGCGCTGGATTAAGGCTCCAGTCTCTTCGGGGGCGTGGGTTCGAATCCCACCGCTGCCAAGAAAGCCTTTTAGAAGGCTCTTGTGGCTGCTATCCCTGAGCAAAAAGATTGGAGAAGTGACACTGCATGCTCCCGGTCTGTTCCAAAATCAGCCACTTCCTTGGCCGCACTCGACAGGCTTGAGAGCCTCACGATGAAGGTCCGCACCCAAAGGTTTTTCTTTGTCGGAAAAATTGGCAGAAAAAGGCCCCCGAAAGAAGACTCAGCGGGGTAGTGTGGCCGAGGGGTCTAAGGCGCTGGATTTAGGCTCCAGTCTCTTCGGGGGCGCGGGTTCGAATCCCACCGCTGCCAAGAAAGCCTTTTAGAAGGCTCTTGTGGCTGCTGTGCCTGAGCAAAAAGACTGGAGAAGTGACACTGCATGCTACCGGTCTGTTCCAAAATCAGCCACTTCCTTGGCCGCACTCGACAGGCTTGAGAGCCTCACGATGAAGGTCCGCACCCAAAGGTTTCTCTTTTTCGGAAAAATGGGCAGAAAAAGGCCCCCGAAAGGAGACCCTGCGGGGTAGTGTGGCCGAGGGGTCTAAGGCGCTGGGTTTAAGCTCCAGTTTCTTCGGGGGTGTGGGTTTGAATCCCACCGCTGCCAGCAGTGATTTTAAAGAGGGCAAGACACCTTAAGTGTGCTGGAAAAAGCCGGAAAAGGGCTGAAAATCTGCACCCTGTTGAATCAGGGACAACAAAAAATTACAATTATAGTAATTTCAGTTTAAAAATGATTTGGAATATAATAATAATGTATAGTCTATAATAATAGAAGCAGCTAATTTGACTCATTGAGAGTTTTTGGAAAATGGACAACTACCTCATGATTTTGAGTTTAACTTTAACACAGCTAGCTGCCATTTTTGAGTAAGGCCCAAAGGCTTTGATTAGCTGATTCAGGTGTGTTTGATTAGAGATGGAATGGCAATCTGCAGGGAGGGGGGCCTCCAGGAGTGTAACTGCGTAGCCCTGTATTTAGGAGGCCTTTCCACCTGTCGAGGAGCTCCTCCAAGGCAAGTAGAATTTCAACTGACTTACTTGTGGCGAAGTGCGACATTAAAAATAGAAAGAAGGCGAAACTGGCCCAGGGAAGGTATTCTTGCATGGTAGCGTGGCCGAGCGGTCCAAGGCGCTGGATTAAGGCTCCAGTCTCTTCGGGGGCGTGGGTTCGAATCCCACCGCTGCCAAGAAAGCCTTTTAGAAGGCTCTTGTGGCTGCTGTCCCTGAGCAAAAAGATTGGAGAAGTGACACTGCATGCTCCCGGTCTGTTCCAAAATCAGCCACTTCCTTGGCCGCACTCGACAGGCTTGAGAGCCTCACGATGAAGGTCTGCACCCAAAGGTTTCTCTTTTTCTGAAAAATGGGAAGAAAAAGGCCCCCGAAAGAAGACTCAGCGGGGTAGTGTGGCCGAGGGGTCTAAGGCGCTGGATTTAGGCTCCAGTCTCTTCGGGGGCGTGGGTTCGAATCCCACCGCTGCCAAGAAAGCCTTTTAGAAGGCTCTTGTGGCTGCTATGCCTGAGCAAAAAGACTGGAGAAGTGACACTGCATGCTCCCGGTCTGTTCCAAAATCAGCCACTTCCTTGGCCGCACTCGACAGGGTTGAGAGCCTCACGATGAAGGTCCGCACCCAAAGGTTTCTCTTTTTCGGAAAAATGGGCAGAAAAAGGCCCCCGAAAGGAGACCCTGCGGGGTAGTGTGGCCGAGGGGTCTAAGGCGCTGGGTTTAAGCTCCACTTTCTTCGGGGGCGTGGCTTCGAATCCCACCGCTGCCAGCAGTGATTTTAAAGAGGGCAAGACACCTTAAGTGTGCTGGAAAAGGGCGGAAAATCTGCACCCTGTTGAATCAGGGACAACAAAAAATTACAATTATAGTAATTTCAGTTTAAAAATGAATTGGAATATAATAATAATGTATAGTCTATAATAATAGAAGCAGCTAATTTGACTCATTGAGAGTTTTTGGAAAATGGACAACTACCTCATGATTTTGAGTTTAACTTTAACACAGCTAGCTGCCATTTTTGAGTAAGGCCCAAAGGCTTTGATTAGCTGATTCAGGTGTGTTTGATTAGAGATGGAATGGCAATCTGCAGGGAGGGGGGCCTCCAGGAGTGTAACTGCGTAGCCCTGTATTTAGGAGGCCTTTCCACCTGTCGAGGAGCTCCTCCAAGGCAAGTAGAATTTCAACTGACTTACTTGTGGCGAAGTGCGACATTAAAAATAGAAAGAAGGCGAAACTGGCCCAGGGAAGGTATTCTTGCATGGTAGCGTGGCCGAGCGGTCCAAGGCGCTGGATTAAGGCTCCAGTCTCTTCGGGGGCGTGGGTTCGAATCCCACCGCTGCCAAGAAAGCCTTTTAGAAGGCTCTTGTGGCTGCTGTGCCTGAGCAAAAAGACTGGAGAAGTGACACTGCATGCTCCCGGTCTGTTCCAAAATCAGCCACTTCCTTGGCCGCACTCGACAGGCTTGAGAGCCTCACGATGAAGGTCCGCACCCAAAGGTTTCTCTTTTTCGGAAAAATGGGAAGAAAAAGGCCCCCGAAAGAAGACCCAGCGGGGTAGTGTGGCCGAGGGGTCTAAGGCGCTGGATTTAGGCTCCAGTCTCTTTGGGGGCGTGGGTTCGAATCCCACCGCTGCCAAGAAAGCCTTTTAGAAGGCTCTTGTGGCTGCTATGCCTGAGCAAAAAGACTGGAGAAGTGACACTGCATGCTCCCGGTCTGTTCCAAAATCAGCCACTTCCTTGGCTGCACTCGACAGGCTTGAGAGCCTCACGATGAAGGTCCGCACCCAAAGGTTTCTCTTTTTCGGAAAAATGGGAAGAAAAAGGCCCCCGAAAGAAGACTCAGCGGGGTAGTGTGGCCGAGGGGTCTAAGGTGCTGGATTTAGGCTCCAGTCTCTTCGGGGGCGTGGGTTCGAATCCCACCACTGCCAAGAAAGCCTTTTAGAAGGCTCTTGTGGCTGCTGTGCCTGAGCAAAAAGACTGGAGAAGTGACACTGCATGCTCCCGGTCTGTTCCAAAATCAGCCACTTCCTTGGCCGCACTCGACAGGCTTGAGAGCCTCACGATGAAGGTCCGCACCCAAAGGTTTCTCTTTTTCGGAAAAATGGGAAGAAAAAGGCCCCCGAAAGAAGACTCAGCGGGGTAGTGTGGCCGAGGGGTCTAAGGTGCTGGATTTAGGCTCCAGTTTCTTCGGGTGCGTGGGTTCGAATCCCACCACTGCCAAGAAAGCCTTTTAGAAGGCTCTTGTGGCTGCTGTGCCTGAGCAAAAAGACTGGAGAAGTGACACTGCATGCTCCCGGTCTGTTCCAAAATCAGCCACTTCCTTGGCCGCACTCGACAGGCTTGAGAGCCTCACGATGAAGGTCCGCACCCAAAGGTTTCTCTTTTTCGGAAAAATGGGCAGAAAAAGGCCCCCGAAAGGAGACCTTGCGGGGTAGTGTGGCCGAGGGGTCTAAGGCGCTGGGTTTAAGCTACAGTTTCTTCGGGGGTGTGGGTTTGAATCCCACCGCTGCCAGCAGTGATTTTAAAGAGGGCAAGACACCTTAAGTGTGCTGGAAAAAGCCGGAAAAGGGCTGAAAATCTGCACCCTGTTGAATCAGGGACAACAAAAAATTACAATTATAGTAATTTCAGTTTAAAAATGAATTGGAATATAATAATAATGTATAGTCTATAATAATAGAAGCAGCTAATTTGACTCATTGAGAGTTTTTGGAAAATGGACAACTACCTCATGATTTTGAGTTTAACTTTAACACAGCTAGCTGCCATTTTTGAGTAAGGCCCAAAGGCTTTGATTAGCTGATTCAGGTGTGTTTGATTAGAGATGGAATGGCAATCTGCAGGGAGGGGGGCCTCCAGGAGTGTAACTGCGTAGCCCTGTATTTAGGAGGCCTTTCCACCTGTCGAGGAGCTCCTCCAAGGCAAGTAGAATTTCAACTGACTTACTTGTGGCGAAGTGCGACATTAAAAATAGAAAGAAGGCGAAACTGGCCAAGGGAAGGTATTCTTGCATGGTAGCGTGGCCGAGCGGTCCAAGGCGCTGGATTAAGGCTCCAGTCTCTTCGGGGGCGTGGGTTCGAATCCCACCGCTGCCAAGAAAGCCTTTTAGAAGGCTCTTGTGGCTGCTATGCCTGAGCAAAAAGACTGGAGAAGTGACACTGCATGCTCCCGGTCTGTTCCAAAATCAGCCACTTCCTTGGCCGCACTCGACAGGGTTGAGAGCCTCACGATAAAGGTCCGCATCCAAAGGTTTCTCTTTTTCGGAAAAATGGGCAGAAAAAGGCCCCCGAAAGAAGACCCAGCGGGGTAGTGTGGCCGAGGGGTCTAAGGCGCTGGTTTTAGGCTCCAGTCTCTTTGGGGGCGTGGGTTCGAATCCCACCGCTGCCAAGAAAGCCTTTTAGAAGGCTCTTGTGGCTGCTATGCCTGAGCAAAAAGACTGGAGAAGTGACACTGCATGCTCCCGGTCTGTTCCAAAATCAGCCACTTCCTTGGCCGCACTCGACAGGCTTGAGAGCCTCACGATGAAGGTCCGCACCCAAAGGTTTCTCTTTTTCGGAAAAATGGGAAGAAAAAGGCCCCCGAAAGAAGACTCAGCGGGGTAGTGTGGCCGAGGGGTCTAAGGTGCTGGATTTAGGCTCCAGTCTCTTCGGGGGCGTGGGTTCGAATCCCACCACTGCCAAGAAAGCCTTTTAGAAGGCTCTTGTGGCTGCTGTCCCTGAGCTAAAAGACTGGAGAAGTGACACTGCATGCTACCGGTCTGTTCCAAAATCAGCCACTTCCTTGGCCGCACTCGACAGGCTTGAGAGCCTCACGATGAAGGTCCGCACCCAAAGGTTTTTCTTTGTCGGTAAAATGGGCAGAAAAAGGCCCCCGAAAGAAGACTCAGCGGGGTAGTGTGGCCAAGAGGTCTAAGGCGCTGGATTTAGGCTCCAGTCTCTTTGGGGGCGTGGGTTCGAATCCCACCGCTGCCAAGAAAGCCTTTTAGAAGGCTCTTGTGGCTGCTATGCCTGAGCAAAAAGACTGGAGAAGTGACACTGCATGCTCCCGATCTGTTCCAAAATCAGCCACTTCCTTGGCCGCACTCGACAGGCTTGAGAGCCTCACGATGAAGGTCCGCACCCAAAGGTTTCTCTTTTTCGGAAAAATGGGAAGAAAAAGGCCCCCAAAAGAAGACTCAGCGGGGTAGTGTGGCCGAGGGGTCTAAGGCGCTGGATTTAGGCTCCAGTCTCTTCGGGGGCGTGGGTTCGAATCCCACCACTGCCAAGAAAGCCTTTTAGAAGGCTCTTGTGGCTGCTGTGCCTGAGCAAAAAGACTGGAGAAGTGACACTGCATGCTACCGGTCTGTTCCAAAATCAGCCACTTCCTTGGCCGCACTCGACAGGCTTGAGAGCCTCACGATGAAGGTCCGCACCCAAAGGTTTCTCTTTTTCTGAAAAATGGGCAGAAAAAGGCCCCCGAAAGGAGACCCTTGCGGGGTAGTGTGGCCGAGGGGTCTAAGGCGCTGGGTTTAAGCTCCACTTTCTTCGGGGGCGTGGGTTCGAATCCCAGCGCTGCCAAGAAAGCCTTTTAGAAGGCTCTTGTGGCTGCTGTGCCTGAGCAAAAAGACTGGAGAAGTGACACTGCATGCTACCGGTCTGTTCCAAAATCAGCCACTTCCTTGGCCGCACTCGACAGGCTTGAGAGCCTCACGATGAAGGTCCGCACCCAAAGGTTTCTCTTTTTCTGAAAAATGGGCAGAAAAAGGCCCCCGAAAGGAGACCCTGCGGGGTAGTGTGGCCGAGGGGTATAAGGCGCTGGGTTTAAGCTACAGTTTCTTCGGGGGTGTGGGTTTGAATCCCACCGCTGCCAGCAGTGATTTTAAAGAGGGCAAGACACCTTAAGTGTGCTGGAAAAAGCCGGAAAAGGGCTGAAAATCTGCACCCTGTTGAATCAGGGACAACAAAAAATTACAATTATAGTAATTTCAGTTTAAAAATGAATTGGAATATAATAATAATGTATAGTCTATAATAATAGAAGCAGCTAATTTGACTCATTGAGAGTTTTTGGAAAATGGACAACTACCTCATGATTTTGAGTTTAACTTTAACACAGCTAGCTGCCATTTTTGAGTAAGGCCCAAAGGCTTTGATTAGCTGATTCAGGTGTGTTTGATTAGAGATGGAATGGCAATCTGCAGGGAGGGGGGCCTCCAGGAGTGTAACTGCGTAGCCCTGTATTTAGGAGGCCTTTCCACCTGTCGAGGAGCTCCTCCAAGGCAAGTAGAATTTCAACTGACTTACTTGTGGCGAAGTGCGACATTAAAAATAGAAAGAAGGCGAAACTGGCCAAGGGAAGGTATTCTTGCATGGTAGCGTGGCCGAGGGGTCTAAGGCGCTGGATTTAGGCTCCAGTCTTTTCGGGGGCGTGGGTTCGAATCCCACCACTGCCAAGAAAGCCTTTTAGAAGGCTCTTGTGGCTGCTGTCCCTGAGCAAAAAGACTGGAGAAGTGACACTGCATGCTACCGGTCTGTTCCAAAATCAGCCACTTCCTTGGCCGCACTCGACAGGGTTGAGAGCCTCACGATGAAGGTCCGCACCCAAAGGTTTTTCTTTGTCGGAATAATGGCCAGAAAAAGGCCCCCGAAAGAAGACTCAGCGGGGTAGTGTGGCCGAGGGGTCTAAGGCGCTGGATTTAGGCTCCAGTCTCTTCGGGGGCGTGGGTTCGAATCCCACCGCTGCCAAGAAAGCCTTTTAGAAGGCTCTTGTGGCTGCTGTGCCTGAGCAAAAAGACTGGAGAAGTGACACTGCATGCTACCGGTCTGTTCCAAAATCAGCCACTTCCTTGGCCGCACTCGACAGGCTTGAGAGCCTCACGATGAAGGTCCGCACCCAAAGGTTTCTCTTTTTCTGAAAAATGGGCAGAAAAAGGCCCCCGAAAGGAGACCCTGCGGGGTAGTGTGGCCGAGGGGTATAAGGCGCTGGGTTTAAGCTACAGTTTCTTCGGGGGTGTGGGTTTGAATCCCACCGCTGCCAGCAGTGATTTTAAAGAGGGCAAGACACCTTAAGTGTGCTGGAAAAAGCCGGAAAAGGGCTGAAAATCTGCACCCTGTTGAATCAGGGACAACAAAAAATTACAATTATAGTAATTTCAGTTTAAAAATGAATTGGAATATAATAATAATGTATAGTCTATAATAATAGAAGCAGCTAATTTGACTCATTGAGAGTTTTTGGAAAATGGACAACTACCTCATGATTTTGAGTTTAACTTTAACACAGCTAGCTGCCATTTTTGAGTAAGGCCCAAAGGCTTTGATTAGCTGATTCAGGTGTGTTTGATTAGAGATGGAATGGCAATCTGCAGGGAGGGGGGCCTCCAGGAGTGTAACTGCGTACCCCTGTATTTAGGAGGCCTTTCCACCTGTCGAGGAGCTCCTCCAAGGCAAGTAGAATTTCAACTGACTTACTTGTGGCGAAGTGCGACATTAAAAATAGAAAGAAGGCGAAACTGGCCCAGGGAAGGTATTCTTGCATGGTAGCGTGGCCGAGCGGTCCAAGGCGCTGGATTAAGGCTCCAGTCTCTTCGGAGGCGTGGGTTCGAATCCCACTGCTGCCAAGAAAGCCTTTTAGAAGGCTCTTGTGGCTGCTATGCCTGAGCAAAAAGACTGGAGAAGTGACACTGCATGCTCCCGGTCTGTTCCAAAATCAGCCACTTCCTTGGCCGCACTCGACAGGGTTGAGAGCCTCACGATGAAGGTCCGCACCCAAAGGTTTTTCTTTGTCGGAATAATGGCCAGAAAAAGGCCCCCGAAAGAAGACTCAGCGGGGTAGTGTGGCCGAGGGGTCTAAGGCGCTGGATTTAGGCTCCAGTCTCTTCGGGGGCGTGGGTTCGAATCCCACCGCTGCCAAGAAAGCCTTTTAGAAGGCTCTTGTGGCTGCTGTGCCTGAGCAAAAAGACTGGAGAAGTGACACTGCATGCTACCGGTCTGTTCCAAAATCAGCCACTTCCTTGGCCGCACTCGACAGGCTTGAGAGCCTCACGATGAAGGTCCGCACCCAAAGGTTTCTCTTTTTCTGAAAAATGGGCAGAAAAAGGCCCCCGAAAGGAGACCCTGCGGGGTAGTGTGGCCGAGGGGTCTAAGGCGCTGGGTTTAAGCTCCACTTTCTTCGGGGGCGTGGCTTCGAATCCCACCGCTGCCAGCAGTGATTTTAAAGAGGGCAAGACACCTTAAGTGTGCTGGAAAAGGGCGGAAAATCTGCACCCTTTTGAATCAGGGACAACAAAAAATTACAATTATAGTAATTTCAGTTTAAAAATGAATTGGAATATAATAATAATGTATAGTCTATAATAATAGAAGCAGCTAATTTGACTCATTGAGAGTTTTTGGAAAATGGACAACTACCTCATGATTTTGAGTTTAACTTTAACACAGCTAGCTGCCATTTTTGAGTAAGGCCCAAAGGCTTTGATTAGCTGATTCAGGTGTGTTTGATTAGAGATGGAATGGCAATCTGCAGGGAGGGGGGCCTCCAGGAGTGTAACTGCGTAGCCCTGTATTTAGGAGGCCTTTCCACCTGTCGAGGAGCTCCTCCAAGGCAAGTAGAATTTCAACTGACTTACTTGTGGCGAAGTGCGACATTAAAAATAGAAAGAAGGCGAAACTGGCCCAGGGAAGGTATTCTTGCATGGTAGCTTGGCCGAGCGGTCCAAGGCGCTGGATTAAGGCTCCAGTCTCTTCGGGGGCGTGGGTTCGAATCCCACCGCTGCCAAGAAAGCCTTTTAGAAGGCTCTTGTGGCTGCTATGCCTGAGCAAAAAGACTGGAGAAGTGACACTGCATGCTCCCGGTCTGTTCCAAAATCAGCCACTTCCTTGGCCGCACTCGACAGGGTTGAGAGCCTCACGATGAAGGTCCGCACCCAAAGGTTTTTCTTTGTCGGAATAATGGCCAGAAAAAGGCCCCCGAAAGAAGACTCAGCGGGGTAGTGTGGCCGAGGGGTCTAAGGCGCTGGATTTAGGCTCCAGTCTCTTCGGGGGCGTGGGTTCGAATCCCACCGCTGCCAAGAAAGCCTTTTAGAAGGCTCTTGTGGCTGCTGTGCCTGAGCAAAAAGACTGGAGAAGTGACACTGCATGCTACCGGTCTGTTCCAAAATCAGCCACTTCCTTGGCCGCACTCGACAGGCTTGAGAGCCTCACGATGAAGGTCCGCACCCAAAGGTTTCTCTTTTTCTGAAAAATGGGCAGAAAAAGGCCCCCGAAAGGAGACCCTGCGGGGTAGTGTGGCCGAGGGGTATAAGGCGCTGGGTTTAAGCTACAGTTTCTTCGGGGGTGTGGGTTTGAATCCCACCGCTGCCAGCAGTGATTTTAAAGAGGGCAAGACACCTTAAGTGTGCTGGAAAAAGCCGGAAAAGGGCTGAAAATCTGCACCCTGTTGAATCAGGGACAACAAAAAATTACAATTATAGTAATTTCAGTTTAAAAATGAATTGGAATATAATAATAATGTATAGTCTATAATAATAGAAGCAGCTAATTTGACTCATTGAGAGTTTTTGGACAATGGACAACTACCTCATGATTTTGAGTTTAACTTTAACACAGCTAGCTGCCATTTTTGAGTAAGGCCCAAAGGCTTTGATTAGCTGATTCAGGTGTGTTTGATTAGAGATGGAATGGCAATCTGCAGGGAGGGGGGCCTCCAGGAGTGTAACTGCGTAGCCCTGTATTTAGGAGGCCTTTCCACCTGTCGAGGAGCTCCTCCAAGGCAAGTAGAATTTCAACTGACTTACTTGTGGCGAAGTGCGACATTAAAAATAGAAAGAAGGCGAAACTGGCCCAGGGAAGGTATTCTTGCATGGTAGCGTGGCCGAGCGGTCCAAGGCGCTGGATTAAGGCTCCAGTCTCTTCGGGGGCGTGGGTTCGAATCCCACCGCTGCCAAGAAAGCCTTTTAGAAGGCTCTTGTGGCTGCTATGCCTGAGCAAAAAGACTGGAGAAGTGACACTGCATGCTCCCGGTCTGTTCCAAAATCAGCCACTTCCTTGGCCGCACTCGACAGGGTTGAGAGCCTCACGATGAAGGTCCGCACCCAAAGGTTTTTCTTTGTCGGAATAATGGCCAGAAAAAGGCCCCCGAAAGAAGACTCAGCGGGGTAGTGTGGCCGAGGGGTCTAAGGCGCTGGATTTAGGCTCCAGTCTCTTCGGGGGCGTGGGTTCGAATCCCACCGCTGCCAAGAAAGCCTTTTAGAAGGCTCTTGTGGCTGCTGTGCCTGAGCAAAAAGACTGGAGAAGTGACACTGCATGCTACCGGTCTGTTCCAAAATCAGCCACTTCCTTGGCCGCACTCGACAGGCTTGAGAGCCTCACGATGAAGGTCCGCACCCAAAGGTTTCTCTTTTTCTGAAAAATGGGCAGAAAAAGGCCCCCGAAAGGAGACCCTGCGGGGTAGTGTGGCCGAGGGGTCTAAGGCGCTGGGTTTAAGCTCCACTTTCTTCGGGGGCGTGGCTTCGAATCCCACCGCTGCCAGCAGTGATTTTAAAGAGGGCAAGACACCTTAAGTGTGCTGGAAAAGGGCGGAAAATCTGCACCCTTTTGAATCAGGGACAACAAAAAATTACAATTATAGTAATTTCAGTTTAAAAATGAATTGGAATATAATAATAATGTATAGTCTATAATAATAGAAGCAGCTAATTTGACTCATTGAGAGTTTTTGGAAAATGGACAACTACCTCATGATTTTGAGTTTAACTTTAACACAGCTAGCTGCCATTTTTGAGTAAGGCCCAAAGGCTTTGATTAGCTGATTCAGGTGTGTTTGATTAGAGATGGAATGGCAATCTGCAGGGAGGGGGGCCTCCAGGAGTGTAACTGCGTAGCCCTGTATTTAGGAGGCCTTTCCACCTGTCGAGGAGCTCCTCCAAGGCAAGTAGAATTTCAACTGACTTACTTGTGGCGAAGTGCGACATTAAAAATAGAAAGAAGGCGAAACTGGCCCAGGGAAGGTATTCTTGCATGGTAGCGTGGCCGAGCGGTCCAAGGCGCTGGATTAAGGCTCCAGTCTCTTCGGGGGCGTGGGTTCAAATCCCACCGCTGCCAAGAAAGCCTTTTAGAAGGCTCTTGTGGCTGCTATGCCTGAGCAAAAAGACTGGAGAAGTGACACTGCATGCTCCCGGTCTGTTCCAAAATCAGCCACTTCCTTGGCCGCACTCGACAGGGTTGAGAGCCTCACGATGAAGGTCCGCACCCAAAGGTTTTTCTTTGTCGGAATAATGGCCAGAAAAAGGCCCCCGAAAGAAGACTCAGCGGGGTAGTGTGGCCGAGGGGTCTAAGGCGCTGGATTTAGGCTCCAGTCTCTTCGGGGGCGTGGGTTCGAATCCCACCGCTGCCAAGAAAGCCTTTTAGAAGGCTCTTGTGGCTGCTGTGCCTGAGCAAAAAGACTGGAGAAGTGACACTGCATGCTACCGGTCTGTTCCAAAATCAGCCACTTCCTTGGCCGCACTCGACAGGCTTGAGAGCCTCACGATGAAGGTCCGCACCCAAAGGTTTCTCTTTTTCTGAAAAATGGGCAGAAAAAGGCCCCCGAAAGGAGACCCTGCGGGGTAGTGTGGCCGAGGGGTATAAGGCGCTGGGTTTAAGCTACAGTTTCTTCGGGGGTGTGGGTTTGAATCCCACCGCTGCCAGCAGTGATTTTAAAGAGGGCAAGACACCTTAAGTGTGCTGGAAAAAGCCGGAAAAGGGCTGAAAATCTGCACCCTGTTGAATCAGGGACAACAAAAAATTACAATTATAGTAATTTCAGTTTAAAAATGAATTGGAATATAATAATAATGTATAGTCTATAATAATAGAAGCAGCTAATTTGACTCATTGAGAGTTTTTGGAAAATGGACAACTACCTCATGATTTTGAGTTTAACTTTAACACAGCTAGCTGCCATTTTTGAGTAAGGCCCAAAGGCTTTGATTAGCTGATTCAGGTGTGTTTGATTAGAGATGGAATGGCAATCTGCAGGGAGGGGGGCCTCCAGGAGTGTAACTGCGTAGCCCTGTATTTAGGAGGCCTTTCCACCTGTCGAGGAGCTCCTCCAAGGCAAGTAGAATTTCAACTGACTTACTTGTGGCGAAGTGCGACATTAAAAATAGAAAGAAGGCGAAACTGGCCCAGGGAAGGTATTCTTGCATGGTAGCGTGGCCGAGCGGTCCAAGGCGCTGGATTAAGGCTCCAGTCTCTTCGGGGGCGTGGGTTCGAATCCCACCGCTGCCAAGAAAGCCTTTTAGAAGGCTCTTGTGGCTGCTATGCCTGAGCAAAAAGACTGGAGAAGTGACACTGCATGCTCCCGGTCTGTTCCAAAATCAGCCACTTCCTTGGCCGCACTCGACAGGGTTGAGAGCCTCACGATGAAGGTCCGCACCCAAAGGTTTTTCTTTGTCGGAATAATGGCCAGAAAAAGGCCCCCGAAAGAAGACTCAGCGGGGTAGTGTGGCCGAGGGGTCTAAGGCGCTGGATTTAGGCTCCAGTCTCTTCGGGGGCGTGGGTTCGAATCCCACCGCTGCCAAGAAAGCCTTTTAGAAGGCTCTTGTGGCTGCTGTCCCTGAGCAAAAAGATTGGAGAAGTGACACTGCATGCTCCCGGTCTGTTCCAAAATCAGCCACTTCCTTGGCCGCACTCGACAGGCTTGAGAGCCTCACGATGAAGGTCTGCACCCAAAGGTTTCTCTTTTTCTGAAAAATGGGAAGAAAAAGGCCCCCGAAAGAAGACTCAGCGGGGTAGTGTGGCCGAGGGGTCTAAGGCGCTGGATTTAGGCTCCAGTCTCTTCTGCGGCGTGGGTTCGAATCGCACCACTGCCAAGAAAGCCTTTTAGAAGGCTCTTGTGGCTGCTGTGCCTGAGCAAAAAGACTGGAGAAGTGACACTGCATGCTCCCGGTCTGTTCCAAAATCAGCCACTTCCTTGGCCGCACTCGACAGGCTTGAGAGCCTCACGATGAAGGTCCGCACCCAAAGGTTTCTCTTTTTCTGAAAAATGGGCAGAAAAAGGCCCCCGAAAGGAGACCCTGTGGGGTAGTGTGGCCGAGGGGTCTAAGGCGCTGGGTTTAAGCTACAGTTTCTTCGGGGGTGTGGGTTTGAATCCCACCGCTGCCAGCAGTGATTTTAAAGAGGGCAAGACACCTTAAGTGTGCTGGAAAAAGCCGGAAAAGGGCTGAAAATCTGCACCCTGTTGAATCAGGGACAACAAAAAATTACAATTATAGTAATTTCAGTTTAAAAATGAATTGGAATATAATAATAATGTATAGTCTATAATAATAGAAGCAGCTAATTTGACTCATTGAGAGTTTTTGGAAAATGGACAACTACCTCATGATTTTGAGTTTAACTTTAACACAGCTAGCTGCCATTTTTGAGTAAGGCCCAAAGGCTTTGATTAGCTGATTCAGGTGTGTTTGATTAGAGATGGAATGGCAATCTGCAGGGAGGGGGGCCTCCAGGAGTGTAACTGCGTAGCCCTGTATTTAGGAGGCCTTTCCACCTGTCGAGGAGCTCCTCCAAGGCAAGTAGAATTTCAACTGACTTACTTGTGGCGAAGTGCGACATTAAAAATAGAAAGAAGGCGAAACTGGCCAAGGGAAGGTATTCTTGCATGGTAGCGTGGCCGAGCGGTCCAAGGCGCTGGATTAAGGCTCCAGTCTCTTCGGGGGCGTTGGTTCGAATCCCACCGCTGCCAAGAAAGCCTTTTAGAAGGCTCTTGTGGCTGCTATGCCTGAGCAAAAAGACTGGAGAAGTGACACTGCATGCTCCCGGTCTGTTCCAAAATCAGCCACTTCCTTGGCCGCACTCGACAGGGTTGAGAGCCTCACGATGAAGGTCCGCACCCAAAGGTTTCTCTTTTTCGGAAAAATGGGCAGAAAAAGGCCCCCGAAAGGAGACCCTGCGGGGTAGTGTGGCCGAGGGGTCTAAGGCGCTGGGTTTAAGCTCCACTTTCTTCGGGGGCGTGGCTTCGAATCCCACCGCTGCCAGCAGTGATTTTAAAGAGGGCAAGACACCTTAAGTGTGCTGGAAAAGGGCGGAAAATCTGCACCCTTTTGAATCAGGGACAACAAAAAATTACAATTATAGTAATTTCAGTTTAAAAATGAATTGGAATATAATAATAATGTATAGTCTATAATAATAGAAGCAGCTAATTTGACTCATTGAGAGTTTTTGGAAAATGGACAACTACCTCATGATTTTGAGTTTAACTTTAACACAGCTAGCTGCCATTTTTGAGTAAGGCCCAAAGGCTTTGATTAGCTGATTCAGGTGTGTTTGATTAGAGATGGAATGGCAATCTGCAGGGAGGGGGGCCTCCAGGAGTGTAACTGCGTAGCCCTGTATTTAGGAGGCCTTTCCACCTGTCGAGGAGCTCCTCCAAGGCAAGTAGAATTTCAACTGACTTACTTGTGGCGAAGTGCGACATTAAAAATAGAAAGAAGGCGAAACTGGCCCAGGGAAGGTATTCTTGCATGGTAGCGTGGCCGAGCGGTCCAAGGCGCTGGATTAAGGCTCCAGTCTCTTCGGGGGCGTGGGTTCGAATCCCACCGCTGCCAAGAAAGCCTTTTAGAAGGCTCTTGTGGCTGCTATGCCTGAGCAAAAAGACTGGAGAAGTGACACTGCATGCTCCCGGTCTGTTCCAAAATCAGCCACTTCCTTGGCCGCACTCGACAGGCTTGAGAGCCTCACGATGAAGGTCCGCACCCAAAGGTTTCTCTTTTTCGGAAAAATGGGAAGAAAAAGGCCCCCGAAAGAAGACCCAGCGGGGTAGTGTGGCCGAGGGGTCTAAGGCGCTGGATTTAGGCTCCAGTCTCTTTGGGGGCGTGGGTTCGAATCCCACCGCTGCCAAGAAAGCCTTTTAGAAGGCTCTTGTGGCTGCTGTCCCTGAGCAAAAAGACTGGAGAAGTGACACTGCATGCTACCGGTCTGTTCCAAAATCAGCCACTTCCTTGGCCACACTCGACAGGCTTGAGAGCCTCACGATGAAGGTCCGCACCCAAAGGTTTTTCTTTGTCGGAAAAATGGGCAGAAAAAGGCCCCCGAAAGAAGACTCAGCGGGGTAGTGTGGCCGAGAGGTCTAAGGCGCTGGATTTAGGCTCCAGTCTCTTCGGGGGCGTGGGTTCGAATCCCACCGCTGCCAAGAAAGCCTTTTAGAAGGCTCTTGTGGCTGCTGTGCCTGAGCAAAAAGACTGGAGAAGTGACACTGCATGCTCCCGGTCTGTTCCAAAATCAGCCACTTCCTTGGCCGCACTCGACAGGCTTGAGAGCCTCACGATGAAGGTCCGCACCCAAAGGTTTCTCTTTTTCGGAAAAATGGTCAGAAAAAGGCCCCCGAAAGGAGACCTTGCGGGGTAGTGTGGCCGAGGGGTCTAAGGCGCTGGGTTTAAGCTACAGTTTCTTCGGGGGTGTGGGTTTGAATCCCACCGCTGCCAGCAGTGATTTTAAAGAGGGCAAGACACCTTAAGTGTGCTGGAAAAAGCCGGAAAAGGGCTGAAAATCTGCACCCTGTTGAATCAGGGACAACAAAAAATTACAATTATAGTAATTTCAGTTTAAAAATGAATTGGAATATAATAATAATGTATAGTCTATAATAATAGAAGCAGCTAATTTGACTCATTGAGAGTTTTTGGAAAATGGACAACTACCTCATGATTTTGAGTTTAACTTTAACACAGCTAGCTGCCATTTTTGAGTAAGGCCCAAAGGCTTTGATTAGCTGATTCAGGTGTGTTTGATTAGAGATGGAATGGCAATCTGCAGGGAGGGGGGCCTCCAGGAGTGTAACTGCGTACCCCTGTATTTAGGAGGCCTTTCCACCTGTCGAGGAGCTCCTCCAAGGCAAGTAGAATTTCAACTGACTTACTTGTGGCGAAGTGCGACATTAAAAATAGAAAGAAGGCGAAACTGGCCCAGGGAAGGTATTCTTGCATGGTAGCGTGGCCGAGCGGTCCAAGGCGCTGGATTAAGGCTCCAGTCTCTTCGGAGGCGTGGGTTCGAATCCCACCGCTGCCAAGAAAGCCTTTTAGAAGGCTCTTGTGGCTGCTATGCCTGAGCAAAAAGACTGGAGAAGTGACACTGCATGCTCCCGGTCTGTTCTAAAATCAGCCACTTCCTTGGCCGCACTCGACAGGGTTGAGAGCCTCACGATGAAGGTCCGCACCCAAAGGTTTTTCTTTGTCGGAATAATGGCCAGAAAAAGGCCCCCGAAAGAAGACTCAGCGGGGTAGTGTGGCCGAGGGGTCTAAGGCGCTGGATTTAGGCTCCAGTCTCTTCGGGGGCGTGGGTTCGAATCCCACCGCTACCAAGAAAGCCTTTTAGAAGGCTCTTGTGGCTGCTGTGCCTGAGCAAAAAGACTGGAGAAGTGACACTGCATGCTACCGGTCTGTTCCAAAATCAGCCACTTCCTTGGCCGCACTCGACAGGCTTGAGAGCCTCACGATGAAGGTCCGCACCCAAAGGTTTCTCTTTTTCTGAAAAATGGGCAGAAAAAGGCCCCCGAAAGGAGACCCTGCGGGGTAGTGTGGCCGAGGGGTCTAAGGCGCTGGGTTTAAGCTCCACTTTCTTCGGGGGCGTGGCTTCGAATCCCACCGCTGCCAGCAGTGATTTTAAAGAGGGCAAGACACCTTAAGTGTGCTGGAAAAGGGCGGAAAATCTGCACCCTTTTGAATCAGGGACAACAAAAAATTACAATTATAGTAATTTCAGTTTAAAAATGAATTGGAATATAATAATAATGTATAGTCTATAATAATAGAAGCAGCTAATTTGACTCATTGAGAGTTTTTGGAAAATGGACAACTACCTCATGATTTTGAGTTTAACTTTAACACAGCTAGCTGCCATTTTTGAGTAAGGCCCAAAGGCTTTGATTAGCTGATTCAGGTGTGTTTGATTAGAGATGGAATGGCAATCTGCAGGGAGGGGGGCCTCCAGGAGTGTAACTGCGTAGCCCTGTATTTAGGAGGCCTTTCCACCTGTCGAGGAGCTCCTCCAAGGCAAGTAGAATTTCAACTGACTTACTTGTGGCGAAGTGCGACATTAAAAATAGAAAGAAGGCGAAACTGGCCCAGGGAAGGTATTCTTGCATGGTAGCGTGGCCGAGCGGTCCAAGGCGCTGGATTAAGGCTCCAGTCTCTTCGGGGGCGTGGGTTCAAATCCCACCGCTGCCAAGAAAGCCTTTTAGAAGGCTCTTGTGGCTGCTATGCCTGAGCAAAAAGACTGGAGAAGTGACACTGCATGCTCCCGGTCTGTTCCAAAATCAGCCACTTCCTTGGCCGCACTCGACAGGGTTGAGAGCCTCACGATGAAGGTCCGCACCCAAAGGTTTTTCTTTGTCGGAATAATGGCCAGAAAAAGGCCCCCGAAAGAAGACTCAGCGGGGTAGTGTGGCCGAGGGGTCTAAGGCGCTGGATTTAGGCTCCAGTCTCTTCGGGGGCGTGGGTTCGAATCCCACCGCTGCCAAGAAAGCCTTTTAGAAGGCTCTTGTGGCTGCTGTGCCTGAGCAAAAAGACTGGAGAAGTGACACTGCATGCTACCGGTCTGTTCCAAAATCAGCCACTTCCTTGGCCGCACTCGACAGGCTTGAGAGCCTCACGATGAAGGTCCGCACCCAAAGGTTTCTCTTTTTCTGAAAAATGGGCAGAAAAAGGCCCCCGAAAGGAGACCCTGCGGGGTAGTGTGGCCGAGGGGTATAAGGCGCTGGGTTTAAGCTACAGTTTCTTCGGGGGTGTGGGTTTGAATCCCACCGCTGCCAGCAGTGATTTTAAAGAGGGCAAGACACCTTAAGTGTGCTGGAAAAAGCCGGAAAAGGGCTGAAAATCTGCACCCTGTTGAATCAGGGACAACAAAAAATTACAATTATAGTAATTTCAGTTTAAAAATGAATTGGAATATAATAATAATGTATAGTCTATAATAATAGAAGCAGCTAATTTGACTCATTGAGAGTTTTTGGAAAATGGACAACTACCTCATGATTTTGAGTTTAACTTTAACACAGCTAGCTGCCATTTTTGAGTAAGGCCCAAAGGCTTTGATTAGCTGATTCAGGTGTGTTTGATTAGAGATGGAATGGCAATCTGCAGGGAGGGGGGCCTCCAGGAGTGTAACTGCGTAGCCCTGTATTTAGGAGGCCTTTCCACCTGTCGAGGAGCTCCTCCAAGGCAAGTAGAATTTCAACTGACTTACTTGTGGCGAAGTGCGACATTAAAAATAGAAAGAAGGCGAAACTGGCCCAGGGAAGGTATTCTTGCATGGTAGCGTGGCCGAGCGGTCCAAGGCGCTGGATTAAGGCTCCAGTCTCTTCGGGGGTGTGGGTTCGAATCCCACCGCTGCCAAGAAAGCCTTTTAGAAGGCTCTTGTGGCTGCTATGCCTGAGCAAAAAGACTGGAGAAGTGACACTGCATGCTCCCGGTCTGTTCCAAAATCAGCCACTTCCTTGGCCGCACTCGACAGGGTTGAGAGCCTCACGATGAAGGTCCGCACCCAAAGGTTTTTCTTTGTCGGAATAATGGCCAGAAAAAGGCCCCCGAAAGAAGACTCAGCGGGGTAGTGTGGCCGAGGGGTCTAAGGCGCTGGATTTAGGCTCCAGTCTCTTCGGGGGCGTGGGTTCGAATCCCACCGCTGCCAAGAAAGCCTTTTAGAAGGCTCTTGTGGCTGCTGTGCCTGAGCAAAAAGACTGGAGAAGTGACACTGCATGCTACCGGTCTGTTCCAAAATCAGCCACTTCCTTGGCCGCACTCGACAGGCTTGAGAGCCTCACGATGAAGGTCCGCACCCAAAGGTTTCTCTTTTTCTGAAAAATGGGCAGAAAAAGGCCCCCGAAAGGAGACCCTGCGGGGTAGTGTGGCCGAGGGGTATAAGGCGCTGGGTTTAAGCTACAGTTTCTTCGGGGGTGTGGGTTTGAATCCCACCGCTGCCAGCAGTGATTTTAAAGAGGGCAAGACACCTTAAGTGTGCTGGAAAAAGCCGGAAAAGGGCTGAAAATCTGCACCCTGTTGAATCAGGGACAACAAAAAATTACAATTATAGTAATTTCAGTTTAAAAATGAATTGGAATATAATAATAATGTATAGTCTATAATAATAGAAGCAGCTAATTTGACTCATTGAGAGTTTTTGGAAAATGGACAACTACCTCATGATTTTGAGTTTAACTTTAACACAGCTAGCTGCCATTTTTGAGTAAGGCCCAAAGGCTTTGATTAGCTGATTCAGGTGTGTTTGATTAGAGATGGAATGGCAATCTGCAGGGAGGGGGGCCTCCAGGAGTGTAACTGCGTAGCCCTGTATTTAGGAGGCCTTTCCACCTGTCGAGGAGCTCCTCCAAGGCAAGTAGAATTTCAACTGACTTACTTGTGGCGAAGTGCGACATTAAAAATAGAAAGAAGGCGAAACTGGCCCAGGGAAGGTATTCTTGCATGGTAGCGTGGCCGAGCGGTCCAAGGCGCTGGATTAAGGCTCCAGTCTCTTCGGGGGCGTGGGTTCGAATCCCACCGCTGCCAAGAAAGCCTTTTAGAAGGCTCTTGTGGCTGCTATGCCTGAGCAAAAAGACTGGAGAAGTGACACTGCATGCTCCCGGTCTGTTCCAAAATCAGCCACTTCCTTGGCCGCACTCGACAGGGTTGAGAGCCTCACGATGAAGGTCCGCACCCAAAGGTTTTTCTTTGTCGGAATAATGGCCAGAAAAAGGCCCCCGAAAGAAGACTCAGCGGGGTAGTGTGGCCGAGGGGTCTAAGGCGCTGGATTTAGGCTCCAGTCTCTTCGGGGGCGTGGGTTCGAATCCCACCGCTGCCAAGAAAGCCTTTTAGAAGGCTCTTGTGGCTGCTGTGCCTGAGCAAAAAGACTGGAGAAGTGACACTGCATGCTACCGGTCTGTTCCAAAATCAGCCACTTCCTTGGCCGCACTCGACAGGCTTGAGAGCCTCACGATGAAGGTCCGCACCCAAAGGTTTCTCTTTTTCTGAAAAATGGGCAGAAAAAGGCCCCCGAAAGGAGACCCTGCGGGGTAGTGTGGCCGAGGGGTATAAGGCGCTGGGTTTAAGCTACAGTTTCTTCGGGGGTGTGGGTTTGAATCCCACCGCTGCCAGCAGTGATTTTAAAGAGGGCAAGACACCTTAAGTGTGCTGGAAAAAGCCGGAAAAGGGCTGAAAATCTGCACCCTGTTGAATCAGGGACAACAAAAAATTACAATTATAGTAATTTCAGTTTAAAAATGAATTGGAATATAATAATAATGTATAGTCTATAATAATAGAAGCAGCTAATTTGACTCATTGAGAGTTTTTGGAAAATGGACAACTACCTCATGATTTTGAGTTTAACTTTAACACAGCTAGCTGCCATTTTTGAGTAAGGCCCAAAGGCTTTGATTAGCTGATTCAGGTGTGTTTGATTAGAGATGGAATGGCAATCTGCAGGGAGGGGGGCCTCCAGGAGTGTAACTGCGTACCCCTGTATTTAGGAGGCCTTTCCACCTGTCGAGGAGCTCCTCCAAGGCAAGTAGAATTTCAACTGACTTACTTGTGGCGAAGTGCGACATTAAAAATAGAAAGAAGGCGAAACTGGCCCAGGGAAGGTATTCTTGCATGGTAGCGTGGCCGAGCGGTCCAAGGCGCTGGATTAAGGCTCCAGTCTCTTCGGAGGCGTGGGTTCGAATCCCACCGCTGCCAAGAAAGCCTTTTAGAAGGCTCTTGTGGCTGCTATGCCTGAGCAAAAAGACTGGAGAAGTGACACTGCATGCTCCCGGTCTGTTCCAAAATCAGTCACTTCCTTGGCCGCACTCGACAGGGTTGAGAGCCTCACGATGAAGGTCCGCACCCAAAGGTTTTTCTTTGTCGGAATAATGGCCAGAAAAAGGCCCCCGAAAGAAGACTCAGCGGGGTAGTGTGGCCGAGGGGTCTAAGGCGCTGGATTTAGGCTCCAGTCTCTTCGGGGGCGTGGGTTCGAATCCCACCGCTGCCAAGAAAGCCTTTTAGAAGGCTCTTGTGGCTGCTGTGCCTGAGCAAAAAGACTGGAGAAGTGACACTGCATGCTACCGGTCTGTTCCAAAATCAGCCACTTCCTTGGCCGCACTCGACAGGCTTGAGAGCCTCACGATGAAGGTCCGCACCCAAAGGTTTCTCTTTTTCTGAAAAATGGGCAGAAAAAGGCCCCCGAAAGGAGACCCTGCGGGGTAGTGTGGCCGAGGGGTCTAAGGCGCTGGGTTTAAGCTCCACTTTCTTCGGGGGCGTGGCTTCGAATCCCACCGCTGCCAGCAGTGATTTTAAAGAGGGCAAGACACCTTAAGTGTGCTGGAAAAGGGCGGAAAATCTGCACCCTTTTGAATCAGGGACAACAAAAAATTACAATTATAGTAATTTCAGTTTAAAAATGAATTGGAATATAATAATAATGTATAGTCTATAATAATAGAAGCAGCTAATTTGACTCATTGAGAGTTTTTGGAAATGGACAACTACCTCATGATTTTGAGTTTAACTTTAACACAGCTAGCTGCCATTTTTGAGTAAGGCCCAAAGGCTTTGATTAGCTGATTCAGGTGTGTTTGATTAGAGATGGAATGGCAATCTGCAGGGAGGGGGGCCTCCAGGAGTGTAACTGCGTAGCCCTGTATTTAGGAGGCCTTTCCACCTGTCGAGGAGCTCCTCCAAGGCAAGTAGAATTTCAACTGACTTACTTGTGGCGAAGTGCGACATTAAAAATAGAAAGAAGGCGAAACTGGCCCAGGGAAGGTATTCTTGCATGGTAGCGTGGCCGAGCGGTCCAAGGCGCTGGATTAAGGCTCCAGTCTCTTCGGGGGCGTGGGTTCAAATCCCACCGCTGCCAAGAAAGCCTTTTAGAAGGCTCTTGTGGCTGCTATGCCTGAGCAAAAAGACTGGAGAAGTGACACTGCATGCTCCCGGTCTGTTCCAAAATCAGCCACTTCCTTGGCCGCACTCGACAGGGTTGAGAGCCTCACGATGAAGGTCCGCACCCAAAGGTTTTTCTTTGTCGGAATAATGGCCAGAAAAAGGCCCCCGAAAGAAGACTCAGCGGGGTAGTGTGGCCGAGGGGTCTAAGGCGCTGGATTTAGGCTCCAGTCTCTTCGGGGGCGTGGGTTCGAATCCCACCGCTGCCAAGAAAGCCTTTTAGAAGGCTCTTGTGGCTGCTGTGCCTGAGCAAAAAGACTGGAGAAGTGACACTGCATGCTACCGGTCTGTTCCAAAATCAGCCACTTCCTTGGCCGCACTCGACAGGCTTGAGAGCCTCACGATGAAGGTCCGCACCCAAAGGTTTCTCTTTTTCTGAAAAATGGGCAGAAAAAGGCCCCCGAAAGGAGACCCTGCGGGGTAGTGTGGCCGAGGGGTATAAGGCGCTGGGTTTAAGCTACAGTTTCTTCGGGGGTGTGGGTTTGAATCCCACCGCTGCCAGCAGTGATTTTAAAGAGGGCAAGACACCTTAAGTGTGCTGGAAAAAGCCGGAAAAGGGCTGAAAATCTGCACCCTGTTGAATCAGGGACAACAAAAAATTACAATTATAGTAATTTCAGTTTAAAAATGAATTGGAATATAATAATAATGTATAGTCTATAATAATAGAAGCAGCTAATTTGACTCATTGAGAGTTTTTGGAAAATGGACAACTACCTCATGATTTTGAGTTTAACTTTAACACAGCTAGCTGCCATTTTTGAGTAAGGCCCAAAGGCTTTGATTAGCTGATTCAGGTGTGTTTGATTAGAGATGGAATGGCAATCTGCAGGGAGGGGGGCCTCCAGGAGTGTAACTGCGTAGCCCTGTATTTAGGAGGCCTTTCCACCTGTCGAGGAGCTCCTCCAAGGCAAGTAGAATTTCAACTGACTTACTTGTGGCGAAGTGCGACATTAAAAATAGAAAGAAGGCGAAACTGGCCCAGGGAAGGTATTCTTGCATGGTAGCGTGGCCGAGCGGTCCATGGCGCTGGATTAAGGCTCCAGTCTCTTCGGGGGCGTGGGTTCGAATCCCACTGCTGCCAAGAAAGCCTTTTAGAAGGCTCTTGTGGCTGCTGTGCCTGAGCAAAAAGACTGGAGAAGTGACACTGCATGCTACCGGTCTGTTCCAAAATCAGCCACTTCCTTGGCCGCACTCGACAGGCTTGAGAGCCTCACGATGAAGGTCCGCACCCAAAGGTTTCTCTTTTTCGGAAAAATGGGCAGAAAAAGGCCCCCGAAAGGAGACCCTGCGGGGTAGTGTGGCCCAGGGGTCTAAGGCGCTGGGTTTAAGCTACAGTTTCTTCGGGGGTGTGGGTTTGAATCCCACCGCTGCCAGCAGTGATTTTAAAGAGGGCAAGACACCTTAAGTGTGCTGGAAAAAGCCGGAAAAGGGCTGAAAATCTGCACCCTGTTGAATCAGGGACAACAAAAAATTACAATTATAGTAATTTCAGTTTAAAAATGAATTGGAATATAATAATAATGTATAGTCTATAGTAATAGAAGCAGCTAATTTGACTCATTGAGAGTTTTTGGAAAATGGACAACTACCTCATGATTTTGAGTTTAACTTTAACACAGCTAGCTGCCATTTTTGAGTAAGGCCCAAAGGCTTTGATTAGCTGATTCAGGTGTGTTTGATTAGAGATGGAATGGCAATCTGCAGGGAGGGGGGCCTCCAGGAGTGTAACTGCGTAGCCCTGTATTTAGGAGGCCTTTCCACCTGTCGAGGAGCTCCTCCAAGGCAAGTAGAATTTCAACTGACTTACTTGTGGCGAAGTGCGACATTAAAAATAGAAAGAAGGCGAAACTGGCCCAGGGAAGGTATTCTTGCATGGTAGCGTGGCCGAGCGGTCCAAGGCGCTGGATTAAGGCTCCAGTCTCTTCGGGGGCGTGGGTTCGAATCCCACCGCTGCCAAGAAAGCCTTTTAGAAGGCTCTTGTGGCTGCTGTGCCTGAGCAAAAAGACTGGAGAAGTGACACTGCATGCTACCGGTCTGTTCCAAAATCAGCCACTTCCTTGGCCGCACTCGACAGGCTTGAGAGCCTCACGATGAAGGTCCGCACCCAAAGGTTTCTCTTTTTCTGAAAAATGGGCAGAAAAAGGCCCCCGAAAGGAGACCCTGCGGGGTAGTGTGGCCGAGGGGTATAAGGCGCTGGGTTTAAGCTACAGTTTCTTCGGGGGTGTGGGTTTGAATCCCACCGCTGCCAGCAGTGATTTTAAAGAGGGCAAGACACCTTAAGTGTGCTGGAAAAAGCCGGAAAAGGGCTGAAAATCTGCACCCTGTTGAATCAGGGACAACAAAAAATTACAATTATAGTAATTTCAGTTTAAAAATGAATTGGAATATAATAATAATGTATAGTCTATAATAATAGAAGCAGCTAATTTGACTCATTGAGAGTTTTTGGAAAATGGACAACTACCTCATGATTTTGAGTTTAACTTTAACACAGCTAGCTGCCATTTTTGAGTAAGGCCCAAAGGCTTTGATTAGCTGATTCAGGTGTGTTTGATTAGAGATGGAATGGCAATCTGCAGGGAGGGGGGCCTCCAGGAGTGTAACTGCGTAGCCCTGTATTTAGGAGGCCTTTCCACCTGTCGAGGAGCTCCTCCAAGGCAAGTAGAATTTCAACTGACTTACTTGTGGCGAAGTGCGACATTAAAAATAGAAAGAAGGCGAAACTGGCCCAGGGAAGGTATTCTTGCATGGTAGCGTGGCCGAGCGGTCCAAGGCGCTGGATTAAGGCTCCAGTCTCTTCGGGGGCGTGGGTTCAAATCCCACCGCTGCCAAGAAAGCCTTTTAGAAGGCTCTTGTGGCTGCTATGCCTGAGCAAAAAGACTGGAGAAGTGACACTGCATGCTCCCGGTCTGTTCCAAAATCAGCCACTTCCTTGGCCGCACTCGACAGGGTTGAGAGCCTCACGATGAAGGTCCGCACCCAAAGGTTTTTCTTTGTCGGAATAATGGCCAGAAAAAGGCCCCCGAAAGAAGACTCAGCGGGGTAGTGTGGCCGAGGGGTCTAAGGCGCTGGATTTAGGCTCCAGTCTCTTCGGGGGCGTGGGTTCGAATCCCACCGCTGCCAAGAAAGCCTTTTAGAAGGCTCTTGTGGCTGCTGTGCCTGAGCAAAAAGACTGGAGAAGTGACACTGCATGCTACCGGTCTGTTCCAAAATCAGCCACTTCCTTGGCCGCACTCGACAGGCTTGAGAGCCTCACGATGAAGGTCCGCACCCAAAGGTTTCTCTTTTTCTGAAAAATGGGCAGAAAAAGGCCCCCGAAAGGAGACCCTGCGGGGTAGTGTGGCCGAGGGGTATAAGGCGCTGGGTTTAAGCTACAGTTTCTTCGGGGGTGTGGGTTTGAATCCCACCGCTGCCAGCAGTGATTTTAAAGAGGGCAAGACACCTTAAGTGTGCTGGAAAAAGCCGGAAAAGGGCTGAAAATCTGCACCCTGTTGAATCAGGGACAACAAAAAATTACAATTATAGTAATTTCAGTTTAAAAATGAATTGGAATATAATAATAATGTATAGTCTATAATAATAGAAGCAGCTAATTTGACTCATTGAGAGTTTTTGGAAAATGGACAACTACCTCATGATTTTGAGTTTAACTTTAACACAGCTAGCTGCCATTTTTGAGTAAGGCCCAAAGGCTTTGATTAGCTGATTCAGGTGTGTTTGATTAGAGATGGAATGGCAATCTGCAGGGAGGGGGGCCTCCAGGAGTGTAACTGCGTAGCCCTGTATTTAGGAGGCCTTTCCACCTGTCGAGGAGCTCCTCCAAGGCAAGTAGAATTTCAACTGACTTACTTGTGGCGAAGTGCGACATTAAAAATAGAAAGAAGGCGAAACTGGCCCAGGGAAGGTATTCTTGCATGGTAGCGTGGCCGAGCGGTCCAAGGCGCTGGATTAAGGCTCCAGTCTCTTCGGGGGCGTGGGTTCGAATCCCACCGCTGCCAAGAAAGCCTTTTAGAAGGCTCTTGTGGCTGCTGTGCCTGAGCAAAAAGACTGGAGAAGTGACACTGCATGCTACCGGTCTGTTCCAAAATCAGCCACTTCCTTGGCCGCACTCGACAGGCTTGAGAGCCTCACGATGAAGGTCCGCACCCAAAGGTTTTTCTTTTTCGGAAAAATGGGCAGAAAAAGGCCCCCGAAAGGAGACCCTGCGGGGTAGTGTGGCCGAGGGGTCTAAGGCGCTGGATTTAGGCTCCAGTCTCTTCGGGGGCGTGGGTTCGAATCCCACCGCTGCCAAGAAAGCCTTTTAGAAGGCTCTTGTGGCTGCTGTGCCTGAGCAAAAAGACTGGAGAAGTGACACTGCATGCTACCGGTCTGTTCCAAAATCAGCCACTTCCTTGGCCGCACTCGACAGGCTTGAGAGCCTCACGATGAAGGTCCGCACCCAAAGGTTTCTCTTTTTCTGAAAAATGGGCAGAAAAAGGCCCCCGAAAGGAGACCCTGCGGGGTAGTGTGGCCGAGGGGTCTAAGGCGCTGGGTTTAAGCTCCAGTTTCTTCGGGGGTGTGGGTTTGAATCCCACCGCTGCCAGCAGTGATTTTAAAGAGGGCAAGACACCTTAAGTGTGCTGGAAAAAGCCGGAAAAGGGCTGAAAATCTGCACCCTGTTGAATCAGGGACAACAAAAAATTACAATTATAGTAATTTCAGTTTAAAAATGAATTGGAATATAATAATAATGTATAGTCTATAATAATAGATGCAGCTAATTTGACTCATTGAGAGTTTTTGGAAAATGGACAACTACCTCATGATTTTGAGTTTAACTTTAACACAGCTAGCTGCCATTTTTGAGTAAGGCCCAAAGGCTTTGATTAGCTGATTCAGGTGTGTTTGATTAGAGATGGAATGGCAATCTGCAGGGAGGGGGGCCTCCAGGAGTGTAACTGCGTAGCCCTGTATTTAGGAGGCCTTTCCACCTGTCGAGGAGCTCCTCCAAGGCAAGTAGAATTTCAACTGACTTACTTGTGGCGAAGTGCGACATTAAAAATAGAAAGAAGGCGAAACTGGCCCAGGGAAGGTATTCTTGCATGGTAGCGTGGCCGAGCGGTCCAAGGCGCTGGATTAAGGCTCCAGTCTCTTCGGGGACGTGGGTTCGAATCCCACCGCTGCCAAGAAAGCCTTTTAGAAGGCTCTTGTGGCTGCTATGCCTGAGCAAAAAGACTGGAGAAGTGACACTGCATGCTCCCGGTCTGTTCCAAAATCAGCCACTTCCTTGGCCGCACTCGACAGGCTTGAGAGCCTCACGATGAAGGTCCGCACCCAAAGGTTTCTCTTTTTCAGAAAAATGGGCAGAAAAAGGCCCCCGAAAGGAAACCCTGCGGGGTAGTGTGGCCGAGGGGTCTAAGGCGCTGGATTTAAGCTCCACTTTATTCGGGGGCGTGGGTTCGAATCCCACCGCTGCCAGCAGTGATTTTAAAGAGGGCAAGACACCTTAAGTGTGCTGGAAAAAGCCGGAAAAGGGCTGAAAATCTGCACTCTGTTGAATCAGGGACAACAAAAAATTACAATTATAGTAATTTCAGTTTAAAAATGAATTGGAATATAATAATAATGTATAGTCTATAATAATAGAAGCAGCTAATTTGACTCATTGAGAGTTTTTGGAAAATGGACAACTACCTCATGATTTTGAGTTTAACTTTAACACAGCTAGCTGCCATTTTTGAGTAAGGCCCAAAGGCTTTGATTAGCTGATTCAGGTGTGTTTGATTAGAGATGGAATGGCAATCTGCAGGGAGGGGGGCCTCCAGGAGTGTAACTGCGTAGCCCTGTATTTAGGAGGCCTTTCCACCTGTCGAGGAGCTCCTCCAAGGCAAGTAGAATTTCAACTGACTTACTTGTGGCGAAGTGCGACATTAAAAATAGAAAGAAGGCGAAACTGGCCCAGGGAAGGTATTCTTGCATGGTAGCGTGGCCGAGCGGTCCAAGGCGCTGGATTAAGGCTCCAGTCTCTTCGGGGGCGTGGGTTCGAATCCCACCGCTGCCAAGAAAGCCTTTTAGAAGGCTCTTGTGGCTGCTATGCCTGAGCAAAAAGACTGGAGAAGTGACACTGCATGCTCCCGGTCTGTTCCAAAATCAGCCACTTCCTTGGCCGCACTCGACAGGGTTGAGAGCCTCACGATGAAGGTCCGCACCCAAAGGTTTTTCTTTGTCGGAATAATGGCCAGAAAAAGGCCCCCGAAAGAAGACTCAGCGGGGTAGTGTGGCCGAGGGGTCTAAGGCGCTGGATTTAGGCTCCAGTCTCTTCGGGGGCGTGGGTTCGAATCCCACCGCTGCCAAGAAAGCCTTTTAGAAGGCTCTTGTGGCTGCTGTGCCTGAGCAAAAAGACTGGAGAAGTGACACTGCATGCTACCGGTCTGTTCCAAAATCAGCCACTTCCTTGGCCGCACTCGACAGGCTTGAGAGCCTCACGATGAAGGTCCGCACCCAAAGGTTTCTCTTTTTCTGAAAAATGGGCAGAAAAAGGCCCCCGAAAGGAGACCCTGCGGGGTAGTGTGGCCGAGGGGTATAAGGCGCTGGGTTTAAGCTACAGTTTCTTCGGGGGTGTGGGTTTGAATCCCACCGCTGCCAGCAGTGATTTTAAAGAGGGCAAGACACCTTAAGTGTGCTGGAAAAAGCCGGAAAAGGGCTGAAAATCTGCACCCTGTTGAATCAGGGACAACAAAAAATTACAATTATAGTAATTTCAGTTTAAAAATGAATTGGAATATAATAATAATGTATAGTCTATAATAATAGAAGCAGCTAATTTGACTCATTGAGAGTTTTTGGAAAATGGACAACTACCTCATGATTTTGAGTTTAACTTTAACACAGCTAGCTGCCATTTTTGAGTAAGGCCCAAAGGCTTTGATTAGCTGATTCAGGTGTGTTTGATTAGAGATGGAATGGCAATCTGCAGGGAGGGGGGCCTCCAGGAGTGTAACTGCGTAGCCCTGTATTTAGGAGGCCTTTCCACCTGTCGAGGAGCTCCTCCAAGGCAAGTAGAATTTCAACTGACTTACTTGTGGCGAAGTGCGACATTAAAAATAGAAAGAAGGCGAAACTGGCCCAGGGAAGGTATTCTTGCATGGTAGCGTGGCCGAGCGGTCCAAGGCGCTGGATTAAGGCTCCAGTCTCTTCGGGGGCGTGGGTTCGAATCCCACCGCTGCCAAGAAAGCCTTTTAGAAGGCTCTTGTGGCTGCTGTGCCTGAGCAAAAAGACTGGAGAAGTGACACTGCATGCTACCGGTCTGTTCCAAAATCAGCCACTTCCTTGGCCGCACTCGACAGGCTTGAGAGCCTCACGATGAAGGTCCGCACCCAAAGGTTTCTCTTTTTCGGAAAAATGGGCAGAAAAAGGCCCCCGAAAGGAGACCCTGCGGGGTAGTGTGGCCGAGGGGTCTAAGGCGCTGGGTTTAAGCTCCAGTTTCTTCGGGGGTGTGGGTTTGAATCCCACCGCTGCCAGCAGTGATTTTAAAGAGGGCAAGACACCTTAAGTGTGCTGGAAAAAGCCGGAAAAGGGCTGAAAATCTGCACCCTGTTGAATCAGGGACAACAAAAAATTACAATTATAGTAATTTCAGTTTAAAAATGAATTGGAATATAATAATAATGTATAGTCTATAATAATAGATGCAGCTAATTTGACTCATTGAGAGTTTTTGGAAAATGGACAACTACCTCATGATTTTGAGTTTAACTTTAACACAGCTAGCTGCCATTTTTGAGTAAGGCCCAAAGGCTTTGATTAGCTGATTCAGGTGTGTTTGATTAGAGATGGAATGGCAATCTGCAGGGAGGGGGGCCTCCAGGAGTGTAACTGCGTAGCCCTGTATTTAGGAGGCCTTTCCACCTGTCGAGGAGCTCCTCCAAGGCAAGTAGAATTTCAACTGACTTACTTGTGGCGAAGTGCGACATTAAAAATAGAAAGAAGGCGAAACTGGCCCAGGGAAGGTATTCTTGCATGGTAGCGTGGCCGAGCGGTCCAAGGCGCTGGATTAAGGCTCCAGTCTCTTCGGGGGCGTGGGTTCGAATCCCACCGCTGCCAAGAAAGCCTTTTAGAAGGCTCTTGTGGCTGCTATGCCTGAGCAAAAAGACTGGAGAAGTGACACTGCATGCTCCCGGTCTGTTCCAAAATCAGCCACTTCCTTGGCCGCACTCGACAGGCTTGAGAGCCTCACGATGAAGGTCCGCACCCAAAGGTTTCTCTTTTTCAGAAAAATGGGCAGAAAAAGGCCCCCGAAAGGAAACCCTGCGGGGTAGTGTGGCCGAGGGGTCTAAGGCGCTGGATTTAAGCTCCACTTTATTCGGGGGCGTGGGTTCGAATCCCACCGCTGCCAGCAGTGATTTTAAAGAGGGCAAGACACCTTAAGTGTGCTGGAAAAAGCCGGAAAAGGGCTGAAAATCTGCACTCTGTTGAATCAGGGACAACAAAAAATTACAATTATAGTAATTTCAGTTTAAAAATGAATTGGAATATAATAATAATGTATAGTCTATAATAATAGAAGCAGCTAATTTGACTCATTGAGAGTTTTTGGAAAATGGACAACTACCTCATGATTTTGAGTTTAACTTTAACACAGCTAGCTGCCATTTTTGAGTAAGGCCCAAAGGCTTTGATTAGCTGATTCAGGTGTGTTTGATTAGAGATGGAATGGCAATCTGCAGGGAGGGGGGCCTCCAGGAGTGTAACTGCGTAGCCCTGTATTTAGGAGGCCTTTCCACCTGTCGAGGAGCTCCTCCAAGGCAAGTAGAATTTCAACTGACTTACTTGTGGCGAAGTGCGACATTAAAAATAGAAAGAAGGCGAAACTGGCCCAGGGAAGGTATTCTTGCATGGTAGCGTGGCCGAGCGGTCCAAGGCGCTGGATTAAGGCTCCAGTCTCTTCGGGGGCGTGGGTTCGAATCCCACCGCTGCCAAGAAATCCTTTTAGAAGGCTCTTGTGTCTGCTATGCATGAGTAAAAAGACTGGAGAAGTGACACTGCATGCTCCCGGTCTGTTCCAAAATCAGCCACTTCCTTGGCCGCACTCGACAGGCTTGAGAGCCTCACGATGAAGGTCCGCACCCAAAGGTTTCTCTTTTTCGGAAAAATGGGCAGAAAAAGGCCCCCGAAAGGAGACCCAGCGGGGTATTGTGACCGAGGGGTCCAAGGCGCTGGATTAAGGCTCCAGTCTCTTCGGGGGCGTGGGTTCGAATCCCACCGCTGCCAAGTCAGCCTTTTAGAAGGCTCTTGTGGCAGCTATGCCTGAGCAAAAAGACTGGAGAAGTGACACTGCATGCTCCCGGTCTGTTCCAAAATCAGCCACTTCCTTGGCCGCACTCGACAGGCTTGAGAGCCTCACGATGAAGGTCCGCACCCAAAGGTATCACTTTTTCGGAAAAATGGGCAGAAAAAGGCCCCCGAAAGGAGACCCTGTGGGGTAGTGTGGCCGAGGGGTCTAAGGCGCTGGGTTTAAACTCCACTTTCTCCGGGGGCGTGAGTTCGAATCCCACTGCTGCCAGCAGTGATTTTAAAGAGGGCAAGACACCTTAAGTGTGCTGAAAAAGGGCTGAAAATCTGCACCCTGTTGAATCAGGGACAACAAAAAATTACAATTATAGTAATTTCAGTTTAAAAATGAATTGGAATATAATAATAATGTATAGTCTATAATAATAGAAGGAGCTAATTTGACTCATTGAGAGTTTTTGGAAAATGGACAACTACCTCATGATTTTGAGTTTAACTTTAACACAGCTAGCTGCCATTTTTGAGTAAGGCCCAAAGGCTTTGATTAGCTGATTCAGGTGTGTTTGATTAGAGATGGAATGGCAATCTGCAGGGAGGGGGGCCTCCAGGAGTGTAACTGCGTAGCCCTGTATTTAGGAGGCCTTTCCACCTGTCGAGGAGCTCCTCCAAGGCAAGTAGAATTTCAACTGACTTACTTGTGGCGAAGTGCGACAATAAAAAAAGAAAGAAGGCGAAAATCGCCCCGGGAAGACTCTCTTGCATGGTAGCGTGGCCGAGTGGTTTAAGCTGTTGTTTTAAGGCTCCAGTCTCTTTGGGGGTGTGGGTTCAAATCCCACCGCTGCCAAGAAACGCTTTTAGAAGGCTCTTGTTGCTGCTATGCCTGAGCAAAAGGACTGAAGAAGTGACACTGCATGCTCCCGGTCTCTTCCAAAATCAGCCACTTTTGCTTTCCTTGTCCGCACTCGACAGGCTTGAGTGCCTCACGATGAAGGTCCGCACCCAACGTTTTCCTTTTTTCGGAAAAATGGTCAGAAAAATGCCCCCGAAAGAAGACCCAGTGGGGTAGCGTGGCCGAGGGGTCTAAGGCGCTGGAATGGAATATAATAATAATGTATAGTCTATAATAATAGAAGCTAGTGATGTTCGGTTCTTGATCGAATCGTTCTTTTGAGCCGGTTCTAAGCAAGTAACCGCTTGAGCCGGTTCATTAATCGAACTGAATCGAACTTTAGTTCCAGGTTGATGACGCAAGATGGAAAAAACGAAGTAGTACATCCGACTAAAAAAGAACCGAAAGAGCCGGTTCAACCAGCTTTCGAAGTTTGCCAAGGATTACCGAGGATGATTGGGTTGGCGACGCAAGCCTGAGGCACGTAGGGTTCTGGAAATATGCTTATTATGACTCCTGTTATTAAGTAACATTTTATTAAAACCTGCAAAAACCTTTCTGTCGAGAGATTTATATACATTTTACTATAGTTTATTGTGTATGCACATTATATTATATAAGTTGTTAAGCGAAATTTATAAGTTTATAAAACTGGTTTATTCTTTCTATATAGGCTACTTTAGACATGTAACATATCCGCGTTTTTTGATCAGTGCCTGTAATGTGTACTGTAGTTGCGCAATTTTCAGTCGAATCCGACGTGAAGGATAAATAAACTAACTGAACACAAACATCATTAACTTAAGTGAATGAAAGGCAATAATCAGCAAATGCACTCACGCAAATAACTTTATTTGATTGTTTCAATATGCATTGACACAAATTACTTTATTTGAATGTTTCCTTGATATAACAATATTCAAGAGACTTACTTGTGGCTTACTTTAGAAGGCTCTTGTGACTGCTATGTCTGAGCAAAAAGACTGGAAAAGTGACACTGCATGCTCCTGGTCTCTTTCAAAATCAGCCACTTTTGCTTTCCATGGCCGCACTCAACGGGCTTCAGATCCTCACGATGAAGGTCCTATAATAATATCACTTTAATAATATCATACAATTTGAATATAATAATGTATAGTCTATAATAATGGATGCGGACAATTTGACTTATTGAGAGTTTTTGATGAATTGACAACTACCTCATGATTTTGAATTTAACTGCGACACAGCTGGCTGCCATTTTGGCCCAAAGGCTTTGATTAGCTGATTCAGGTGTTTTTGATTAGAGATGGAATTGCAATCTGCCGGGAGGGGGGCCTCTAGGAGTTTAACTGCATACCCCTGTATTTAGGAGGCCTTTCCACCTATAGAATATGATATGATATTTTATTATTTTCATTTTATCATTATCATTATTATTATTATTATTATTATTATTATTTGCATTTAGTGTAGAATTTGCTTTTGGTCTACTCTCTTGGGGCTTTTAGAGACTTAGGGACAGATTTACTAAACACAGAAAATTAGTGTGAGCGCAATTCCAAAAAAGCGCTGATGGGATTGGAAACCTAAGCATGTGATCTACTGACGACGCGCAAATTAAAGAATATAGACGCAGTCGGGTCATTCCCATAATGACCACGTAATCTACCAGTTTGCGTTTGGTTTAAGACAGGTTTTTTTGGGTGGTTAATAATGGCGCAAACACCAGTAACTTGACGAGTGCAAACCTTAGTAAATCACCTTACATGATTAATTTACAGTTTTTCTCAATCGTTTTGACACATTTCTCCAAATGAATGTAGTTGCTCTCAAAACAATTATGAATGAATTGATAATCTACTGAACTCATCAATTAACTATAGATCTTACCTCTCAATTACATCTGGTAAAAGAATTTCATCAATATCATAGCATATTATATTTGCATCGTGGGAAAAAAAGCTGTGAATGCTGGATCCATCCTTGTGCCTGTAGCGAGTTAGCTCAAAGGGGAAATATGAATAATATTCATAACTCATTATGATTATTCTATGATTAATTATGAATATTTGAATCAGTTAATGAGATTACAGTTTCTCAATCAATTTGGCACATTTCTCCAAACTCAGGTAACAGCTCTCAAAACAGTTAACACAGCAAACTAAACACACTCTTATGTTGGCAAAACAGTTAAGTATTCACTGCACAATGAAACACAGCATTTTATTCTAGTAATGCATTTATTAAAATTCAATATTAACATCAAAACTAAAAGTGTGTTCTGTTGATTTGATAACAAATTCAGCTGAAGATACACAAAGAAATAAATGAAAATACATAAAGTACATAGGTAAATAAAAAAATAAATAAAAAAAGTGTACTGCATTCATTGAATCAATTAATTTATTGATCATGCTTCTCAATTACATCTGGCCAGAGAATTATCAACACAGCAAATATTTTCACGAGCCATGCATCGTGGGAAAAAACGCCTTGAATGCTGTATCCATCCTTGACATGCTTGTGCCCCAATATCTCCACAGGCCTCTTCCATTGCTTGAAGACTTACTTGGTTGTAAGGGTTGCAATCATGTACTTTCCATCTCCAAGAGGAGAAGAATTCCTCAATTGGATTCAGGAAAGGAGAACATGGTGGAAGGAACACCATCCTGAAATGTGGGTGATTCTCAAACCACTCTCACGCCAGTGCTGAATGGTGGAATTGGACATTGTCCGAAACAACTACAAAATTCCGCACCATTTGCTCCTGATCACCCTGCGGAAAGAGGATTTCATTGAGGAGGTTTATAAAAAAAAAAAAATTCATCAATATACAGGTACTCATAATGAGTTTCACTGCTATCCAACTCCAAGATTCTCTAGAGTAAAAAGAACACAAGGTACAATACAGTAAGTTAGTGTTTTACAGTAATGGCACTGATTGCAGTCAATACTACTGTGAAACTGTTGCTGAAGTTTGAGTTCACACTTTGAAGCAGCAGTATACATAGATATGCCTAAATCTTTTCACTTACAGTAGCATGGAATAGTTTATGGACACATACTTAAAATTCAGGAAAATATATATCTTTGTGTTGACAGTAAAAGTGCAGTAATTGGGTTGCACATACTTGAACAAACTGGAATCGCAACTCTTTCACTCTAATGGAGTTCCTCTCAAAGGGCACTTTGTATACTTGCTTCATTCGGATTGTGGAGAGACTGCATTGGTGGACATTGTGGAACAGTTGATTGTCCTGTGTTATTCTCTGCTGAATTTCTTTGAGGTGGAGGGTGTTGTTTTGGACCACCATGTCAACAATGGCATGCTCTTGTTCAATTGAAAGAAGTCTTGTTTGTCCACCTGAATATTCTCTAACTTCAATTCTGAAAAATGTTTGGACAAGCAGGAACATTTACTGTAGAAATCTAGACCTATCTCAAACAAGACTACATGGACTCTCATTGTAGAAGTAGAATGATATAGTTACTTATATATAGTTGCCAATTGAGAACATTCCAAGTGCAACTGAGAATTTAACAAATAATAGAGTTTTGTTTGTTGTGTTTGGAAAAATGGTGCAAAAATGATTGTGATTTTTGTAAAATCAATGTGGCAGTGTGAACTGTTCTGAACACATTTGAGAATTTTGTACACAGTGTTTTGAGAACATTTTGCATATGATTTGTAATTTGTATGAAATTAATGAAAACTTACAATCTGTTTAGGACAATTACAAAGTGTTCAGATCACTGTGTTAATTGTTTTGAGAGCAGTGATCTGAGTTTGGAGAAGTGTGTCAAATCGACTGAATTAACCTCAAAATTAGCCGCAAAAATAACCCTGTCCACACCTTTTCAGCGCAAATTTTTCACTTTGTTTCTTTAGTAAATCCTGACAGTAGTTTTTTAACGCCAAAAGAGGGTTTGCACTGACGCAAGCTGTTAGTAAATTTGGCCCCAAGGCACAATTTTCTGCAAAGTTCTTTGAAAAAGCACTATACAAATAAAAATGACTTGACATGTCTTACTTATATTTGCTTCAGCCCATTAGGTTGGGATAGGAAAAAGTATATGCTTAAATTTACACAGATTAATGACTGTTTTTTAATAAGATGTAAGTTTTCTTCATGACCAAGAGAGGGAGCCCCAAGCTTGCTTTTATGTATGTGGAATTATTCTTATGTGCAGACTGGAGAATGTGACTGACTTCACTACTTCACTAAAACAAAGGTCCTTCGAAGTGGGTGTTGCTATTAGAAGTAACAGGAAAATGTAACAAATAAATAATAAAACATATAGTGAAAAAAAGGGGGTGGTCAGTTCTTGGCATGGCAGTTGTGAGTAGAAACATTAGTTTTATCCGGACCGACAGCTAAATTACAGTTTTTTACGATTACTTAAGCACAATTTTAAAAACAAGGCTCATTTTGTCAAAACACTACACACAATTCACACACACAAGTAGCAGAACACCTCAGTTCTTTTGCTAAGTGAAACACTTCTTTCAAAATTTTACAATAATTTAACAAAACCCAATTTTGACACCGTATGGCACACACATGGTTCATACAATCTGATTCTGTTTGATTCATTTACACACTGCTGTTCTCAATCTTAAACACTTGTACAATTTCTACTTTTCTAATGATATAATCTGAGTTAGATTTTTTTCAGAGATATTGTTAAAGTATATGAATATATTGACCAAACAGTACACACAAGACCAGTACTGCATATTGATGAAAATATTTATTTCTCTCCACATTGTAAAATCATTCGATTCATTCATGCATTTTTAAAGGTTTGTTTTTTATATCTGCTGAGGTTGGGCTGAACTCTCTGTCCAGCCTCTCTCAATGTCAACCCATGGGTACTCAGTACTCATGGTCAACCAAGGTTGCGCGAATCGCATCTGATAAATTTGGTCCCCGTCTTCTTTGTCCACGTCCTACTCCAGGTCTACCTCTTCCTACCCCCCTGCCTTTTTATAGTGCTTACCCCTGATTGTTGAGTTTACAATTAAGCACCTAAG